>CM063511.1:86596143-86668643 GCA_032207245.1 Pardosa pseudoannulata
GCATACCATTAAATCTATTGTATGTATCAGAGATTGCCTTACTGTCGATTGCAATCTACTGGTAGCTCGCAAAGAAATTACTGTATTCTCAGGTTGGATAACCTAACATTGCTTCAATGGACTGATATAGATAACTAATTAAAAAAAACCCGCCTTCTTTAATCTCTGAAAATACTTAGTCTTTTGCTTCTTAAGAAGAATACTCATTTTTAATTTAAGTTGGCCTAAAAGTAAGGAATGTCCAGCTCTTCATATCTGTGTATCTTTTTCCAGTATAAAATTTATTAAAAGAATTACAGAAACAGATTGATTTATGAACAAATGGACGACTGTATTCGAATTGCAGCTGGTACCTGCATTTCTAACGGTATAAAACTTGTTGATAACCGAAATGAGGGCCATCCTTCTCATTAAAGTTAAAAAAACAATTAAAAATCTATTCTAATAGTTCTAATTTATTACTAAAATCACTTCAATATTTTTCTCATGTACAGCAACATTTGAAATTTTTCTTGCATAACGTTTTATTAAAACTGATTTCATATTTACTAGAAATGTACGTCTGTAATCTTCAAGTGTGAGACTTTAAAAAAATGCTTATACTGGTTTCTTTTTTATAGCTAACTGTAGAATTTAAAAACTGTAAAATTGATTTGGAGCTTCATAAGTTTGTATACACTAAACGGTGAGCAAAAGCAGCTTAGCACCGAATTCAGTGCAGCTTCATGATTGTCTTGTAAATTCATCTATTTGTGATGTTATTGCAGATGATCATCAATTTGGGAAATGATACTTATTAAAAAAGTGGCCGAAAACTAAAATTTTTCGAAACGTAAAAGGTGTTTCAAACGCTGCACAAATCCTTTCAATAATTGCGTTTTTTAGTCTATATCTCTTGTATTTATATATTTATCTAATATAGATTAACCACCAGAATAAAATATATGTGGTGTGTGTGGGGAAATGTTCTAATACTTCGCTAAAATTATATAAGTATATAATTTTGATAGTTTCAATATTTAAGCAACATTGCACATAATAAAATTTCTATTAACTATATTTGATAATTTAGTATTACATATACATACCAGTATGCAAATTTTAATGCAGAAAATGTGAACAACAATATACAACTTTCTGAATAAAGAAATAATAACTTTCATTTGAAAAGTTTGATTTGAGTTTAAAAAAAAACTTACAAAGAATTTAATCTATTTTAATCCCATAAATAGTTTTAATTATAAGTTTAAATGTTATTAATGAAACCAGAATACATAAAACAAAAAATTGGGCATTATAACATATTATGGCATTGTCTTTCAAAGGATAAATTATATATAAAAACCGAAAAGATAAAAAATTCTAAAGCTATTTTAGAAGTAACAAAACGCAATATATAAAGTATTTTTTACTTCGCTGAAAAGAACATATTAGATAACTGATCATCTAAAAAGTAATTAGATAAAAGTGCACAGTTTGATCATAGATATATAAACTTATTATTAAAGATTAAAAAAAAACGATTATTATACGCTATATTAGAAATTTAGAACGGACAGAGAATAGTAAGTTTGTCTTGATGTTTCGTAACGCAATAAAAAAGCTTTGACTTTATTTACGATTATAAGAACTAATTTGTGAAGTATTTTTTAAGCTCATTTTCTTTTTTTAATGACAAAAGAACAAATTATCTGATTTTTGTATTAAATTTGAAATAAATATAAGATAAAGTATATAGTGAATAAAATATTTTAAATATGAAAAGTAAAAAAAATTAGTAATATTTTCAATGTGTAGTTTTACACTTTTTTTTTTCATACACGTTTTATCTTTCGTGCAATTCATTCTAATAATTATGTCCAAAGAATAAAAATTAAAAAAATTGTTTGTTTGTTTTTTACATTAAGTTTTTAACTTTTCGGTTTATTAAAATAGTTAATAATGAATAATAATAATGACTATCGAAGCAATGAAATAAAAGGACATTACTAACCAATAAGAGTATTTCATTTTAATTTGCAAAAATCAAAAGCTATCAAAAAGTGAACTTTAACCACATTATCTCCTGAGAAATTCATATTGAATAATAATAATAATAATAGCATATATTGAATTATATAAACCTATATTATTAAATAATACATACATATTCTACTAAATAATATATTTATTCAGTAATTCAGTAAAGCCTTTCTATAAAGATACTGTATTGAATTAGAAAAATATTGGTTAGTATAGACAATTTGACCATTTAGGATTATAATCATTTTATCATATGCTTTTAATATCTTGAATTGTATATAGAGATCTCACTTAATTTTATTTTAAATAATTAAAAAATAAATAGTTATAACACAATTATTAACCTCTCCTTTGCTTTGCATTGGGTAAATAAGGAATACATTAAGTGTATAAGGAATTCCACGGGACAAAAGAAAATATCGTTATACACAGGTTTTCCTATGTATGTAGTCATATACTGTATATAAATAAATGAACATAATTATTTAAATTACGATACTTTGTTTTAAACCAACGCATACAAGTATTTTATTTTAAAAAATAATTCATAATTAACTCGTATAGAGCCTTTAATTAAAGCTCTAAACGAAAAAAAAAATAAGTTTGCCATAGAAAGATTTTTTTTCCTCCAAATTCAGGCAGGTTCAGCATCAACAGTCTTTATAAAATACAAGATAAAAGTTTAAAAAAAATTGAAAACTTTTTTCGTACCCAAAATTTTTTTCGGCTGCTTTTTTTAATAGAGGAGGTTTGTACTACCAAAAAAAAATTTTTTTCTGCGCTTCTTTTTTACGCTTTGTAGGGCTGATGTAGATAATTTATCAAAACACTCAAGGAAAAATTCAACCGGGTATAAAAAAATTACCAATTCAGTATTACGGGGTTTTCTAATGCAATATCACATAAGTAGGCATTGAAACAAAATTTCTATACAATTGTTTCAAAATCTGTGACGGGTAATCTATGATAGAGCGCCCAAATTCATTGTATGTGATCTACGGGCCAAAGTTTAGCTATAAATGTATGTAAGATCCATATTACTATGGTAAAATTTTCTGAAATTATGTTTATGTTTAACTTCTGTCACAATGCAACAATGTGTAACAATGGTTCGGAAAAATTCTTGTCATTCATAATGATTGAAGACCAGAAACTTTTTTATAATTATTAACACTATCAGTGATTTAATTGCATCTTACTCCATTTTTCATATGTTAAGAAAACATAACACGCTCTTGATTTTTTATGTATTGTATCTGAAAATTTTTGTACTATTGTGTTGTATAATCTGTGATGGAATTTACAAATGGGCTGAATGTGACCTACGGGGTTTAATTTGTCCATGACTGATCTATAACATTCTTTCCATAATGGTAAAAGCTGACTTTAATTGGCTGTTTCCTTTTAACTCCTGTGGCATAGATTTGCTTATAACTAAACTTGAGATAATAAATGATTTTTCCCCCTCGCCAGAAGAAATGTCAGAAATTGTTTTTCCACATAATTTTATCATCAGTAATTTAATCGCATATGTGTTCCACCGGCTAAAGTTTAGCTATCAAAGATATGTAACATCCATATTACTATGGTAAAATTTTCAGACATTGGCTGTTTATGTTCAACTTCTGTCGCAATGCAACGATGTCTAACAATGGTTCGGAAAAATTCTTATCATTCACAATGATTGAATAACAGAAACTTTTTTCTAATTATCAACACTACCAGTGATTTAATTGCAGCTCATTCCATTTTGCATGTGTAAAAAAACATAACACGCTCTTGATTTTTTTGCATTGAATCTGAAAATTTCTGTACTGTTGTGTTGAATAATCTGTGATGGAATTTGTAAGGGGGCTCAATCTAACCTACGTGATGTAATTTGTCCATCCCTGATCTATAACATTCCTTCCATTATGGTAAAAGTTGACTTTAATTGGCTGTTTCCGTTTAACTCCTGTCGCATAAATTTGCTTATAACTAAACTTGAGATTATAAATGATTTTTTTTCCCTCGCCAGAAGAAATGGCAAAAACTTTTTTTCCACATAATTTTGCCATCTGTGATTTAATCGCACATTACTAATTTATCAATTTCAGTTCTAAAATAGTTTCATAAATTTCGCGAGAGAAAAACGGGCATCATTTGACACACACCACTGAATTTCTTAACGTAATGATCATTATTTATCGCTAAGGAGCTTCACATCCGACATTTCTCAGTCGCTTCGCTTGCTTCCATGTATTATTTGACGATTTTCTGTCAGCAAAGCCACTTAAAACTCGTCCTCATTTGCATTTTTAGTTATTAATTCTGATTATAGAATACTGCACGCAATACCCAAAAGCATCAGAAGGTATCTTAAAACCAATTACTGGCGAGTGACGTTTTACGCCATTATTTATTTATGCTTGTGCTCTGTAATTTGCGATTGGACGGAATGAGTACTCAAGATCTATACTTAAGGGTTTTTAACTATTTTATAAAAACATATTTATAATGAAATTTTACACGCGACAGGAAGTCAAGAATTATGAACCATAGTATGAATTTCTGAAGCATTTATTAATGCCTCTCTCCCACTTTCTGTCTCTTTCAGTATTTCATATTATCATATTTAATGGGAGAAACATGTTTTACGTGGTTAAATTGCTTTCCAATGTGCATTATATAATTTGTATCAATAATTTCTAACTTATATAACAATGTTCAGTTATTATGCAGTGTTTTAAAATGTATCACACATTGGTTACATATCTAATCATATTCGCTAAATTACAGTAGTACCGTATTCCTTATTTTGCATGAAGATCTACCGTTGAGATTTCACTGTCAAATGTGCAAATTAAAACACGTTTATAACACATTCTTTGACGTTAAAGTGTCTAATTCATTGCAGATAGATGAGGTATATAAGCGTCAGTGATCTCCTTATATATCAAGAAAATTGAGTCTTAGTTTATATTTGCTTCTTAATATTTGGAGAGATTTTTAATTAAAAATTTTTAGAATGTCAACGAAAGTTTTTAATTACAAAATTAGTTTGTGTATAAATATAAAGGGAGTTTTATTTGATCAATATTTTGCCTAAGAACAGCTATGTTGATGTTTGCTATAATACTTATTTAAGAATTATAAATAGACCATCATATTTTACATGGTAAAAAATGTAATTAGTACTTATAGTACTTATTTAAGAATTATAAGCACTATACGTACTTATAATTCTTATTTATAATACTTATTTAAGAATTATAAATAAACCATCATATTTTACACGGTACAAAATGTAGTTAGTACGTATAGTACTTATTTAAGAATTATAAGCATTATACGTACTTACAATTCTTATTTATAATACTTATTTAAGAATTATAAATAAACCATCATATTTTACACGGTACAAAATGTAGTTAGTACGTATAGTACGTAACGCAATTTCATTACCGGAAAAGTATATTTAACAAATAAATGGGTTAATTTATTTCCTAGTTATGTTTTTAAATTTTCTAAAATGTGTCTCTTCTTTAAACTTATAAGGTAGATAGCTGCACTTTCCTTTATCGCCCTGTTAACCTTTAGAAAAAATATTTTTTTTCGAGAGAGATTATTTGGCACAATATATCCCAAGAGGTCCACTAAACTCCTTGCAACTCAACTCAACTCCAAAGATTAACAATTTACATCTATTCCGTAATTTAAAATTATCCTGATCATTAAAGAATATTATCTTTAAAATAAAATTTGGTGCTCTGGCTGAAAGTCTTCCATTTTATGTAACCTTGTAGTTAATTTTAACTTTGCCTTGTATAAGTTGGAATGAGAGGAAATTGTTTTAGCTATTTAACATATTTAATCTAAGACTTTGCGCTAGCTATTACCATTCATTACCATACTAATCTAATGCGTAAATACGAATTTCATATTTTCAGTTTTAGAAAAAGAAAGTAATAATTTGTAACCCCCTTTTTTTTGTTGGTATAGGTAATTTGCTGAGTTAAATATTTTTGATTTCCCTTCGTGGGGATTGTTTATTGATTTCTAGAGATAAACTACAATTTCAGATAGCTAAGGATCTGTCTGCATGCAATCTATGACATATATCCTCAGTTTTGTCGCACGGAAGTCCCGCCCATATTTGCATTTTCAGTTATTAATTTTGTGCGGATAAAATTGAGCACGCGATATATTTTTCCCTAAACATCCATTTTTTCTTTCAGTGATTATTCACAATTTATGACAGGTTTTGAATTATACATCGCTGGCTACTAGTAGCGTAAAAAATGGTAGGCGAGATGAATTTTTTGACAATTTTTTTTTTCTATTTCGATTGAATATCATGTCTGTTAACACATGAAGTAGTTTGTTGAATTTTTGTAGAAATATTTTTGATAGGGGATTGCAACTCTTCGTGTTTATTCTTAGAACGTATCTTTAGCGTGTATCGGAGAAATTTGCTGATACGCCTTTTAATATTTTAATTCTCTCTCTTATTTATAAACACAAAGATAAAACGTAGTCGAATCTAATAAAATCGTTAAATCTGGTAGAGACATAGTACTTATCAAGATGTAAAATTACAATATTTTTTCAATTCAGCTGGCTATACAGGCAGATATATTTATACCAAACACAGCTGCAAAGTTGTTACTCTTTTTGCACCATTCGACTAACATTACCCCTAATGGGTCCTCGTAGTTTTCAATCAGGGGCCAAACAGAAGACACCCTAGGCTTGCCCGTGTCACCTCCGGAGGTATCTTTTAGGAACTTGGACATTTCGACCATGAACCTATTTTACGTGCCCCAACCAAAATTACTAATACAATAGTTACATTAGTAATTGAAGAATAGTAATTTTTATAATATTATAAAAACTAAACTTCCCGGCACAACAGCCCCTAGAGGGCCAGGACCTACTGTGCCAATCTCCGTATCCAAGACCTAGGGCCCTAGGGGGCGAAGTTTATGTTCCAGTTAGGTGGTCAAACTTACACAGAACCCCCAGTGTTTAGTTTCCAAACATGCTTGGTCCTCAGTTTATCTACCCACTGAAGGGATGAAAGGCTGAATCAACCTTACCCAGCTCAAGGATCAAACCTCCGACCTGTGTCCTAGCAGCACGAAGCGCTACTCCAAGGCCACTGGACTTTTTGTAATATAATATTATATTATACAATTACTAATATAATAGTTACATTACTAATGGTATTAATATAACATTAATAATTTAAATATTAGTAATTTTATAATACATTATATTATAAAATTACTAATATAATAATTACATTACTAATGTTATTAATATAACATTAATAATTTAAATATTAGTAATTTTATAATACATTATATTATAAAAATTACTAATATAATAGTTATATTATTAATGTTATTAACATAGCATTAGTAATTTAAATATTAGTAATTTGTAATACATTATATTATAAAATTACTAATATAATAATTGCATTACTAATGTTATTAACATAACATTAATAATTTAAATATTAGTAATTTTATAATACATTATATTATAAAATTACTAATATAATAATTACATTACTAATGTTATTAATATAACATTGATAATTTAAATATTAGTAATTTTATAATATATTATATTATAAAATTACTAATATAATAGCCCAGATCTTTCATCCGGTAGTGATTCCGGATGGTAGCACCTCCAAAAATTTATTAATCAACAAATATCCAAAAAGTAAACACAAGAATAAAATTTTATTTTTTTCATTTATATAATTGATCAGGTGCATGGTGAATAGTTTAAATCATGAGAATTTCGACTTATATTAACATTGGGTATAGACGCGTTTTAACTTGCGGTTGGTAATGAATCAGTAAGTGCAAGAAATATTTAAAATTTCTTTACTTGGTCCAGTAATAAAAATTGATTTCATGTTTTCATATGTATGAAGACTGTTCAAAATTTAAATTGACAAATTTAAATTTCTGCTAAATATAATTTCAATTTGTCAGTCTTAAAGATTGTGGTACTATCTGAGTGATAAGCGTGTCAGCACTTAAAATTAGAGCAGATTTGAATTTAAAAACATGTCTTGTTCAGAACCTCACCTCTCCCAATTAAAATAAATATATGTATACATGAAAATAAAAATAAATATAGATATGAATATTTACTTCTTTATAACCGAATTTCTTATATTTTAGCTTAAGTGATCATTATCAATTGCAGTACTATATATTTATTTACAGTTAGTGTGATAGGCAAACATTTTTATGCGAACAAAATAATCCATTTGTATAACACTCATTTTAGATAATATCGAATTAAGAATCTCATAACATTTCATTATATATAGTTTTTGAAAAATATAAAAACTTTTTTACTTGATTCGACCAAACATCCTGGAAAAATGTGTTGTAAATAAACTATTTTCTATATTTGTGGATCATAAAACTAAAAATGAACAAAGGAGCAAAAGGTTAGGAGTTAATCCGGAGGAGAATTTTGCATCCTGGTTCAAACAAATTGCTCCAGCTGTTCATGAATATTTTAATTTTGACAGATCATATTTTACGTCTAAATACACAATTTGATACCCATTCGGCTATGAATTTATCATCAAAATATTTAAACCGTAATAAGGATTTCTATCAACCTGAGAAATTTGTCTTTTGATATTTTCTGTTGTTTCTCTGTTAAATGTTTCTATAGAAATTTTAAAAAATGAAAATTTTTCTTCACTTTTTATCCGCCTTTTCTTAGTTCTTAAAATTTAGTCATTTATTTTAGCATATTTTTAACCTCACAAGTTTTAAAATTTAAAAATATCTTTGATAAATGACAACAGTACGTAGAAAGATCCTACAAGCAACGCCTGTTTATACGATCTTTTCCGTACTTCTGTTACTGATTAGTTCCAATAATTTTCTAATATTATGTTTAAATTTTTCTTTTTAAGTAGAATCTTGAGAAAAACGTATGACTCTAATGTATTAAAATAACGAAATCACATATTTTATGATTCATGTTAGATAAAATGTAATGCACCAATAAAAATTATAATAAATATAAATTATACTGCAGAAATTTTTAACTTACACTTTTTAGAGTTTAAAAATATCTTTGATAAAGGACAACAGTACGTAGAAAGATCCTACGAGCAACGCTTGCTAATACGATCTTTTCCGTACTGCTGTCACTGATTAGTTCCAATAATTTTCTAATATAATGTTCAAATTTTTCTTTTTAAGTAGAATTTTGAGAAAAACCTATGACTCCAATGTGTGAAAGTCATTTAAAATTTGATAACAATATCACATATTATGATTCATATTAGATAAAGTATAATGCATCAATAAAAATTGTAATAAATATAAATTATGCTGCAGAAGCATATCAAAATGTTTAAGGAAATAAACATTGGGAACTGCTTTTTAAATTTCCCAAGAAATTGCTTTTGCAATAAGTACTAAACTTGAAAAAACCAATAACTTCTAATGAGGTTAGCTTGCAAATATGGAACTGCAATCTAAACACAAAATAATGCTATATTTTCCAGGTACATGTAGATAATATTATTTTCTTAGACTCTATTGCAATCGAATTTCAATAATGCGAAATAGCTGGAGCAGCAACCAAGCATTTTACTTCAGTCACAGCCACAGAACTTAACTTCAACTCTTAACCCCGGCATACCCATTTTCTAATTGTTTTTCCTCTTTGTATCGCTTTTGTCCCTCATTAATGAATTTTGCATTATCGTAATCGAAATCGATATGTTTTCCCCCTATGACTGATGCATTCCCCGTACAAAATTTAATACGTTCTTTTCCCATCTAGACTCGCTCGCTCCCTGAAGAGCAAGCGACTTGCTGTCTCTCCTGTCTCATCTACACAAAAATTGCTCCTGTTTACATTTTCCGTTATTAATTCCGATAATAAAATAATGCACGCAATATCTTCCAGTAGCGTATCCCTTACACGAAAAAGACTGTGATTACGCGAAACGGATCGCCGATTTCGAATCTTCGGTAGTCTATCGGCATCTTTTGATCACCGATGAAGTAGCTGTAAAATTGTGAGAGACCCTGCGTAATGGCTTTTACCTCAAGGCACACACTCCACGTTTTGCTCTCCTCGGTGGCTGCCATTATATCCGTCATTTCGGTGGCACTCGGCTACAGTTGGGAGATGCCTGATTTCGTAAAGACGAATTTTTATTCAGCTAATTATACGGTGACAGGGCTTGCTGCGAAGGGATATTAACATGCGTCTTGGAGCATGCGAAAGAAGGTTGTAAACTACTGTAACGCCAGCGGGTGGGTTGTAATAGTCGCATAATCAGGGAGAGATTTGTTAAGCATTTATCGCTGGATCAATTATACTCTCAGTAGTCAGCAAACATTCGAGTGGAAAATAAGGAATATCTAAGACAAAGTTGTTTGCCCAAGTAAAACAGAAGTTGTTCAACAGATAGCCTAGAAACATTTACAGGACATCCCGATCACCTGAAAGCATCAACAGATTATGTTGTTTCGCCCGTGGGTAACATCGGTTTTATACGAAAGAAAAAATCTACGCGCTTTTACTTTGTTTGCTGCTTGATAGATAGTCTGATGAGTATTAGATTGACTGGGATAATAGATAACATTTAATGTAACAGTCTTACAAATTCGTGACATGTAACTTTTTAATAGACCAAGAACTCTAAAGATAGCATTTGTTGATAAAAAAAAAATTCTGTAAAATTAATATGCTAAGAAATAGTCTAAAATTAGTTTTCGATATGATTTATATTTCCATATCGAATTGATATGCCTTTAAGTAAAGTTATTAAAAAATGGACATGTTACTAAGAATGCTTTGAGATAAATTCAGTCACAAAGGAAGATACAATTGCATAAATAAAAACAATAATTCATTAAAAGGGGATTTAAAAACTTATTTAATAAAGAAATTAGAGCTTTATTATTCATATAAAGATTCTAAAATTGTAATGAATAAAAAACTTTTTTGTGAACTAATTTTGTTTTTCAAAGAATGAAAATAGTAAACTTTTCAAGTATTCAGCGACTTTCCTAAATTTGCTGTTCAACAAGGAATCCTCCTCAAATGACCTGTAATTGAACTCTATTCCAAAAAAAAAGAATAAAACATTCGTTTGTTTTCTTCTATCTCGCCTACCATTTTTAGATATTGTGCGAAGGAGATAGAAAATAATCAACAGCATTCATGCAGGAGAGATATTCGGTTCCTTCCACAAAAGCCGGGAAACCTCCTGAAATATCCCAAACAGCGCAAAAGCAAGCAGTTTGTAAGATCAGCATCGGTGGGGCAAAATTTTAGAATCAATATTTACCAACAAACAAAGCGAGGGGAAGGGCAGAGGGGAAAAGACCCTGGAGGAGGGGGAAGGGAATTTCAGGGCGAAGAGGATTGAGGAAGCAGACGCATAAAATCCTTCCCTCTTGATCCCGACACCAGACAAAGACAAATTACCAAGGATTTGGGCGTATTAAGGGGGGTTCGTCTCCCCACCGCCCTTTTCCCACTGCACGTTGCAGCTTCAATGAGAGTCCACGGGTTGTTGTGAAGAAGATGCCAAAATTGTGTGTCCCTCCGGCGCAGGGGGATCAGGACATCATGCCACGGGAGGATGCTTTTAGTTTGCTGTGCTGCCTCAGTTAGTGCGCCAGGCTGATCAACAAGTTGGAAGAAGCCGAAGCAACGCAAGAGATAATTTTGGTTTAGGCACCTATCCTCTTCGAGGAGAATTGTTTTAAAATCAAAATTTTAATGGTGCGCGATCACTTTTTGTAAAAAAAGCTTCATTTTCCCGCTCAGGGATGTGAATTCTGAAATTTAGCTTAGATAGAGCAATTGGTTATAACAGTATTTCCGATCTAAAACGTCTTTTTGCACGCTCTTATTTCTCGCGCTGTATATCGCACTGTTTGCATTGTATATAAATCTTTTTTTCACTAACTTTCCCCATCTCCAATTGAACTGAAATTTTGCGTCCTAATGTACCGTCAATGCCAATAGACGAATCAGTCTAAAGTTGTAAGTTACAGATAAAGTAATTCCTGTTAATAAACAGTGATTTTCTAACCGTTGTTATCCTCTTTGTTTACCTACCCATTTACATAAGCTTTGGTGTCTGTGTCGTAAAATACTTGGATAACATTATATTCCATCGAGAAGGTTTTGTTTCCTTTTAGATGTTTGATTAGATCCTTTTAAAAAGCACATATAAAAGCTTTTTTGAGGTTCTAATAAAACCTCTTGTTCACAATTAATAGAAAATTTAAGGCAATGTGTAATCATTTTTTGTCTAAGTTTCGAGGATGTTGATATCCCTACTTAATATTATGTGTTATGAGTTTCACTAACACCTCTATAGCTTTTTTTAACTAAAATTACAAAAATGACTTCTTGTAAATTATACAAAATGTATTATATAAAAATTATATAAAAATCGATGTAATAATTTCTTGGTAATATTTTGACAGAATTCTCATAGTTAAATGTAAATATATACTATTTGACTTTTAAGATAACATTTCTTAATAACAAATTCTAGCTCAATGTTTATTTTTTCATTTTATTTTAAATTCTGATTTATTTCTTCAAAAATAGTATATCATTTAGTGATGTATCTGGAGATATCTTGTACAAATCATAGTCTTATAGACATATTTTACACAACAGAACTGAAACATGTGATTAGGAATTGTACACTTAATAAATGTAATTTTTAAATACTTTTATCAAATAAAATAAATGTAGGTTTTTTTTTTAAATCTATCTTATCTTTCTCAGTAAAAATTTGATTTGGAGTCCTACGATTTTACAATTAATAAAGAGAAGATTTGCTTCAGATAAATACATTTGTCCAAATGACTAACCAAATTCTTGTCAGCTTAAATACATCAAGGTTTATTTTGTTTTAAATTAAATAACTTATTTTTTGTACAGATTAAATGAATTCTAACAAAACTTCAATGGTGTGTATTTATATGTTTTTTAAGTTTTGCAAGATTATGAAGCTAATATACAGTATTACCTACAAACGTACATAAATGTTCAATAATAGTTATAAGGGCTCATGTGATAATTACCATTATGAATCAGAAAAAAATAATCACAAATGTCTACGATTTTTAACAATTTAAATGCATTGTATTACGGAAATTATAGTTCTTAGTGTTGATATCATTGCTACAGAAATTAAATGTGTCATTGAGAGGCTATTAATGTAATATAATGATTATTATTTGTTAAAGTATTACTATTATTGACACAAAAGTTAAATATTGATATTGAACTGATAATTATGCGTGATCAAAGTGACACTGATTTAAATGCCGAGGACAACTGAAAATTATCATTATTTTACTCTTTCCTTTACTATATAATTATGCTTATTGCTTTAGTATATAATTATATCTAAATTAGAAGGAGTCATATGTTAGTTACAATCTGTTAATAACTATTATTTACTTATTTAACTCGCATACATGTATATATATATATATACACACACATACATATACATATACATATATATATACATATATATATAAATACATATATATATATATACATATATATATATATATATATATACATATATATATAAATACACATATATATACATATATATATATATACATATATATATACATATATACATATATATATATACATATATATACATATATATATATATACATATATATATATATATATATATATATATATATATATATATATATATATACACATATATATACATATACATATATATATACATATATATATATATATATATATATATATATATATATATATATATATATATTACACAGCAATTTTTATTGCTATTTCTATTTATTATAACTGTTAATAACTATTATTTTTGTTAATTTAATTCGAATGTACCCACGCACACCCACAAACACATATTTATCTATAAATATAACTACGCACATATGTATTTTTTGTGTGTACAAGCGTATTTTACATGTAAGCACAAACGCATTTATCTATGAGAATTATTTCGCATTGAGTGTGAACCCCGCAAAAAAGGGATTAAAGGAGAGGGGGGGGAACCGAACCAGTTCCAGAATTAGCGGATTTCGATTTAAGAAAAATAAAAAAAAATAATAACAAAAATAAAAGAAGAAAAAAAAAAGCAACAGGACCTTCTTGCAATGCTGCTCACGTAACGCTTCCCCCCGCGTGTGTTTCGGTCGCCGGTGCCCCGCTCCCTATCGATGCGGCGTCGGACGCGTTTTATCCCGCGGCAAGCAAGATACGGACCCGCCCGACCAAGCCGCTGTAGGATTTTCTCTCCCAGCGGCGCCGGGTCTTCCATTCCGCTCGCCCAGCGTGCGGATGAGCCGCGTTCGAAAAGCGCGGCACCCTAACACAAGAACTCGTCTTTAGTTTTAGGATCAGCGTCAACGGTACCATGGTTTTTTGGGTAAAAAGCGTTATTATTCCCTAAATATGAAACGTGAGTACGCGTATGTAATTGATTAGCCTAATAGCAGTAAAATCCAATAATCAGTATCAAAATATTGACGAAGTAGTCGAAAAGCTTTTGTTAAAATAATGGGTTAAATACAAACTGTTGTGTGCTTCTTCATTTTTAATGAAAATTATAGATATAACGTTAGTAAGCAATATGGTGCCCAAATATCTAAGATTCCATTGTATTAAAATTTTGAGCGGTGCTGTTACAACGCTAAGCCTCAGAATCATACGTACGCACACGTATCATTTTTATATTGGAATAATAATGTATAAATAATATATCTAAATACCAAACTCAACATTTTTGGTGAAGCTTGCTGAATAGTTACGGCGCTAAACATCTGAATCATTCTTACGCAAGCGTAGATGATAAACAATACCATCTGAATCATATGTACGCAAGCTTAGAATTTTATGTAGTAGATGGGTAACAATAGAATATCTAAATATCAAATATTTCCCTAAACACAACAATGTTGGTGACAGGAATGGCTGTTACTGCACGAAGCATTTCAATCGCACAAAAGCAGATCATTTTATACAGTAGATAGTGAACAAAATATAATATCCGAATGTTAAATATTTTTTGTGCACAACATTTTTTGTAAAGCAGACGGAACACTAAGCCATGTATCTGAATATGGACGTACTTCTAGATGATAAACAATACCATCTGAATCATACCTACGCACATGTAGTATTTTAGGCAGTAGATGGTAAACTATATACTTTATCTAAATGTAAAATATTTCTTTGTGCGCAACATTTATGGCAAGGAGCTGGAGGTATTACTACGCCAAGCATCCGACTAAGGTAGTGTTTTACATAGTAGATGGTAAACAATATATAAGCATTTTGGTGGTGCATATGAAGCTGTTACTATGGCAAACATCAGAGTCTTGCGGAGCATTTTATATACGTAGGTACAGCATTTTATATATTATATGCTCAATTTTGTTTGTTAATTTCATTTGCAAGATGAGATGTTTACGTTTGGTAATTAACTAAAAACTGATAATACATAAATTAAACTGGGTTAACTGAATTCTTATTCTTCTATTCAAAATTGTTATAATTAAAAGTTTATTTATTTTTTTATATTTTTTGTAGTAATATTTTTGTGTAAAGATAAGGCATGAACGTCAGATTCTTTTATCAACACTTCCCGTGTTAAAACTGTATGCTAAAAGCTAAAAAGAATTTTCACCTCTTTTCCTTGTATAAATATCAAAATATTAAGAACAACCTGAAATAGTTATTGCTGTTTTCTGCTTAAAACTGAAATACAGTGAAATGTTTATTACATACATAAAATAATTGACCATCCCTTGGTTAAAGGAATTATACAACATATTAGCAATAACTAACAAAATTTCTAATTTATTTATGAATTCGTTAGCAGAAAATTATTATTTCTACTCATCCAGCTCATTTTTCAGCAATATTTGTATTTTGAACTATGTAAAGCAGTGACAGTGAAATATTCTTCAACATTGGTTTATAAATTTTCCCTTGTTAAACATTCTAAGTACTAAGTAGTCCATCGTAATTACTAACTTTCGACATAGAATGTACTCTATCAATATTTCGTGTGTTTTACCTAAGAATGTGATATATCCATAACATTATAATTGAAATTTAAATACAAAAAGAATTATAAAAATAAAATCTTAAGTCATATTGACTTAAACCATTGTAAAATGTCTTTAGAATTGTAACCTCCAGCATACGATACTTGTTGGATATTCACTAAACTAGAAAAACCTTTCAAACTAATTTATAAAAGTGCGTAAAATTACAGTTACAACTACTTACATCTATAGAACCTATGGATTACTTTATTTTCAATGGTTTGTACTCCCAGATAGAGTTACTCAATGATGAATTTGTCAGTTGACAGCCTTTCTGATGCTATAGACATTTATATTTATATAATTCTTACATTATGTATATATCCCCAATGTAAAATAATACTGTACAATTTCTTTGTTTTTTAACTTTGTTTCATTATCTTTCTTCACAAAATTGGAAATCAAATATTCAAAGCCATTTATCACAGAATTTCAAATTTTTTAATGCGGTTATGCAAATGAAGCAGTCACTGTTTAAATTCTCAGGAAATCCCATAATCAACCAAATTTCTGAAACCACCATTATTCGTGTATGTAAACCATACATCCTTTGAAACTTCCTAACAGCATTCCAAGTATATTTTAGTGCCATGCTCATTTTCGAAACGTCGTAATTATAAACGCTACAAATTCTTTAAAATGTTGATTTACAATGAGTTATTTACATTTCTTCCAAAGCGGCAACCTTACATTCTTTCAAAAGGGGTAACGTAAGAGCTATTACTCCAATAGATATCTCATTCCAAAATGTGTTTAAACAAAATATCTGTGGTAAACTATCTATCGATAGGCAAATCTGGACGTCTAGGAATTAACATTCCTCTCGTAATATGTGTAATATATTTTACTGTGTTATTCTTTTAAGGTCAGCTCTAAAATTCCAATTTGCAATGAATTTCCAATTTGCAAATGAAGATCTATTTTCCCTTTTCAAGATATTTTCGAGGGAAAAGGATTATATTAAATTAAATAGGAATATTTTTCTGGAAATTTTAGGATATGATTGCGATTGAATGATGAATTATATCCCTTAAGTTTATTTTTAAAATAAATCATGGTTTTAATTTTTATAAAATTATTCCTATGTTACCAAGAAATATAAAATCAGAGTAAATTTAAAGTAACATATTATTCAGGTTTTTAATTTATATTAATTTGCTGTCATATGATTTTTACTTGCGTCAGCCAAAACTGAAGGAACATCAAGTAAATATTTCTCCTTTTCTTTCTGACACTTTAATTTGAGTAATAGATTTGACCGTAGCTTACCACACCAAATCATATCATGTATGTACTAGACCAAGTGTGTAAAAACATTCTTTAAAAAATTGATGTCTGCTCAGGCTTTTAATAATATATCCATGTGGATTACATCGTTAATGTATTTACAGCTTGGAATGAAAATTTGGCTTATTTTTGTAAATAAGTGTATCATACTAAACAACTCATTTTTGAATTAGTATACTATTTTATTAATAGGCATATTATATGGAGTATGTATCATTGAAGCATATACTATTGATTGATGGCTCTTCAGTACCAAATCTCACACTTTAACAAATATAAAACGCATAAGACTTGTTTAATAATTTGTTTTGTTAAACTTGCTAGAACTTTGATTGCAAAGTAACTCAGCTTTTTAAATTTATACACTTCATTACAAGCTGATTGAATTGACTTTAAATTTTAATAAGTTCTTTTTTTTATTGTTGTTCTGTTTACTTCCAATTCTCAAATTATTATCTTAATATTTATTGGATTACCACCGATGTACGTTTACAGAAGAATTAAATTTTTTAAATTTATTTACAGCTTTGGATTTAATTAATTGTGACATATTTTTTATTGAAAATTGTATCGTATTAACCACTTTTCCATTTTGTTAGCAAGACCTGACTTAGCAATTTAAAGCCATAAGCCGTTCACTTTGTTACATGCTGATCAGCAGTCTTTCAATTTTCATAGAATTTTTGCTTGTTTTCAGTTTCTAAATCATTATCCGATAATTTCTTGGGTTGTCACTAACATCCATGTTTCCAACATTTTTTAAAATTTATTTACAGTTTTGAATTTATTCAATATAGTTTCTCGTTATTTAAATTTATATAGTATTAACCACATCCCCATTTTGTTAGCAAGGCGAGTTACAGACATGTAGCGGTGTACGTGTTATTGGACATGTACTTTTGATCACCCTAAAATACCCAACACTCAGACTTGAAAAATTCCCCAAAACTTTTGGTTTGTTAAGATATACATGTTGTATGAGTTGCGGACATGTACTACTGACGTCCCTGGGATATAGATGACACACTCAAGAATAAACCCCACACACTTTCGGTTTTTTAAAGACTGAATTCAAACTAACCCTGCCTTTTTCACTTTATGACTTTGCTGCTTGCTGATCCATTGTCTTCTGATTTTCATTACACTTTTTTTGTTCTGACGGCTCCTAGGCCATTATCCCACCACTTCTTGGAATATACCCGATGTACGTGTTTCCAAACCGATAGCTAGCCTTGGACTTACTATGGACAAGGTGGTACATCGGTCGACCCCATTCACCACCCCTGTTCTCCGAAAGTGGCAGAGACCTGACCCCTCGCTTATTCTCTCTCTCTCTCCAACTCCCTCCCCCCACTAAAACATGCTTTCCCTCCCACCCTCTTCCCCGCGAGTTCCCTTTTATCCTGCGTCTCCCAAAGCCACGAACGGCACGGTTCTAGCTGGCCTGGCTTGCTGCAGATAGCCTGAAAATGCGGACCTAACCATCATTTATCATGCTCAGCTTGCAGATATACAACCGCGTTGCTATAGGAACACTAACAAACTGCTCTTTTCTGTTTACCCCCCTTCTCGTCTCTCCCCCCTTTGCCCAATCTCTTTACAAGCCCACCCCCTCCCCCTACTTCCTCCCCCCTTCCTGGGTTCGTTTCTCATCCTGAAAACTCCAGAAAGCTCGCTCAGGTTTTCAAAGTTCCGCTGCTGTCTTCTTTTCTTCTCTTGCTTCGTTCCATTATTATTTTTCTGGCATTTTTCACCCTTCTGTCTCTCTCCGGTCGGGGCGTTGCTATTTTCGAGAGACAGTCCGGTTGCGCATGGGCCCCCGCATGGCGATAGGGGGCGCCACCGCCGCGAATGGTTGCAAGGATTAGTTTTGCGTGGAAGGTATATTTGCGTGCGACTTAGAACCCGTATCGGATTACTGGAGGGAAGAGGGGGGTAGAAATGAGGGGGGCCAGGGGGTGGGAGGAAGCTTAAATTCCTAACGCCAAGGCGAATATAAACAAGTGGAATATGCCTAATAAATACGGCCACTTTAGAATTTACGCGTATCATAATTCTTGCAATTACTTTTTCATTTAAAAGCTGTCAGCTGTTTTAAATTCGTATGTTTTCGGATTTTGCCACTCTTTAAATTTTCATATCGAAAATGTATTTTAATTTCTACACTTTAATTTTTGCTTTTGGAAAATTTATGGCGTTGCAGATCTAAAGCTAAACAAAACTAGGTTTAAAAGACAAGTGTCATTTAACCTCTCGACAGATAAAACTTTTGGGTCTTGTGAAAGTAATTAGGTTTTATTCTTTAAGTTTCTTTTGACTTGTAATTAACTATAATAAAATAGAAGACGGAACCTTCCAATTTTAGAACATTTTTTATTATACTTTTATTTAGAACATTATGCTTGGAGGAAGGAAAAACATGTTTTTACTAAGCCGGTGTGTAGTTACTTTTTGTTTGACATGTGTAATGATTTTAAAGTATTATAATAAATGTCAATTTCATTTAAGAATGGGATTTCACAGATTAATCTGTAATATAAATTATCATGTCCTTGGAACGAAGTGTCAACCCATATATTAATTATAGAAACCTATTGATAGAAACAGTAGAACGACATTAAATAAACATACAGCATGTGTTGTCTACATGATCTTCATAACTACATTGACAAAAATGATAAGATGTAGCAAATATCCTCAAAAATCCCTTTACACCAAGAAAACGTGATATTTTTCATCTCCTATTTTCTCAAGCTTGTTAAACATTTTTTCAATTCCTTATAAGTCTAGGCAATTACTTCTACAGCTTGTTATAACATTGAATTCCAATATAGCCGATGGAAGGCCGTGGAATTTTATTTATATCTTAAGCAATGCATTTGCTTCAGAAATAAACTATTTGCTTTCTAACTTATCTAGAAGATCTGTATTTATTAAACCCAGATTCATTCAGTGTTTTCATGGAGAATTTAAATTTAAAAACTTGTTCTAAGACCATCTTCGACAATCCGACATACACCCAAGGGAATTAATTTTCACGACATTAATTATAGACTGGGGTGTTGCAAAGTAGTTTAATTAAAAATATAAAAAATAAATAAATAAATCCTTCTTGATTTACGCAAAGTAAAAAAATATTGAAAGCTATCTTGGATAGCTAGCTGCTTTACATAAATGTACTTAAAGCTGATATCAAAGATTTCTCCTTTTTTTTTTTCTTTGTATACCGTTATTTATTAATACATAAAATCTTACCCGTTACTTAAGATGCTGCTGGTAGATTTTTTCTTTTAACCTTGCATGACAAATACCATCGTGGCAATGACCTGTTTTAATTTCTTTTCAGTTTTAATGACAAAAAAAAAAAAAAAACCTTTTGATTTACGTTGAGAACTATGGAAAAGCTGGCTTGGATATAATCTTACCGTAAATGTAGACAAACATAAGAGTTTTGCCCTTTCTGTTTGTATACCGTTATTTATAACCATATAAAATGATACCCCGGTGCTTAAGATGATACATTAATGCTGATGGAATCTTCCTTCCACCCTTGTATGCCAAATCCCAGCGTGGCTAGCCTATTAAAAGGCCCTCCATCTTTAAGTGTTGTAATTGTGAAGGTCGACCACACTCCGGCATCGCAGCAGATGGTTTCGCTTTTCAGAGGACCCCCTGCCCGAAAATTCAAATTGGACTTGAATGGGGGGGCCCACGAATTCAAATGCACATCGGGACGAACAAGCAGGGTTTGTTATGCTCCGCTGCCGTTCTATAGACGAATGAGGGGGGAATCCTTGCCGTGCATCGCTGGGCGCGCAGACCCCTTTTTCGGGAATAAATGGGGTTAATTTTGTAAGGCCCTCCCGAGATACAACCGCGTGAATTTTTTAAAAAATTCAGGGGAAGGGGTCGCTCGCCTGCCTCATAGATGTGCGGGAAGGCGAGAGTAGTTGGATTCTATGAGCATGTGTAACCCGCTGATGCAGAAGTGAGTGTGAAAGCTGTTTTGTATGACGTTATCGGCTTTATGCAGATAACCAGATTAATGGAACAAAGGGAAAGGAGCAACAAAGCGAAGATGAGTATATATACACATGCTTGTGAAACACGAACCCCGTACTGCTGGATATTAAAACCAGATAAATAAACAAATGTACCGTGTTAAAAAATAACTTGTTATTTTAAGGGATTTTTTTATTTGAGTTCCGTTATATTGTAGATGATTTCAGGGAGCATTCTAAAATGTATTTGTGGTACAGTCAATTTATAAAAACGTTATTACCGCAGTTAATTTTATTAAGTATGAAGCTATTTTATTTTGTGTGCATTTTGATTCATGATTTGAAATGGGATAACCCACCCCATGGAAAATTTTTCTCTAAACCCCTCATGGAAATACATACATATACATGTTTACACACAGTTATACAGGCATGTATATAATATATGTGTGTGTAAGTACACACACACACACACACACACACACACACACACACACATATATATATATATATATTATATATATATATATATATATATATATCATAAAATGAGAAATAACTGTAGTACAGTCAATTTAAAAAGACGTGACTTTATTTTTGATAGTGGTTTCAGTCCACTTTTGAGAAAAAAAAAATTATTTTTTTGATAATTTTAGAAATGATGTCCTCTTATTATATTTATAATCATAATTCACCGATGTACGATTTCTTGATAAACTCATGAAAAGATTTTAGTGTAATATGTTGTGACACCATTAAATTCAAGCACAAACCTTTAAATACACGGATATATATATATAAATGATCGAACCGTATACTACTGGATATTAAAACTAGATAGGGGTTTGACTTTAAAAAAATTATGATTACAAATTAATTACAAATATCTTATTCATTTCGTACTTTGCATGTAAATGTTCTTTTTAGTAGTTGCAATGTGTATCATTATTTAAAAAAGTTATTTTATATATTAATTAAATTCTAATAATGTGTATGTTTATTGGTATTATAGTTTTTTAACCTGGAAGAGATTTAAAATTTATAGAAAATTGTCGGGAAGAAAGATCATTTATTCTTTTATGTCTACGTTTAGTAAATTATATGAAAGCAACCCCCCCACACACACACACTTTAAGAATGGATTTTTTTTTTAATATTATTCCTGTACATTGAAAATAAAAGGCAATACATTTATTTTTTATGAAAATTGAAATTTTTGCATATTTGTGTATAATTTATTCTCTATTATGAGATAAATTGCGAGATTTGGCGAATTGAGGATGAAAATAAAAACCATGAATCGGCATGATTTTGAGGTAAACATCCCCCCATTTAAACATAAAGCGTCTTATTTTTGCCATTTTCCTATGTTTAAAAGCACATGTCTTCCCTATTACCCCTAAAAAAGCTTTTCACCAAAAACGACTAAACCTAAACAAATATGTAAAATATATTTATTATTAACACTTATAAAATTTGAAATTTGTGACATATTTGTGCAGATTTTTAAATATTGTTTTATGAAATTTTCCAAGCATATTTTTAAAAAGGAAAATTCCTTACAAAATGTTATGGCTGAAGAATGTAGAAAGAGATTAAAACCTTTTACCATAAATTTATTGTTCTGCGTGGCCTAAACCAGCCAAATTATTGCTCTCATAGGGACGTAAAGTATTTCAACTTACTGATGGCACATGAAAAATCGCATGGTTTGTCAAATAGCTACTTAGTGGACTTAAAATGCATTATTAATCAAATGTTCTTGTTCGTAATGAATCGGAGTCTTTCTGTTACCTCCCATCCCCTGACACTTTTATGATGTGACGTCTTTAGTCCATTCTCATCCATAACTGCGCAATTAACTATCCACATACATCTTGTCAACAGCTCATAAATCTCTGAACACTCCAGTATTTTGTGTTCACAAAACCACTGTTTAGGATTTCTAGACCCACAGATCCTTATCTCTTCTGAAAAACCAGAGCTTGCCCCCTCTTTGCCTTTCCCCTTTTCTCCCACCCCCAAGGAAAACTTCCCAGAGTGTTGTTTCCATCTGCTTTTGAGAAATGCGGAGGGGAAAGGGGGGTTTACTGCACCCTCGCTCCTTCTATCCTCCTCTGGCTTTCCCCTACAACCGAAAAAAAGGGGGGGGGGATGGTTTAGCCATTTGCCAGGATCGAGGGTCACCCCTGCTTGTTTTTCGAGATTCCAGACTAAAAAGTAAGGGCCATAGATGTCAAGAGCTTTGGCAGGAATATATTTTTTTGGAGGCGAGGCAATACTCGATGCTTATTTAAACTAGAACGACATTTAACCAGAGTATAAATTAAATTGAAACATGTATTCCAAGTAGTGTGTATAGACATTATGAAAGTATCCAGCAGACAGAACTAAATAAATGTCAGATGTGCCAGAGATGCTAAAGGGCTTTGGAGGAATATATGTTTTCAAGGGAAAGCAATATTGTATATTTTTTAAAGACTAGAATGGCATCTAATTTCCATACTATGACTTTGTACTGTGTTATAAAGATCTGTAGGAGTGTATAAACATTTGGAAATCATCCAGTAATTGTATTATCATTTCGTCCCAGTCTGGACCATGCGGAACATGGAGACTATTCAGTAAGCAGAATGAATTAATAATGACTAGATGGGCCATAGTTATAAAAAGTTTTACAGCATATAATTTTCGAGAGGACTGATTGCTTTATTAAAACTAGAAAGACGTCTAATTTCAAGGACTATGAATTCAACTGGAAGGTCTTTGTACTGTGTATAGACATTCAGAGACTATCCAATAGCCAGAACTAAACAAGAAATAGATAGGCCAGAGATATAGAACTTTGCAAGAATATATTTTTGAGGGTATACAATGTTAGATGTTTATTTGATGTAGAGGGGCATCTAATTTCCAAATTATAAATTAAGTTGTAAGAGTCTTAATAATGTATATGAGCATTCGGAGATTGTCCTATAAATAGAACTAAATAAGGGCTAGATAAAGTTTATAGACAATTAAACAAAATATTATTTTGATTGTGTAAATGTTAGGGTTTGTATATTTGCTTATTGTTTGAATTTGTATGTAATATGTGGAGGTGAAGACATCGCGACTACGAGATGATATAAGGAGAAGTTTTAGCTTGTCGTTTGGCAACAGATGGAAAAACAGGAAGATTGTTGATGCATTGTTATTGAAAAAGCTGAGTAGATCTGATCATTACATATATAAGATCTTGAGTAGAATTGTATAGTTGAGAAAAGATCATTTAAGTTTTAATTCTGTTTTTATCTTCTCTTAAGATATTGCAGTTAAACATATTTATACAAATGTTTATACATATATTTTTATATCCGTAGATTATGTAATATTATTATGTGTATAAAAATATGTAGGGATTAGGTCCATTTGTAAGTTCTTAGAAGTGCTTCAGTTATCTAAGAATGCATAGACGTATATATATGACTGTACATCAGAAATAAAATATGGTATGTCTATTAAAAAAAGAGAGAGATTTTTGCATATTTATGTATTTTGTTCTCCTTTTATATGTGATAAAAACATTTCCCCTATTTCTTAAAATTGGGAGATTTAACGCATTATGTTCCAACTTAGTTTCGAAGCAAAGTCTTCCTTTTGGACATAAAATTATTTCTACTATTTTTGTATATTTACAGTCACTATGTCTTCTCTATTATCTTAATGATATTTTTAAAGCTTTTCACTTAAAATAGTCAATGGGATTAAATTCGATTGACCTATGGATATCAATTGCAAAAATATATTGAATCCAACTGATATACATGTCATACATTGCATAAACCTATATATGGCAATACATCACATATATTACATGATCTTTATACACTTCAATAAGAAGAATAACTGTATCAATGGTGAGTAACGCTATTTCACAAAATGAAATACCCTTCAGGACGATCTACCTTCCCATTAGCTGAAGGGACAGTTTAAGCTCTATGAAAGATAGTAACACAATTTTCCGTTAATACCCTTAATCGTATATCATATCGATCTGCCTACCCCCTTATATCAAAAATCCCCCAGAATCAGACATGAATTTGTAAGACTTTGCCTTACGCAATGCACCGTGAAAAGTTAAGCGCAGCTGAATAAATAAATGCAATTCGACTTTTAAAATCGTAAAGTTACCGGTATCAAAATATGCCTTGGAAGAGAATGGATGATTCAAGCGAGAACAGCGGCGAAATTCTGATACACGTATATTTATCTCCCGTTACACCGTGCGAGCATTCTGAAAGGGGGGGGATATTTCAATAATTACCGAAATTCCGAAGTCCGGAAACGAATTCTTGGGAGAATTAACGAGAGAAAAATGTGATTTGTAATCATTATTATGCATTTGAGTTGAGTCATGTTCCACTTGCGACACCGCAGTGTTTAGCGTTAAATCCCTACTTCTGCCTTTCAACCGCAAAGTTAGCTGGCTGGCACACAGACACCTACCTACCTACCTACCGGTGCCTTGGGTCCGCACCCTCATAAATTAGAATTGTGACGTCACCGGTCCCCCCAAGAGAGGCGTCCTGCGGGACGAGTCCGTCCCCCCGAGTAATTAATATGCACCGCGCTTGGTGCCACTCATGTGACTTTTTGACCCTGGCCCTCTGAGACCCCGCCTCAAACTCCGCCCAACGCCGACTGCGTCAGAGACTGGAGGCACTCCCCCGGCGAATGGGCGGCCGCCGTGCCACAGGTGCCTCGCGGCCCCACTGCGCATGCCCGCAGACGGGAGACGAACGGGTGAAAGTGTGGAGTCCGCTGTTCAGTAGGATTGCGGGAGTTAAAAGGTGTTTGTTTTCTATAGCGGTTTGAGTTTGTTTTTCTATGGCGTTTTGACTCGGAAAATGGGGAGTTTTTACGTTATTTCTATTTATTAAATTTAAAGAAATTTTATTTAAAGTATCGGAAAATTTGCATATTTGAGTTTATAAAATTAATATGTTAGCTAAACTAAATTAGAATTTTTGAAGAACTCCGATTTAAATATTAAATCCTTTGAATTTTAACTGAAGAGATTTATATGAAAAATATCTAAATAGGTATTTAAGAATATTTTTAATAGTACATATATTATAAAAATATTTATTAGAATTCGTTTATATCATTAATATATTATCTAAGCTCTAACATTTTAAAAACGGCACATTCAAGGTTAAATAATTTATGTATTTTTAAAATTATTATTGAAATACAAATATTTAACAAATTAATAGTTAAAATATAATAAATCACAAAATTTATTTATAACAGTTTTTATAATTACGTTGGCTAAACTGAAACAGAATTTTTAAAAACTACAAATTGAACGATAAATATTTTTGTTAATTTTAACTAAAGTGCTTTAAAACATGAAAATTGTTCGGATAGCAGTTTAATACTTTAATCTCATGTAAATCCTGAGAAATCAATTTAAACTGTAATTATCAACAATTTATAGATTTATTATTGATTGTATATACAATTGTAATTTTCAAATTATCAATTTGATCAGGCTTTAATTCTGTAAAGAATGATTTAAAAAATTATTTGCATAAAAATAAATTTTTTTCTATTAATATTAACAAATATGTTCAGTTGTGAATCAATAGTCCGGCGTTATTTATTAACTTTACTTAATTTTCGAAGTCTTTTCTCTTATAACAGGCAATTTAAGTGTAACATTTTTGAAGTTCTGTTTCAATTTAAAAATATTTTTAAAATCTTCTAAATCACATTAACACAGTTTTTAAATTATTTTATATCTTTCTGATTTTTTAGATTAGTTGAACAAAAGGGAAATTAGGCAAAGGTTGTAAACTAATATATTTGCATATGAAAGCATGCAATCGTATTGTAGGAACCTAGAAATGGTGTGTTTCTAGATTCCTACAATCTCATTACAGAAGAGTTTTATTGTATGTATAATATCAACACCTTTCTACATTATTAATAATCAACAGAATGCATTAAAAATCATAGTTACTTGTACGATTTCATTCATTTTTAAATCAAAGAATGTAAGAGAGAAATAAATGTTTGATTGTATACAGACTTTTTTTTTTATATAGTAATGCGTATAACAGTATTTCATAGTCTATTTTATATATTTGTTTAATAATTCAGCTAGAATGGGCCAAACAAAAGTTATCTTATTTATCATTGGATAATCTAATTGAAAAACGTCATTGCATGCTTAAGTACCTCAAATTTCAGAAAAGCCATATTGAAATGACCGATATTGGTATAGAATAAATGTTATAAATTCCATTCAGTTCTTTTTCTGAATATTTTGTTCTTTTTATATGTAAACAAACAGACAAATTTTCTGTTAAATAGCTATTGAAGAAAACGAAATATAAATTAATCAAAAACACCAAGTTTTTGTAAATCTTCTTTAAAAATCATTTTTTTTTCTGATCATTTTATTTTTGTTTATTCATAATAAATAATTAAAACATGATAAAAATTTAAGCAAGTATAACAAAATAAAAATGACAATTTTAGAACAATATATATTATAGTTGTGATTAAATAGAGTATGATGTAACGGTAGATTTGATCTTATCAAAAGTTAACGACAAGAAATTTTAAGATTAATTGTCGATTGACTTTAACACTCTGCATTAAGTAAATCATCATCCGTTGTTATACAATAACAGTAATTTTCGTTGCGATGCAACTGGAAGTGGAGTTTAGATGTTAATTTTAAAAATTAATTTTTGAAACTTTTTTTAACTAGTTTTCTAATCTAGTCTCTTTTAATCATAATTTTTGAAAAAGCATTTTGGCAGTTTAAAAATAATTTAAATTTGGGTAACAAAATAATCAGATCTTTAAAGCAATATTGATTATAATAGTTAAAGTAGAATCTTCTGTCTCAGTAGAACTAACCAAAGGTTAGCCAACACGTTTATTTATACTTAACTAGTGATTGGCTTTTACTTTCTACAATGCGGTAATCAATTTCCGTCATTAGGCAGTAAAAGCAATTTTCGTTGAAATTTCCACTAAGACAGGTCTTCAAACTCAGAAAAGGATATTTACGTAACAGAGTTATTTCAAATAGCATTGTTGAAGAGCAAAGATGGCATAAATGCAATTTTACATATTTACAAAATTAAGTGATAACTATCACCTTATTCGTGCAAGAATTCATGTAGATCCACTACTCACATCTGAATGGTAGATAAAAGATGTTTTAGAAGAATATTTGTATTTGTAAAATATTAAATAAACCTAAATTGTAATTTCCCTTTAAAATACAAAATAAAAGTAATATACAAGTGATATTTGAAAAGACAAATATTACCAAAAATATTTCGATTTTGATATTTTTTTTTAAACCTTATTTGTTATTGTTTTATAGGATATCTGTTAAAGGAAACTATACAACAGTAATAATAAATATAGGAAGATGATTTCTTCTACCACTAAATCATCAACTCATATGAGAGATTTATAAAACATATGGTTTCAGTATTGCCGTAATTTTGAATGTTTTAATGAATCGTTATATAATTGAAATATCAAATATATAAATGTAAAATAAAATGTGGGTAATCATCATAGCAAACATTCTGTTACCGTTTATAATAAGGACAAATAACAGAGCGTATTTCATTTGAAGTAAACAAAAATACTCTGATGCCAGGTAATGCACGTTTGGTGAAATCCAGATTCAGAAGTTGCTTGCTATTGTTTAAATAACAAAAGTGATACTAAGTGATTCCGTATATATACGGGTTACTAGTATTTTGTGTTTAAAAACTTTACCAAGCTGAATTTATTTTTGTTAGGGGGTTGGGAACATTTATTTTCCCTCATATTTCAAAACAATTACAGCATTCCTTACAAATATAATACATGTATACAGCAATCCTCATGAAAAAGTTTTTAATTCACGTTCCCTTTTCGCTACGCAACTAATTGAAGACAATAAACTTTTATTATGCATTTCACCAATTCTTAGAAATACCTTGAATTGGTGAAATGCATTAATTAAATCCATTAATTAGTCATTGACCATTAACTGGTGAAATGCATGCTTGAATTAATGATCTTGATTAATTTTCTGTTTACTCCTGGTTGATTAAAGCGTGAATCGAAATGTGACTTCAAATTTTTTAACCTAATATCTTTTTTCCTGATTTAAGAAAGAACTAAACCTACAAACATGTTTTCAGATATAACAAGTTACCGGAGGAGAACTCATTGAAATTAGTAAAATATTGGGCAATAATATAGAACGCTTTAGTTTGTTTAATGAGCATCACTGCTTTAAGTGGAAAACCTGAGGAATAGCAATGAAATATAACCGAAATTTTCTGCTTATGTAATTCTAAAAATAATTATAACATTTTATTTAACTGAATATTTGACCATTTCTGTTTAGTCAAATATTCAACACTAGCAAAGTACGATTTTTTTTTTTTGTTTAATTAGTATTACGCTTTAGTTTGTTTAATGAGCATCACTGCTTTAAGAGGAAAACCTGAGGAATAGGATTGAAATATATCCGAAACTTTCTGTTGAAGTGATTCTAAAAATAATTATAAATCTTTATTTAACTGAATATTTGATCATTTCTATTCGGTCAAATATTCAACACCAGCAAAGTACGATTTTCTTTGTTTAATCAGTATTACTGTTGTAACAAGAGAAGGTGAACAATAACAATATGCTATATTCAGTATTTTTAGCTTCACGTAATACCGAAACTAATTAATAAAATTTTATTTAACTGAATATTTGACAATTTTTATTTAGTCAAATAATGGACTAAAGTAAAATATGCGATTTTTTTTTGTTTAATCCGCATTGTTATTCTAACAAGATAAGCTGAACAGAAACACTATAGCTGGAATTTTTCACTTCATGTAATCACAAAAATAGTCTATGAAATTTTACTTAACTGAATATTCGACAATTTTATTTAATGGTTGACAATATCCAACAATTGGAATGTCCTATATCCAGTGCTTTCAGCTTCACATTATTCCGCAAATAATTTCCGAAATTTTATTTAATTGAAATGAAAAATAAATTAACCACCGTTATTTCATTCCTCTCTTTAAAACGTAGAGCGAGTGATAAGTAACAGTGGCCGTAGATAATAATTATGCCTTGTGGATAATTTATAATTTTGCCGAGGCTTCTGGGGTGTTCTGAAGCAGCCATTTTCTCAAAGTTTAAATGCGGCGCCTTCCAACAATCGTCTACGAAATAATAATTTCGTGTTAAATCATTTTCAATAAATTTGTAGTTAAAAGGGGATCAAACCGCGAATGTTCCTCCCGATATTTTCCTCTTCAAAAATTTCCCTCCGTTATAACGTAAGAGCGCTTATCTGAAAATTCCTCTATCCATAGATACTAACTCGCATGCATCCATTTCTCTCCCGAAGTATAAATTAGAATGAATATCAGTATGGCCTTAAATCACCCCCCGAATCTTTGCAGTTTCATTCGAACTCTGGGCTCTTTTTAAATTTTACTCTTTTCTCTTTTCCTCCAAAATATTTATCATTCAACCAATATACGGAACGTGACCAAACTGTGCGCCGGGAAATAGCCTTTCCACTTCAACTTCTTCCCTTCCCCTGCCCCTTTCCACCTCCACTCATTCATTCGAAGGATACCTCTTCCCTCTTGCCCCCCTTCCCTTCCATTTTCGAACGTTTCCCCGTCGTTTGATTGGATTATTCATGGGCAATTGATCAGGATGCAGAACACAGGCGCGCACACATGCATGCACCCACGCGGGTCTCGGGTTCCCATAAATAGAGGCGCGGGGGAGAGCGGGGTAGGGAAAAGGCGCATTTATAATGCTACGAGATAGGGGATTTTGCTGGTGGTGTGGTGTGGTGGTGGTGGGAGAGAAACCAGCGCTATGGAAATATTAGACGCTCCATCCGTGTTAGTGGATGGGAAGATTTTATCTCGACGTAACGCCGCGGTGAATATTGTTTGGAAATGCAAATTTGGTGGAAATATGTCAAATTCCGGATACTATCACAATCAGACTTCTGACAAACGGGCTTGTATATCGCGTGTACTTTTGGGGGAAAAGACAGCTTAAGAGGTAACCCCAAATATGAAATCTCTCCTTCTGGAGAGGGAGAAAAAAATCGTTTTCTTCTTGATTCAGAAAATACGTTCAAACCACAAACCGCTCCACCGCACCACACACAAGCATTAAACTTTCGTAACACTCGAATTTCAGTTTAAGTACTACAGCAATATACTTGAAGATAGTTTAGAGGTACAACACTGGTTGTCAGAACCATAAACTTTGAGTTATTGTAGTTCAGTGATTGAAATGGGTGTTTGAAACCTGTTTCAAATAATGGGACTCTAAGAGTTATAAAATATTCTCATAATGCAGTGGTTCCAAACTATGGTGGTCCCACCAATCTGTGAGCTTTGATGAGGTCAAAGATATATCTGATCATAGCAAAATTTATAAGATATTAAGGCTCAGCCACTAGGTAAGCTTGCTTCTCTCAGTGCACAGTAGAATTTGACTAATACTAAAAATTTCTGAACACATTTTCCAGCAAATAGTTTTTAACGTTTTTATCAATAGTGAAACGTTGCAATTTAAGATTGCTGATCATAAATGGCTTCACCAAATATCTAAAAATTACCAATACGAAAAATCGCACCAAAATTAAACCTCTCGTTAATAATATATCAATAAATTTCATAACCTTTAATAAATTAATTTTAAAATTCTTTGTCTTTCAATATATAATATAATATGCATGACCTAAAATCGAGTAACATCTAATTACTGTGTGGAAAAGAGGGATATAAACCTAAAAGCTGAAATATTGTGGGATTACTACACTGATTTCAAGAAGGTTTTTTTTCTCCGTTGGGTCAAAAAAGATTGGGAATCTTTTATAGCTTCTTACGTAGCCTAATTTGCTACTGTTGAAAGACTATGCTAAATAAAATTTTTCTGTAAAAATTTCTAGAACGTTAAAATCTATTGTTACGATAATTATTTTAAAATTGTTTTTTGACAGATCTTACAAGATGCGAAAGTCATGCTTATGGATGTAGCCTTTTAGAATCTGATTTAGTGTGGTTTGGTATCTCCAAAATTGGATTACTTAGCTGTATCTATAGTAGAGCAATTTTAACAGTTTTGTGATTTGTAATGATTTATTCAAAAGAACTTTAGGATGTGATGGAAAACCTCCATGTTTAATTTTTTTTAAAGAAGGCGAGGAAATAAATGTTGTTAACTTTAATTTGGGAATTTTTGGTATACACATTAACAAGCTCAAATAAAAAAATAATGGAAAAACAAACACATGCATCCACACATGTTGTAAACTCCTAAGTAGAAGCGTACTGGTTGCTTTTCAGCAACGAAACGTCTATAGTGGAGTAAACACATATACAGGGGCAAATGGGCAAAAAATGTTTCACCGCAATACAAGAAAGTAGGAATGCAAAAGTGTGATGCCACGGTTACAGTTTTCCAGTGTCAATATAAGAATTATAAGCAGTATTATATTATTACATTTTAAAGTAGAAATAAGCCATAAGTTTAATGAAGCATAATCATTAGTAATCACAGTTAAGTAAACTGCATTATTGTATAAAAGAATGATTTTTTTTCTATTCACAGTCATGTCAACAAGACTATGATTAATAGTGAAAACCGATGGTAGACTTATGCCAATGATGTTATAAAGATGTGGCAAAAAGTAAGATTTCATATACAGGGTGTTTAGAAAAGTCTTTAACTGGCCTTTTTCTCCATAACACTTGATCGCAGACATACTCTTCTACTTACAGAAATATTTCAAATAACATAAGCGCGCATTTTATGATATTTTTAAATTTAAAACTTTAATTTTACAAAATTAAAATTTTTGTATTAATTCTTGTCATGGAGAAATAGCAAAATTTTTCTATTACTGTTCGTAGGATGAGTTTCAATTTTTACTAAATATAATAATAAAAAAACGGGAATGTATAAAAATTTAGATTTTTTAATTTTTACAAAATTGAATTTTTTAATTTGAAAATACCATGGAAGAAATGTCTTTCTTATTTGAATTATTTTTGTAATTAGGAGTTTATGCTTACGACCAAAAGTTTCTTGGTACCATCGCCGCGATAAACCTGGAGGGCTTCACGACCGAATGGGCCCAGATTGGTACATGAATGAAAGAAAGCCGCTTAAGGACATTTGTTATAATTTTTCAATCATTCTTATTTTTACATTTCATAGGTTGATATATAATTCTCTTAGTTTTCTTCAACAAATATTTTTCAACTGTATATGGTGAAAAATGTATCAATATGTATCTTATATTTAAATAATAATAGTAATTGTTCTATTTTATATAATGGTACTGTAACATATTCTCCTATTTCATTATTCTCTTCGTTCACTTCAGCCAAGTAATATTTCCATTCGTACATCGGGAAAATTGCATCAATTTGAGTCTTATTTAAAAAAAATAATATAATGGTGATATTTTATATAATGGTGCTGCAGCATATTCTCCAGCTCTCACTCCCTAAAACACGAACGTGCTTGCTTCTTTTACTCTTTGTCACGTTGTCATCGCTGTCTCTCACTTTTTTTCCAGTGTAAATCTGCGTTGCACTCAGTAACCCCCGCTATCACGCCCCTGTGTTGTGTTTTTTTCCTTCTTCTCCCTTGACTTTGAAATCTGACAATTACCGAGGCAGTTCTGACCATTTATAGCGAAGCGTGGTAGGCGGCCTGTCAATCGAGACACGTGCCTTGGTAGAATCTCTCAATCGATGGGTTTCTTTTTCAGTTGTTATTTGGAAAGATTTTTTTTCTACTTTTTTTACTTTTCTTTCAATCAGCATTTGAATTTACCCCCTTTGACATTACAAACTTTTTTTTTCAAAATTTAATTCTAAATTTCGAGTGAGGGAAATGTAAACGATTGTCCATCAAATGAAATCCTTAAAGGAAATTTATTATGAAATAGAGTTTTTATGTCAGGTATTTTCCTTTTATTTCTGACTATTTTTTCTTTAACCTTTCAGTTTTTCTCACAAATGTGTAGGATGAAAATTTTCACTTTTTACTTTATTTTTATGAGGCAAATTTCTTTACAGTAGGCCTGGGCAGCCCAAAAGGCTACGCGGGTCACATTGCAAAGGTATATTATGCCTTTAAACCGCATTGTTTATATGCATATGTGTGCACATATATTTTAGGGGAAAATTTAAAAATGCTTTAATAAAGTATTTGTTCATAAATTAAAAGTAGGACAATTAAAATTTTATAACTGTACATAAATAGTTTAACAATAATCAGTAAATCAATCGAATTATATTGTATTTAGTATACTAAAAGTAATATTTGTTTGAATAATACATTTCGAGTATTCCACCATGTACCGTATGTGGTCCGCGGGTCACACCTTTGTTTGCTCGACTTTCTAAACTCCTGACATCTGTAGAGCTTATATAAGACAATCAATGCTAGTCAAGTTTAACCATCTCACTTGCTTTATCACCACTTAGGGGCCTAAATAAGATTTCTAATTTAAGTAATACAATACAGTTTAAAATGATTTTTTAACAAACGTTTAAGTGACACTTCTTATATATTTAGGCCTGATATGTTACTTCAAACTTAAATCTGGGTAACACTAGGTAGAGCAAGATTGAAAAGTTGATGTCCCACATTTGTCAAAAGACAAAAAAGGGTGAATACAGAAACAAAACATTTATTTTTTAAAATTTTTTCCTTACTATTAATATTTTTTAAAGCACCACTTATAGCAATGCAAAATATTAACATGAGTGTAAGAACTTCTATCTAAAACAACATCTGTTTTAATTAAGATTTTTTAAATATACAAGCATTTGCACAAACACTCGATCCCATCTATTCAAGGCTCACATGCCTTTCCTTGAATTTTACTTAAGATCACGATGAATGTGATTATGAATGGTCATGATGAATATTAATTAGAATCCTGATGAATTATTTTTTGCTACACAATCTGAGATACTACTATTTTAAAGGATCTCATAGGAGTCATGGTGCATGATAAAGTCTCTTTTGGCTGATCATCAGTTTTGGAAGTTTTCAAAATTTTATTCCTAATTAATTGAGTGAAATAGGGCCTTCACTGTAAAAAGTACAGTTCTCTGTACCAATTATGCAGCTCTTAATGAAGAAATAGATGTCCCTCTTTCGAATCACTACTCTGTGTTAGACTCGAGATATCTATAGGAAAATACTGGAAGGAGACAACATTTTTTGTTTTATAGAATTTTATGAAGACTTTTTGCTGTAACATATTGTAATAATTTCAATATTGTTTGAAGACAGTTATTTTGTAATCTGCCATTAGATATAAAAGATGTATACAGTTTTGAATTTTAATGCTTATATCGGAGCTCTTTGAATTTTGTTTACGATCTACCTGTGTTTATTCATTAACTATATCTATTCATTCAAGTGGCATCGTAATATATTATTTATAAAAAATTAACAATTTAATAGGTTTGTCGTAGAATTTGATGCAAAATCATGTATAAAAAGTTCAATTTAATTTTTTTTTGTGGCATAGTTAAGTCCCATATATTAGATATATAGACGTTTTAATTTATTATTATGATAGTATTAGTATGAACTCTGATGGCTTTGTCAATTCCCTCCTCGGCGATAATATACACGGATCCAATTGACCTGGCTCCTCTACTCTCGGTATATCAGTCACCTACCGTATTTTTATAGGAGGCACAAACTCTTTTTTTTCAACTCCCTTTTGTCACCTTGTCACTCTACTTTCTTCCAGTAGTCTCTCACCCCCCTCGCACGAGTCTCTCCCCTATTTCTCATACTAGGGATCCAGTCCTGACAATTACTGCCACAAGTCCTGACCACTTTGGCTGATGTACAATGGCCGAACTGACAGTGGCGGAGCGTCGGCCATTAGTGGCGCTGATTGACAACCCACGATTTTTATTTTATTTTACTTTTTTTTTTCATTCCCTTCCTCCCCGTTGCCCTGTCGTTGCGTAATGCTGTTTTTCCATTTGTGGCAGTATGGGGGGAGGGAAAGAGGAGGAAAGGGGCGAACTTAACGGTGGTGTTGAGATCTCAGGTAAGGGCGTGATTATTTTTTCCCTCCCGCGCTATTCTGGCCCTCCTGTGTGTGGTTGCTTTGTTCTTTTAGGGGTGGGGCTGTAGAAATGTCATGAACTGAGAAAAACCAATTGAGTGAAATAGGGCCTTCACTGTAAAAAGTACAGTCCTCTGTACCAATTATGCAGCTCTTAATGAAGAAATAAATGCCCCTCTTTCGAATCGGTGCTCTGTGTTTAGACTTGATATATCTATAGGAAAATACTGGAAGGAGACGACATTTTTGTTTTATAGACTTTTTGTTGTTCAATATTGTAATAATTTCAATATTGTTTGAAAACAGTTATTTTGTAATCTGCCATTAGATATAAAAGATGTATACAGTTTTGAATTTTAATGCTTATATCGGAGATCTTTGAATTTTGTTTACAATCTGCCTGTGATTATTCATTCAAGTTGACTGCTGGAGTAGGATTCTCAAACTTTTTTCAACATTGCGACTCACTTTTTAAAAAGCCGAATTCATAGCAACCATTTCATTTCGGTGCATTGCATTTTTGAACGAGTTTTGTTTCTTTATTTCTAGCAGCTATAACTGAGGAATTGAAGTGATTAGCTTAATTCTCAAAGTACGTTAAGTTTTGCTTCAACACTGACTCTAACAAAATTATATATATATATATATATATATATATATATATATATATATATATATATATATATTATCTAAATTGTTTATTCACCTATTTGAAATACTTCACTATCAAGTCTGGGAGTAAAATCTCTTTCCTTTTTTGTAATTATCTGGATAGCTCGATATCTTCCGCTCTAATCAGACTTCATCTCTGCACCACTAATTTTTCCGAGCTCTGGTATCATTTCAAGAAGAAACCTTTTCGGAGAAAACTGACTGAAGTTAAAAACTGGTTAGTCAAGAGATTAAAGAAATATTGTTTCGTTCTTGTTTTAAGCACGCAGCACACATTTGTAAAAATAGTTGATTTATATTCTGATTAGTATAATTGTGAAGAGAAAGTTAACAGTTGAGTATTCACCGTAAACGAAATCAAAAAAGTGTATATTTATAGCACATATTCATGCTTATTGTAATAAGGTTTACAAAATGAATTAATAGGAATCTCGAAACAGAGATTCTGTTCCCTATATGTGTATGTGTATGTATGTAAATATATATGCGTGCATATATAAATGTGTGTATGTATGTATATATATATATATATATATATATATATATATATATATATATATACATACATACACACATATACATGAATAACTATGTATTTATATATACATATTCTTTAACTTTTTCAGATTATCCGTAATCACTACAGACAATACTAAGTAATTACTGACTTACGCATCAAAATACGATATATTTCAGGATTTTTGTATTTTATTTAAGCTTTGTGTATTTATATAAAAAAAGCGTATGAAAATTGCACTGTTTTCATTGGCAGAAACGACTGCTATTCATATAGTCATACATATCGAAATATTCACTTTGTTCAATATTGTAATAATTTCAATATTGTTTGAAAACAGTTATTTTGTAATCTGCCATTAGATATAAAAGATGTATACAGTTTTGAATTTTAATGTTTATATCGAAGCTCTTTGAATTTTGTTTACAATATACCCGTGATTATTCATTAAAGTTGACAGCTGGAGTAGGATTCTCAAACTTTTTAAAAATACGATTCTATTTTTAAAAGCCGAATTCATAGCAACCACTTCATTTCCGGTGCATTGCATTTTTGAACGAGTTTTGTTTCTTTATTCTTGCATTTCTTTACTTGTATATTTAAATAATCTATATATAACTGAGGAATTTAACAGTTAGCTTAATTCTCAAAGCTTGTAAGTTTCGCCTCATCAGTGATTATAATAAAACTATATATATATATATATATATATAATATATATATATATATATATATATATATATATATATATATATATATATATATATATATATATATATATATATATATATATATATATATATATATATATATAATATATATATATATATATATATATATATATAATCTAAATTGTTTATTCACATATTTGAAATACTTCACTATCAAGTCTGGGAATAAATTCTCTTCCTCTTTTTGTAAGTATCTTGAGAACTTGATATCTTCCGCTCTAATTAGACTTCATCCCGGCATCACTAATTTTTCCGAGCTCTGGTATCATTTCAAGAAGAAACCTTTTCGGAGAAAACTGACTGAAGTTAAAAACTGGTTAGTCAAGAGATTAAAGAAATATTGTTTCGTTCTTGTTTTAAGCACGCAGCACACATTTGTAAAAATAGTTGATTTATATTCTGATTAGTATAATTGTGAAGAGAAAGTTAACAGTTGAGTATTCACCGTAAACGAAATCAAAAAAGTGTATATTTATAGCACATATTCATGCTTATTGTAATAAGGTTTACAAAATGAATTAATAGGAATCTCGAAACAGAGATTATGTTTCCTATATGTGTATGTGTATGTATGTAAATATATATGCGTGCATATATAAATGTGTGTATGTATGTATGTATATATATATATATATATATATATATATATATATATATATATATATATATACATACATACATATCTATGTATTTATATATACATACTCTTTAATTTTTCAGATTATTCGTAATCACTGCAGAAAATATGAAGTAATTACTGACTAACGCATCAAAATACGATATATTTCATGATTTTTGTATTTTATTTAAGCTTTGTGTATTTATACAAAAAATCGTATGAAAATTGCACTGTTTTCATTGGCAGAAACGACTGCTATTCATATAGTCATACATATCGAAATATTCACTTGTATGCAGAATTATTCCTACACCTGGATATTCGTATGAGTGTCACTATATATATATGTATATACTCTTTAACGTTTTCTAATTAACTGTAATCTCTACAAAATATACGAAGTAATTATTGACTTACTCATCAAAAAATGAAATATTTCATAATTTTTGTTTTTTATTTAAGCTTTGTGTATTTATATAAAAAACGCATAAAAATTGCACTGTTTTCATTATCAGAAACGATAGTCATACATTAGAAATATTCACTTATATGTAGAATTATTCCTTTACACTGATATTCGTATGAGTTTCACTGTATATATACATATATCCATAGATGTACAGAAAGGATATAATTTAAATCTAAAAGTGGAAGCAAGGGAAATTGGGAAATTCTGTGATAATTTTCTTAAACTCCCCTGTTTATAAATTTGATCCAATGGAAGCACCGAAAGTTCTTGGCGTTAATTTATCTTTTTTAAAAAATATGACATCTCCAAATGTGCGTGATCCGAATATTAGTATCAAAGATAATCAATTCCGAATACTTTATTCTGAGTCGAGCAGTTGTGTTAAAGGGGGGTGGAGATTCTCGCCGGATGAACACGGAAAATGTCACCGTGCATAAAATCTAATCTTTGCAAAATAATTGGAAATAAAGCGAATATCTTATCACCCCCATACAAAACACGCCGTTTTTAAAGGATTATTCAACTCTTGATGATCTTTTTAAAAGACCCTTAGCGAAAATGAATTAGAAAATGAGCGGAATAATAATAAAAAAAAGAGCGAACCAAAAGGGAAAGCACTCTAAGGAAGAAAGATAAATTGAAAAAAAATCAATTTAAATCATTAAAGCCTTAAAAGAAATCGTTCTCGCAGACGAAATTAGGATAAAAAATATAATAAAAAAAATTTGAGATGCGTTTATAGAGAAATAGAGGGGAAAAAAGGAAAATGATAAATCTTTTTTTTTTCTTTTCATTAAAAAATACCCCGAAAAAATTGCCATTTGCAATATATCTCATGGAGATATTGAAACAAAAGATATTAGCAGATATCAAAAAATGAAGGATATTTCTTTCAAAGATTATTACTTGGGTTCATCAGCATAATCGCAACCTCGCTCGCAGTTTCTAAATTTATTCTGGGACGGATAGAAGTGAAACTTTATTTATTTATTTTTTCTTTTTATGAAATTAAATCGAAGTGATTGGTTAGAATTTTTATTTATGTCGTAACACGGTCTGTGTTTTATGCGGCTCAGAAAGTGACTATGTATAATACTTGTCCAAATTTAATTGGTATCTGTAAGGTTTAGAATGGATATCCGTCTATATAATTCAAGGATATATTGTACCAAAAGATATTAGGAGATACAAAAAAATGACGGATATTTCTGTCAGATTATTGCTTGTGTATATCAGCATAATGGCAATCTCGCTCACAGTTTCTAAATTTATTCTGGGACGGATAGAAGTGAAACTTTATTTATTTTTTATGAAATTAAATTGAAGTGATTGGTTAGAATTTTTATTTATGTCGTAACAAGGTCTGTGTTTTATGCGGCTCAGAAAGTGACTGTGTATAATACTTGTCCAAATTTAATTGGTATCTGTAAGGTTTAGAATGGATATCAGTCTATATATTTCAAGGATATATTGTACCAAAATATATTAGGAGATACAAAAAAAATGAAGGATATTTCTGTCAGATTATTGCTTGGGTATATCAGCATAATGGCAACCTCGCTCGCAGTTTCTAAATTTATTCTGGGACGGATAGAAGTGAAACTTTATTTATTTTTTTTTTTTTTACGAAATTAAATTGAAGTGATTGGTTAGAATTTTTATTTATATCGTAACACGGTCTGTGTTTTATGCTACTCAGAAAGTGACTGTGTATAATACTTGTCCAAATTTAATTGGTATTTATAAGGTTTAGAATGATAACAGTCTATATATTTCAAGGATATATTGTACCAAAAGATATTAGGAGATAAAAAAAAAATGAAGGATATTTCTGTCAGATTATTGCTTGGGAACATCAGCATAATTGCAACCTCGCTCGCAGTTTCTAAATTTATTCTGGGACGGATAGAAGTGAAACTTTATTTATTTTTTATGAAATTAAATCGAAGTGATTGGTTAGAATTTTTATTTATGTCGTAACACGGTCTGTGTTTTATGCGGCTCAGAAAGTGACTGTGTATAATACTTGTCCAAATTTAATTGGTATCTGTAAGGTTTAGAATGGATATCAGTCTATATATTTCAAGGATATATTGTACCAAAATATATTAGGAGATACAAAAAAAATGAAGGATATTTCTGTCAGATTATTGCTTGGGTATATCAGCATAATGGCAACCTCGCTCGCAGTTTCTAAATTTATTCTGGGACGGATAGAAGTGAAACTTTATTTATTTTTTTCTTATGAAATTAAATCGAAGTGATTGGTTAGAATTTTTATTTATGTCGTAACACGGTCTGTGTTTTATGCGACTCAGAAAGTGACTGTGTATAATACTTGTCCAAATTTAATTGGTATTTGTAAGGTTTAGAATGATAACAGTCTATATATTTCAAGGATATATTGTACCAAAAGATATTAGGAGATACAAAAAAGTGAAGGATATTTCTTTCAAAGATTATTACTTGGGTTCATCAGCATAATCGCAACCTCGCTCGCAGTTTTAAATTTATTCTGGGACGGATAGAAGTGACACTTTATTTTTTATTTTTTATGAAATTAAATCGAAGTGATTGATCAGAATTTTTATTTATGTCGTAACACGGTCTGTGTTTTATGCGGCTCAGAAAGTGACTGTGTATAATACTTGTCCAAATTTAATTGGTATCTGTAAGGTTTAGAATGGATATCAGTCTATATATTTCAAGGATATATTGTACCAAAAGATATTAGGAGATACAAAAAAGTGAAGGATATTTCTGTCAGATTATTGCTTGGGAACATCAGCATAATTGCAACCTCGCTCGCAGTTTCTAAATTTATTTTGGGACGAATAGAAGTGAAACTTTATTTATTTTTTATGAAATTAAATCGAAGTGATTGGTTAGAATTTTTATTTATGTCGTAACGCGGTCTGTGTTTTATGCGGCTCAGAAAGTGACTGTGTATAATACTTGTTCAAATTTAATTGGTATCTGTAAGGTTTAGAATGTATATCAGTCTATCTATTTCAAGGATTTATTGTACCAAAATATATTCGGACATACAAAAAAGTGAAGGATATTTCTGTCAGATTAATGCTTGGGAACATCAGCATAATTACAACCTCGCTCGCAGTTTCTAAATTTATTCTGGGACGGATAGAAGTGAAACTTTATTTATTTTTTATGAAATTAAATCGAAGTGATTGGTTAGAATTTTTATTTATGTCGTAACACGGTCTGTGTTTTACGCGGCTCAGAAAGTGACTGTGTATGATACTTGTCCAAATTTAATTGGTATCTGTAAGGCTTAGAATGGATATCCGTCTATATAATTCAAGGATATATTGTATCAAAAGATATTAGGAGATACAAAAAATGAAGGATATTTCTGTCAGATTAATGCTTGGGAACATCAGCATAATTACAACCTCGCTCGCAGTTTCTAAATTTATTCTGGGACGGATAGAAGTGAAACTTTATTTATTTTTTATGAAATTAAATCGAAGTGATTGGTTAGAATTTTTATTTATGTCGTAACACGGTCTGTGTTTTTGCGGCTCAGAAAGTGACTGTGTATGATACTTGTCCAAATTTAATTGGTATCTGTAAGGCTTAGAATGGATATCCGTCTATATAATTCAAGGATATATTGTATCAAAAGATATTAGGAGATACAAAAAAAAATATGAAGGATATTTCTGTCAGATTATTGCTTGGGTACATCAGCATAATTAAACTCGCTGCAGTTTAATTTTATCTGGCGGATGAAATAGAAGGAAATTTTTATTTATTTTATGTTTTAGATTTTGGTAAAAATTATTAGTAACGGTCTATGTTTTATGCGGCTCAGAAATGGTTTATAATACATGTAAAATTAATGTATCTAAAAGATAAAATTGAATATTAAAAATTCAATTAAAAATATGAAAACTATCTATGCAATTTATATAATGAATTTGGTGAAATATTTAAAAAAAAAATGTTAGATATAATGTATGCAATTTTTTCAATGGATTATTTTTCGGTTAATCTAAATTATATATTTCGTATTGTATTTTTTAAGTAGTAAATTGTTTCTACATGTAAAAAATTGTAGATAAAATATACAAAATATTGACTGTAAATTTTATACTAAATTGGTATACGTTAAATAACTAGAATTTGTATTTTTGTTTGTACTTTAATATAAAAGAAGATTTTTATATTTTCTTATAATAAATTGCTGTAGAGCTTCTTAACAACCAACCGCAACATTTTTTATTAATTCTGTTGGCATAATCTATATTAATTCTAATGAAATAATTCATATTTATTAATATTATGAATTAATTAGAAATTAATATTAATTCATACCTCATGTGTATTAATTATGAAGTAATGCTAATTCATAATTCATAATATTCCATGTTAGCTATGAATTAATTAATGTTAAAATATACTTTACCTGCTGTCAGAATGAGAAGATAAATTATACAACACATTGGATAGAAAAAGAGTGTAAAACTAAAACAGAATAATGAAAATAAAAAATAAGAAAATTAAAGTTTAAATAAGTGCTATTTGTAACGCTAGATTTTAACATAAATGTAATTCCCAATTTGTCAATTTTTCAAAAATGAGTCTATTATTTTTCAAAGGATATTTTTTTCCAAAAAATAAAGTAAATATGAAAAAAATTATCTACAACATAAAAAATATTGTAAAATGAGTATTCTAGGGGAAAATAGATTTTTTAATAACTATAATGTTAAAAAAATCAGACATTTTAATAATTTGTTTTTTGAATGCTAAAATGTTCGTTATTTAGTAGAATTAAATAATTCGCATTACTTTAGTATATAAAATAATTCGCATTTTTTGACAATATTTTTGGTTCTCAAACTTTTTTTATTTTTCCTTTCCTATGATGAATCTAGGTTTTTCAGGGTGCCCTATATAAACTTCTAATTAGGTCTTTTTGTAAAATAGTCAATTAATATAAATATAGGAACTGCATCCATGTATGTTTAAATGAATATTAAGTATGCAATATATAGCGGAAGTTGTACAAAAAAAATTAATTAATTTGCACTAATAAAGCTAAATATCGTAATCTATGAATTAAAAATGCAAATTAAGCTATAAAAATTATGTTGCTCTCTGTAAATCTCTAGAGTGCAGAGGTTTCCATTTTGAGAATCACTAATATAAGGAGTAAAAAAAAATCATTAAACCAAACTGAAGGTGTTCAAGATCAGAACCAAATCATATTTAAAAATAAAACTATCTTTTATCACATTTATCAAAAACATATAGGACCTATAATATATTTTCTCATAATTCAATAATAATAATAATTTCCGTAGAAACTATCGTGTGCAATTACAAGACCAGCTATTTTAAAGGCATGAAGATATCTCCAGACAATACTAGATCCTATCTCACCTGCAGAAAATGTCCACAAACTCCATTAATCCAGAACCACATTTATATTTGCCAAGCCATTATAACTTCTCTCTTCCAACTTCGTTCACCATCAGATGGAATCTTCTACAGTCATCAGGCTCTAGAACTTCCCACCCTTGGACATTTGTATCCATTTAGCACGTATAGACAAGACAACAATAATAAATTAATATATTATAGTTCAGATATATATATATATAGCAGACATATTAGAATGCTCTAAATTTACAGATTTATAGATACCAATATGTTTGAACTACTTTACACTTTACGAATCACTAATATAAGGAGTAAAAAAGAATATCATCAAACCAAATTCAAGATGTTCAAGATCAGAACCAAACCACATTTTAAAAAAAAGTATATTTTTTTACATTTATTAAAAGCATTTAGGATCTATAATATATTTTATTTCTCATAATTCAATAATAATAATTGCCGTAGAAATCTATCGTTTGCCATTACGAGACTACGCACTGTCTATTCTAAAGCCATGAAGATATCTCTAGACAATACTAGATCCTATCTCACCTGCAGAAATTGTCCTCAAACTCCATTAATCTAGAACCACATCTATAATTGCCAAGTCATTATAACTTCTCTCTTCCAACTTCATTCACCAACAGAAGGAATCCTCTACAGTCATCAGGCTCTAGAACTTGGGACCCTTCGATATTCAGAGATATCTAGCACTCATATTCAAGACAGGAATAATAAATGAATAATAATATAAGTTAGATATATATAAAATATATATCAGACATATTAAATTTCTCTAAATTTACAGATTATTTGATACCAAACTATCTGAACTACTTCACACTTTGAGAATCCTTAATATAAGGAGTAAAAAAAAGAATATCATAAAACTAAACTGAAGATGTTCACTGAAAATCGGAACCAAACCGTGTAAACCGTTACCGTTCCAAATCGGAAAGAAACTTAGCGTAACGATGGCCGAATTGTAGAGAGCTGCTTTTCGGTACCGGAGTTTACGGGTTGGAATCCTGCTGATAGCATTGATGCTCGTAAACGTTCGGAATCGCATTTAAGCAGTAGGTCCCGGTCTCATTAGCCCTCGAGTATTGAAAACAGTAAACCCTAGTTCTCTAAGCCAAACCAAGCTAAAGGACACTTCCAGTTAGGGAAAAATCGTACATAACATGACTGCCCCCCAACCCCCCCAAAAAATACCATTATGGTATACAGCTCACTAATAAAACCATAGTTATTTATTGGGCAAATTTATCTCATTGGTGACACTGTTGAGAACATATCTGAACTTTCTCAATTAATAATAATTAAACAAATTATATTACAACCGATCAACTACATCAAATTAGCTCTAAAAGCAAAACCATTCAGTTAGTTTTGTTCAACAACTTTTAAACACAAGCACTGAATTCTCTAACATAAAGGAGTGTATAATATTAATAACAGTAGACTGAAAACTTCTAATTTTTTATTGTTTATCTTCCGTCTACCGTAAGAAAATTATGGAAATGAAGATGTCTTATCGATGGTGATTAGTAAGAGTATACGAGTAACGCTTATTTTTCGTATTAATTACATAGAACTACCAACCTTAATTACAATTTTTTTTCTTATTCTAAAATGTGCCAGCTTTAAATATATTTAATGGTAATTGCATATTCAGGATCATTTTAGATGAAAGAATTAGATGAACTCATCTCTCCATGATAATCACCATATCGTTCCGAAGAGCGGGAAAAATAATTCCCCTCATAATCAGAACTCTGGCTTTAATTCTGAAAGCATACGAAGTTTTTGTCTCATAAACGGAGATATTATCGTGTAAGACAAAGGTACTAATTAAAAATAATCTACACTGGTGACAAATTACCAAATAACTCCCCAATATATGGTTCCCGGAGCTGTTTTCTATATTACTACGACACCTTTGGGGACTGTTCACGAGTCTTAATAACATTTTTCGCCCCAAAAAAATTGTGCGGGTTAATTTCGTAAGCTAGTCTATAGTGCCTGCAGAAATGGAAGCCTAAACTACCAGGAAGAGATGATTAAACACATCTCCCCCCCTCTTTCACCTGATAATAACAGAAGGGACGAAAGCTATGATGCAAGAGCAGCTACTTTTGTCCTGACGATTCTCAAGACAGTCATATCCGGGGAAAAATACATCTCTAGACCAATTCCATAAACGACGTTCTATTTTTCAGGCTAGGAGAAGAGAGAGGGGAAGGAAGGTAAAAAAAAAAATGGCGAAATGTATTCTCTCATCGGCCATTAATTAACGCGACAAAACGGGAACAGCGGCGATCGTTCCGAACTGCTCACCGGAGGCATTGCCATCCTCAACCACAATGCTGCGTTGAATTATCAAAATCGAACCGGCGAATGCGTCCCCAGTCGGCCGCATCCGCGATTATCACCGCTCATTTTCTGGCAGTCTAATGATTGCATAAACTGGTAGCTCACAGAACCTTTTCCGTTTGCGGGGAGAGGACCGTAGTTATTCCTCGGGGTGTGATTCTGGTTTTGTAGTGGGGGGCTCTCAGCCCTTTTATGCACAACTCCAAGAATATTCAAATTTGGATGTGATGACTCTTGTTACAACCCCGTGGTGGGTCGTTATTGACGGTTTTATTTCCGCTATGCCGTTTGCATCTATTTTTTTTGCATTTTATTTTCTGTGTTTGTTTACGAGGTGAACCCTTTTTTTTTATTCCAGATGTGGAAGAGTTTGGGGCGTCATTTCTTTTATGAGTTCACAATGCACGGTGTTTTAGGTTGTGTCATTTTTTACGGCTTTGTTGCAAATGATCGGGTATTTCCGCTGCCGTTTAGGATCTCATTTTATTGTTCAGAGTTTTGTTTTATTTCGTCTAATCGCTGGGTATGCATGCTATCTCCATTGGAAATTAACTAAATTAGTTTTTACATTATTTGTTAATGGTGGTAGATGAAATGTTATGGTTTTTTCCTATCACTGATCAGGCTTTAAAACGTATATTTGTTATAAAATTAATGTGTATGCACAATGCATTTTGTTCATGCTACATTTCCCAAGAACATACATTTCAACAATATAGTCATTTATCTTCAGTTGTTAAAGATGTGATTTAGTTTGGATAGATCTATTGCTATGCGCATGAGGGCTGATGAGACCAGGACCTACTGCTTAAAGCCGATTTCGAACAATAAACATACATACATTTCAACAGTCATTTATCTTCAGAACATACATTTCAACAATATAGTCATTTATCTTCAGTTGTTAAAGATGTGGTTTGGTTTGGACACTACGGTCTATTGGTATGCTCACGAGGGCCGATGAGACCAGGACCTACTGCTTGAAGTCGATTTCGAACAATACATACATACATTTCAACAATATAGTCATTTATCTTCAGTTGTTAAAGATGTGGTTTGGTTTGGACACTACGGTCTATTGGTATGCTCACGAGGGCCGATGAGACCAGGACCTACTGCTTGAAGTCGATTTCGAACATCTATGCCAACATCGGGATTCGAAACCACGAATTCCGGTACCGAAGATCAGTGCTCTACCATTCGACCATCGTTCGATCGTTAAAGATATGTCTTAGACGATTAAAAAAAAAAACCATATATTATCTTAAGTCTTTATATTGGTATTAATAAATATTTAACCATATGAAAATAAATAAGGAAAACTATATAACGTTAATGTAAGATAATAAAGAATTTATAATTTACTTCCAGCTTGTTCTGAAAATATGGGGAAAACAACGGGTTAACTTTAAATTGTATTCTGCATCGTATAAAATTTTCAAACTTAAAATTCTTTTATTGGAAAGCTATATGTGTTTTTAATTTAGGGACAAATGAAGGGAAAATAAATGTATGTGTCCTATTCAAACAAAAATAAGGTCATCAAAGTTTATGAAATGCCATGTGTGTACATTAGAATAGTGGCTCAAAGTTTGTTCTACAGAAGTATAGGTTCCGCAGTGCTATATTTCAAGAAATTGTACTAAGCAGATGTTAACAGGTTCAAAGAAAGCTTGTTTAATTATGAAAAGGACATAGCTGTATTCAGATCAAAGAAGCTGAAATCTTTGATCTGAATACAGCTACAAACGACAAAGGGTTAAGTTTAATTGTATTCTGCATCACATAAAATTTTCAGATTTAAAATTCTTTTATTGGAAAATTTTATGTGTTTTTAATTTATGGACAAATGAAGGAGAAATAAATGTATGTGTCCTATTCAAACGAAAATAAGGTCATCAAATTTTATGAAATACCGTGTGTGTACGTTAGAATAGTGGCTCAAATTTTGTTCTACAGAAATATAGATTCCGCAGTGCTGTGTTTCAAGAAACTGTACAACGCAGATGTTAACAGGTTTAAAGAAAGCTTGTTTAATTATGAAAATGACATAGCTGTATTCAGATCAAAGAAGCTGAAATCTTTATCTATTGCGGATTGTTTTAACAGTTTGGTGTACTACGTTTTTGTTGCCAACTTTTACGTTTTAATGCATATAATTTTATATAAGTTAAATGTTAACGATGTTTAATCATTTTGGCAGCAAAATCTCTTAAAACCGTAGAAAAACAGTACAATATATTGTTTTTAGATGCTAGAAAAACTGCCTCGCAAAGTATTAAGTTCTCCTAGTATTGTAGAAACTAGAAGGCAGTAAACATCACTTGCTAGACCAGAAGTGTTAACATAGTGGAATGATTAGCACCAATAAGAATTCTTAGTGAAATTCTTAGAGCAATTTTATGCTATTTGTACCACTAGTTACAGATGGGAAAGGGGAATATCTGGACTCGAGACAGTTGCCAAAAAAGAGAAGAAAAACTATGGCAGGGATGCAGCAGAATATTCCAAATCGAAAGAACACTTTGCTCATCCCTGACCCGTGGAGTGCTCTTCCGGGACAGAGTTAAACGCCCCCTGTCAAACGGGCAGCGACATTCTTTTTCCTTTTCAATGGCGCGCTTTATGCAAAGTGCTGGACCGTGTCTCTGGAATTTTCCGGAGCCTGTCATTTGAGCTATCCCCAAAGGCGTCCCAAAGACTTTTTCCAGCCGTGGAACTCGCATAAAGAAGAATCGAGGAATACGAATAAAAAGAATACCTACCGTTTTTCCTCCCTTTTTTTTAATAAATGTTTTCTGGGTTTTAAATTGTGAAAAATAAAAAGTTCTGTCTGGGAAAAATTTTTTACCAAAATTTTTTGTGTATGGAGGAAAAGTTTTCTACTTGAACATTTTCTGAAATGCAGTTATATTTAAATATATATTCTTGAGTGACAATTATATTTTTAAAATTGGAGAAAGTTTCGGCATTATTTATTCTTTTAAGAAGCAGAGTTTGTATTCCATAAAATTATAGTCCATGTAAATTCAGTTTTTCCGATAACTTATATTTTTATTATTACGAGCATACTGCTGAATTTGAATTAAGTTTTTACATTTGTTCAAAGTTGTAAAAATGTGAAAGAAGCGTCAGCCGGAGTAAGTAAAAAATTAAACAAAATTATTACCAAACGTGTTTTGAAGTCACAATTGAGTACAAAGCTTAGTGGTTGAAGTTAAGCCTTAGAGATTAACTTAGTTTTTTTGACTCCGAACTGAAGAAATATCTCAGCTGTGACTATGAACTTGTTGTTTTGTCAATCATTTACACTTAAACTTTTGCTTAATCACGTAGATTTAATTTTTTTTACCAAATTATTCTACAAAGGCATTATACTGTCTAATATTCTTTTAACAGTATGTGATTATAAATAACTATGATTAATTGGCATCCATCGTAATGTAAAATATGAACGTTTATACAATATTCAGTACTGTACTTGCATGACAGTGAGGGAAACATCGTTTCTTTCTAGAAACTTCATATTCAAAGCATAACGAAGTCTTCGTAAGAACTCTACTAAGTTCTGCTGTTATCCTACTGAAGAAATAGCTTGATTGTGACTATGAAACAACGGTTTGGCATTCATTTATACTTAAATTCTTGCCATAAACACGTTGGTTTTATATTCATATTTTGGCACTACGGCTTTATCCTGTTCAAACGCTTTGAATGGTCTAAATGTGATTAAAAACATTGGCACTACAGAACATAAAGTAATAGCTCGATTCTATCTATAAGATTACTGTTTGCTAATCAATTATACTTAATCTTTTCGTTGCTCACGTTAACTTCTGTTTCACATTTCTACTAATTCTCGGACAAAGACTATTCCGTCTAATATAGGTTCAAAAGTGCGGTTATAAAACATGAGCAGTTGGAAAACTTATATAAGCTCTTCCAACGCTGCGAAGAAATAGCTTGATTGTGACTATTAAACAGTAGTTTGGTATTCATTTATACTTAAATTCTTGCCATAAACACGTTGGTTTTATATTCATATTTTGGTTCAGTGGCTTTATCCTGTCCAAACGCTTTGAATGGTCTAAATATGATCAAAAAATTGGCATTACAAAACATGAAGTAATAGCTTGATTCTATCTATAAGATTACTGTTTGCTAATCAATTATACTTAATCTTGCGTTGCTCACGTTAACTTTGGTTTCATATTTCTACTAATTCTTGGACAAAAACTATCCCGTCTAATATAGGTTCAAAGTGCGGTTATAAAACATGAGCAGTTTGAAACTTATATAAGCTCTTCCAACACTGCGCTTGCTCGCCAGGGCTGGAGACATCGTTTCTTTACTCGAGTGCCCTCTGAATATAACCCCCGACTGCTGCACCATTATGCCGCGGATTTAGTCCAATTTTTTGCCACTCTTCCTCTCTGAAAGTGAAGGAACCCCGGGGAATAGTTTTGCTTTTAAAAATTGACACCTCGGCCCCGGAAGCCTCTACAAAGTGCGACGAGAAAAAAAATAATACGCCATAGTGAAAAGATGCACCCCCTAAGGCGAGAGCATCTGTTCTGGGACGACTTGTCCCGCTTGTGTCCCGGGGACACTCTCTTCCTATTTTATTTCCTCGATGCTGCTGCTGGGAAGTAAGAATTGAAAATCCTGGAGACGTGAAAAAAAAATAGTATTTGAATAATTTGTATCTGTATTCAACTTGCTTTCGGAGGAAACATTTTTACACAACAGACAGGCTATGGTGTAGTTTTATTTATTTACTTTTCACCCCATATTTTGTATTGTCAAAAGAAATATATTTACGCGGATAACAAGTGTGCCGTGTAAATATTAAAATATATTACGCCAGTCGTTCAGGTATATTTATATAATAAACTGTTGATTTGTTTTTTTTTATGCTATAAAGTTTTAGGTTTTTTATTCAAGCATTTAAACTTGAGTCAATTTTTTTAATAATTATAATTATCTATTATATAAACGTACTTTTCATTCAAGTTGTTTAAAAGTTTTCGATATTTATTTTATTAATTTTATTTCATAGATTTCATTGTTGACTCTGCAGTTTTCGTTTGCAGACTCGTTAAAGAACTGAGTGATATACAATATGTATTATCTTCCAGTCTTCATATTTATAAAGGAATATCCTTATACATTTTTAAGACATTTTCTGCACTAACCCATCTTAAACTTTATATACTTTTCGGTTCAGAGAAATAAAAATTCTAAAGCATTTTTAGTCCCATTATCTATATTGCGTAATCGATATATTTAATTGATATTTACAGCAAATTTATATATATATATATATATATATATATATATATATATATATATATATATATATATATATATATGAATTTGTGTCTGTCTGTAATCGATAGACTCAAAAACCATGCATCGAATCACCGTGAAAATTTGGCAAATTATTAGGTACATCCCTAGGAAGGTTTTTGAAAATTTTTACGTTCAAAATCCATTACTTCCCCTTTTTTTGAGCGTTTAATGTCTTTATTACAAGCATTATTTTCCCCCGTTGAACGCAAACGATTAACTTTTTAATTTATCACATCATAAATTTCTAGCAATGTGACGTCATTCCGTTAAACCCATGTAATTGTTTTAAACGCAGTTTTCCTCGGTTAAAAGCAGGGGATTAAATTTTCCAATTTTTCACATGCTAAATAGATGAAAATGATATATTTTTTTATTTTTATGACATCATTCTTTTAAATATCTCATTTATCCATTTCTTATTTTATATTATTTAAACATCATCTGCGTAGCATCAATTCGATTTGACCTGGAAATTTAGATATAAAGTGATTCACTTTCATTTCTATGTGACGCAAATTACAGCATTTTTATGTAAGAACTAATTTTAAATTTAATTCTAGGTTAATTTTTACGTTACAATGAAATGCTTATCAACAATATTCTAACAACAAAAAGTATAAATTTCAGTGGCTCTCATAGGCAAATAAAAACCTATCCTTTTATATAGTTATCTTTATATTCATATGGTTGTCGATATGAATGTGTGTTTCTGTTTCATACAAAACCATGTGGTTTGTCATAAATTTCCTTAATTTTGGACAACATTTATTAATACCAACAAAATGAGCAAAAATCCTTTAGTTCCATGTTAACACATTGTATGCGGGACACGTACTAGTATTATTATAACAAACACGCACATGTATGTGAAATATTTACTGTAGTTCTGCTATAAAAATATTAATATATATACATATATACTTATATGTATGAAATTATAAATTTCTGATATTAAACTTAGTATTATAATATTTATTTATAATCTAAAATCTTACTGTAAATAAAACAAGAATCGAAAGAAAGAAAAAACGAATCTTTCTTAATTAATTTGAGATTAATATTTTCAAAATTCCATTTCATTTTAAATGGCACAAGTATGGTAATTTCAAATACAGGGATACAAAATAAAACTTATTTTCTTTTTGTCAGTTATTATTGGTAGAAAAATAAAATGAATGCAGTCTGAAAACGCTGCAACTGTGTTACCCTCTAAGCACGTGTAGTGATTTTTCCCTTTATTTACAGCGCAGTTCTTGCTAGGGAGCATTAAAGCAACAGAATTTCATTCTGGCCGAGCGCATCGAAGAATTTCAGCCACCCTTTGTCTATCTAATCCTAATAGAGAGCGGGTAAACAAGTTCGATTTTCTGGACAATCGGATTCCACAGCAAATGAGCGGACCGTGGCTATCACTTCACTGGCGTCCATTAATTAATTGATATCATTAATTAGGAAGAAGGGGACGGGAGAAAGGGTTCGGAATGGCCAGCGTTTCTGCAAAAATAGAATTTTGCTCGCAAACTAGACGAAAGAATTCGCAAGATTAATTATATTTTATTGTTATAGTAGTTGTATTTTAGTGCATTACTTAAGGAAGAACTACTAAATTTAAAACTGGATACTCTCTTATCCCCATACTATTTATTTTGTGAATTCCTTTTATTTATTTGGAATTTACCATACTAGGTTTAATTTGAGAATTCCTCTTATTAATTTGGATTTTCTCATGCTAAGTTTATTTTGAGAATTCCTTTTATTTATTTGGAATTGTCTTTAATATTTATCTCATTTACTATTTTTTCAATTCATGTTAGCTCATTTTGTATTAGATTAGTATTAGCCAATTTTTTCAGCACTTTCTTAATTATTTATTTCCAACCGCTCACTTACTGTGTAAATTTTATTTTAAATAGTTTTATTCAAGCACAGTCGAACCACTAATTTGCGAATTTTTTCTTGGAGCCAAGAATATTTTGTAAATTTTTTCATAAAGAATCTTTCCAAATAACGAATTTTCTATTTTCTATTTCATTCTATTTAGCGAAATTTTTCTTGTCATCTAATTTTACTACCATATTTTTCAAAATATTTCTGGACATTTCAAAATTATTCTTTCTGGTAATAAATAAAAATTACTTGTTGTAATAAATATGAGAATGTCAATAAAATTAATTTAATACAAATTTCTTTAATTGAATGTGTAATGTATTTCAGGACAATGTTTTGCTTTACTCTTTTTTTCCTCGCAGATTCATTTTTGATGGGTAAAATAAGTAAAGCAAATTGATATTAATATATACAAGAATAGTGTGATTGATTTCTTTTTGATTAACCCTTAATTTGGCTAATTCTGACAGCTACACCGAACATGTATATTTATAATTACTATATAATATAATTGTCAGTGTTCGCCACAGCGGACATTAATTATCTCAAAAATGGAAAATATATTTTTTTTTGTTTATTTTACAGAGATCTTCATGTCTATAGAGACATGTGAAAATAACAGAAATAAAAAAAATATTTGAAAAAACATCTGTCAAATTAAGGGTTAATATTTAGTATTTATGAATTTAAAATCTGTTTTGCGTATTTTAAACAGGGAATATCTATTTAATGGATTTATCAATGTAACGAACTTTTTGTGAGGATTTTCACACCTCCTTAAATAGAGATCCGACTGTATATTTAAAAATAGCTTTTACAGCAAAGTAAGCAGGCGTTGATTTTATAGTAAGTATATATTGTGTGCAACATACAAATTGTCGTATGTTGTTCTGTTATTCTTATGGCCAGAAGTTAACTTTTATTTTGATTTATTTTTTCTGTTTTGGCCCGGGAGCAGTCAGGATCGTGGGTATTTTCACTGCATTTGACATTGTCCTGGTGCACCACAGGAGGTGATCTATATTAGTCCCCGTTTAATGAGGGAAACAGGGCCTCTTTTTGGATCTTGCATGGATAGAGTATATATATATATATATATATATATATATATATATATATATATATATATATATATATATATATATATATATATATATATAGTGAGAAAAAAATAGAAATTCACTTACCCACGAAGTAACTTTCGAACTTTGTAAATTAGAAATTAATTTTTTTATCAAATAGAAGAAAATTTTGTGAACCTCAGTTATAATAATACTAACAATATATTTTATTTTATAGCATAATAAAGGCTATTTTTCAAATTTTCAATTCCTAAAGTTTTTAGATTTTTTAAAATTTTAAAATTTCAAATACCTTTAAAGTTTTAAGTTGATAGAATTGACAAATTAAGTTGACAGACATTTTACTTCAATGTGATATAAAAATTAAGTTTCTTAACTACTCACTTCAAAATTTATCTTGCGGGCAAGTGTATACTTCCTTTATTGTTTAATATATATATATATATATATATATATACATATATATATATATATATATATATATATATATATATTACTTGAAATAGCAAGGCTAAGTAACTACTTTTTTCAAAGCTACAGCTTTACTAAAAAACCTACTAAAAATTCATCTTAAAAGGAGCATAACTTTCAATTATTATGCTAAATCGAAGAAAGGGAAATATGTATACTTAACCAAGCAGCATTTTTATAATCCCTCAAAAACGTAAAAGTTTTACTTGATTAAAATTTGCTTTTAAAATCAAAAATGCATGAAATTATAAAATTTGTGTTAAAGTTTTAATGAAGCAATTTCCTATAGTTTGTTACTAAAAACTGGTAACAAGAGACTAAAATACCAAAATAAATAAATAAAATAAATAAATAAAGGAACATCCGGATGTGCATAGATTATAAGCAACTTCTAACGAATTTCCCATCAAAATGTTATTAATATTAATTAAATAAGGGTGAATTTTTTTTCTTGGCTGAATAATTCATTACTAAATATAAAATTATTGCTTGCGACAATTTTGAATTAAGTTGTTTGAAAACATATATTTTCAGAATAATTTAAAGTCAGAAATTATCTTAAATGAATCTGTAAATAATTCCTCCTTTTTTGATTAATTTCTCATTTTTAAATACGAAAAATTTATTTGCAGTTTAAAATTTAATTGAATTTTTAATACTTTATTGTGCATAAATGTTATTCGTATACCCATAATGAGATTTGAACCCAAATTATGATTGTCATTTCTTTAAACTTTCTTTAAACTCGAAATTACAAAACGATACAACTAAATCATTAACTTAAGAACAGGAATAATTAGATTCTGAATAAATAACGCTCCATATTACCCAATTAGTTTTGTATCGATAGACTTAAGGGATCTCAAAACTATTGATTAGTCGATAAATGAAGAAAATTTATCTTTTCTGACAGTTTCCTGTGTCATTAATAACGGTTAAAATTTTATTAAAATCATTTATTTATGTAATAATTAGAAGTATGTAAAAATATTTAAAAAATAAGTTAGAAGAAATATGTCAAAATAAAATAAAATGCAGTTGAACTCTATTATAACGAACGCAGAGGGACCTGATAATTGTTCATTATATCAGAGTGCTCGTAAAAAACGGGATCGTGAAAAAAATCATAAAATTTTATACTTAATAATACATAAATTCATACTTGATAATACTTTCATAATTCATAAATGTGTTTGGTGATTTATTTATCAAATATCAGGTAGCAAAATTTAAAGGTATACTAATTCCTGAAATCATTTATTTATTTTACGCACTGTATTTTTTCTTCCACCATCTATAACACTGAGTAAAATCTTTTTTGCTGTTTCCATCGTAAATAATCAGAGAGGAAAGCCTCCCTTTTAATCCATTTAAATGCAATATTCATCCATACCCAGTGGACTTCAGCAATTAAACTCCGCATTGGAGTCTCGTGTTTGGTCAAAGCCAAGGAATTTTCATCGTTTTCGATATCCATTTATTCCTCGTAGAGGGTGAGTAAACAACATTCACTCCTCTGGACAATCCAATACCGTGGCAAACGAGCGTCCTGCGTCACTGTCACTTAGGAAGCGTCCACTAATTAATTGATGCCATTAATTAGTCCTGGGGGAAGGCTTCGATCCCGAATGTCCAGGAATCCTGGAGCCGCATTACTCCAGTTGCTAAACGCATTACGACAGGGAGGCAGGATTTCGGGGTCTCCATGCTGAGGCGAGGGTTAAAGCGACTTCGCTCTCTCTCTGCTTTTATATGGCTTTTGTTCCTGCTGATTTAGCCCAAAAGTTGCTATTGATGAAATTAGCAATATGCTCTATGCTTTTCAGTTTTTGCATCATCTAAATAATCATTTTAACGGTAATGATTGAGGGGACAATAGATTTTGTAAACTACTTTATTTTGTTTTTGACCGTTCTGCTTGAACATTTAATATTATTAGCAATATATTTCTGTGAATAAAACCTAATAATTTAAAAAGTTATTATTTATTAACTGTTCTAAAAGGAGTATTATTGAAAATAATCTAATCTTTTTAAGTGTAATAGTCTTTTTAAGTATAATATATATGATACTGCGTATCTAATATCTACAAATAGTCTATGACGTATCTCCGTATAATATTGTTTTACGTATAAAAGGATTATTTTTACTATACATTGTAGTTCTTTAAATAAAAAATAGTCATAGTAAGCATTTTTTTGAATTACAGTTAAAAATATTAGTTAAAATATCCGTTTTGACTGTTAATTTCTAATGTATAAGTGTTAAAAACGAAAATTTAGATATTACTGAGTGTTAAAGGTAGGAAGAATAAATATTTCGTATTTAAAACAAGAATACGTACAGGATTAGATTTTAAAAATATGTATATAAAATATTTCTAGAATTTTCTTTGGGATCTGTTCTTTGCCTAGTGTTACCACAAAATTTTAATTTTGTCACGTCCTTTTGTCTCGATGCTTCACATTTACTTTTGAATAAAAGTTATTTTAGCATAAGCTGAATTATCATTTTAATTTTAATGATCTTTTATTATTTTCTTTAGTTGTAAGAAAGCACGTTTATCTTCATTTGTATTTTTAATCGTCAAAACTCAAGGTTTTTTTTTTTTTTTGGGGGGGGGGCATTTGACTAATTTTTTTCTTTAGGAAATAATTGCCAAATTGACGTTTAGTTAAAGGACTTACAGTCAGAAACACGATTTGGTAGTGTATTATGAAATACCAGGTGATAAATCTTGCAGGAGTAAATGAAAAAGTCAAACCATATAATAATATTAACAACAATATAATCTGCTAACACTTTCAATTACCACATTAATCAAATAAAAAAAAATCGCAGATAATGTAATTAAATACTTTAAAAACAAATAAAACAATATTTTAACAATCCCCTATGTAATAATAGCCTAAGTTATCTGTCCGTCTGTCCTCCAATTTATGAAGCGGTTGGACCTGGAATGGATAGAGGCATCCATTGAAAGCGAATAAAGTTTATTTTCTCTTAAACTATCGATCCGATTCTAAAATAAATTGGTATAAATATGCTTCATATCACAGCAAAAAATACTGTCGACTTTAAAACGTTCGAAATCCAACCTTTCCCCCCTTTTCGAGAGTTTAATGCCATTATTTCAAGCCGTATTTTCCCTGGTTAAGAGCAGGCTATTCAATTTATCCATTTATCACTTAATAAAATCATAACAATTTTTTTCTAGCATTGTGACGTCATTCCTTTAAACATCTCATTTAACCATTTCAAATATTAAACTATTTAAATATCGTCTACACTATTTTAATATCTTTTATCACTGAACTTAGATATTACGTAAGGGAATTCCTATGCTGCCCCGGCCGAAGCCATACAGCCATGATATTACGTAAATGATTTTCTTTTATATTTGGCTTAAATAATAGATTAGGTACATATGTGATAATTTTAAATTGAATCATCGATTATTTTTTGTTGCAATGAAAATTTTACCACCGGTATTAAAAATAAATTCTTTTCATATAAGTCTAGGAGTCTATTTTACGGACTAATAAATATCTAACTTTTAATTTATATATATTTGGAACTTAATTAAGAAGTTTGTTCGTTTGTGTGTTTGTTTATTATACATAACCACACGGTTTGACTATATGAATTCAACGTGATTCTAAACTGGGTTACAGGATCAGGAGACTCTAGAGGAGTATGACGATAAATAAATTATTGTGAGTAAATCAGATAATTCTCAGCCAAAAAATAAACTATTTTTTACCTGCCTCATTGGGTACTTAACATTTCTGGAATGTTAAAAATATTACTAATCCCGTCATATGATGGGCTATATTCTAGTTAAATAATATATTCCAAGCTAACTTAATTTCAAAGGTTTCAAAAATATGACGTCTAGATTTTGTCGACTATTGCCAAGGATTTGGCATGTCGACAACTCGGATTCAGTCTTTTTAAATCAGTTTTTTTTTTTTTTTCGTAAACCAATAGACTTTAGAAAAGCATTTAATTTTGCGTGTATGTGTGAGAGTGTGAAAGAGAAAGTGAGTTATTTAAGTCTTTAAAGGAGAATTTTATAGCAATACGTTATTATTATAGTTATTATTACTATCATTCAGAATATTTAGATATTTATGACAATGCATAAATAATTACAACTGTATTAATAATCAGTAAAGCATTCGTGTAATATTATATTTAATATACCTTGCTATTTTTTGTTTTAATTATAAATTTTACATTTTTGTAAATTATTTATTTTTTTAATACTTGTTTTTGTGAGATATATTGTGAGGTAGTTTTCCAATTATGTTCATTTCATTAATTCCCATTTAGCACATTTACTTATTTACTTTCCATCTATACACGCTTCTGTCTTTCCCCTGTATCTTTGGAAGAAATTCCTCTACCCGAAGAATAAATTTCGCTTCGATTTCTTTTTTTTTTTTCTTGGAGCGCACAAAATTCCGGCCAAGGCGCGTGTGAAACCGAATCCTTGTTCTCTGTCCCGGGGCACGTTCGGCCACCTTTCAGGGCCTTAAAACGTCGCCGTATGGAGCGTCAACCTAATTACTGGTGTCGTCGCTTGTCCGAATCGCGTTTCCTCAGAACCCTATCCCGAATGTGACGTCACCACCCCTTTGAGGGTAAAAACGGGACTGCTCCCTCGGGATGGACACTCGATGCTTGACATTTTTAGGGGGCGTTCGGAAATGTCGTTTGGTTGAAGGATAAGATCTTGGAAGTGATCCGAATAGGAGGTGATCTTAAGGCTTTAGTAGACACATAGCTGTGTAAAATTTTTTAGAGTTCAATATTCTCCTATCACACTAAATTATGAAATATATCTAAGAATAAGGGTTAAAAAAGGCGTAATATCCTTCACTTTATACTGTTTAAATTTAATTTTGTTTATATACTTCTTTAACCGTGTTTCATAAATGTGCCATAAGTTTAACCTCATACCAGTTTCAGCTCATTTATGCATATCTTTATATGAGAATATACATTTACAGACAATTTTTAGTCAAAGGATTTCATAGCTAGTAGACAATCTAAATTTCCTTAGACATACTTTCTGTAATAATAAAAATTACATTCACCAAATTGAAAAAGTAAAAACTGGTTCTTTTCGCCAAATAAATTTTGAAAAGCCAACGGCAGTTCGATTCTCGCTAAATGAGCCTAAGAAGTACTTTCTTGAGGTAGAAAGAGTCGGTAGGCTGCGAATGAAACAGATGGTAAATGTTCTCTCTCCATGAGAAAGAATGAATCCAGTTCACGTCTGTCTGCCGTAGTCTTTGTTCTACTGACTTGGAGGTTCAGCAGCTGTTGCTCACGTACACATAATTCATCATCAACTACAAAATTTAGAAAGTATTGACAGAAGAATTGAGATATCAGGTGCAACAATAAGGCGAAGAACATTGATTGACAAAATACCTAACAATAACTTAACGGTTTAAATAGTTTCAAAACCTTAGTATTGCGCAATTTTCTCTGTCCCTTCCCCCTGCACTTATACAATAGAAAAAAGCTGAGGGAACCAATACTTTAAAGATAACCTACGAAAGTAAAGGCAGTATTAATTATTTTTTTCTCGGAGAAAATATTACGAGATGAATGAACTTTTATGTCTAGTGTTTGGTAGCTTTTTCCCAAATAGAATAAAATAAAATTGATTACAAGTTTGTTATAGCAGTGGCCCAGGTGAAGCTAAAAGGGTGTAACCTGTAATAGGAGTTAAGATTTTTTTTAAACATTTTAAATGTACAGTTAACACAATACAAAATTGGAATAACTGATTACCGTGTCAGCAATAGGATACGAATATGTGATTTTTAGTTTATTTATCATAAAACTAAAGTGGTAAACTAATCAACTTCTTAACTATTCTGTCTGATGAATCTATCCTAGTCTTTGACTCAACATATTTTAGTGAACAATTTAAAGTATAGATATTCGAGTAAGAAATACTTACTGTAGTGGTAAGTGCATTTCCGCTTTATTGGAGGATTTTTATCAAGGGGATTCTGAAACTTTCAGACAACTGGTTGTAAGTGAACCTACTATCTTTTTCCAAGAGAAACATACCTATGGTGTTCAAATACAATTTTTTTTTCTAGATTTGGGTACAAAAGCCTTTAAAATCGTACAAGTTGGAGAGACAGAAAATTTTGCTGCACTACTGTGTTATACTATTGCTTAAGACGATTTCTATCCTCAATCCTCAAGAGAAATCTCAATTATTTTGTACTTTCCAACATTGCTAAGACACCGGGCTCATGCTATATTAACATTAATAAAATAACAAAAATAAAATACTTCATTTTATTCTTGTGATGATATTGTGAACTTATTAATAATATTAAGTCTTAAGGAGTTATTCTGGATTTTGTCTATTTTACGATATCTTCACTTAATTGATCAAAAGTCACAAATGACCTGCAAACTGACATTTAATTTCTGAGATACTGTAAATATGTGTAACTATATTGATATATACGTAGTTTTTCCGTTGGGGCATATTTTAATAAAGTCTGCCAAGTATAACGGGGCTATAAATAATTATAATTTATCTTATAATCATCGAACAACCCTTAAAATTATACATATGTCAGATTACTATGGAAATTTAGATGTGAACATTAATAGAAACATATGTAGGCTATATTTTCTTTTACTAATTATATTAAATATTAATATGTATGATGAAAGATGTTTAAACATTAAATATTTTTTAGACCTATACTTAATATAGCCGATAAATCTCTATAGAATTTGTTGTATAGAAAATTAGCTAAATAGAAATTTAACTTTTAAAGCTATAAAAGACTTTAAATTCATAAATATTAAATATCCTAAAATTGTAGTTAATTCTACCTGTTATATAGATTAATATCTATTTTTTTTATTTAATTTACCCACAGAAAAGAAATTTGTGATAAAAACAAAAATAAAGAAAACTTTTTTTTTAAATATAATGAATTTTCAGCTTTAAAAAATATAAAAAATTAATTTTAGTGACATTATTATATTTATTATTAGAAGAAATGTATTTAAAGAAATAATAGTTTATATTTTGAGAAATAACAGGGAGAAAAAAAATAGATCACAAGAAAAAATTCATTAAATAGCGAATACACTTCGATATTAAGGTTATTTTAGAAAAAATCTGAAACACGTTTTCAGTTCCAAGAAAAAGTTCGCAAAATAGAGGTTCGTCGAATACAGGCTTGAGTTTACCATAAAACTTAATTGTGACAAATTTTTGGAGCTTGAATATTATCAAAAAGGAGTCATCTTGATGTAAAAGTATTAGTAATTACTCCTAAACACGCATAACAATGTAATAAATTGGTGCTTCCTTGATGGAGATGTTCGTGTGTGTGTATTTATTATATCATTAGCTTTAATTTGCAGACTCAATCACTCTTTCCGAAACACTAACAAGAGTCATAGCATCGATCATTTACCGATCATCTTCCACATTTGTCTATGGCCCCTCCATGGGCTGCTTTTATCTCTTACCGCCGATATTCGCAGACGGGGTGTCATGTACCGCAAGGCTCTTCTAAGAGCGGTCGTCAATCCTCCAAGCTTTGAGAACGAAGTTAATATTCCGGCTTCCACCTTTTAGCCCGCAAATCGACTCTGAGATGTATCTTACGCCTCCCATGATTAGGTTTTGTGTAGAAGGAAAAGAAAGGGAAGATCTGGAGAAAAGTAAATGTGTGTAGAGAGAAAGAGAGAGGGATGGAGTTCAAAAAAAGAAAGGATTGGATTCTTTACGTTTTGAATTATGCTGATGGAGACTGAAGGGATGTTTTGAGTACTTTTTTAGTTCGCGGTGTTAAATCACTGCAGACTTTCTTTCACAAAGGTTTTCTATAAATGTATATTTTTTATCCAAAGTGTAAGAGAAGATTTAGTCCGCTCCAGAACAAAATTGTAGCTGTTACGCTAAAGGAGCATGTTAAAAAGTGGATATTTTGGATTAAGTTCGACCGATATTCTGTTTTTTAATGTGTACGTAAGATTATTTTGAAGTAGTATTTTTTAAAGCAAAGTCCATTGGAAAAAGTTATTATTTTTGTAGTTAAATAAAAGGTTGGAATCTTTGAATAATCCCTTCTTATCTGGATGGAACGGGATTTTCATGGGATCGTAGTTTTCGTATAAGTTTCTACAAGAAGTAATAATATTTGTGTTGTATGAAATTGAAAGATCATTTTCTAGAAAACTGCAAGTACTGCACAGTGTGAAATAAATTGGAATGCATTCATGTCTTATACTCAAAGAGGGAAAAATTAAGATTGCTTGATGCTTTCGCAGTATGAAAAAGGGTTGCAGGTCAATAGCGAATACATTAAAAAAAAACTGCCTCTGATTTTCTGGTATTTAACCCTTAATTCGGCTACGTCTGGCCGCTACAAACACTGGACATGTGTATGTATAACTACTATATAACATAATTATCAGTGTTCGCCACAGCGGACATTAATTATCTCAATGGAAAATGATATATTTTTTTGTTTATTTTACAGAGATCCTAATGTCTATACAGACATGGAAAAATAACAGAAATTAAAAAATATTTGAAAAAAACATCTTGTCAAATTAAGGGTTAACAGTCATTTTGTGTTATTTTGAAAACTGTTTTGTGTGCAAATTATAATTCAACTGAAATTTAGTTAGACATTACTTAGTAGATGATTAATTTGCAAATACACTCTTAATAAAGTATTTGTACTCTCAGAATTTAAGTTCAATTTTAATCCCCATTACGTCAGTAATTGTTTCACAAATATTTACTTTATAATTTATTTAAATAAAGTTAAATTAGGTCTCTAAATAGCAAGATATTTTATTCACATTGCGCGTATAAAATTTGGACGAACAAACGGTTTATAACCATAATTGTTTATAATAATATTTTTTAATTCTCTTCGGTATCGCTATAGGATGGTTTTACAGTATTTCAAAATAAAAAATGAAATGCAATTTTATTCTTTGCAATTTACTTTAGATGTGTGCTTTTTCTTTTGGTGACGTGTGGTCGTTTTCGATATTGTATGTTTTTTCCTTATGGATAGAGGTATTGAAGTTGTTTGCTTTTTCTTTTCCACAGGTGATGCTAGCATCGGCTCTGGTGACGGTACGGGGGAAGATGACGATGACGACAGAAGCAAAAAGCGACAGAAAAAGCGCGGCATCTTCCCCAAAGTAGCCACCAACATCATGAGGGCGTGGCTCTTCCAGCATCTTACGGTCAGTCTTATATCTCTCTTTTCCTTTTTAATATCTTCTTATGTACGAAGTATGCTAAAATAGTAATAATGTAAAGACTGTTTCATTATTTTTTTACTTATATGTTAATTATAGGTATAGACAACATTGTAAATTTTTGTCCATCATTCTTTCCCTTTAAAAAAAACAACTTATATACTTGTTAGACATAGAAACAACATTATAAAGTCTTGTCCAAAGCTCTTTTATGTAAAATAAAATGCGAAAAATACTTTGAGAAATTATTAAGTTTGTGTACGAAGTATGCTAAAAAACAATTATGTAAAGTCTGTCTCACTATTTTTTTACTTATATATTAATTATAGGTATAGACAACATTGTAAATTTTTGTCCATCACTCTTTCACTTTTTTAAAAAAATAAATTATATACTTATTAGACATAGAAGCAACATTGTAAAGTCTTGTCCAAAGCTCTTTTATGTAAAATAAAATGCGAAAAATACTTTGAAAAATTATTAAGTTTGTGTACGAAGTATGCTAAAAAACAATAATGTAAAATCTGTCTCGCTATTTTTTTTACTTATATATTAATTCTAAGTATAGACAACATTATAAATTTTTGTCTATCACTCTTTTCCCTTTAAAAAAACAACTTATATACTAGTTAGACATAGGAACAACATTATAAAGTATTCTCCAAAGCTCTTTTATGTAAAATAAAATGCAAAAAATACCTTGAGAAATTATTAAGTTTGATTTTTTTACTTATATACGAGGTATACATAAAGTATTGTAAACTCTATCGGTCTTTTCTATAAAAGTTTATTTACGAAAAATACCTAGACAAAGTACGTTTTCTTCGTGTATAATCTACATGTATTATCGCACTGGTTTTTATATTTTTATACGGTGAATTATACACAGAAGAAGTATTGGAATGTCTAGTCTATCGTTCTTTCTTTTAATAAAACCTCATATATATACAAGTTTATTTACGAAAGATACCTACACAAAGTACGCTTTCTTCCTGTATAATCTACATGTATTATCTCACTGGTTTTTATTTTTATACGGTGAATTATACACAGAAGAAGTATTGGAATGTCTAGTCTATCGTTCTTTCTTTTACTAAAACCTCATATATATAAAAGTTTATTTACGAAAGATACCTAGACAAAGTACGTTTTCTTCCTGTATAATCTACATGTATTATCTCACTGGTTTTTATTTTTTATACGGTGAATTATACACAGAAGAAGTATTGGAATGTCTAGTCTATCGTTCTTTCTTTTAATAAAACCTCATATATATAGATAAATACATAGAGAAAGCATAGTAAAGTCTGTCTCTATTCTTCTTCTACTTCTTATACATAAAGTGTTGTACAGCCTCTTCATTTTTAAAAACATGTACAAAATATCCATTAAAGAAATAATTTTATATTTTATTTCTATTTATTATTGTTTTATGCTCAAAGCATATACTGAGGAAAACATTATAAAGGACAAGATCAATAGCTATCTAATAACTGTATGTATCGGCATATTACATCTGAAAAGGTTATCTTTCCCAAGGTTTTTATATGTCCTTTCCTCCCATCCGCTGAACGTAATTAAAGCTGTTTCATTTTTACCCTTTCTCACGAGTGGGGACTAATTTGCCGCCGCGTAGGTCTGGGATGCCCTTCTCTTCCTCCACTTCATCCCCGCTGCGTTCGACAACAACAGCACCAGCCAGTTATTGCCTCTCGAAAGATCAGGGCGGCCTCCACTCTCTCTCCAAACAAGCTCGCGAATTATCGAAACATTAGGAAAACTCCCTTGCATTCTGTTTCCTCCCCTGCCATCAAAACCATTCGAAAATCCACATCAAAGACAGCTGCTGGCAACTCCGGAGTCAAAACTTGGGGGATCCCTAATGAAGTAAAGCTCTCGCTTTCTCTATTTCCCTTTTGTGTACCGTTGCCCTGCAGACACAGCAGGACGACGATCGTTTTGTCGGTGTGTTCCCTCCCCCACCCCCTGTAGGTCCCCTGACCTGCGAGGGCGTTAAGGGCCGTCATCTGGCGCGAACAGCTTGCCTTCATTGACTCCGTATAAATCCGGCCACTGCCACAGATATAAAAGGAGGATGCGATGCGGCAGCTACTGCTCTCTGTGTATATATGTGGGACCCTGTCCGTGTTTGTCCCGCCTTTCATTTTTGCCGGCAGAGGGCGGACGCACTCAAAAGAGAATTGACTCCCCCGCAAACAGCTGACGCGATTACGGCGATAATAATTGTTAGGATTCTAAAAGCAGTTAAGTGGAGTCTAAAAATAAATATTCTGTCTTTATTTATGCTCCCGCTCGGAGTGGTATCTCCAGTGCTGAAGTTTCTGCTGCACCTTGCCATCGTTATTTAATGTCGTTGCACCGCAAATGCTTTAGAAATTCCGGCTATTCAATGGCAAGTGGTGCATTTCCCTTAATGTATAGAAACTACATGCACTCAATCGGATTTATTTATTTTTTTATTTATTTATTCAAGTATTTTGCAGCGTTTTAACTTAATATATGCAGCAAAACACTGTGTAGGACATTATTGTCATTCAGAAAACAGGTTTTTAAAATGGATTATTTAGTTATTCAACGAAATTTAATTTTCTTTGTGGTGATTCCCACGAAAGCAATATCATTCTACCCTCTCTTGCTTCACAAAAAGCTTTTAAATGAAAATTTCTTCGAATTTTATTAAAAGCAAAATGATTTAGCAGGAAAAGGAAATCTGTAATGTAGGCAAGAATAACAGACACAACGCTTATAACTTCATTATTAGTTGTATGCAATAATAAAGCAATACAATGTTTTTAAATTGATTTTTAAATACGTTAAGAAATTGAATGCCTGTGAATTTATTTTTCATACATATTCGGTTACAAAACCAACTGCATTCTGTTAGAACTAATAACACAAGCCAATTATTAGAAAAGAATGATAAGCTGAATAGAAATGATTATTTTGATTTACGTAACATTTTATTTACCGAGATTTAATAAGCTTAGTTGCTTAACCTTTAACTACAGCAGTTAGTTACTGTTGCTTTTTATCTTTATGACGGTATCAAGAACGGATATTAATTTTAATAAAAGAAAGCTTGGAAATATTTGAGAGAGAGATTTTAGAAGCTTACAAATTTTTAAAAGTATATATAAAAACTACAGAATGCTAATAAGATATGCCTTCAGAGAATTATGTAAAGGTTGATTTTGGTTGTCTTTTTGTGTATAGTAAACTTAATTTATACTGAAATATTTGAAAGTATAAATTAATTGGATTCTCCCTGTTTAAATATAAAACTAAAGCTTATGTGTTTATTTTACTGGTCTGAATTATATAAGTTTCAATGGTAAATTCTTCACTAAGTTTAAGCTTTTAATATATTGACAATTTAATGACTTTTTTCTGTTTGAACTACTTTTCTGAATAATTTTATCGAGTCTCTAGAAAAATTTTCCAAAGCTACCACTCCATGACAAATCCATTCCCTCTTGTTCGCTCACCAATAAGTATCCAGAACAAATAAAAGATCTAGAAATTAAATTTTTCACCAGACCTCACGATTAGTTTGTTCTCTTCCTGGGGCAACTTCCTCGCTCCTAGATGAAGCGTTGAAAAAATACTCAACCTCTCAAATTTGAAGTAGTGATCCTCCAGTCCCAACCCCCTCTCAACATGTCTACGTTGCTGCAGTGTCAAATTGTTTGAAGTGTTCGAAAACCCCTTAGGCACCCCCTTGTAATCACTCTCCCCGTTCAGTGTTGCACCCTCATTGCTTCCATCAAATATTATGCCTGACACCAATATGATCTCAAAGGGGTTGGAAGAGCCGGCGCTCTCAATCTATCTCCATCTGTCCCTACAGAGGATGTTTTCACCCCCCAGAAAGGTCTTGTTATTCTCCCGAGAAACAAATAGAAAGCTATTCGCACCTCTCGCTGGCTTTTTGTACCATGCAAACTGCGCACAGATTTCGGATTATTTGTTTAGAGAAAGAAGCTTACAAGATTGGACTGCATTTTTCAAATAAAACCAAATCGCCAGAGCCGTATCAAGGTGGGGAATGGTGCTTAATACTATTAGTTATTTTTTAACCAGAGTGGAATCTGTAAATAAAGCTTTTTTAATAATCTTTCTTAATTTGGATTATCAGTTCATTTTTTTTTTCGTCAATAATTTCAGCTTTATATTTTGAAATGGTTTTAGAGAGGAATTAATCAGCAAAGTCTTTCTAAATGTATTATGCACTTGCCAAGAACGTTAAAAAATCAAAAGAGAACATTTTGGATTATCTTACATATCAATACCGTATGGTTATCAGTTTCGAAGAAAAATAATTTTCAAATGATCTTCTGTAGTCCAAATTATCAGATTATCCCTTTATCAATAATTTTCCGCTCAGATTTCGAGCTGATTGTTTATAGAAAGATGATTGCAAGATTGGACTGAATTTCTCAAATAAAACCAAATCACTAAAGCCTTATTGTAAAGAGGAACGCTATTAACACCATTAGTTATTTTTTAAAAAAAAAGAGTGAAAATGTAAATAAAATTATCTTGATGATCGTCTGTAATTTGGATTGCTAGTTCATTTTGTTGTCCATTTCAACTTTATATTTTGAGGTGACTGTAGGAAAAAACTGGTCGATCTAATACTTCCTCAAAATGTGTTACACATTTGTCAAAAACTTTAAGAAATCAAACGAGAGCATTTCGGATTTATTTGTTGTGTCAATATATGTTTATCAATTTCAAAGAAAATTAGTTATCTGATAATCTTTCGTAATTTAAATTACCAGTTCTTTTTTATCAATAATTTCACATTTATTTTTGTACTGTTGTAGAGATGAACTGGGCATTATAAGGGTACTTTCATATGTATAGTGCAACTGCCAATGCTTATAAATTGTTTAAGATGATTAAAAATCAGTTCTTAAAAACAGCTTTATATTCAGAATTTTAAGTTTATAGATGTTATATAAAGAAGTTCGTAGTTCTTTATAGAAAAACTTTCAGAACTCTTAGAATTTTAAAATTTTAGAAATTATAGAAAACATAGAAATCTTTAAATATACTTAAAATATCCTTAATTTTTAAAATGAAAAATTATCTCTTTAGAACTACTCTAATGCTATAGCCTGTCTCTAAACATCTCTATCTAGAAAGCTCAGAAAAGTATTATAAAATTTCATTTTGGCGACATATTAAATAACTGAGTGGCTTATCCAGTTTTACGTGTAGCTTATTTTAAATACAGTTTTAAATGAATGTCACAATAAGATACAAAATTAGTTACCAGGAGTCGACGTAAGCCAATTCCGCGTAGATTAATATCTGTAATGTTCTTGGGGCGAGAGAGACAGAAAATGGGATATTTAAATCCCCTTTCGCCCATTCAAGCTGGTACACATTTCCGAATTCGCACAGCATAAACCGATATTAGCATCTCCCACCTTGCGTCTCGAAATATCCGAGAGGCATATGTCAAAACGCAAAACGCATCGCAGGAGGAGGCAATAGTGCTCGCGATAGATATCCCAGCGCAAGAGCTTGATTACATAGCAGGAGTTGTGTGTTTGCTTGCCGCCTGCGGGATACCGACTCGTGCCTCTGTGTGAAGGGTTAATATTTGGGTAAGTACGCCTCGCACGAGGAGCTCCAATATGAGCGAAAGAGAGTAATTGAGAAAAGCAGGCAGTATTTCCTTCTACGGGTAGAGAGATATCATAAGCTGGGAGAAAAAAAAATAATAGCCGTTGAATATTCTTATTTATTAGTTTAAAATTCCATTAGTAAAGTAAAATCCCCTGTATAATAATAGCCTAAGTTATCTGTTCGCCTGTCCTCGAATTTATGAAGCGGTAGGACCTAGAATAGATAGGGGTATCCACATTGGATTCTTGATGAGTTAGGGTTAGCAAAATTCAAAGCAAATCTTTAAAATATTCGAAATCCCTCCCCCCACCTTTTTTTAGAGCCTTTAATGTCATTATGTCAAGCCTTATTTTCCCCGGTTAAGAGCAGGCTATTGAGTTTTTTACATAATAAATAGGTAAAAATAACATTTTTTTTAGAATTATTATTTTTTAAATATCTGCATTTAATACATTTCTTATTTTAAATTATTTAAATATCTCTGCATAATAATATTAAATTATTTTAATTTTATGTCATTATGTCAATTTTTTTAACAACAAATTAATTTATCACATAATAAATAGGTAAAAATAACATTTTTTTATGTAGCGTTTTTATATTATTTAAATTCGTTTGGTTATTTTCATACGTTTTCACTTTGAAATTAGATATTACGTAAATAATTCTTCCATATTTGGCATAAATAATAATTAGGTACATATGTGATAATTAATTTAACCACATTTTTTTTTTGCAATAAAATTTTACATTGTATAACAACAAATTCTTTTATAAAAGTCTATATGATTATTTAAATCATAAATATCTATTTTTAATATTTGAAAATTAAAATTTTTTTCTGTTTTTTTTTAAATAACTCAAAAAATCATATAATATTTATTTTGGAATTGATAAAAAATAAGAAAAAAAGAGTAATGGAAATTTTGTGGAAAGAAAATAATTAAGAACGCAAAAAAATATAATGTACACTCTTATTAACACAAATTAAATACAAAATTATGACAAATTCATTTTTATATAAAAATCTATAAAGTATTTTATTATATGACAGTAAAAGCTAAGATTTTATTGTACTTTATCTGTTTTAAACATACCTTTACACTTTAGAGGTATTTTTGACCACACATCCTGGTTTTTCAACATTTCTATAAAAGTCAATAGATGAGCTTTTTTTAAACTTCCTTGCTTATTGTTAATTTATTTACTAATAAAATAGATGTTTTAATCAACATAGTAAGGGAAAATACTGAAAAGAACAAAGTAGATTATTTTACTTCAATGATAGTGCTGTGCACGGTATGTTGATGTTATATTCGATCATTTTCTCTAAAATATTGTTG
>CM063511.1:86673643-86706143 GCA_032207245.1 Pardosa pseudoannulata
GCCGCTGCTCTTCGTCCGCTTTAAGTCTGCGGGTTCGAATCCTGCTCATGGCATGTTTGTTCGTAGCCTTATGGAATCTGCTTTAAGAAGTAGATCCTGGTTGCATTAACCTTTCTTGTAGTAAAAAGTAGACTGTAGCACTCCAAACCAAACGAAGCCTGTAATGGAGAAATAAAATTTTAACTTTTCAGTTAAGGCACAAACACGCGCAACTATTTTTAGAATTGTTTAATTTTTTTCTTCTAATATAGATTTTATGATTAAACTAAAACCACGTTAAAAATTACATATAAAACTGCTGATAATTTTTATATAGAAAAATAAGAATAAAAATAGCTTTAAACTAGACAATACGCAAAAATCATAACTCCAAAATAAATCTTAATGTTACTGTTTTTTAACTATGATAATATTTCTACATCTCTTCTTCAAAGAATAACTCCAAAATAAATGTTAATATTACTGTTTTTTAACTATGATAATATTTCTACATCTCTTCTTCAAAGAATAACTCCAAAATAAATGTTAATATTACTGTTTTGTAACTATGATAATATTTCTAATTCTCTTCTTCAAAGAATAACTCCAAAATAAATCTTAATATTACTGTTTTGTAACTATAGTAATATTTCTAATTCTCTTCTTCAAAGAATAACTCCAAAATAAATCTTAATATTACTATTTTGTAACTACGATAATATTTCTAATTCTCTTCTTCAAAGAATAACTCCAAAATAAATCTTAATATTACTGTTTTGTAACTATGATAATATTTCTAATTCTCTTCTTCAAAGAATAACTCCAAAATAAATCTTTATATTACTGTTTAGTAACTTTGATAATATTTCTAATTCTCTTCTTTAAAGAATAACTCCAAAATAAACCTTTAACTTTGATAATATTTCTATTTCTCCAAAGAATGACTGACATTTCCATTGTGATCAAACTGATATCTGAAAAGTTATAAAAATTAAAATTCAACGTCGTCCAAAATTTGTATAAAAAATCAAGCAGTTTATTAATCATAAACCGAAAAATAATTCAGACCGATTTTCACAGTTAAAATGCAGAACCTTAATGTATAATATTATATGAATAGAGCATAATTTTTTTGGAAACAACAACTTTGAATGATTCTGGTTTTGGTAATTTTTTTAATTAATAAATACCTCTTCAGGTATATGTCACCTCTTTTCACGATAGGACTAATTTGTTCCGTAAAGAAATCTAAAGCATTTATTCAATTGAAGAATTTCTCTGATATTTAATAGATTGGGGGAAAAAAGTTTTTATGATTGTGAAGCATTTACAGAACCCCAGGAATCTAGTCTAAGAGGTGATTTGCGGAACGCGGATGATGAAGCTATAATTACATTACATGTCCCTTCTTTTGACACCTGTCTCTTCTGTTCTTATTAAATCAATTTCTTCTGCGTTCTTTGCTCCAATTTGCCACCCATTCGCCAGATATTTGATCCCCCAATTTTCACGTTTCCTTTTAATCTGATTACAGCCAGGGAAAAATTTCCTATTTTATTATTTCCTCTTTTTATTTTTTGAGCTGTTAGGAATATTAGTTTGTACATTCATTTTCATTAATACTCGTTCAGAAATTAAGGACATTCTTAAAATTTTTTGAAGTGTGTTTTTAATTATTTGGAATGGGAAAGGAAAGATTTTTATATTACTTTAATGTCTCAGTACTGTCAATTTTTAAAATTTTCTATACATAAAACTTTTTTTTTTTTTAGAATTTGATACGATTACTTTTACAATTTCTGAACTCGAACAGTAATTATAATAAATTAAATTTTTTAAGTCATGTGTCACATTCGGGCTTAACTTAAACTTCAAAATGTTTTTTCTCATGTTTCTAAGTTTTATTTTTTTTACGTGCATATTTATTACAGACTATCTCTAAATGTTTTATGAAATCCCGAATACTTATTAAGTACGTGTATGAATGTGTATATATATATATATATAAATACACGTTTGTGTATATACATAATATGTATATATATATTTATATATACATACATACATGCACGTATATATATGTATGTATATATGCACACAAATCCTTACATGCATATATATATATATATATATATATATACATTTGTGTGTATATATATACACACAAATGCATACATGCATATATATATATATATATATATATATATATATATATATATATATATATATATATATATATATATACTAACTACATACACAACATATATATGTATACATAATATCCCAATATCCAAATCTTAACTTAGGTATGAGAGCTGAAGAATTATTTTTCGGAATAACTTTGTACGAGTTTGTATTACTACACATACATACACGTACTAAGTATGTGTGTGTGTGCATATATATATATATATATATATATATATATATATATATGTGTGTGTGTGTGTGTGTGTATGTATATATATACGTGTACTTATGTGTATCTATCTATATATATATGTATATATATATATATATATACATACACTTATATATATATATATATATATATTCACACAAAGACATACATGCATATATATACTACATACACACATATATGTATACATATCCAAATATCCAAATCTTAATTTAGGAATGAGAGCTCAAGAATTACTTTTGGTAAAACTTTGTAATTAAGATAATTAACTCTTATCGTAACTTAATTTCAAAAGATATTTATTTAAATTAGCTTTTATTTCGTAAGTTAATTCATTAAATAATAATTATATTGCATATCCTTTTTATAAAATTTATATTTTCTCTTGCTTTTATTACATTTCTTGGTATTTTTACCATAACTTTTCTTTCAAATAAATTTGTTGAGCTGCAGGCTATTTTAAATTGCGAAATTTTGCTGTTCATCCCAAAATGAAATATACGAAATTTAAACTGTGAAATTATGCACTTAAAGTAAAAACTCTTTCGCGTCGGAGATCTCATCTTATCGCAAAAACAGCAATGATAGCTCGAGAAATATTTGCTGAAAGCTTCATAATTAAGCTAAATAACTTTTTTCATAAATAAGATATTCTTTCGTTATTAAGATAATTTTTTCTTAATTTAATTGATTAATTGATAATTATATGGCCTTTTCTTTTGTAGAAATGTAGTTTCTATGACACGTAAGGATTTCTAGTTACTTCCGCCATATCTCTTCTACCAAATAAATGTGTTGAGCCGCTTGAATCTAAATTACAAAATTTGTTGTTCGTTACAAAATGAAATGCACGAAATTTAAACTCCATTTTTACACTGAAAGTAAAAATTGTGTTACATTCCAGATCACATCCTACCCCGAAAAACAGCCCTGAGAACTGGAGAAATATTTGGTGAAAACTTTATAATTAAGATAAATATTGAATAATAGCATTCTTTCCAGCGAGCTAATAGATTAATGAGGTTTTTCTTTCCCTGTTTTTTAAAGTGGTTGCTGACACACGTTTATGCCCACTGCTTTTCGCCCGAACAATGATATTTCTTTTTCGAGTCGAGGAACACGAAATAAATTTGTGCCATTTATTAACTCTTCCACCGAGACAAAATTTCAAACACGTGTAAATGTTGAAGATTTGCATTTTTTCTTACTTAATTACCGCGCTAATTAGCATTTGTTAATTCAGCCGTTAGATTCAAGTATGCCGAAAATTAGCATGCAAATGCCGTTGGCACCTAATCATTCTTAACAAACTTATATCGCATTCCTTATCCAATTCCGCGGTGATTAATGGCCTGCGCTCCTTTGCCTCTCCTTTTTGCCGCCACCAAAACATCCGAGGACTTACAGACGCGGAAAATTTTAAAACCCCAGCTGTAAGATTTTTATCCCATTTTTAATAAAAGTTAAAACTCCGCATCCCAGAAAAAGAAGAAAAAAGGCGAGAGAGACGTGGCTGGAAACCGTATTATTCCCAAGTTGCTCTATGGCCCAAATGAATATTATTATCATTAACGAAATGAAACATGCCGTAATACACAGTTGGGGTTTTCAAATCTCTGTCCCGAGTTTGCTTTCTTTGCAAACAGATTTTCATTCTCGCGTATGATCAAATTTAATTAAAGTTTGAACAGCGCTCATAGAAACGGAGCAGACGGATATGTAAAAACTTACCCTTTCCACCTCCCCCCTTTCCTTTCCATTTGATTGCGTCCCCTCGGAGTCAGCCCTCCCCCCCTCCTTTTCGTATGTGTGGGCTCTTAACCCTTTTTCGTTGCTCAATTTTGCACCGTTGTAATTAATCATCCGTGGGTCCAATAACCCTGCCTGTAAAGAGCCAAGTGCGTCGCCAAACAAACCTAACGATAAGTGCTGGTATGAGTGTGAGTCAGACGTAACGTCACATCTATGACGTGTTCGTGATTTATTTGACTGAGATGGAATTTTATAATTACTCTCATTGGAATTGGCTTTTCTGTTGTTTTGATTTTTCAAAATTACTTTTAGAAGATATTAATCAACGGTGATGGATATACGATTCCGTTTTCTAATTCTCTATCATGTTACGTATTAAAGCATTCTATTTGTGAGGAGAATAATTAGACTAGTTCATCATAACTGCTTCAAAAATAAACAATTTTAACAAGGCTTTCGTGCAGTTTGATGAAAGGACATTTTAAGAGGGTATAAAGAGAGATAATTTTAAAGAAAAATGATTCTCATATAATGAAATGAAAAGGGTTTATGGAGTATACTCTTTCTGAAAATTCGAAAATACATAATAAGCAAAATGTAATTTTGGATAGTCTTTAAGTAGTTTTACACTACTATCGTCTACTCTGTAAAATTTTACCATTTTTAACTGTTGTTCTCCTTAGTTTTAAAGGTTACCAATTAACACTCTAAATTTACGGATGTTAATCATATACCTGTTTTTACTGAAGTGAGCCAATTTGACTCATACAAGAAAATTGAAGTTTTTTGCAAAGAAAATAGTGTCAAATTAATTTAAATGACATGTTTATTATCAAAAAATTCATGGAAAACATTTTTTACATATAAAATCTGTTTTTGAAACACATTTCCGCAAACATTTCTATTCCATTGAGCACAATGGTTTCTACATCTGTTTCTTTTGCATGATTGTTGAACTTGACAATTCTTCCGTGCGTCAGTAGCATGAATTTCTGTCATTGGAATGGAAGTGTTCTCGACTTCTTCTCTATATTATACTATACTTTATATACTATACTTTACTATACTTACTATTACTATACTTTATATACTTTATACTTTATATTTACTTTATACTATATTTATTTATTTTAATATACATTTCTACGAGTCAAATTAGCTCACAACCATGAAAATAGGTATACCACATTTCATAATGTGAAATGAAGGCATCTGCAGGGAAAACGAATGGAAGTTTACATATATTTTATTAACTAAAAACCAACTTATGTTTTTGAAAAGTGGTATTAAAGTTTTTATATATATATATATATATATAGTGATCAAATTTTTAATGAGTTAAATTGGCTCGGTCCGTACATCTAATGCTAATCCAGGTCATAAAGGTAAAGATGCTGTAATGTTTCTGGAATATAAAATTATAATGGATAACTTTTTGCAACTTTGAGTACCATTTTAAAGCTAAAAATTATCTGTAGGTCTAGAAAAGGTTTGGATTGTCGAGTTTAACTAAGAAAAATTGCAATGCGTAAAATTTCTTGTTGAATTTATTCTTCTTCAGCTGAGAATAGTTATAGGTCTTTAATCCATGAGTAATTCATTGGAAACTTTTCAACGTTTCTGTGTTATGGGTCTCAACCTCTTTTAACACTATTTATTCATGAACTTGAAAATAAAAACAACACGTGTAAACTCTTATTGAACTGACTGGGAAGTTATACAAAAGTTTCAATGCACTCATACGTGCATCAGTTCTCTTTTAATATTGAAAGCGGTTTTGTTAAAACTCCTTCAATTCTCTAATTAGGTCTGAATTATTAGATCTATTATAGGTTTTATGAATAAGGTGCATTTTGCAATCTTCGTATTGGCAAAGGACGTTAAGGAAACTAATAATCAAACGTACTTCACTTTATAAAGGTAATTAAGAAATAAAATTCCTAAAGTAATTTAAAATTAGTAATGTGAAAATTTATATTTTCAAGGCAGTTTTGTATAGTTTTTTTTTCTAAAATAACCTTAAAGTCCAATAGGATAAACGGGGATTTTTGCATTTACCGATACAAAAACTTAAAAAATAATTAAAAATTATCAATTAACTAATAATCTTTTTTTTTATTAGGAATTTATTTGTAATTTTTCTTTATTTGTCGCCACCTTGGTTTCTATATAAACTCTACAGGAAAATACTTTTATTTTTCGGGTAAGTGTAGACAGTTGTAAAAATTATTACTATTCTAAAATCTCATGTTTTAGGTTGAATAATTGATGAAAATCAAATATTTCTTCATAAAAAAAATTATTTGCTTTAAATTTCATTCGGAAACTGAACGAATATATACTTACAATGTTATAGATTTTCTAAGAGAATAGTAACTGTTCTGGCCGTCTACTAGTCACGTGTTAAGAACTCAGAACTTTTAATTTTTGAAAATAAGTGTTAAAATTATTCCCCAACTTCCTTTCAAATTACTCTATAATTAAATCCATTCATCAGAGCTATGTAGTGTTTTACTTCTGGAGTACAATGGGCACAAAGAGAATATTATTTCGAGGCACACTTCAGCTGAAAGGGAAGGGCTAAATCGCCAAATATTAAGCGACCGCCCTTTTGAAAACGAGAGTAATGGCATTATTTTCACCGTCGGCTCGGATTAAAGAAAGGAGCAGGTTGGGGGTTGTATTAACCCTTTCTCTCTCTCCCCCCTCCCCCAGCACGGGGCGTGTTAATATGGTTTGCATTAATCCCGGGGCAATTAGGTAACCCTGTTTGTGACGGCCCTTGTTTTGATTTCCTCCCGCACAGGCGTGCATCCATTAGAAGAGCTAATATCCGGAGAAGGGGGCAGATAATACTATTTTTTGAAAGGACTCATTGTTGAAAAATTGCCTTTGCAGGAGCCTTATTATATAGGGGAGTCTGAACTGGTTCCACCATGGGAGTGTTATAGAACGCTGCGACAGTGTTCAGTAAATTTTGAGATTTTCGTAATGGCCTAGAGATAGTCTATGCAGCGAATTCCGATTTGATCGTTAGGTATATTATATAGGGGAGTCTGAACTGGTTTCACCATGGGAGTGTTATAGAACGCTGCGACAGTGTTCAGTAAATTTTGAGATTTTCGTAATGGCCTAGAGATAGTCTATGCAGCGAATTCCGATTTGATCGTTAGGTATATTATATAGGGGAGTCTGAACTGGTTTCACCATGGGAGTGTTACAGAACGCTGCGACAGTGTTCAGTAAATTTTGAGATTTTCGTAGTTACCTAGAGATTGTCTATGCAGCGAATTCTGATGTAATCGTTAGATATATTATATAGGGAAGTCTGAACTGGTTTCACCATGGGAGTGTTATAGAACGCTGTGACAGTGTTCAGTAAATTTTTAGATTTTCGTAGTTACCTAAAGATTGTCTATGCAGCGAATTCTGATTTAATCGTTAGATATATTATATAGGGGAGTCTGAACTGGTTTCACCATGGGAGTGTTATAGAACGCTGCGACAGTGTTCAGTAAATTTTGAGATTTTCGTAGTTACCTAGAAATTGCCTATAGAGCAAATTTTGAATCAATCGTTAACTTTCAGGGCCAACAATTCATAAGACATGTACCTGTAAAATTTCTATACTTAATTTATCGCATGAAATTTGTTTTAAAAAATTGCCTTTATCGAATGATATATGTTGAGATTTTCGATGTTACCTAGAAATTGCCTGCATAGTAAATTCTGATTCAGTCGTTAGGTATTTAACCTAGGAAATAAATCATTAGCGATAAAATGATGCAGATTTTAAAATATCTACATCATTTGGGATAGAAGTTTTCATTCCCGAATATGATTGGTTTAATTTGAAAGAAATCATGATTTAAATAATCTTGAACTATTGAGATATCGTTAAACGCAACGAACTAAAAGTAACGTTTTTTGATATTTAAAAATAAAATCTATGAAACCTTATAAAAATGTAAACCGATCTTACTGAGAATGGAACTAAAACTGGATATGTAAGACTGAGCACTACAAGCATGAGTATTTGTGTATGGGGGAATAGCAATAGATTACAAATTTAAAAATCACAAATAGATTATATTAAGTAAATCTTATGTATTTGGGTAGATAAATATAAACATTTATCTGTCAATATTTATTAATTATCGTTTGTCAATTACGATTCGTTTAATGTAAAAGTTGCAAAAATCTACTTCATTATTACGCTTATAAAATTATTCACTGAATAATACCGGTTGTTCTGCAATTTAAAAGCCAAGCTATGTGCATTTTATTAAAATGTTTTATGTGTATGCTTTGTATTGTTTTCCTGGTGACACAGAAACGGTTGTTCCACCAATGTGTCTTTTAAATAAAATAATACGCTTTGAAGCTGAAACATTCTGAACACTTTAAATAAGGTTAAAATGTGAGTTATTTATGTGAAATATATATCTCGTGTACATTTCGGTAGTAATTCAATGGATGCAAAGATTGCAAAATCTAATTCTTTGTTAGGTTATAATATTTATGTTTCGTAATAAAATAGTTCACAAAATAAATTCAGGTATCATGTATTTTCAATGCGAAGCTGAAGGGATTGAAATGGCTTTTCCATATATCTCTGTTCATTGTTTTACACTGACACAGATACGGTGGATAAAAGATATGCAGAGGGGGTAGTAATGTATTAGGGCCAGATTATTCCAACAATGTATCTGTCATCAGCACATCACGTTTTCACCCCCAAAACGGATAACGGATTTGAAGCGTCGCACATAGCCAGCCTTCAATCCGAAGGCAACCTTTTGCCTTTTTCCCCGTTTCACCATGGCCTGCAATTCGGGCGGCAGTTCATCCGCTTCTGTTCGTCACGCTCCTATCTCGGATATTCAGGAAATAGAAATTTCCGGAAAAGCGGACTGAACTCCGAGGAAAAAGGGCCTCAGGAAACTGCACATTTCCAGGAGTTAATCCCGAAAAGTTGGATACCGGAGCAAAATGGACTGCGATGTGTTTCTTCTTTGGACTCGCCTATCTTCCATTTCTATCTCTTCTTGCTCTCCCTCTCCCCCCTCCTGTGCACAGAAAGACCCGTCCAGTAATTTATAGCTCCCTAGAGATAGGACGGTGGAATAGAGATTGATAACCGCCGTCGCTGTTTCCTAGTTTTTTTTCTTTTTGTCTTTTTGTTCTTTGCTTAAATTTTTTTTCTTTTTGGCGTCCTCTTGTGTTTGCTGGTTTTGGGGATAGAACGTAGCATTTGGCTTTTTATCGCTTTTATTCTGACATTAAACTTACTAGAATTTTGTCACGTTCAGATAATAATTCCTTATTTGTAATAACGATAATACTCGTGAAATAACTCGTGGTTTCTAACTCATGTAATAACTAATTTCAAAAATTACCTTTTTTTCTGAATCAATATTTAAGCCTTGACGTTTTTCAAAAATATGTATATTTAAGATATAATTTCTACAGTCGAATTTTATAACAAAAGCTCAGATGATTCTCAAAAAATCCTAAAAGTTCGCTATCTTGAATTTTTAAACACTTTTAAAAAAGACCAAATCAGAGTGATGTGACGATGTTTTACAATTATACTCAATGAAAATCCATATTTTTAAACACTTTTGTTGCTTTAAGACCAAATCTGTAGTTTTTAGTGATGTGATGATGTTTTTACAATTATACTCAACAAAGTAGAAATCCATATTTTTAAACACTTTTGAATGGATGTTTTAAGACCAAATCTGTAGTTTTTAGTGATGTGATGATGTTTTTACAATTATACTCAACAAAGTAGAAATCCATATTTTAAAACACTTTTGAATGGATGCTTTAAAACCAAATCCGTAGTTTTTAGTGATGTGACGATGTTTTTACAATTATACTCAACAACGTAGAAATCCATATTTTTAAACACTTTTGAATGGATGCTTTAAGATCAAATCCGTAGTTTTTAGTGACGTGACGATGTTTTTACAATTATATTAAACAACGTGGAAATCCATATATTTATTGGATATTCTTTTTAAACTCATAAAATTTTAAAAATTTACTTAATTTGAGCTTCAGTTTCTTTATGTTTATCCTGTTTCACCAATAAATTTTCTATTACATATTTTTTCAACTTGTAATTGTCTAGAGGAAAATACATTTATGCCACTCAAATGCACACGTAGTCTCTTTTTATATTTTATTTATATTAAAACTATTAACTCATTACTATACTACTTACTAATACGTTGTATAAGTGGAAAAAATGCTACCCATTACAATCCACAAAAAAGGAAATCTTTATTTTAATTTAATTTGTTTTCTTTCTGAGACAAAATTATTGTTGTGACTTGAAATTCTTTTAGAGCCCTTACTATAAATTTTGCAAATATTTGAAAATCATGTTTTAATTTTAACTTATAATATTTTAAGAGGAACTATCAAAAATCTGAAATTTTTGCTGAATATAGATAAATTTACAAAAATAAATGTGAAAATTTTAATAATATCCGTTGCTACATTTTTAAAAATATTAGTGTTTGGACATCTACCTATTGCGTGTTTCACTGCAATAATTACCATTGATAAACGTGATATGAGCGGTAAAAATGATTTTCAAAATATAGTATGTTTCTTGAGTTTTAATTATGTATAGCAATTTTATATAAAGAAATTTTAATATAGCTATTGAATTTTAACTGTAAAAAGGTTGAAGAGGTATTTTGAGTCAAAACAGAAGTAAAATTCTCGTATATGCCTTGTTTATTCTTCGATTTTCTGTTTGTTCAATGACTTTTCTTAATCATCCATAAAGAATATACAGAAAAATATATCTTTTTACTTATTACTATTGATGCTATTAATGTATATACATAGAATGACTAATTGTTATCAATTTGACTCTGAACAAATATCTGAGTAGTTCGTGCTTAATATTCTATTTATAGTTCTCTCCGTAAATTCATATTTGCTGATGTTAAGTCAAAACTCGTAATGTTAGGTAAAAATGTTTGTTAAATAGTTTTCCGTATTTAGGAAAAAAGGAAAATAGAGCTGTACGTGATTAGAGTAGATAAAATTAGCCGCTTAATAAATACAGTTCATATTGACTGGAAGAAACATTACAACGGATATTTTTAGTATGTTAAAATTAGTTCCAGTTCATATTGACTAGAAGAAACATTACAACGGATATTTTTAGATTGTTAAAATTAGTTCCAGTTCATATTGACTAGAAGAAACATTACAATGGATATTTTTAGATTGTTAAAATTAGTTCCAGTTCATATTGACTAGAAATATTACAACGGATATTTTTAGATTATTAAAATTAACTTGACCTGTAAGAAATTCGGATTTATAAAACTTTTTCTGTGTCTCCATATTTTTTTTCTGTTGAAGGAAAAATCTGAATACACATGTTCATTTATACATAAAATAAAAAAATAAAAGTGAATTTATCTGTCGTTATTTTTTAGATGATTCTTTTTTATTATTACTTAAACTGCTATATTTATTATTATATTAAAAGTGCATATTTTTCAAAACTAGAAAATTTACCATATCATCTCCTTTCCTAGAATATATATATAACGTATTTTGCCTGTCTCTTAATAAAAACTACTGAATGTTTAAAAACTTCTTTCATAAAACAAATTTTAAAAAAATGTCAATTTTGAACGTATAAAGAGAGAAATCTATCTAAAGTGAAGACCCTGTCTATTACAGGCAATGTTCAGTCATTGACATCCCCTATATAATAATAGCCTAAGTCATCTGTCCGTCTGTCCTCGAATTTATGAAGCGGTTGGACCTGGAATGGATAGAGGCATCCATATTGGATTCTTGATGAGTTAGGTTTAGCAAAATCCAAAGCAAGTAAAGTTTATCTTCTCCTAAACTATCGATCCGATTCTAAAATAAATTGGTACAAATATGCTTCATATCACAGCAAAACATTCTGACGTCTTTAAAACGTTCAAAATCCCCCTCCCCTCTTTTGAGCGTTTAATGCCATTATTTCAAGCTCTACTTTTCGCGGTTAAGAGCAGGCGATTAAATTTATCACATAATAAATAGGTAAAAATAACATTTTTTTCCTAGCCTTATGACGTCATTCCTTTAAACATCTCATTTAATCATTTCTTATTTTAAATTATTAAAATATCGTCTGCATTACTTTCATGCCTTTTATCACTGAACTTAGATATTACGTAAAAAATTTTCTTTTATATTTCACTTAAATAATAGATTAGGTACATATGTAATAATTTAAAGTTTAATTATCGATTATTTTTTGTTGCATTGAAAATTTTATCACCGGTATTAACAAATTCTTTTCATAAAAGTCTAGGAGTCTATTTCACGGACTAATAAATATCTAGCGTTTAAGTTATATATCTTTGAAAATTAAGAAGTTTGTTCGTTTGTGTGTTTGTTTTTTATACATAACCACACGGTTTGACTAAATGAATTCAACATGATTCTAAACTGCATTCACAGTATCGGGAGACTTTAGATGAGTATGAAGATAAACAAATTATTGAGTGTGTACCAGATAATTCTCAGCCAAAAAACAAACCATTTTTTACCTGCCTCATACGGTACTTTACAATTCTGGAAAATTAAAAATTTTATTGATCCCGTCATTTGACGGGCTATATGCTAGTTATATATAACTACTGTATTTATAAATGTGTACATATGTATGTACATATAACTCCCTGTTTATGTTATGTATTCATTTATTCGTATAAACTTTTTAAATATGTCCATACAGACAATATCGGAGTGTGCAATATAAGCATATCTCTTCCCTTTCTTTCTGATGCAGGAGGAATTGGTAGTCCTCTGCATTTTGAACCCAAAGTCCGCATATTTTGATTCTGCAAATTGCATTGCTCAAAGGCATGGTCATTTGAAATCGATTTTAGACAGCAGATTCCAAGATTTTCTTTTATATTTGGCTTAAATAATAGATTAGGTATATATGTGATAATTTTAAATTTACTCATCGATTATTTTTTGTTGCAAGATAATTCTCAGAAAAAAAAATCTGCCTCATAGAGTACTTTACAATTCTGAAAAATTAAAAATGTTACTGATCCCGTCATATGACGGGCTATATGCTAGTATTTAATAATTCCCAGCTGTCAATCGAAAGCATGTTTTATTTCTACGGTGTCTCTAAAACCCGCCAATTGAAACGCCAAGGTTCAATTTCTTTATCGTGTAACAACCCATGCCCCCTTGGCATTTCTTTGTAGGTACTTCTCACTAATCAAAGATGCTGCTCTCCTTTTGTTTTGCCATTGTCTCTCGCTCTAGAGACACCCCCCAAAAAGATTCCGATCTACTAGCAATCTCAAATTTATTCCCCATTCCCTGCGTCGCTCTCTTCCATAACTATCTTTTTTCTTTCTTTCCTTCTTCCCTTTTTTTTCTTTTCTTTTAAAGCACATTCCTTTCGGCTTCTTCCTATTAACCGGGCGGTCATCCATTTTCGTTACTCGGCTGTAGGGATGTGTCCCGGAATTGGTTGCTCCGAGTTGCTGAAAAATAATTCTGCAAGGGTATTTTTCTAAACCGATGCTTCTCTAACAGTAAAGTACGGCGCATTGGAATCTCTAAGTTTTCTTTTCTTGTAGCTGATTTTATATCTTTGAGTTGGGTATTTATCTAATACAGATAACAAATGAAATTGAGGTATAAAGTTATATTTTTTTAGTGTGTGCGTGTCGTGATTACAAATTATTATTTAATTATTCGTATTTTTGGAAAATTCTGTTTTATGTTTACTCAGTTTTTCAAAAGCTTGTAGTAACTCTTTATTGCCATTGTAAAAGCATGAGAAAAGCTTTTTTTAATTTATTTTATTTTCCTCAAACAACTCAGCCGAACGATGGCCGATTGGTTAGGGTGCTGGCCTTCGGTACCGGAGTTCGTTTGTTCGAATCCCATAGTGGCATGGATGTTCGTAGCCTTTCGGAATCGGCTTTAAGCTGTAGGTCCCGATATTATTAGCCCTCGTGTTGCAAAAAGTAGACCATAGCACTCCCAATCAAACCAAACCAAACCTAACCTGAAATGACTCTTTAATTAGTATAGTTTTTGACGTTTAAAACTGATGGTTTTTAGTTATATAATTAAATTTTATATTATTGTTATTATCTTACATAAATAACCTTACTGATTTTAACCCTTTGCAAATGAATGTTGCCACCACGCTATCTATATAGTTGCTAATTATATCTATATTACGTTATCTATATAGTCAATAATTTTTTTCAATATGGCCATACTTAATTGTTACTATTTCTCAGTTGTTAAAAAACAAGATTTTACTACTGTATTTCTCATAAACATTCCATGGATATTGGGTATTTCTTCGAGGAATTACACACTCTAAAAAAAGTACAAGAACTAAAATATATTTGCGTATGCTAAAATAATTATGATTGTACTTCAATGATTGTACTAAAATTCAATTAAATGTAGTATATTTCACTCATTAAATGTAGTATATTTTAATTCATATATTTACCATTTTAGTACATGATATAGCTTACTTCAATAAAATTTTATCTAGCGCACTTGAAAAAGCGCTAGTGAAAACGTAAATTATAAGTCATTTTTTTAATCTCGAATATATAATTAGGGATATTAGTGACTCATATTAATGATTTATGGTACATATCAATGATATTAATAGCTTACTGTAATCATTATATCATTTTATGCAAGATAATTACGTCATTACTATGCTTCGTAAATTAATCACACACATATATGATTTTTTTTAATCAGTTTGTAGTTCATTAAATTTTTGCTGATTGTATTTCAAATAAAAAACAAAATTGGATATTCTCAATACGAAATCATACGGATTAATAAGACTATGAAATAAGTTTAGAAAATCAGTTCTGAATCGTACAGAAGTACGTTTTACCTTTGATTAAAAACATATTTTTTCATTTTTTGACATGCAATTATTGAAAGGAACGAAAATCTGAGGTTTTGATTCAATAAGAATCGTAAATATTTCAAATGATTGTATTTCAAATACAAGACAAAATTAGATATTCTAAATACAAGATCATACGGATTATTAAGACTATAAAATAACAGTTTAGAAAATCAGTTCTGAATCGTACAGAAGTGTGTTTTACCTTTGATTAAAAAATAGAATTTTTTAGTTTGGTGACATGGGGTTATTGAAAGGAACGAAATCTGTAGTTTTGATTCAATAAGAATCGTAAATATCTGTAAAAGATTAGCGTTGTTTCAGTAGCTTAGAAATAAAACACTGAAATACTTAAAATGATGTCTTAAAATACCAATAAAAATGTATATTTTAATAATATCTAAAATAAAAATCCGAAATAAAGTTTACTACGGCGAAATTTAAGAAATTTTATACTACGTGGGAATTAGTTTAAATTCAATCTATTGTTAAAAATGCAATATCTTCCTGTTATATATGTGAATTCATTAATTTATAATTCGATAATTTTGTACAACCCATTTTGCTTTTAGATAAATTAATTTACCCATTTTACATTTCCACTATCGCACTCTTTACCCAAATGCAGCCGTTCTTACGCAGTTTAATCCTGTAATAGATGAATTGAGGCATTAACTGTTCTCTGTCTTGACTCCCAAGTTTAAATATTGACTCTTAATTAACTGAGTCAACATATGGGACCATAAACTCGTCCACGGAGAGAAATTCAGCAAGCAAGTTCTGTTTGCAATTCGTGAGCTGGTGAACACACTTCGGCTTTCGTATATTGTTCCACCTCAGGTTCTGGAACGGTTTCTAGCACTCTGCCAACAAAATTCATTATATGTTTTCAGCGGTTTTTATGAGAATATTTTATGCTTGTTTTATTGCGGGAATTATTGGTTGAATAGAAATAATAAATTATCTTAATGTAGCTTTCTGGCATTACCATTTGATCTAGCAATATATTTTTGTCCTTTCAGCTTTATTTTTTTTTAACATAGAAACGTTAAATTAGAAAACATTTGAATAATTCATTTTTAAAACCAAAAACTTACTAAATTTAACAGTTCACTAACAAAAATATCTAAAACAATATTTTTTTTATCTCTTATTGTATTTTTGGAATAAATGATAATTTTATGATGTATTTCAATTATATTTTTCCTTTTAACTGTCTAACTGTTTAAAATATGCTATATCTAATTATATGTCTGTACTTAAGACTAGATTTACCGGATCAGTCAAAAGGACACGGTTTGTTAATTTCAGTTCAAAGCATATTTAACCGGTAAATCTTTGCTAGCTGTGAAGTAAATGATGATTTGTCAAATTGAATTTTTCATTTTATTTGTTCTTTACACATAGACGTGCGTGCAAAATAAAATCACGATTTGTAAATATATGTTATGTCTGTATAAGAAGATAGTCAAAATGCAAAATATTATCATTTTTACATAGAAATTGTAGGCCGTAGGTTGCTCGCAGTGCTTTTGTCCTCTGATGGACAAGCCTTTTCAAGAGCGGTCCAGAAAACAAAAGAAGAAAATTTAGGGGGTTCGTATAATTTAATCTAAAACTAAAAAAAAATGTATAAATACTGTAGTTCCAGCATATTAATTGATAAAGGGGCTGTAGTTTTAAAATTTTCTTCAGGTTCAAATTGTGGTATATTCATTTGTTTGAAGGGAAAATAAATACTCAGCTGTTAGTCTATTTTTAATGGAATTCTTCTGAAGCAGAACTACATTCTACCCATATTGGAATCCCTAGTTCACGAAATAAATATTCCTGCATATCTCTCTGTTTTCCAATTTGAAGTGAAATTGTCATTATGTATAGCAATAAAGAAAAGTGGAAAGTAATTATCACTGCTATTTAATTGTAAATTATCTTTTTTTCTTGTTGTAATTTACTATACAATAGAACCTCGGTATAACGATCCCCTGTGGGACCAACATCATATGGTCGTTGTACCGAAAGGTCGTTGTAACGAAGTGAAAAAATAATTAAAAAACTGAGCGAAGAAATGACATACCTAGAGAACATTTCTATTTATTTGTATTTCCATTACTGAATTTTTGAAAAAAAGTCTTTGATTGACGCCTGTTTCAAATTCATTTGAAAATTTTTCATTATCACTGACTCATATCCGTTAGATTTTGAGGGAAATCTTCAGAATTTAATTGTTCAAAATATTGACGCAAGGCATTGATTGCATTCAAGGCTTCTTTTTCATTGACTTTTTCAAAAGCTTGGACGATTTCTTCTCCGTCTTCGGAATCGAATTGAAGTTGCACCACAGTACAATAATTTTGAAATAGCCCACTTGCTCATGAGTTCTTCGGACTAAAATTGGCGGTTGCTCTACCGAAAAATAATACGATTGGAGTCGTTGTAATGATTCAAAATTAACATTATTCCTATGGTAAAAAATTGGAGACTTTTTAAGATGGTCGTTCTAACGAAGGGGTCGTTTTATCGTGGAGTCGTTAAAAAGAGGTTCTACTGTAATATTATAAGCATATGTTTTTCAAATTTGCTATGGGTTAGATAGAATCCTCAAGCAAGCCGAAGGTGTAGATTTACCATGCATACTTTAGTCTATGGTTGCAAAGGTACTTGTACGCAAAGGAAAGTGTCTAAAAGCATCATCTTTAAGTAGCGCTTTTTATCAGTAATTAAAAAGATAAATAGAACGCTTTCAACGATTATTACTCTGATTAAATTCATCACGCATTCTTCCCAAAGATTATCTCCTCAAAGTGTATCCACAACGTGTCGTACACTGGGGGAGAGCTGTCAACTGAAATCTGCCACCCGGAAAAAAAAATCACCGAGACAAACCTCAAAAATCATTCCTTTCCTCCTCCTAACTTGTTCTTAAAATCCCATAAAAGCAAACCTCCGTGACTCCCTACCGATTACAGTTATCGTTAAAACATAGGGCTCACCGAAAATAAAATTAAATGAAGAAAATAAAAGTACCACGTACTTAAGATTTTATGACGATTCCGTTCTGTAGGCTGGCAGCTGCCATACTGGAGGGCTCTCAGACTTTTTATGAGGTCCTAAAATTCCCCGGACACGTTTTTCATGGTCGTGTCAAGAAAAGACGAAGTGTTTTGGTTGGAATAATATATCGAGGAGAAACGGAAGATGCGTCGTTTATAGCCGTTCCGACTTGATGATATTCAAATGAGGATTTATTCCTCTTTTTTTTTTTCCTTCTTTCTGGCTGTGGGAGTTTACCAGGAAATGTTACGAAAAGTTTCTTAAGACTTTACTACTGAGGTTCTAGATAAAGAATAAATTTGTTTAAAGGTTCTGCTACTAAATATGTTTAAGAGATTGATTGATGTGACTGTGTCGTATTGGTCTAATAGATCAATTTATTTATATAGTTAGGTAGTAATAAAACTATATTGAAATTCCAGTTAAAAGATAAATTTGTTTTAGAGAGCATCTGATTCTATTGAAGATGCTTGAAAGATTGACTTTACTAAGGTTCTAGATAAAGAATAATTTTTTTTTAAATGTGCTGCTACTAAATATGTTTAAGAGATGATTGATGTGACTGTGTCGCACTAGTCTAATAAAATTAATTTATTTATATAGTTAGGTAGTAATAAAACTATACTGTAATTCCAGTTAAAAAATAAATTTGTTCTAGAAAACATCTGATTCTATTGAAGATGCTTAAAAGATTGACCGACTTGACTCTGTTATAATGATCTGACTAGATTAAAATTTATTAATATAGGAAGACAATAAAATTATATTAAGAATAAATTAGTTTAAATGCTCTGCTTCTGAATATATTTAAAAGACTGACTGATAGGACTGTATTATTGGTCTGAAAAGAATAATTAATTTATTAAAATAGTTAGGTAATAAGGCTATATTGACATTCTAGGTAAAGTTTTTCGCTTACTATTTTTTTACAGGCACTAAGTTGTATGTGTTGGTATGATCTGTTTAGTCTTTATTTAAAGTTATTTAATATGAAATAAAATTACTTTATATCCGATTAGGAAAAGTATAAATGGCAACATCTGTAATTTGTATGTAAATATAATACAATTCTTTTATAAATACAGACTTGTAGAAGAGATAAATATTTTACCTATATCATGGACCAAGAGTCTGAGTTTTTATTGTGGAAGATATTAATAATTTAATAATACTAACTTCTGTGATAAAAACTTTAATTATTAAAACACTGGACATATATTAATACTTTATACAGGGCTTTGTAATTTTCCTAAGTTTCCCTTATTAATACGTTACAATTTTCCTAAGTTTAGCATATGAACAGTAATTTAAACTTCACCATAAATACTAAGCTACATAATATATGAAAAAATCAAGCAGTTCGAGTAAGTAAATAATTCAAGTAGTTCAAGTAGTAGTTTATGTATTAGAATTATTCTCACAAGAAATGTGAGAAATTTGTTAATTCTAAATATGTTTCACTCATATGTTACCAGTTTTTAATAACTCTGTTTTATGCTTAGAACTGAAATAAGAAAAACTTTTATGAAATTATCAATGGCTCACAATTTGTATCATCATTAATATTAATATTATCAGATCATCCTTCAAATGGTCTTCTCATTCTGCTTATTTTTATAATTTATGTATCAGTAGTACTGTAAACTTTAAAGCAGAGGTTTTTTTTATTTTAGCATTATGCCTTTTTCATTCTCTCCTTTACATTTTAAATTATTTTTCTTATAAATTTGGTGTAATTTATTTCAACAATTACCTTTGAAAACAGCTAAAATTTCTTGGAAAAGTATTCACATTTTTTCATCCCGTTGAAATAAATTTCTAAGATAATTAAAATATTTCAGCCGTAGTTTAGTAACATTGACTTAAAAGTTATAATAAATGGTAAAGTTAAACTAAATTCTATTTGATTTAATTTCATATATATGTTTTAGGAAATAATATAGTTCGTTTTTATAATAGATTTTCTAATATATTACTTGTTAGAAAATAAAATTCTTTACATTCCTTGCATATATTATTATGAAAAATACAGTGATGTAGCAAAATGGGTAACAAGGACTCAACTTTCCTATTCAGATTGTAAATTTAATTTTTGTGTGGCTATGCTCTTAAATATGGATTTTTTTCCCAAAATTTGGGTAAAATTTGAAATAATTAAAATTATTGATAGCTATAAAAATTAATTACCTATGAAAAATATAAACAGTGATGTAGCAAAATGGGTAACAAGAACAATTCAACTTTGCTATTTAGATTGCAAATTTAATTTTTGTGCTGCTATGCTCTTGAAAATGGGTTTTTTCCCCAAAATTTCGATAAATATTTGAAATAATTAAAATTATTGATAGCTATGAAAATTAATTACCTATGAAAAATATAAACAGTGATGTAGCAAAATAGGTAACAAGGACTCAGCTCAACTTTCCTATTCAGATTGTAAATTTAATTTTTGTGTTGCTATGCTCTTGAATATGGGCTTTTTTCCCCAAAATTTGGATAAATATTTGAAATAATTCAAATTATTGACAGTATGAAGTTATTCAAAATCTGACCAATTGATCTATGCTCAACTCCATCTATCTATTTATACTACTCCATCATATAATGCTTTGAGCATACGATGTAATAATGATTTACTTTGATGTACTATCAGATAACATCAAAACTTCCAAACCTGAAAGCAGGTAGAATTAAAGAAAATACAATCGCAGCGTACTTAAGATTTTACGATGCTACTATTTCTCAGTCAGGAAGGGTAGCAGCTGTCTCTGGCGAACGACCCTCTCATAGTTTTATGAGGTCCTAAAGTTGCCGAGACATGCTTCTGATGGCTTTGTCAAGAAAAGACCAAGTGCTTGGATTTGTTTAAGATACAACAAGAAGAAAAATTCGAGATTTTGACATTCTTTTCCCGTTACAGCTTCTATTACATTGCGACATTCTTAAGGGATAGAGAACTGTTAAGTTATTGATTTTTTTATTTTTTAAAATAGTAATTTGTAAATATTTCTGAATGTTTTGATACCATTAATTTTGTTCGCATTATTGACATCATGTCACATTTTTACATAATTTAATTTTATCTGGGATGATCTTAGTTTTAGTGAGAGAAAAAAAATGATTTTTTAATAATTTATTAACAAATTAATCATAATTTAATACGATTTTGAGTAATAATATTATTATTGAACAATTTATCAAATTTTTATTTTTTATTAATGATATTAATCATAAAAACCAAACGTCCAGATATGTGGCCAAGCGTATCAAGAAGTAAAATACTTTATCTCACATCTCACATTTTTTTTTTTAGTTTGATTGCATGCAAATCGTGCAAACTATTCCTAGTAGCATCGTCAAAGTTTGCTTAACGACTTATGTACGGATGTTGCAACTTATACTTGAAACAGTTGAATTATTGTCATTATTTTTTATTATTACTTTTAAAATGAACAGAAGCCTAGTATATTTAATAATATTAAATATACAGGCTTTTGTTAGTTTTGAAAAAAAACCAACATCATTTACATATAAATTGCGTATGAGGTTTATTCATTTTATATGATTTATATTGTAAAAATATAAACGAACAATTGTAAATGCACATTTATGATTAATCCTCACCTAACAAAAAAAAATGTTATTTAGATACATTTATAATGGCAAGATATTTAACAAACCGTAATTGATTTGCCATTTCAAAAATAAAATTTACTTAGCCTAGAATACAAAATTTATATATATATAAAAATCCCGAAACTCCAATTTATTCTCGATGTAAACAGACATATAAAAATTTTATATGTCTCCAGACTTCAAAACTGCTGTATTGGAGATATGTGATTCTTTTAATGATGACTGTAATAGAAACTGAATGCTCCTTTTGATCCTGATACAATCTTGTTTTTGCCTAATAAATTTTGAGGCATATCTTATTAGCTATTCAAGGTCCTGTTTTCAAAATCTGTGAATCCAAGACCTTGTGATCTAAAATCGGCATTCTGCCAATAGAATTTATAGGGACAATAATGAAAAAAATGGGGGAATGAAGAATCGATTATGTCCTGTTTACTACTAGTTATTCCCCCACGATTATTTGCATTAACTTTTGAATCCAAAATTACTGTGCTCTTTTTTTCCGAATGAAATGGCTTTTCTTCAAAATATCGTTTTATGTAATGATTGAAAAAGCTAATAATGCATCATGGCAGTCAGGACAAAAACAGATATTCCTCTTTTCCAGTTACAATTAGAAGTAAATTTTCAGTGGTTTTAAAGAAGGATTGATTATGGTACATTTAAGTAAGATTATGTTTATGTTGTAAATAGGTTTTGCCTTTCATCTAATAGTAAAAGAAAACAAATAAATTGTATTTTGTTAAGAGGATTTTGTGCTGCTACACATGAAAAGAAATGTGACTGTTTATCAACGAAAATATTGGTATCATGGTTAGTAAGCAGAGCACTTGTTCTTGTATACAACTTTTGATGTTCAATATAAAAGGATAATACATATGCACCTTTAAATAACAATGATGAATGTAAGAAATTTTTTCTTTCAATGGCTGTTAATTATAATTAATTTATCATGCTTTAAAATATTCTTCTACTACTTATTCAAGACATCTCTAAATGCTTTGATGCCGTTTGCTATACTGGTAATTTTTTTACTGTCGTAAATTTGAAAGACAATGAAACAAATACTTTTATATAAGACAACATTTTGATTATTAAAATCAAAGGTACCTAAAGTTTCTTCTTTGTTCCGAAAATTTATTTATTCGCTTCTTTAATTTGAAATTGTATTTAAATAATAAAATTTCTATTTCTGTATAAAAAAATACTGTTACAGCACATTGTTTACAGCACATTGCTGTAAAAATCAGGAAAAGATTTTCGTCATTTACGTTAATTTATTATAGAGAAATTTATCTTTTTTTTTAAATATTCGCTTCTTTGATTTGAACTTGTATTTAAATAATAAAATTTCCATGCCTGTATATAAAAGAATACTGTTTTTAGATCATTGCACATTGCTGTAAATATTAGGAAAAAGATTTTCCTTATTTTACGTTAGGGGTAAAAACAATTATTCCTGTAAAAGTGTTTCACCTCTTACATTGTATTAATGCAGTGAAACAAACATTTAGAGTTTTAACCGGCTGCAATTAGACTACCTAAAATGTTTTTTCGTAATGTTTTATTTTATTTTAAGGTAATAGTGTAAAAAATGGTATACTGTATTCTAAGAGATTTAATTAAAAATTTTAATTTTGATTTCATAGAAGTTTGACTTAAATAATACAACAAATCTGAAAATTCTTGTATTTGATTTCCACTGCATTTTTTATCTCGATTAAATTAGCTGTGAAGTAGTGGTAACTATTATTTCTGAAATAAATAAAATTACATTTGGTTTAGTTTAAATTCGATAATTTATGATCAATTTTAAAAAACCCTTCATAATAAATATAGTCGAAATACTTGGTTTTTATTCACATTGGTCCAATATTTTAGTAATATATTTCGTATAAATGAATCTTTTGTGTAACTAAATATTTGTATAAGGGAATAATTTATTACATAGGCCATATGGGAGTATCACCGGGGGAGGAGAAGTTCTTCGCATAACTGAATATTTTCTATAAGTAAATGTTTCGTATAACTGAATATGCAAGAGTGAATAATTTATTACAAAGGCTTTATGGAAGTATCACCGAGAATCGAGAAGTTGGAAAAACTGAATATTTCATATAAGTAAATGTTTCGTATAACTGAATATGCATAGGTGAATAATTTATTACGAAGGCTTTATGGAAGTATCACCAGGGAGCGAGAAGTTCGAAAAAATGAATATTTCGTATAAGTGGAAATTGAATATTTCGTATAAGTGGAGATTTGTATAAATGTGTTTCCATAATATTTATACTTGAATTAATCTAAAATAATTCATTCAATAGGTGTTTATATTTGTTATGAATTTTTTAGGCAAATACTCTTTAAACAAGAAAATGATCATAGTCTACAGTTGTTGGGGCCCTATTTTTCCCTCCTTTTTTCCCCTAGTTGTTTATTCTTTCGGAAATAATGCATGCAAACTTCGTCCCCCTTTGCGCTCGTAAAAATAAGAAAATCCCTTCCCTGGGTTGCGGCGAGCGTTAAATCGATACCCCGGCACAAATACTAAATAATAATGTACAAGAGTGGAAGACGAGAAAGCTAAAAAATAAAAAATATATATGCAGAAGGGGGGAATTCAAAGATTGAAATAAAAAGTGAAAAGAAACCCTTCTTCAACTCTCATTGAAGTCTTAGATATTTATACGCCTCCCCCCATCTATATACATAACCACGGCGTACACATGGCGGAATATGTTTTAAGGCTAATAATAATAGAAGGAAAAATATAAAATCCGGTGCCTTGCATTATCTTTTTAAGATGTGAAGAAAAGTGTCTCGCCTTTTTCTTGGTTGTTTTATTGTGTTAGGGCGCGCTAAGGTAGGGGCGTAAACAACCCCGTAGAGGGAATGCGAAATGATCAATTCTCGATTCTGAAATTCCTTTCGAATCAAAACTTAAATGGATTTATGTCGCCCAAGCCAAATAGAATAAAAGGGGGATCGAGCTAGAAATTACGCGATGGTTTGGATTTTACGGTTTTCACTTTTATTATTTTTTTTTTCGAGTTTCCGACTGCTTTCATAAGAAATGTTTTGGAAAGTGAAAAGAGAAGGCTAAGAATGGTACATCGGCCTCCCCCAGAGATCTGAATGAATTGAGAGGATCTGAAATGAAGCGACGATAAGTTTTCTGAATTGTATGTACATCTATGCATATCTCAGTCGGAGAAAAAAAATCGTGTTCTCTTTAAAATAAAAATTTAAAGAATTATTGCATTTTTCTCTCCCTCTTTGCTCTGTAGTTGTTCTGAGAAATGCTCGCGAATATGTAGATTTGTTTCATATTTTTGGCGAAATATACGGGAGTGTTTTGAAATTGAATTCTCACTTCAGGATGCATTTAATATATTTTCGTTGGGTGAAACAAAGCAACTACTCGACTAGTCCCTGAATTGCATTGGAGGGGAAAACTCTTTGCTTTCTGACAGTAAAAAAATAAATAAAATAAAATAAAAAGACTTTCTGTAAATCATTCAATTTGATTAAACCTTGACTTAAAATTTTCTCACTGTTGCTTCATTGTTGTACTGTACAACTCAATTATAATGCTTCCTGATTTAACAAGAATCTGGATTTAACGAGAAAATTGGAAATATTTGATTGGTACAATAAGTCTATGTATGGAACCATAACTCGCTTTTAACGAGCAAATCCCAATTATAACGAGTAAGTTGTTTGCACAGAATGTATGATGTAGTAGTATGTTTGTGCTCAATGGTTTTTGAGTGCTTAGAAAAACTTCAAATTATTTTATGAGTCAGTTATGTTTTTCAGTTCATGAGTCTTACCCAAAAGCTTTATATAAATTACTCCTTTTGATTAAGCCGAACGATGGCTGAATGGTTAGGGTGCTGGCCTTCGGAACCGAAGTTCGTGGGTTCGAATCCCACAATGGCATGTTCGTAACCGTTCGGAATCGCTTTAAGCAGTAGGTCCTGGTCTCATTAGCCCTCGTGTTGCAAAAAGTAGACCATAGCTCTCCAAACCAAACCAAAACCTTTTGATTAAAAGCTGCACTTAGAATTATCTCACTATCTCTTCACTGTTGTACAGTACAACTCACTTATAACGTCTCCTAATTTAAAAAAAGAATCAAGATTTAACGAGGAAATCTGAATATTTGTTCTGCTCAGTGTTAAATCTACGGAAGCATAACTCGCTTTTGATGAGCAAATTCCATTTATAGTGGATAATATTTTTGTGCTCAGTGGCTTTTGATAATACGCAGAAAAACTTTTTGTAAGTCACACTTTTTATAAGTGTCTGTTTTATAAGTCAGGTATGTATTTCATGTCTTTTGTAAATAACAATAACACAAGAAAGAGTCAATAAGACAGTACAAAGCAAAGTAACCAACTTCTTTGTACAATACAGAAATTATATAAATATTTATATATATATATATATATATAATATTGCAAAAATGTATGATTTTTGATATTTTTTTCACGAATCCATTTTTTACGAGCACTCCGTTATAAAGAGCACATATCGGGGTCCTTTCGAGCTCAATATAAGCAAGTTCAACTGTACTTATTTGTAAGTTTACATATCTGATATAAGGAAACATAGCACCTTTGAAGACTTAAAATTTACCTTATAACAGCCTTTTCTTGATTCGTGACAATATAAAAAGTTCTGCATTTCATTTTTTCCGTTTGGCGTGTATTTTTGTATGTTGTTTATTAAAAAACATTTATTAAACATTTTTCGTGAAAACGAGAGAAAATTAAAGGTCATTACACCAGACAGGATAATTTTAATAATATTATAAAACATTCTATATTGACTTTTCCGTGAAAAACAAACTTACTGTTACAAGAGTTACAAGTGAGCGGAAGAGCACTGCCGGAGGGAATCTGCGGAAATTAAAAAGGAACCTTTTAAACAAGCCATTCTGAATCGTCATTTTCTAGTTTTCATCGTAATAGAAGCCTTCACGTAAACACACTCAGGTTCTAACAAGGGCGGGGGTGACCTTCCCCAGATACTTTTGCTTAAGAAATATTTCAGATCTTGATGTTTCCCATCGCTACTGGGCCTCCGAGAAAGTAATTAATGTCAGTCAGGGATTGAGACCCCCTCCCCCTCGAGTGGTAGGGGGTGATACCCCGGAGGGGGACTATTAGTCGCAATAAATCACTGCTGACGCCAACTTATCCAGATGGTCTTTGTGGAGTTGCTGAGCGTAGTCTGTTACACTTCTGGTGTCGGTGGTGGGTGGGAGACTGGTCTGCGAAGATAGTTGTCGATGAGTGATCGCTTAATGATATTTCGATTGGAGATAGCAGAGTTATGTTTTTAAGTAAGAAGACGTCATTCACCCTGCCAGTTGTTCGCTTATTTTTTGTAAGAGCTTGCTTCGTGGCCCGTTCTGAATCACCCCATCTCTGACGATCTACCTTATTTAAAGATCCCTATCCATTTTCTTTACATATATGTGTGTAATTTGTGAAATATGTCTAATTGTTCCTGACTAATCGCTTCACACATTCGCTACCGCTCACGCGAATTACGCATCAATATTTATAAACTGGTTATAACTCTACATCGCTCAATCCACTATATAATAATAGCCTAAGTGTCTGTCCACCATTTTATGAAGCGGTTGGACCTGGAATGGATTCCCCGGCAAAGGGCAGGCGATTAAATTTATCAATTTATCCACATAATAAATAGGTAAAAATTACAATTTTTCTAGCATTATGACGTCATTCCTTTAACCATCTCATATAATCATTTCTTATTTTGAGTTATTTAAATATCGCGTGCATTATTTTCATACGTTTTATCGCTGAACTTACATATTAAGCAAATAATTTTCTTTTATATTTGTATTAAATAGTAGATTAAGTATATAAGTGATAATTTTAAATTGAATCATCGATTATTTTTTATTGCAATGAAAATTTTATCACCGGTATTAACAACAAATTCTTTTCCTAAAAGTCTAGGAGTCTATTTCACGGACTAATAAACATCTAGCGTTTAAGTTATATATCTTTGAAAATTAAGAATTTCGTTTGTTTGTGTGTTTGTTTTTTATACATAACCACACGGTTTGACTAAATGAATTCAGCGTGATTCTAAACTGCATTCACAATGTAGGGAGACTTTAGAGGAGTATGAAGATAAACACATTATTGAGCGTGTACCAGATAATTCTCAGCCAAAACACAAACCATTTTATTACCTGCTTCATAGGGTACTTTACAATGCTGGAAAATTAAAAATTTTACTGATCCCGTCATATGACGGGCTATATGCTAGTATTATCAAAAATTATCACGTAGATATTTCTCTAATTATTCTTGCAGTCGAAATTTTTCCCAATCGTAGCAGACTTTGAACTTAACTCTCTTTTCACACACACAAAAAAAGTTAAAGTTTGTGGAGCACTTACAAGAGTATAAGTTGCATTTTAAAAGAGTGATACTTTACCCATATGAGGAACAGTTGCCTTCTTAGATGATTTTTATGAGTAATCCCTATTATATGTGAACACAGTTCTATACAGTTCATACATTGAATGAATACTAAGTAGTACCAGTAAGCCAACCAAATTGAAGAATAAGGTTTTCAGCTGTCTACTATTACAACTTTAATACATTTAAGATCAGAAAACTTTTTCTAGTTAGAATTTTGTTAGTGGCTAGTTAGAATTTTTTTTCCACCAATTTTAATATCTTAACCCCTTCCGGTATGATTTAATAATGAAAAACTGTGCATGAAATAACCATTTAATTTTTATTTAAAAAACTTGTTTCATTTTACAATTCTTACATATTCGTAATTAAAATCCACTTTTTACATAGTGTTAAATAATATCAGAAACAGTAAAATTAAGAAAATATCAAAGCAAAACATTAATAAGGTATACAGATAATAGTCTTCAAGCTAGTGGTACTTTTCAAAACAAAGTGCAAAGGAATTCTTAATTGTTTACACCGCCAAGTAGTCTCACTTTTAACTTGATTCTTGTAACACACACGGCATTTCTTAGTAGGTTTTCTTTTATTCAGACTTATTAATTTGGCAATGACTTGTACCAAGAAATTTTAAGTAAACAATATGCAATAGTGACTTGTGATTTTCACAAGTGATAAAAGTGTTGCCAAATTCAGTACACTCGAAATTTTAAACTAAATTAATTATCATATTTAACAGTAACTTTAATCGCGTGACGAGTGTAGCTCGTCATTGTGCGGTATGGAATGAAAAACTAATGGCGAGCTAGACTCGTCATTTTACCGGAAGGGGTTAAAGACTAGATTATTTTGTTCTAGCTAGCCCTAGGGGTCGGGTATTTTCACCAGAAGGCTTTATTTAGTCAACTATCAAAAAATTGACATCTAATAAATATTTTATAATAGTTATTTTAAACTTTCAGTGCTCAAATATAAAACCTTATGCCAGATTAGAAAATTATAGTTTGCAATTCATATATAAAATTGCTGTTTTTATAAACTATAGTATTGGTTTAAATATAAACTTTATACCAAAAAGCCAACATAATCTATATTCACACATTAAGCACTGGATTATTTTTTCCAAGTGTGTTTCATCTCGTTGCCATGGCTGTTAGAGATATCTCCTTGAATTATTCCTCCAAATTATAAATACTTTTTCAGCAGACACGTTTGATGATTAAAATCTTGAATTGTTGATGACCCAAGTTATTTAAACATGCCGTCATTTACTTCAATACATCTTTCATATCCCAATTTAAAATTTCCCGTATTTCATTACTTTATCATCCATACCGCTTAACGATTCAGATTCGCTTTTTGGAGCCTCGATACGATTGCGATAGCGTTTTTGTCACTTTGTTACCGAAAAATAATCGAAATTTTTGAAGGATTGTCGCATCATTCTAATCTACATTACCACATTCTCATTTCGAAAGAAATTAAGATTGCCTCTTCTTTTTTTCTTTTCAGTGATTATTGTCATTTTTTTCCCTAGACCCCCTTCCCTTCCCTATCCTTTTCCCGCAAACAGCCCTGCTTTTATCCCCTTTTCCGATATTTTTTCCCTCGGTGTACTACACTTCATTATGGGCAATGCTGTCTCTATGCGTAATCCCCCTATGAATTATTTCGCACCACAGAAATATGAGATTTTTTTTTCTCTGGATTAAAAAAAATCGCATTAGTGCTGACTGAAAAAAAAATAGCATATGTAACTAATATTCAGTAAAAAAATGGGTGAAAAAAGAGGGAAATTTTTAATGAAAAAAAATTCTTGCGTTTCACATTTTTTATTTATTTACTTTTTTTTTTTACTTTTACAATCTCCTGAATTTTTTTTATCTGACATTTGTATAATTGCTAGGGAAAAAATATTTTTTTATGAACATTTAATCCACCTACACGATTTGAAATTTTTTTCACTCCTCTGCTCTGTTTTAGGGGAGGAAAATGTGTAGGGGGGGAACTAAAAGTCATTAACGTTTTTGTCATTTTCATACGAACTCTCTAAAAGGGGTTTGTATCTTTATTTATTTCAAAGGAAGAGAAAAAATATATACATTCTCTTTTTTTTTTCTTTTCATACCATTATCAGACTCTTGTCGCTGATAATTATTGCTATAACTGACATTTTGAAATATTATCCGTAAAAGTAAATACATTACACAAGGTTCGCCAGTGGGATAATTTTTTTTTCTTCACACTTAATCGCGTTTGGTTTAAGTAACTGAAGATTTCTCTAAAGGATAAGAATTGTATTTATTCAGTGAAGCCATTTTCATATCGTAAAACCTTTTTGACATTTGTCTCAAGGAAAAAAAATTAAAGAGGAAAAAAGTACGTAGCTTATAATTTTCGGATATCAAATATTTAACGCGGAAAGTTGGTCTAGAAGAAATAGAAATTTGAAAAAATATTCACGTATTTCAAGATTTTTGTCATGCATACGCGTTATGTTAGCGGTGTTTTTTTTTCCTTTTCAAAAAATATCTTAGATATAATAACATATTCGTTCTGTCGTTTTCAAACGTGATTAAGGAGTCAAATAAAAACTATTCGTGGTTTTTTTATTCTTTCTGAGAAATTTTACCGGGAGTTTTCAAAGTAGATTATTAAAATAGTGGACCGTGCAACTGATAGAATTTGATTATAAAAAGCGCTGAGAAATTTTCTTCACGAAAAAATAATAATAATTATAATAATAATCAGTTTTAAAGGTATTCTTTGCTCCTAACGGATTTGTGTTAAAAGGCTTGTCAAAAATCAAAGACACTGATTGCTTGCTTTGAAATTTATGTTTTGTATGATTAATTTAATGTATTATGCGTAATTAAAGGTATGGCCTAGTCTGCATGAATCTTCAAATTGTGTTTAAAAGGCATTATAAGAAATCCTTTAACACAAAGCATTTTATGTGCATAGTATAATTTTCATATTTCTGTGAATATATCTATGAACATTTATGTATTGAAACTATTTAAAGTTTTCTGTTATTATGTATTTTTTACATCTGTTTGTAAGAGATCTTAGATTTTTTTCAAAAGGAAAATTTTATAAAAAATCTTTGAACAGATATACAATTATGCTGATACTCTTTTTAAGATATTATCCACCTATTTGGAGATTGGATCCTTATTAAAGTCAGAAGGCCCTATTTATTGAATTTTTAGAAATAAGTTACAATATGTTACATTCATGTACAAGTAAGTAAAGGTTGATGCAGAAATGAACTGTTTTGCATATATCACTGAGATACCTATAAAGTTTGCCTACACAGCTATTATTCAAATAGTGTGGATTATTTTGTTTTTAACCCTTAATTTGGCTAAGTCTGGCCGCTACACCAGACATGTATATTTATAACTACTATATAACATAATTGTCAGTGTTCGCCACAGCGGACATTAATTATCTCAAAAATGGAAAATGATATATTTTTTTGTTTATTTTACAGAGACCCTAATGTCTATACAGACATGGGAAAATAATAGAAATTAAAAAATATTTGAAAAAACATCTTGTCAAATTAAGGGTTAAGTCTTTAGATTCTGTTTCCTCCCCCGTTGGCATTCGAGACCATAATCTTTAGACTCGAGATCCGCTGTTAATAAGGATTTTTGTAGTCCTGGTCTATTTATGTCATCAATAATAAAGCATCGGTCAAAGCATTAATAATAAGTTTTAAAGATATTATTTCCGTGTAGCACATCTAAATTAAAAGAATTGTCAAAAATTAAAAGAACATCGTTTGTTTGTTTTGAAATTTATGGTTTTATCTTGTTTTGCATGGTTAGTTAAATGTATATTTTAATGCATAAATGAATTATTTGTGTACAACATCACAAACAAGTTTGTCAGACCTCGATGATTATGAATTCAGTAACAGTTTATATGTTTCTGAATTACTTAGATAATTTTCTAAACTAAAAGTTCATAGAAAACTGTCATCTGAGCTATGATTATGTTAACCGATTTATAAATTAATATTTTATATGAAATATTATTTGAGTATTTATGTCAATTACTAAATTACTCTTTTTTTCTTACTTTTGCTTAAATATGTAGAAACGGCAGTATACTTTTATTTGTAAGATGCTTATATAATAGTTCCAAAGAACGTATTTTTAAATTTTAAATGGAGCAGTTCAAAAGCTAAGTCCAATCCTGCAATTAGAAATATTTTCTTAGAGC
>CM063511.1:86711143-86761143 GCA_032207245.1 Pardosa pseudoannulata
CAAAGAATTCCTTTTGCTTTGCAAGTTAAGTTTGTCATGACTTCAAAGACATTTCGTTTCATTTCATTGACTTTTATGAGGTCATCATCGGAAGCGTACATTATCTTTATTTTCTTCAATAAGACGCAATAATTTTTTTCTTTAATTTTCCTTTTGCCTCTATACAATTCATTAAGAAATGATAAAAGGGAAATAAAAAAGAAAAGAAAGGAGGAGTCCTATTAAATCTTTATTAATCTAATCTCCAAAACAGTTTCACTATTCTGACACTTGCTAAGCTTATTACAGACTAACCTTCAGGCTCATCCGAGAAATGACAACATTATAAAGTCGTTGCTTTTGAAAATCAGAATTCACAGGAAGTACTTTTTCAGACAGTTATTGATTTTAACACATCTCAGCGCCTTCTCCCCGAAGGAACAAACTCGACCAAAAAACGGCGAGTTCCCTAATTCAATTTTTAGCCACGCACTGTTTCCACACAGTAAACGTCATAACAGCGATAACTATAAAAGTGAAGGGGCAAAAAAAGGAATGCGAGACGTCAAAATACGGAATCGAAGGAACTACAATTGGATTACGTCACTCTTTTGAAATCGATCACTGTGCGATGGAAAGCAAGCAGTTGTGACTGATGCTGTCAGATTAGTTGAATTCTCTGGGGATTATGGGATCGCTGTTTTCCATCTTCTAAGTAGCTCTCTTATTTTTTTCTATACGGGTTTTTTAGATTTGATATAAATAGAATTTTGTTTTCCATTATTTGAGTTGTACGCTTGTCACACTTGTCGTTACATCATCTACCATCAAATGTATTAAACTTCTCCCTTTAAATTAACTTTTAATTGTAAATTTAATTCTAAAGTGGTCTCATTTTTTAAAGAATAGATTACTTATATTTATAAAATATGTATCTCTAAATTATCAAGTCGCATGTAATTGAGTTTTTTTAATATAATCAATTGTTTTCTGCTCCTGATATATGTTTAAAAAGTCGAGTCTTTATATGCAGTTAACCTTGTAATAATATAAGGGCACATAGCTTAAGGGCCGTAACCTTTAGCGCCCGTGGCAAAAAAAAATGGTCTGGGCCCTTACTACCAAATATAGTGAGAAAATATATAAACATGTTTTTTTTCTAAATCATATATTCTTAATAAACTTTCAAAATATTTTGTTAATTCTTTAAATGTTCCTTCTATATTAATTTTTAATTTTTCTTCTATTTTTACCATATTAATAAACACTCTGAAGGTACTATTTTCCTGATAAACTTAATAGTTTATTGAGGGGAATATATTTTATTTAGACGTTGAATTTTTATATTTAAATTTAGTTTTAATAATATTAATAAGTTTAAAATTTAAAACGGAAACCCGGTTTTATATTAAGGCATATTAGGATTGTTAAATTCAACAAATATGCGTGTTTCTGAATCTTTTTTTTTCTTGGCAATAACAAGCGGGAGAAATAAACCGTTTTATTTATTTAATATTTATATTATCGCTTATTATTATCAAGACATAATTTATGGATGATTTTCTTTTATATGAAAAAAATGTAATAGTTTTATGAATTTACAAGGTTATTATATATCATATTTTCGGAATACAGAATTATTAAGTTAGGATTATATTGAAAAATATTACTACGTTTGAAAATTTATAAAGTTTTGATCAATATATTTAGTTTCGTGGTTTAAAAAGTGGAATCTTAGAATCTACTTGAATGAGTGCTTAAACTTTCTTGAACGTAGTAATTAATGGGTGTAAAGGTAAGATACACTTTTTACAGACCAAGGAATCTCCGTATCATTTTCCAACTATTATGACTTTGCAGTGATATTTTTTATAGCCGCAGCTCTCTGTAGGGTTGTATTGAAAAATATTACTAATTTTGAAAGTTTATAAAGTTTTGATTAATATATTTACTCCCGTGGTTTAAAAAGTGGAATCTTAGAATCTACTTGAATGAGTGCTTAAATTTTCCTGAACGTAGTAATTAATGGGTGTAAAGGTAAGATACACTTTTTACAGACCAAGGAAACTCCGTATCATTTTCCAACTATTATGACCTTGTAGTGATATTTTTTATAACCGCAGCTCTCTGTAGGATTATATTGAAAAATATTACTAATTTTTAGAATTTATAAAGTTTTGATTAATATATTTAGTCCCGTGGTTTAAATAGTGGGAATCGACTTGAATGAGTGCTCAAACTTTCTTGAACGTAATAATTAATAGATGTAAAGGTAAGATACACTTTTTACAGACCAAGGAATCTCCGTATCATTTTCGAAATATTATGACCTTGTAGTGATATTTCTTATAACCGCAGCCCTCTGTAGCCGCAGCTTCTTATACACCAGAGGTCGCTTGAATTTCAAACATAAAGGGAACTGTGAAAGTCCCCCCCCCCCTTATTCAGAAGGCTTACTCAATATTTACAAATCTCCCCAAATGCGATTTGGTCGTCTCCCTCAAAAAAAGCAAAGCAGTCAAGTTTCAACGTCAAATCTTTAGTACCTGGGATTTTCCTTTGTGTGATGTCGGGGGAAGGTTACCCCTAAATATCGGATTATCCCATAGAGTTTTTAGCCCTGCTCTCATTTTGTGTTCATAGTGTGCTCAGGTGTGAGGATTAGAGGGGGAATGAAAAAAAGTTAAGTTTTTAGAGCTTTTGTCCCGTTTTCTCCTATCTTGCTAAGAGCTGACAATTGCCGTCAGTATCATTTGTATTTAACCCGATTATTTCTTTTTAAATAGCTTGATTGTGTTGTAAATTTTCATTTGTGTTTTAAATTGTCATTTATCCCACATTTCTTAATCCATTAATACCCATCTTCCCTTTTCAGGGACAGCTAAAAATCCCGATTATTTCTTTTTAATAGTTTGTGTTTTAAATTTTCATTTGTGCTTTAAATTATCATTTATCCCACATTTCTTAAGCCATTAATACCCATCTTCCCTTGTCAGGGACAGCTAAAACATAGTTGGTACAATTGTTATGTTTCCTTGCGGCTAGCTACCTTTTCAGCAGAGATTTATAATCCTTTAAACAACCTACCAAATTTTCGAGTATCTTCTATTTATAATTTTGTTGATTTAAAATCGACATTCTGTTATTTTTTTAACCTTGCATATACATTTACTTTTACAGCTGGTGCATTGACCATTTGATCTATTAATGCCCATCTTCTCTTTTCAGGGACAGCTAAAAATCCCGATTATTTCTTTTTAATAGTTTGTTTGTGTTTTAAATTGTCATTTATCCCACATTTCTTAACACATTAATACCCATCTTCCCTTATCAAGGACAGCTAAAACATAGTTGGTACAATTCTTATGTTTTCTCTGATCGAGTTTACCTTATCAGCAAATATTTATAATCCTTTAAACAACCTACCAAATATTTGAGTATCTTCTATTTATAATTTTGTCGACTTAAGATCGACATTCTTTGATTTTTTTAACCTTGCATATAAATTTACCTTTACGGCTGGTGCATCGACTGAAATCATGATAAGTAGCTATCTATACCGAGTAGTACCAAGTAGTTATCTATTATAAAGCCTCACTTTACAATAGGGTTTACATGGGATACCAACTAAATGTCTTATCCCAAAGTTTTACTGTTTTTATAAATGGCTTCCTGTAACATAAAAATGACAGCTGATCACCAACAAGAACAGGCTGTAATATTCAAAAATCTTGAAATATCTTATTTGTTTTACTCTGTGCAGTAATAACTTGGATTTAAGATGTATATTCATCAATATATATTCAACAAAAAATAGTTGGACTTAAAATAGGATAATATTTGCTTATTGCTATTCTACGTAGTGCATATTTTTGTTTATCTCAGAACTTGTTAACGTTGTTGCAACAGATTCAATAACTTTCCCAAAACCATTAAATTTGTGAATCTTGCGTTTTTACTTTGTTGATATAATTTTCAATTCAGGTTTGTAAAATGCAATGAATTTCAATGGATTAAAATAAGTTTCTTACATGCTTCTTCATTAATTGACAGTCGCTGAAGGACTCTGCTGTATATATCGTGATCGATCGCAATTTACAATTCCAAGAAGTTCGCTTTCTCAGTATTTTAAATCTTTTAGACCTGTTGGGTTACTTTTAGATGAGATTTGCCAGCAATACATATATTTTTTGTTGCTACTGTTTTTTATACTGTTACATTTTCTGTCCGCTTGTACATGAACATTTGATTCCATACTTAAAAACTTTGTCGTAACTGTTGTTTTAAACGATCTAATAACTTTCATAAAATTTTGTGCATTCATTTCTCTGCCTTAAATTCTTAAGTCTTACACTTGTAATTTGTGCTTATAGTTTCAAATTCAAATTTTCAAATTTCCATGAATTCACTAGAGCAAAATAAGTTTCTTATATATTTCTTCATCTATTGACAGTCGCCGGAGGTCTCTGCTGTAAATGTCGAGATCGATCTCAAATTATATTCCAAGTAATTTCAATTTCTTGGTGTTTCAAAATTTCTAGATCTGCTAGGTTGGTTACTTTTAGATGAGACCTTTAATGTCAATACATATAATTTTGTTGCTACTGTTCTTTTTGTACCTGCTTGTACGTGAACGTTTGATTCTATATATAGAATCTTTTATATATAGATATCTTGTAACTATTATTTCGAAAGATCAAATAACTTTCATAAAACCGTTAAATTCATAAGTCTTACAAATGTGACTTGTGCTTATAATTTCAAACTCAAAATTTCAAAATTCCGTGAATTCATTAGAGCAAAATAAGTTTCTTATATTTATTGAAGTAGCAGGAGGTCTGTGCTGTAAATGTCGAGATCGATTGCAACTTATATTCCAAGCAATTTCACTTCCTTAGTGTTTTAAAATTTCTAGACCTACTGGGTGGGTTACTTTTAGAGGAGACCTTAATATCAATACAAATAATTTTGTTGCTACTGTTCTTTTTGTACCTGCTGGTAAGTGAACATTTGATCCTATTTATAGAATCTTTTACATATAGATATCTTGTCGTAACTGCCAGCACCGTAGCCAGGAATTATATTCGGACACGGACCAAGGGGAAAGACATTGTATTTTGCGAATGATACTTCAGTAAAACTACAGGTTTTCTTATGTATGTATACCTCTAATGAGTGTTATAATACAGTGGGGTTTTAAAAGTAAAAATGATTAAAAAATGACATAATGTACAAATTTAAAGCTTACAATGAGTAATGAAGTAACTACACAATCAATTTAATAGTAAAATTAACATTGAAAACTATACAGGGTATTCAATTCTAATTTTTAAAAAAGAAGTATAACCAACAAAAAGAATAATTTTGAAAGAAAACGAACATGTCCAAATTCTTTTATTTGTATATTATAAAATATGTTCATCTTGAAAGTTTTCAAGAAATTTTTCCAAATGTCTTTCGATTTTGCATCAACATTGTGATTCATTGCTAAAAGTGCTATCAATCTGGTCTTACTGGTCGAATACAATTTACACCTTCTGTTTAATTCAACGTCACTAAACATGTTGTCTATGCACAATTAGGCAAATGACACAATCACACACATGGTCCATTTTCTTTCCACGAAACAGTCTTTTTAGAATTTCGGAGGGGGACCGGTCCCCCTAAATCCCTCCCTTGCCTACGCTTTGGTAACTGCTATTTCAAAAGATCAAATAACTTTCACAAAACCGTTAAATTCTTAAGTCTTACACTTGTGATTTGTGCTTATAGTTTCAAATTCAAATTTTCAAATTTCCATGAATTCACTAGAGCAAAATAAGTTTCTTATATATTTCTTCATCTATTGACAGTCGCCGGAGGTCTCTGCTGTAAATGTCGAGATCGATCTCAAATTATATTCCAAGTAATTTCAATTTCTTGGTGTTTCAAAATTTCTAGATCTGCTAGGTGGGTTACTTTTAGATAAGACCTTTAATGTCAATACATATAATTTTGTTGCTACTGTTCTTTTTGTACCTGCTTGTTCGTGAACGTTTGATCCTATATATAGAATTTTTTATATATAGATATCTTGTCGTAACTGCTATTTCAAAAGATCAAATAACTTTCACAAAACCGTTAAATTCATGTGTCCTACACTTGAGATTTATGCTTATAATTTCAAATTCAAAATTTCAAAATTCCTTGAATTCACTAGAGCAAAATAAGTTTCTTATATATTTATTGACAGTCGCCGGAGGTCTCTGCTGTAAATGTCGAAATCGATCGCAACTTATATTCCAAGCAAGTTCACTTTCTCAGTGTTTTAAAATTTCTCGACTTGCTAGGTTACTTTTAGATGAGATCTGAATAGTAATAAGTATATTTTTGTTGCTATTGCTTTTTTCTGTTCGCTTGTACATAAATGTTTGATTCTATATATAGTAACAGTAGAGGAAAAAGGTTAAAACAAAATTGAAAGAAGTTAGATAAAGAAGTATTTTTGTTATCAGTTTTAATGGTAGAAGCTTCCAACTGCGTTTAAGGTTCAGTGAACGCTGACGAAAGTACCCTATATTTAAAAAATAAAATAAGTCAATAAAACACGTTACGCTAGTTAAATATAGATTTGAACTTGTATTTAATTGGTTCTAAATATATTTTTCAGAATTAAAGCCAGTTTGATTTCTTTTAGTGAGCTGAAATATTTGTTGATGCATCATTAATTTAATAAGGAATTGAACGCATTTTGTCAAGTTTTGATTTTATAAATATATATTAAGTAGATATTCGCAAAGTAATATATATATATAAATAAAAGACAAATTAAAGAATTAGAATAAGGCTTTTAAATGGCTTTTTGCATATAAGAAATGTGAAAAAATGAATTTTGAAATTTGGGAAACTTTAAAGTGAAATCTTATAAGGTGCGAGATTTCCCAAAACAGATGAAAATTTCAACAATATTTAATTTGCTTTGTCCAATTTATTTGCTTATAACAAATTTGAAAATCGTACTACTATTAATTATGAAGAAAATAATTACTTTTCAATTAAAAATAGTTTGAGTGTATCAGAATTTTTCCCAATATAATTTTTAAATGTAAAATTATTTTCTTACCCTCTTTTAAAAAATGTTAAAACATTACGTGTAGAGTAATTTATTGTATCAGGGGATTAAGTTATACAAATAAATGTTTAAATGCAAGACGTCAGTCTGTAGGAATAGCTTTCAGTGGTAAACATCAAGCTAACTGAATTTGACATTGAACACCTTAACAGAAAAAAGAGTCTATATATATCTTGTATTTAATGCAATCTAAAGTATAATAAATCAAATTAAGGAATGACAAGCAAAGTATTACGTTTAGTTCTTCGATATATAAGCTAATATAATTAATTACAGCGCCGAGTTATTTATAACCATCTATGACAGTGTAGCATAAAATTTTGCCATCTATTGATATCTCTGTAAGACCTTTATGTCTAATCAACAGCAAAAATTACATTTAGTATTGAACTAGGAGAGGGTTATAAAATCCGTATTAAAAATGATACTAAATACAGAGGAAACTTTAAACACACTATGTTGTGTTTTATTTGATCGATTAGATGTTAAAAGTGGGATTAACAGAATTCTTCTGTCAGACTTCGCAGTGCCGCTTTAATTTAAATTATTCTTGCCTTTTACTCTTCGTGTGACGTTTTCTCCTTTAAACAGAGTAGTTAAGGATAAGTTGGTGTATGCTAAAGGTCACTTTAGTGTTTGGTTCGCAAACTGCAAAATCCATTTTAAAATTTTAGAGAAAATAAAGCCTAGAGAACCGATGAATTCCTTAGCATTTCCACCAATTACGAGCATCCGCTCTTGACTGCTATTGGTTGAAATCTTTGCAGCAACCACTGAAAAATTGGAGAGATCTTCTCTGTTCCAGTGGATTCTTGGCCACTCATTATTCGTCTTGCACCGATTCTGTTCCCAGTTGGCGTTTTTTGGCCTCGGAAACAGAACACTCTAAAATTATAATCTGCATGCAAGCGTGGAGGTGGGCGGCGAAACCTTTCTCTGACTTCGGATCAACGAAAAAAAAGCCCTGTCACAATGTCACTCACTTGATGCCCAAATTACCCCCGTCGTGAGCTGCTAGACCCCTCAATTAGCGAAAAGTCCCGTCTTTATCGCTTAAAAGGATTTTCTGCAGGATGCGGGCCCACAGGTGACGGAACTTGTTATGGTAATTACAAACGTGACTGTTCATAGCATTTCAAAGACCGTCTGCTCCGCGGCTTTCTTTTTTTCTTCCTTTGCTTTTTAGTTCTTTGGTGGTTTCAGTATTTTAGATAACATGAGGTTTGGTGTAGCGAAAGGTCACTCCTGCTTTTGACCCTTCTTACCGCTTCAAAAACTAGAAATACTCCTCTTTCTCTCTATACCAAATAGGGTTTATTATTTTCTTTCGCCTTGCCTTGCTAAACCTGAAAGAAGTTAGAAAAGCAATTTGAAAGTGATATAATCACTGTGAAAGAGGGCGCTGGAAATTGGCAACTCAGTCTTCTATAGTTTCTTTTCGATATTACGTCGAAATGGTGCTGAAAATGTCGTATTTTGTAGTTTGTTGCATTTGTTCTAGAATTAAGTTCAAATAAATCTGGATAAAAGAAGATCTAAAACGATGTAAATTCAATACAGTAATACAAATTGTCTGTAGATTACTTTGAAGCCCCGAAATACCCACTTAAAATGTTATTCTTAGAAGAAAAACGTCGTAATTATCTTAGCTTGTTACTTATTTAAAGGAGACTAAGCCAGAAAATACTTTGGGATAAATTTGAGTTACATTACTTAGTGAAATAATTACTGGAGATCATGTTATATCTGACATAAAACAACTAAATAGCTGGATATGGCGTTATGTATCAATAGTTTTAATGAACACAAAATTCTTTTATGTAACATATAACATTGTTTCAATGTTAATTATGTAATATATCTATCTATATCTATCTATCTATCTATCTATCTATCTATCTATATATATATATATATATATATATATATATATATATATATATATTTATATATATATATATATATATATATATATATATATATATATATATATATATATATATATATATATATATATATATATATATATATGTATATATATATATATGTATAATATATATATATATACTATGTTAAGTTAAATTCATTTAACTTATATGAGATTAAATTTATATATAGTTTAAAGATAGCGTTCATATATATGAGTCACCGATTTTGTTGTATATATGACACTTGTATATATATATAAATATAATATATATATTTTTGTAAATCTATGTATATATATGTAGAAATATATTATGTATATATATATATGTGTTTTATGTATATATATATATGTATATATAACACAGATGACATATTTGTATATATATATATGTATATATATACTATGTATATATATATATATTATAAATGTGTATATATTTATATATATATATGTTTAAAATAGAAATATATATGTATATATATATGTATAATATATGTATATATATAATGTATTATATATTATAAGTATATATATATATATATATATATATATATTATATATATATATATATATAATATATAATTTTATTCGAAAATATAAAGAATTATTTTAAATCTCAAACTTTCTTTTAAGTGATTTAAATTAACTGAGATTAAATAATTATTCATAGACAACGTTAACAGGCGCGTGAGTCACCGATTTTGCCGGTTTTGACACTTGTATTTCTGTGTGGGTGGAATAAAATTAAATCATCATTTTTGATCTACGTTACGATTCGTAGAAAGAATCTTTCTTATTTTTTGTGTTGTTATGTCGCATAAATTGAAATGGCGCAGATGACATATTTTGAAGAATTCCGCCATAGAAACTTTAAAAACAAAAAACGTTTTTCTTTCTTTTTTTTTTTAAAAAAAAGAAAGAATAAGTATTTGTCTTAACTATCTACCTGGTTCATTATTGCATTTTGAATTTTAACTTCTTTTAAGTCGCCCTTTTTATATGATTAAATTATCAATGTATTTATATTTAATGTAACTTTATTAATTTTTAATGAATGATTTATTTACAGAATGTATAATCAGATTAGAAACAGTTGTTTGTGAATTGTATACTTTAATAAATGCTAGCACGTTATTGACTTATTTTATGATCTTAAATTATATATGCGTAATTATTTATAAAATCTCATCCAAAATGGCCTCGCGTATTGTGCTGTGTTTAGAATATTCTCTTAAAGATGTATTAAAGTGTACATCAAACGGAATTAGTACACAGTAACGACACACGTCGGAACGCTTATGTTAACATCATAAATGAAAAGATTATTTCTACACGCCCTATATAAAAGTATTTCCCTTGCGAAGAAAGAAACTTAAACGGCAAAAAAAATAAAAACAACAACATAAACAGACGCATAATGCTGAAAAAATAGCGCACATAACAACAAAAGACAGTGCTCATTTGTCTCCCAAAGTGAATCACAAAACTCTGTAATCAAATAAGAAAAAGCCCTTTCCTGGAAAAACTACAAAAGAATGCAATGCGTACATATTAAAAGGAAAAAACAGAAAAAGAGAATACAATGGTGGTCTCCTGGGTGGAAGTTTCCCTGCATAGCATTTAGTGTGTTGTTCCCGGGATGTTAAAATTTAAATGCGGTTAATATCGTCTCGGGAGGTGCGAAGATCTTAATGGACAGTTTTCTGCAATGTGGAAAGAGTGTATCGCTTCCCTATTCAAATGAGGAGAAGGCTAATGGGACGAGGTGGCTGGAAATGGGCAAAGCGTTTCTGGGAATTAAATGAGTTGTAACGAGAAGCGGTTCTATGAATGGACTGAATTCTCATTTTCTCGCCACCGATTTGGGGACATCGTGGAAAAGTGGAGAAATGGATGTTTAGAGGGTCTTTCATGTATATATTCAGAACCCAAGATCTTTCCCTTACAAAAAAAAAATTATGAAAGAAAGGAAATATTACATTGAATTAGAGATTTTTTTTTCGACGATATTAAAGGAAGAAGAAAATGTAGTGGATAAAAATTATCAAGTTAAATGTAATTTCAATATCCATTTGTGGGTGCAATAAACTTTTTATTGCAGTGTGTAATTTTATCAAATTAAATTTTCAAAGAAGTCAAAATAATAAAACCTTAATACCTTCTGGTATGATTTAATAATGAAAAACTGTGCATAAAATAACCATTTAATTTTTATTTTAAAAAAACTTGTTTCATTTTACAATTCTTACATATTCTTAATTAAAATCCACTTTTTACATAGTGTTAAATAATATCAGAAACAGTAAAATTAAGAAAATACCAAAGCAAAACATTAATAAGGTATACAGATAATAGTCTTCAAGCTAGTGGTACTTTTCAAAACAAAGTGCAAAGGAATTCTTAATTGTTTACACCGCCAAGTAGTCTCTCACTTTTAATTTGATTCTTGTAACACACACGGCATTTCTTAGTAGGTTTTCTTTTATTCTGACTCATTAATTTGGCAATGACTTGTACCAAGAAATTCTAAGTAAACAATATGCAATAGTGACTTGTGATTTTCACAAGTGATAAAAGTGTTGCCAAATTCAGTACACTAGAAATTTTAAACTAAATTATCATATTTAACAGTAACTTTAATCGCATGACGAGTGAAGCTCGTCATTGTTGTGCGGTATGGAATGAAAAACTAATGACGAGCTAGATCGTCATTTTACCGGAAGGGGTTAATGATCTTGAACTCGTCAAGTTTTTCAATTATATTGTATTCATACGTTAATCAAATGTTATATAATAGCAAAAGCGAAAAATATCATTTGATAGTGTTAGAAATAATTAACGTAAACGCTATTGATATTAAACTACAGTATAAGAAGCATTAAAATTATTTAAAGTATTATAAAAATATTTAAAAATATTTATAGTATTTAAGACATTTTCTGCCATGGATAATGGGAGAAATAGATATTTAGAGGGTCTTTAAGAGTTCTCTCCGTGTGTATATTCATAAAGAAAGAAAATATTACGTTGATTTTAGACGTTTTTCCCCTCTGTTTTAAAAGAAAATAGAAAATGTAATAGAGAAAAATTAGCAAGTTAAATGTAATCTAAATATGGCATTTCAACATTTCAAAAGTATATGTTTCAATTACTTCAACTTTGACTCTTACGTTTTAATGATAGGTAAATAATGAACCGCAGAAATATGAATATGAAATAATTAAATAAATATATACTGAATATTAATTAACTTCATATGACCTCTGTATATCTCTTGATAGCGGAACTTAAGATTAATGTGTAAGATTGGATAGATTACTCAAGGATTCGAATACAGATGTAAAGTCGAAGATGATAAATTGATTTCTACGAATAAAGTAGCTATTCTCGGGGGGAAAAAGCGTACTAATGAGAAATACGTGATGCTACAGTTTTTAACATAAATTTGCATTTATTTATTTATTTATTAAAATTCATTTGCAGAGAAACTTAAAGTAACCTCATAGAAGTTATTAGGTAATAGACATTTTAAGATAAATATTTCATAATTTAGTCTGTTTTGTGCATTGGGCATTGTGAATGTGCATACTACCGTAATCTCCGCATATACATCACACACAATCGGCATTAAACAGTAGGTCCCGATCTCACTAGTCCTCGTGTTGTAAGTATTTAGACAATGTATTCCAAACCAGACCGAGCTAATTCTTGTTCAGACTTCCAACGCCGGATAAAAATATTTCGTTAACTTAAAATTTTTCTATCAAAATTTAGTGTTCTCAGGCTTTCGTTCACCATCATCTAAGTTGATTTCCGTATAAAGCAGCAATTTCTTCTATAAAACGGTGTATAAATTAATCTAATTTGCCTTACTTTTATGTTTCTCATAATGTAGTTTCTATAGAACACATTTCTTGATTTGAATTAATTATTATCTCATATAACACGGTTTCCATGTAACGCGGTACAAATTAATCGCATTATAGGAGACTGTAATACTTGAATTGAAAAAGATAAACCAAAAGGTAAAGCACTGAAATAACAGGATTTGCTATTGCTTGTTCAGTGACTTGCTCAAGGCGTTAGTCTGCAAAAAGCAGACAATTGGTAACAGTGATTAATGGCATAATATCATGCTGAAAAATAATTTTTAAGCTTTTATTCGCCATTATCATCCTAGACAATAAAAGAACAAGCAACGAAGCAAAAGGCTGCAAAATTCTAACACGTGCGCGGAAATTCTGATGAAAGGATTATTAAATCCACCGTTACCAATTATGAGACTTAGGCCAACCATATCCTTTTAATAGAGAATATGGAAGCCTGTGAACCATTCTGTTTATTATTGTTTACTACAATATGAAAGGGTTCCAATTATAGAGGAAAACGGGTGGCTAACGCTAAACGCATCGCTGAGCTCTATGGGCTGACTTTGCGAGATCTAAAGAAGCCGCGTTCGTGTTACGGCAACTGCTGGAGCTAGATAAGAAAAACAATGCTTTCATCTTATCCGCCCACTGTTTATCCGATTCTACGGAGACTTTTTGTTCTGTAAAGGGGGGTAGTTAGCTCGACATAATAATACACTGCACCGAAACCAAACATCGTCCAGAACATTTTTGTTGATTTCATTCCGAGGTACTTTAGCGAGTGAAAAATGATCCGGTAATCTTCCATATCTCCGAAGACAAGAAATCTTGTAGACGCCCAGTTCCGAGATTTAGCTGCAATCGTTTGTAAAAGATAACTCTGCTATAAGCTGAAATATCTCATCTGCCTGCTGGATTTTTATTTCGATACAACATTCGTAATTCATTTATCTGATTTATTTTATTAAACAGAAAAAAAAATGTCTTGCTGCAACATCGACAGACCCGAGATTCGGGGTTGAAAATGAAAGTAATTTATGTCGTGTTTCTAAAGCGAACAGGATGGAAGTCACGCTAAAAAACTGCAATCGTGCTATCACTATTTGGTGCATGTAAAATATATTCTCAAGTAAAATAAATACCTATTTTTGAGAAAGTGGCTGCATAAAAGACTCCGTTACATAAAATTTCCATTTTCGTATTTGGAGACTGCTTAAAAAAATTCTCCTAAAATATTATTTTCGAAATTTTCTACCAAATCAAAGCATTCTGTTATTCTAATCGTTGCATAATTGATATTTTATATAACTCATATTATTCAGTTATAACGAATGTATAAGACAAAATTCAAAAGTTAAGCATTTAACCTCACTTCATATTATTCTAAGAAGTATTTTCAAATCGTTTTAAAAATATCTGAGTAAGTTTGAAAATTTAATTATATTTTTATTATAATTTATAAGCAAAGCAACTAAACAAACAAGAGGAATTACTCAATGGTAATGAAACTTAACAACTTAAAAAAGAATTTCGAGTTTAAAAAAATGTATAATGTCTCTTTTATTTTCTTTCAAGCTAACTCGAAATAACTTTTTTTTCAGCACTTTTTGCATTTTATTTTATTATAACCTGGAAAAAAAAAACCAAGAGTAGTAGTAAAGTAGAGTAGAGTCGGATCTCTACTTAAAGAGGTCACTAAATCCCTAAAAAAAGTTTTATATAGGGAATTCGTTAAATAAAGATGCTTCTTTAAAATTACATAAAACAGATTTTAAATTCATAAACACTAAATATTATTAAAAAATTAATCACACTATTTATATAAATTGGTCTTTGTTTTATTTATTTTACCAATCAAACAGAAATCTGCAAGGAAAACAAAAATAAAGCTAAATGTTATGAGAGAATACAGCGTATTTTCAGTTTAAAAAAATTATATTAAAATTAATTAGTGTTAATGATAAACCAGTTCAAGCCCTTTGGTCATCAAAAAATGTGTTAAAGGAGAAACTAAATTTAAATTGCCCAGAAAAATTTTTAGAAATAAGGAGAAAAACTTAGATCAGAGGACAAAATTCGTTAGAGAAATGTACTTTATATGAGATTATTATATGAAGAAAATCGCAATATTCTAGGTTCCAAAGAAAATTTCGCAAAATAGAGATTCGTTAGAGTTTCCACAGTATATTAATATAATTTTTTATTAAAATTATTAACCTCTTTATAAATGTTTCGTTACAAAATTTGTTGATTACTAGATGCACTTATAAAAAAAAAGCTAATTTTTCCTTTAATGCGAGAGAAACAAGAATGGCTAAGGAACTTAATTATTTGCATAAGAAAAGTTTAGGAAATTATGTGAATTTTTCGAAAATATCAGAAACCCACACCACTCATCAGCCTTAAAAAATAGTCATTTCTCTTGTTCGTAGGGTCGAAGATTCTGAAAGAATGGGCTGCCGATTTCCTCCTAATGACTCTAATTAGTAAACAAGGGGTCCTAATGACCCTCTCTTTTGTTCCTGGGAACTGCTTCTTTCTCCAGCTCTCCCCTTTCAGTTGAGCCTTAACAGTCCATTATTTCCGGAGCCCGAGAAAGGGTGGCTTAAGTGCAATAGAATGCAATGGAAATGTAAAGTCTCTCTAATGGAAGGTCTGCTTGAAATTCCAATCTTTAGGAACACTTCAGAAATGTAGGCAGAATTCAAAGAAGATATTCAAAAATAACCTTTTTCCTCTTTGGTTTTTTAGTCGAACATTTTTAAATGTTTTATCCTTGAACTTTATATTGTGTTAGTACATTATTAAGATGAAATCATGTTTGTTTCTTTTATCATTGATGTAGATACTACAAGATATATTGCAAATTATAGCATTAGAAACAGTGTGTGTTTTTAAGGATCGAATGATATTTTCAAATGGATAAAAGAAATCTATTGGCTTAGGATGTAAATATCTAGTTCTGCTGCTACATTCGTTTCTTTTTTTTTTCTTAATTTCACTAAAGCTCTTTATCCGTTATATTTTTTTAAAAATAAAGCAACATTTTTCTTGGCTTGTAAAACTTAAAAACCTTTGTTTCTTTTAAGCACTTTAGTGGTACACGTCTAAGTAAAATAGTTCTAATAAAAAAGTAGTTACTTCTATGGAGGAAGGTCTTCCCAATTTTACCTTTTTTATTAAATAGTCTTGATTCATACGCATATTGTGGGATTTTCTCAAAGCAGTAAAAATTATTTTGTGTATAACGTACATCTAGAGTTTGTCCTTACTTTTTGGAAAGCATTCAGTATGTACACGTAAATACTGTATTCTTTTATTTTTCTAAAGATAAAGAATCAAAAATCCAGTTCCTTTTCAGTGAATGTGGTCAAATTATTATTTCCTTTCTTTTTTTTCCCTAACTCCGTTTATACACTAAATATATGATAGACAAGTATGCATTATGTGATGTTGGTAGCTTGTGGATCCCGATATATATTATTCCAACAACAATTCCTATATTAAACAATATATAAAAAACGATATTAAACAATAATTCCCGGTGTGAACTGAAGTACAACTCTAACACTGATTAGTAATGTATTTTTTAGAATATTTATGTTTAAATATTCTAAACATAATTTCGTATTACTAGTCTTTATTTGTACTATTACTATTTCAAATTCTTATAATTTTATTTTTCTAAAGATAAGGCTCTAAAATGTAATATCTCTTTAGTGATTGTGGTAAAATTAGAAATTTTTCCTCTTAACTCCGTTCATACATTAAATATGTGATAGACAAGTATGGATTATGTGATATTGGTAGCTGGTGGATCCCCATAAATATTATTCCAACAACAATTCCTATATTAAACAATATATAAAAAACGATATTAAACAATAATTCTTGGTGTGAACTGAAGTACAACTCTAACACTGTGATTAGTAATGTATTTGTTAGAATATTTAGGTTTCAATAATCAGATTTAGCATTACTAGTCTTTATTTGTATTATTACGATTTCAAATTCTTATAATTTTATTTTTCTAAAGATGAGGTTCTAAAATTCAGTTTCTCATTAGCGATTGTGGAAAAATTAGAAATTTTCTCCTGTGACTCCGTTTATACACTAAATATGTGATCTAGACCCGACACTGTGTAATATTGGTGACTGGTGTATTCTTTAAACTATTATTTTAACTAGCTGTATTGTCATGTGTTTATTAAATATTTCAAATAATCTCCTTTATCGATGCTGAAAATATCTCTGATCCTCTATAACTAACTATATAGTTTTTTTTTCTTTCTTTTTTTCCCCCCAAATCAGTAATCTTCTTTTTCTCCTGACTCCGTTCATACACTAAATATGTGATAGACAAGTATGGATTATGTGATGTTGATAGCTGGTGAATCTCAACAAATATTATTACAACAACAATTCCTATATGAATATATAAACAACGATATCAAACAATAATTCCCGGTGTGAACTGAAGTACAACTCTAACACTGATTAGTAATGTACTTGTTAGAATATTTATGTTTCAATAATCACATTTCGTGTTACTAGTCATTATTCGTACTATTACTATTTCAAATTCTTATTACTTTATTTTTCTAAAGATAAGGCCCTAAAACGCAGTTTCTTTTTAGCGATTGTGGTAAAATTATAATTTTTCCCCTTGAATCTGTTCATACATTAAATATGTGATCTAGAATAGACACTCTAAGTATGGATTGTGTAATATTGGTGACTGATGTATTCTTTAAACTGTTATTTTAACAACTAGCTGTATTACCCAGTGTTTATTAAATATTTCAAATAATCTCCTTTTATCCATGCTGAAAATATCTCTGATCCTCTATAATCAACTATATAGGTATTTTCTTTCTTTTTTTTTTCCTCAAATCAATCTTCTTTTTCTTCTGACTCCGTTCATACACTAAATATGTGATAGACAAGTATGGATTATGTTATGTTGGTAGCTGGTGCATCCTGATAAATATTACTACAACAACAATTCCTATATTAATATATAAACAACGATATTAAACAACAATTCCCGGTGTCAACTGAAGTACAACTATAACACTGATTAGTAATGTATTTGTTAGAATGTGTTACTTGCCTTTATTCTTACTATTACTATTTCAAATCCTTATTATTTTATTTTTCCAAAGATAAAGCCCTAAAATGCAATACTTCTTTAGCGATTGTGGTAAAATTAGAAATTTTCCCTCTTGAATCCGTTCATACATTAAATATGTGATCCAGAATAGACACTCTAAATATGGACTTTGTAATATTGGTGACTGATGGATTCCTTTAAACTATTATTTAAACAACTAGCTGTATTACCATTTTTTTATTAAAACATTTCAAATAATCTCCTTAGATTCTCTTTTTGCTGTACTGGTTTGTATGTTGAAATAACTTTTGATGTTCAATTTTATAACATTTAATTCTTAATCTTTTAATTCCAGATTTCAATTTTAATATTTTAATAAATTTGAGTCTTTAAATTCTTAATTTTCTTTTTTGCGCTGTTAGTTTTTTTTTAATTTTTAGTTTCTCTTTTACATTTAATCTTTAATTTTTAATCAAATTTTGGTGATGATCGTGTTAATTTTGTCTTTCTAAATTTTCTACATTTTTATTTGATTTTAAATGGGTTTTTTTATTAGATTCAGGCATCTTTCTTTTTTAACGTTTCATCAAAAAAAAATTTTTTTTTTTTTTTCAAAATTATTTCAAAATTGTGTTGTTCTATTGGGTTTTTCGTCATGTTTGGCGCAGTTTGTCCCAAGAGGAATTAGCGCCACTAAATTTCAAACAACCAACCGACCAACTTTAGATTGATAATTAACTCCTTAGATTAATAATAATTATGTTTTCCTCCTTAATGCAGAAAATAATCTCTAATCCTCATAACTAACTATATAGGTATTTTTTTTTTTCAAATTAGTAATCTCCTTTTTCTCCTGACTGCGTTCCTACACTAAATATGTGATCCCGGCCCTACGGACAAGTATGGACTGTGTCATGTTAGTGACTGATGACCCAGTGTAGGAGGGGGTCACGCATCCGTGATCCAACACGACCGCCCGCATTGATCCACGGATTCGGCTTACACCCCCGCTGGGATCGTGGGTTGAAGCGAGACAGGGGTTGACCGTCAGTGTTGGAGGAACTTGGGTAAATAGCCCGGAGTATTGGATAGTGTTCTTTAGAAGTGGTGCTCGTCGAAAGTGAGCAATTCAAGATCTCGGAGTGTTATTGCAGTGATCTCCCAAGTATAAACAAAATCGCGGCAGGATTCAATTAAAGCCGGGATTGCTTCTCATAACAAAGTCTGTAATATTAGGAAAAATCATTTTCAACAAAATGAGGTTCACATATAACTCTTTTCATTCTTCTAGCTTCTTTATTTATTATAACAGTTGTGCTTTTTTTCGGTTTTGTAGAGATTTTCCTACATTTTATTCCATTAGAATTATATTAAATATGAGAATAAGGAATTTCAAAATTACTTCTGATAATATTATATATATATATATATATATATATATATATATATATATATATATATATATATATATATATATATACATATACATATACACACATATATGTAATAAGACAGATTTCGCGATGGGTGGTTGCAACCATGGCCCATAAAAATGACACCGTTTTAGCTAAAGACCTTTATTAAGATAACGTTGGAGGACGGGTTCCCACTTCATCATAGGGACAGGACAAACTGAGGAGTCAGTTAGCATGAAGTTATATGTAAAAAAGTCTTAACACCTGGGTCCACACCTCAGTCAAAATCTACCTCCGACAGCGTGCATCTCCTTTTTGTTTCGAAATTTCCTAAATTGTCCGATAGGGCAATTATTATAGAGAGTAATTAGAGAGCTATAATTGGTTGGTCACCTTCTCTGAGAGCGTAAACTGTTGCCCCAGAGGTCAATTTAGGTTAAGGGTTAAAAAGGGGAATGCAAAAGGACACGGGAATTTTTAACCCTTGACTTATTAAGTTTAGAACACCCCTGAGAATTTTCTGTGGGTGTCTTAAGGGTTTTATATAAAATGCCTACATCAGTTTCCTGATCCAGTGTACTTTTCCTTACACACGCACGCACACACACACATACATATACATATACATATACATATACATATATATATATATATATATATATATAACTGGATGGCACTTTCCTGTTAAGCATTCACCCATGCAACTCCATTGATTTTGTTGATTATTTTATTATACGAGCCCCATATAAACAGCCGGCTTTATTCCTTAAGATAACACAAACACACAAAGTGTGTCTTTGTAATTTAGGTGCAGCGACCAAGAAGAATTCCTACCATTCATTTCTCTAGACTTTCTACTATCTGCAGAGGTATAGTTTGTGAACTTGGTGGACATTATGACCAAAACATATTTTACATGCCACTGCCGCCTTTAACGAATACGGCAGATCTTTAGCTGGGTTGAGCCCCGAACCCACAACCCTAAGTTTACGATATCACTGCCTTTGCTGTCTGAGCTACAGCGGCTCATAAAGAAGATCTGTTAAAAAAAAAAGGAAATATATATTTTTTGGTAATTCAGAGGTGGTAAAATATCTATTTGCTTCTTTAATGTTATAATGATCAATTTCTCTAATTGTCTTTAAGTATTTTACATATGTCAAGTGTGTTTGACCATGTCTACTTACATTAGAACGTTGTATATTCATATCTATGAGTACACTGTCGAAGCTTAAAATACTCTCAGAAAAAATAATGAATCCTTTTCAGTTAAAAATAACCCTGCCACTGGCTATAAGATAAGAGCCATCCAAACATATGTATGTTTCTCAAGACACTAGCGTTCTGCTTCCTGTCATGCCATCTGAATCTCCAGAATGATTTATTTTCAAATTCAATCCATGGCTTTAATCTGTCAGGATCTACAAGGAAATCGTCCTCCAAAATACTCTTCAGTGAAAGCTTTATCGCTGACAATATCCCTATCACATATTCTGTACAAGTAAAAACTTTTGAAATTGAAACACTTAACATTATGCTAAAATGTCTGTTTAAGATGACTAGATTCGCTGCCAAAGTCTCCCCGAGTGTTCGGTTGGCTTGTGAAGAGTAAAAATACTGGTGTACTGAACCATTCCAATACTCCCTTCTCATGGCTTCCATGTCGAATCAAGGAATAATCAAAAAATTAAACCAAAGATCCGAAACTGACAAAGATAAGCTCGCAGATAGTTCTGCAGTATTCTGCTTTTCATACCTCTTGTTTGAATTCCACCTTAGGCTTCGCTTGATCCTTCAAACTCATACCACCTCCGCTGTGAAAAAGCCAGTAGTTTCTTTTGAAACGTGTAATCTGTCTCGCTAGTAAACGTAAAATCTAAAGCTGCAAGCCTAAGGGAGAACAAAGAACTTATCGTACTCTTAGATGCGCTACAGAATCATGACAACAAGTCAGCTGAAACCAAGCAACACGCACAAAAACAGGTATTTTTTAAGTGCTGTTTTCACACGCTAAGATCTATATGCAAAGTTCGGAAAACGGTTAAAAATCTTGCAGGCCGAGATTTTTTATACATGTAAAATGCAGCCGAGTTCTTTGTTCTCACTCTTAGAACAAGAAAAAAACCCAAAATTCTGTCATAGAGTCTGAATGTTTTTAAAACAGTGTATAAACATAAAATATTTATTTTACTCATTTAAAAAAATTCTCAACAATGATTATTTATTTTTGTTACGTGAATTACCTAAACGAAGCTTTTAGTTTAACAATAGAATCATTGTTTTCCTTCTAATAGGGCAACAAAAATCTTGTCAAAGTAAACTTACCTACGTATATTTTGTTATATACTTGTTACCACAAGTTAATACGCAGTGAAGTCTTTTTTTAAAAAGTACATACTTGTACTTGATACATTTTACTTGCACTGGTTAGTATATCAGCTAACCCTAATTAAAAAATATAAAATAATTATGTTTCAAGAGTTCAAACTGTAAAGAATCATAATAATGTGGCACCTAGTAAAAGGTTTGGAGAAGCAAATTTTATGTAGCTTAAATCAGATTGTTTGTATATAGATATGTATATAGAATAATAATAAATTTGCTTAATTTTATTTTAAACTATAAACCTTGCATGTGTTTATTTTAAGAGTGTAATTAGTTTGTTTTTATTTTAAGTCTGTAGTCTCTCAGAACGTGTGGTTGAATTTAAACTTAAATAATCTACACAACGCAACCCAAATAATATTTAGTTTTTGTGACTAACAAAATAAATAAACACTATAAATTTTATCATAGGGAAATACCTAAATCTAAACCAGAGCTACACGACAATAAACATTTTTATGTAATTTTTTCCTTATGAAAAAAAATAATTTTAACCGAAATGCCGACTTTATATAATTTGGAGCCCCGGCAAAAGTCTGATTGGTCCGGCTCTACAGCTACCGCTGCAGATGGAGAAAAAAACGACAAGTAACAACTGTTATAAAGTAGGCAGTTGATAGTGTGTGTGTGTTCCTAAACACTGATATTTATCACCTGTGTAATAATTTTATAATCATTATTTCGTCAGCAGACGGTAATCTTTATACATTTAACCTTTTATGTAATATTTTAGTGTTGTAACAGGATAGTTAATGTTACTAGTAGTTAGCACTTTTCGTTCGAATGTGTTTAACTTGAGTCACACACATCTTATATTTAAAATACAAATTACTCTTATGAAACGCCTTCTTTTTATTAAATAAATATATTTCTGCATCGAAAACAGTTCTTAAACAGACTGTGTAACAAAAATGTAAAGGAAAACTATATATTAAAAATTATAAATTTGTAACATGAATATAGGATTTAGAACAAAATATCGTTACAGAAAAGATATTCTTCATTCTCAAATTTCTTTCTTAGAAATTGTATTTTTTATGAAGTTATTACTTTACTATCGCTGTTTTTCTCATAAGCACACACACATACACACAATATATATTATAAAATATATATATATATATATATATATATATATATATATATATATATATTATATATATATATATATATATTATATTATATATATATATATATATATATATTATATATATATTATATATATATATATATATATATATATATATATATATATATATATATTTATATATATATATATATATATATATATATATATATATATATATATATATATATATATATATATATATATATATATATATATATATAACAAAAATAACTAGTTTTGAGTCTTGATATTTCCGTGACTATACTTCAAAATTTCTCAAAATGGCATAAACTTATTTTTATAAGAAGTCTTGAATTCAAACATTAATTAATTTTTGTTTGATGTAATAATTTTGAATATATATATTCTTTACGTATAAAAATATGCTGTAGATATTTTTCTTCTTTCATTATTTATGACAAAATAATACCTATAATTCCATAAAGATTAAATTTTCATTTCATTCCTAAAACGTTCTGATAGATGGAAAGAAACCAGTTAATAATAGCACTGTAATAAATGTTTTCTTCTCCATCGGAATCCGTGTGCAATGTAAGTATGCAATATATGGCGCAATGTTACAAGCAAGAAACCCCCCATTTATTGTATGTTGGGTGGCAACATCCACTCCTCGGCAGCAATGAAATTCTTGGTCGTTGAAATCCGCGAGATCAATCTGCATCGGTCTCGGATGCATGACCCCTCTCCCCCTCCCTCCGAACAAGGGGGTCATCAGTCACTAGTGACAGACCACTCCGGCCAGTCACACCTCTATGCTCACACGCATTCTCCTAGTTTCCCCCGGGGTGTTACTTTCCAATTGAAGGTAGAAGAATGATTTAGTACAAGGACCTGTCTAATAATAAAATTGTCCAGGTCTGTGGACCGCGTAAGTAGGAATATATGAGTGTCGCCATCTGATGGAAGTAATAAAACCTAACCAGTGTTTCTTTTCTTTTTTAAAAATACCTCTCAGATTTTTTTTCTGCATAAAATAGGGCATTTATGTTTCTGCTGTTGCCACGAGAGAAGAATTAGCAACAACAGAAGTTATTGTTTAGTACAATCCAATAAAATTGTCCAGATCTGTAGAATACACGAGTGTCGCCTTCTGATGTTGATAATAAAATCTATTTTTTTACATTTCTTTTAGATTTTTTTAGGCATGTTTTTCTTACGTCTAGATGTAGGTAAAATAGGACATCTATCTTTCAGGCTACTGCCACAACAGAAGAATTTGATACAAAAAAGAATTGATTAGTACACTATATTAGAACTAGGCAATGGTGAAAATCTTACATCATGATATATTTTTGTTTTTATAATGCAGCAGGCAATACATGCACATATACCTTTATGCCAATTCATGGCTGCGTAGCCGTTACCAATTTAGCTCCACCTGAAGAGCATGTGTAGTTTAAGGAATGCTACTGACGCAAGTAACATTACTCCCGCTGGGTCCTCGTAATTTAGAAACAGGGACTAATCAGAAGACACCCAGGCCTGGTCTTCCACCCCAGATGTATCGTTTGAGACCATAGAGCACATTGAAACTGTAAACATGTATTACGTATCCCACTCACCTTTAACGAACACGGATCATGATACATCATGATATACAACCAGCTCTATATCGTGATTTAACGATATATCGATATACGACATATATTTTGATAATTTTTAAAGCTTGAAGCTTTATTTCTTTATACCATTATGCTATGAGTCTAAAATAAAAATATTTTAGAAAATTTTTTTTCAAAAGTATTTCATCTCCATAAAAACTGATATTTACTGAATGATTTAAAATTATTCACCGTGAAGTGTTATGAAGAAGCAAGAAATATAAACAAGTCAAACACTTAAATTGTAATAATATGGAATTACGTAATATTTAATCGAAAATGGACGGAGAAATTTAAATCGATTTAGCTTATTAGCGTTTATTCCACATCATGATACATTGCCGAACAGAAAATCTGGAAATCAGTGCCACGATACAGTACATTTTATTGTATTTTACGATATATCGATAGTCCCCTAGTCTATATATATATATATATATATATATATATATATATATATATATATATATATATATATATATATATATATATATATATATATATATATATATATATATATATATATATATATATATATATATATATATATATATATATAAAGAGAGCAGGGCCATATCCAGGGAGAACTCAAGCTTCCTCCCCCCCTTTTTACTTGAAATTTTAGAGTCTACAGTATTGCATTTTAATATAAGACTACAGTTTCAAATAAAAATTTTTTAAAACAACATAATTATTCAAAATTTAATTATCAAATAAAATATCATTTTTAAAAAATTTTGGTTTGTTTTTTAAATTTTTATATTTTTAACTCCCAAAATGTTTATACAGTTGCTAGAACATATTACTGAAGATTGCGCTTGGGTTTATATATACGTGATATCCAGTTTAATATAGCTTTTAATGCTATTATTAACAATATATATTTATATTAAATTATATTTTTTTCTAAATTTTATGTTTTTGGCCAAAAAATACCGAAGTATATAATTGGCCCAGTCCCATTTATCGTCACTGAATTGTCGTCTGTCAATAAAATCATCAACTCGACGTCTTCGAGACACTTTACGAGGCTCGGCCCTATTCCGCCCCTCCTGTTCGGGCACATTTATGCTGTTTAGACTCATTTATGGCCCATGGGTTTATGTTCTTTTTTTTTTCCTTTATTCCCGTAACGAGGTCACCCGTAATTATCGCACTCGGACAGCCATTAAGTGATCGGTTTGGTGTATCATTAACCGGCGAAATGGTGCTTTTATTTCGCACCACTCGATTCCACAAAAACGCCTCTGTGTTCCGCACATTTAATGATTCGGAAGCTAGGCTGTATCGACTGGGACAAGATGCTCGGATTGAAGTGGGTTTTTTTTTTCCCTATATCTTCGTGTGATTGGATGAGAAAAAAAATAAAGCCTTATTTTTTCTTCTATTTGATGTGATGGTTTTAAAATATAGTACAATATGAAACAGTTGTAATATTTTGTAATAAAGCTGAAAACTTAGATGAATTCTCGTAAATTCTCGTAATTCTTTTAAAAGTTTTGATAGAAACACTATCCTTCTCGTAAATTGATATACTATTTACATCAAACTGTTGACTTTTTTTTTTTTACTTTAAATGTATTATAGGAATTATTGGAATATTCTGAAAAGAAAGCTAAAAAGGTAAAATGCTTAAAGTAGAATAAAACAAAAGGAAGTGGGTGTAATCTGGCAGATACATGTTTCAGACATAATTTCCACTCAAGTGCCAAAACACAGATAGTAGAGCACACAGAAAAGTAAGCAATTATACATCTATATTTAAGTTGCAAAACTGTGTATAACCTTTAATGTTTTTCCCCAGGAAATTCCTTATTTTTTCAATGCAAAACAACCACAAGATTAACTGTGTTATAAATACATTTAAAATTATTTTAACAAAGTTAAATTAGGTATCTAAACACCTTGTAGAAATATATTTATAATCGAATCTCTATTTTGCGAAGTTTTACATGGAATCAAGAATATTTTGCAATTTTCCTCGTAAAAGTATGCATACCGATTCCATATTTTGTAATTTCTAAAAAGCTTTAAATATTCTTAAAACTTCTTAGATTTTATTTTCTACGTCTGCACCAATTTTTTGATAAATTAATTGATTTTGGAAAGCATTTAGACTCATAAATATACAACATTATGTTCAAACTGAATTTCCTATTTGTAATAAATATCACGTGAACAAAGCAAAAATTACAAAAATGTTATAAAGGTGTTAGTGAATTTAATGTCACAAAACTGAACAAAAGCGTACTCTTAAACTATATTAACTTAAAATCTTTTAACCCCTGAATCATCGTGCCCGTCTCTTACTGGAGCGTTCCATCTAAAAACAGTTTATCCCACCAATATTTTATATCAGCTGAGCTTTAGTGATGAAATATACTGGGATTTCCATTTTTATTAGAGAAACTTTGTATTATTTATAAATATTGCAACACAGAACTGTGTATATGAAATTTAAAACTTTATCGTACCCAGAAAAATTATTAAATTTTTGTAAAAAAATGTTATAGTAGATAATGATGTTGAATGAAAACATTATCGTTTTCTGATAATACTTATTGCGTTATTCATAGCGTACATAGATTTCCTTTATCCAAATGTTACATATATTTTTAATAATCTGCATTTAAACTTCCTGCCTAATTTGCATGTGTGAGAAAAATTAAATAAAATATAAAATATAATTTAATGATCAAATTTGTGCCTTTAAATCCTTAAAATTAAAAAAGTAGTTTTTTAGATTAATTTGTTTAGTTTTATAAATATTAAAAAAAAAACCATAAAAATTTCGATAAAATGTTATCGAAATTGTGCGACGAGAAAGGAGTTAAGGTACTAAATAAACCATGCACCATTTTTTTTCTTTCAAAAAAAGAAAATTTAATGATCAATTTTGTGGCTTTAAATCTATAAAATTTAAAAAAAAATTGTTTTTTATATTAATTTGTTTAGTTTTATAAATATTTTTAAAAAACCATAAAAATTTTGATAAAATTTTATCGAAATTGTACGACGAGAAAGGAGTTAAGGTACTAAATAAACCGTGCATCATTTTTTTTTCTTTAAAAAAAAGAAAATTTAATGATCAATTTTGTGCCTTTAAATCCGTAAAATTTAAAAAACAGTTTTTTATATTAATATATTTAGTTTTATAAATATTTTTAAAGAACCATAAAAATTTCGATAAAATGTTATCGAAATTGTGCGACGAGAAAGGAGTTAAGGTACTAAATAAACCATGCACCATTTTTTTTCTTTCAAAAAAAGAAAATTTAATGATCAATTTTGTGGCTTTAAATCTATAAAATTTAAAAAAAAATTGTTTTTTATATTAATTTGTTTAGTTTTATAAATATTTTTAAAAAACCATAAAAATTTTGATAAAATTTTATCGAAATTGTACGACGAGAAAGGAGTTAAGGTACTAAATAAACCGTGCATCATTTTTTTTTCTTTAAAAAAAAGAAAATTTAATGATCAATTTTGTGCTTTTAAATCCATAAAATTAAAAAAAAAAAAAATTTATATTACTATATTTAGTTTTATAAATATTGTTAAAGAACCATAAAAATTTCGATAGCGTTAAACAAATTTTATCAAAATTGTACGACGAGAAAGGAGTTAAGGTACTAAATAAACCGTGCATCATTTTTTTTTCTTTAAAAAAAAGAAAATTTAATGATCAATTTTGTGCTTTTAAATCCATAAAATTAAAAAAAAATTGTTTTTTATATTAATTTGTTTAGTTTTATAAATATTTTTTAAAAAAAACCATAAAAATTTCGATAAAATTTTATCGAAATTGTACGACGAGAAAGGAGTTAAGGTACTAAATAAACCGTGCACCATTTTTTTCTTTAAAAAAAAATTTAATGATCAATTTTGTGCCTTTAAATCCATAAAATTTAAAAAAAAAATTGTTTTTTATATTAATTTGTTTAGTTATATATATATTTTTAAAGAACCATAAAAATTTCGATAGCTTTAAACAAATTTTATCAAAATTGTGCGACGAGAAAGGAGTTAAGGTACTAAATAAACCGTGCACCATTTTTTTCTTTAAAAAAAAATTTAATGATCAATTTTGTGCCTTTAAATCCGTAAAATTTAAAAAACAGTTTTTTATATTAATATATTTAGTTTTATAAATATTTTTAAAGAACCATAAAAATTTCGATAGCTTTAAACAAATTTTATCAAAATTGTGCGACGAGAAAGGAGTTAAGGTACTAAATAAACCGTGCACCATTTTTTTTTCTTTTAAAAAAGGAGAGAAGCTATTAGTAATAAAGTCTAAAGTTTATATATCCGTGGACTGAAAAGATACCCTCTCTTTTCAGTCGGGGTAGCAATAATTCCTAGTCCTCTACCACCCTTGGGTTTCAATTTCTTTCCGACCCAGCGGCTCCTCGCGCCACTTTCTAAATGAAAACCACGTGACGCGACGCAAACGACGTCGTTCAGTCCACCCCATTTAACGCCACCCTCGCCCCCATGCAATAATAGTAATAACGCTTTCGGTGCTGTGTAGCGTAAACGTCGGAAAACGTTCAACTCCGAATGGCGTTATCCGCTGGCCATGTGTTGACGCATGGATTCACTGAACGCGGTTCGGATCAAATGCTGGGAGTTGCCTTTCAACAAATTAATGCTTCACGTTTGCGAATTCTAGATGCAGGGGAGTTATTAATTGGGCAGTTACGACTGTGAGGCACATATGAAAACACATACATCTATCTGGCTGATTCAGTGGTAGGTGACTATATTGCCTATCTTATTGTTAGTGGTCTCACACCTAATGATATGCTGATTACACGAAAATGTTTCCTATCTTACGCATAGCGCCATCCTTATATAATTTTTGTTTACCCCTATATAAATTTTGTGCAACCTTAATAAAACCTAAGTCAAAAGGTATTTAAAAAACCGCATAACAAGCTGTCTATATCATAGCACCTTATTGCTTTGAAGTGGTTGGCTTATAGAAGAGACGTAAGCAAGACTTACTTGCGACGGTTTTCAAGGAATAAGGTAGGAATAAAATGTAATAATATTAAGAGGAAATTTATGGGAGAGTTTTTATTGTAAAAGAGATGATCGTATGTAATATTATATTAGTAAATTCAGTTGTGTAATGTAAAATTATTGGATAAAGTATTTGTCTTTGTTCAGGTAGTTTCCCTTTGATAAGTTCCGCCCTAATGAATTAAATTCCCTAAATTTTGCCGCTTTTGTGTTGGCCATTCTCTGTATATAACCCGCTGGGAACTGTTCTGGTTATACGAACTGAATCCTGATTACTTACGAATTCGTAAGTAAATAAAAACAGATTTGTTTCAGTAACACCATGTATAGTTATTTCTTGTTGCCGTCATAAGTATATCTTTTAAAAGACAACCTGAATTCAGATTTGCTTCAATAACACCATATATAATTATCTCCTGTTGCCGTCATAAGTATATCTTTTAAAGGACAACCTGAATTCTAACACATGTGAAGCTTTTTAAGTCCTTATTTCCCTTTAGGCCACTTTAAAGTGGATAGATATACATCATATTGAATTTCTTATGTTCAGTTTAAACGTATGGGGGAAAATACATCTATCAATGGAAGATAAGATTAGCATTTAAAGATAACTTTACATTAACTTAACCAGATGATTGTACGGAAAAAGCTCTACCTCATTGTCTTTTTCTTTTTAGTATGCCAAAAAATACTTCATACAACTTAAAATCAAATATGTTTCTTGCTCTTTTTTAAAACTGAATTTTGCCTAATCCTAGAAAATTTTCGTTTTGTCATGTGTTAAAGTTTGTATAAAATTTTTTTAAATGCAATGCATTTATCCGTATAAATATTTTCACATACATCATTATATAACTAGATGAATCCAATATGACTGGTATCCATCCACTTTAAATGCCATTTATGACACTTAAGTCTATAAATATTTTAATGTAAATAACTTTATCAGTTTTATACTATATCACTCGCATACTTAATGTATGTCAGCTAATCAATAATTATATCAGTATTATAGTAAGTTATATGTTTGTACTTTTCAATAATCCTTTAAAAAGGATAATTATTTTTCAAGAATCTTACTTAAATTTAAGTGTTTCATTACAGTAATTAAAATCAATCAGTTCAAGTCAAATTGCTTTTTGGCGTAGCCCCATCGATGTCAAAAAAACTTTATATCGCCAAAGATTCCTTCAAAAATTATTGCACTTCAAGATTTTCGTTTTAAGTTTTCACAGCTGGAGTAATAAATACAGCTCCGAAACCCTAAAAGAGAGAAATTCTCGAAATTTCCAATCTCGTCACTTGACAGAACTAACGAAGACTTACACTCTGGTTGAAAACGCGTATTGCTATCTCCCTTTCGGCAGCATCTCAATACGAAGGTGTCATATCCTGGGAGAAATAATGACTTCCATATACATACCACCTTTCAGACGCTCGGGGATGATATGTGGAAATCGGAAAATATGAAGCTAGCTGTCTGGAATAGATTGCAAGCGAGGCGATACGGCAGCCAAAGGAGAGGGGGGCATAAAAATCATTTTTTCTTCCTCCCTCCTTTTATATATATAAGGAGTAAGTGGGGGGAGGAGAGGGGGCAGTCTGGAAAAACTGTCAAGGGCAGGTGGATCCTGCGTCAAAAAATAGGGCCCTCAGCCCGAGGAGAAAGGGGAAAGAGATAGAAGGCGAGCACTATTGAAAATACATATAGTCTTGGAAATGTTTAGAAGGTATGAGGGGAACACGTGGATTTTGATTTAATCGAATGGGAGAAGGCCAGGATATTTCTCCAGTAGATTTGAAATATTCTGGTGATGTGGAAGAATATCTCAAAAAATGGCAATCCGTAGGAGGAGTAATTATATGTGAACAGAAGCTGATGGTTTATTTGAATGAAAAATCTCGAATATGAAAGTCTGGAAAGATTACTCTGTCTTCAAAACTCTTTTTAGATCTCTACCTTATATGGCCCTAGGGGTAGTTGCTGATGAAAGAACGTGAATTCCTTTCAGCTGAAATTTTCGTAATGTTGAAATATGTGAGTACTTAATTGGATGAAGGCTAGCTAAAAACAACTATATTTAGATTGGCGTAATGAAAAATGTAAGGGTTTTTCTCAGCAAGCAGTTACATTTGTAAAACTGCTATTTAATATGGAAATCAGCTGGGTATAAAGTACCCTTGAGAATAATTCCCTTCAACAAGCAATATCTAATAATCTTAATACTTTAAGTTATCATTTTTTTATTCAACTGTGAATGGGCTGTTTTTAATTTTAATGCTTTAAACATTGTACAAACAAATTGTTTTGTATATGAGATTAAAAATCGTACTTCCCGAGTTTCATTCAGACTATTCTTTTAAACATTTTAGATTTTTTAAAAACATAATATTTAGTTAAGTGCAGCATAATAATTTTAATTACGTCTAGGATTTAAAATTTTGAGATCTTTTCGAAAATTAAGAAATTGCATTTTGGAGAAATTAATTAATCATACGACATTAAAAAACAAATTTTCCAAATATTTTGTCTACAACATTCAGATTAAAATAAGTACAGGATTAATTTATTCTAGGATTATCAATCGCACCTTAAATTAATATCTATTTCTTTTATTTATTTATCTATCAGAAAGAAAACTGGAATAGAGAAACATTGTCTGGGAGTACTCTGTATTTTCAGCTTTAAAAGAATTATGTTAAAATTCATTTTAATGACAGACCAGTTCAAGGTCATAGCTCATCGTAAAATGCGTTGAAAGGATAAATTTGAAGTTTCCAGAAATATTTTGAGGAATAAGGGAAAAAATATATCACAGGGAAAAGTTGTTAAATGAAGAAAGCATTTCGCTTGGAGGTTATGTTACGAAGAATTTCGCAAAATGGTCCATAGGAAAGTTCACGATATAGGATTATTTACTATAAGTATGACTGTAATTTTTATTAAAATTAAATAAATAAAAGTTTCATGATCAACCATAAAAATATATTTGAAAAGGAAAGGGAAAATATTTCTTGCACTATAATTGTAGAATTCTTATTCCCTTTATGATATTTATGAGTATAGCACTTGCCTATATCCATCATACATTAAAATTTTATAGGGTTTTTTTTTAAAAAAGATGTGGATGTCTGTTGAAGACACTACTCTAGTTGTGCCATTAAATGTATAAATACAAAGTTGATATTTTTATAAAATATATAAACTATGTCCCTGAAATGTATTTTTAAAAATTTTACGCATATACTAGGAAGCATAAGGGAATCGCAGAGAATTTCATCTAAAAAGAGTGCCTTTAAATGGACGATATTACCAGTAAGTTAAATTATTTAACAACATTAATGAGCGTACTGCTGACGCTAAACAAACGTACTGTTTCCAAAACTATAATACTTACGATCTGACAGGGCCTCCTAAACAATTTTCCTTTGTGAGACAATTAAAACTTTCACCCTTATGTTCCTCCTTTAAAAAAAAATTTGGAGAAAAAAGAAAACAAAGCCCCTTTTACTTTTCCCACCTATGCTCCCAGAATAGCGTTCAGAAAATTGGAAGTTGTCAGGTGCAAGTGACATGTTAGGCTTCGTCGTATAATAAACAAGCGAGCCTGTGCGTAAGAGAGAGCGAAAGAGGAAGGGGGCCCTTATCCGGCGAACTCTGGTGCGCCCTCTCACAAAGGGGGGGCCCGCGTGCTTTTGACAGGCGCCGCCGACATTTATCAAGAACAGGCACCAGTTCTAGTGTGTGTATACGCGGCGGAGGAGGGGGTGGTGGTGGCTTTACGCGCAGTGGCAAAGCCGCCCGCTTGTGCTAGCCCCGTAGAAAATGGTTTGGGGGACCGGTGCCAAATACAACATTTTCATTGGGGGTAGATCATTATTGTGGAGGCGGCGCAATCTTTATTCTGTCAGCTGAGAACGATTTCTTAATAACTTGCTCGACGTACTTTCATGGACGACGAAATGACTTCGGCCAATCTTAAACTCTAATCTTCAGATCTAAAGTGTTAAGGCAAAATTACTCTAAAATAGTTATGGACCTGTAAATAATACGCTTGTTACAGAACATTGCAATGTCTACCATTAGTTGGAGGTAAATGGTAATTTCATGCTTTATGGATTTGACTACGATGTATGAAACTTTATTCGGCTTTGTGGAGGAGAATTCTTGTCTTGAGTTAGATACCCGAATGACTAGTGAACAATTTGTTTCTATTGAAAGCATCGGCGACTTGAAAGTATTCACACTCAGACACTCATTTAATAGTTACGACTTTGAGGAGAGGAGGAAACCTCGATGTCTTTGAGACTGATCTCTCGAAATGCTCGTAAAGAAAAGCAGATGGGAGTCAGAGGAGGAATTGCGTGAGGAAACACCTTTATCCTCTTTATTATTAAATTTACTAAGCCTGAGTTAATAGGAATATTTCTACAATTTAAATACTTATCGCAGTTTTAAGAAGACAGCGATCTGAATCGAATGGTGAATGAATGAAACTGTGGAACTTGGGATCAACAACAATCTGCAGCCTCGTTTAATCGTTAAGAAAGAAAAGAGGTTCTGAATGTTTAAGAGGTATAGTTAAGGAAACAATAAAACTATAAACGGTAGAGCTGTCAACATCCTATTTAGTAGTCTATTTTTCCTAAATCATGTCGGCATTTGCTCCCCTTTAAATATAAAACCTGGGGACAATTGAAATATCTGTTAAGTATATGTAAGTATTATTAGGCTTTATAGGACACATTCTACATACAAATGGCATGAACTTATAAATGCTGATGAATGTTCTTTGTTTAAATACGCCTGACTGCATAAACCTCACATCCCTCGTACATTTGTAATTCAAATGAAAAACTAAGTCACATAAAGTGTATAGATAAAAATCCAAAACCCAAAAAGAGGCAGCCCAAATTTTGATCGATAACTAATCTCAAGAAGGATCAATTGTGGATATAAATGCATAAGCCAATTACATCCTATTAAATGAATAAAATGATCATTCTTATTTATAAATAAGAGGATATAACATTAGTGGTGATAAATGACCCTCAATGATAAATTTACATCATTATACAGTAACTTTTTTTTTAATATAAATCAACAGCATGTGGTGAATGTTGTTAAAAAAATAGGGATTTATTCATTTCCACCAGACAGCAACGATTAATTCCTTAAAATTTTGATCCACACATAATTCCAGTTTCACATCTCTTAAAAAAAAATCAGCTTTTTTTTATAGTTTTAAAACTAAATGATAATTTGAGAATATATTTTAGATTTTTCAAGAATATTTACTTATATCCTTTAAAATTTTTCAAAGAAAAATAATGAAACTGCATTCTGTATTTTATAAAAGTACAACAATAATAAGTTGATTTTAATTCATATGATCAAATATACGTTTGTCATGTGGAAGGTATAGTTAACGCTTAACACTGGTAAGATTCTTCTAAAAAGACTATATGTTATAGAAATTATAACGCGCTTGTATTATGTTATAATTTGACAAAATGGCTGATGCGTTAGATACAAAAATTTCTGACTCCTACCATCGTGAAATAAATTTTGTCTACGCCATTGTGTATATGTTAATGTATATATGTGTATATATATATGTATTTATATATGTCAGGATTTAAAATGTAGATTAATTTTAAGAGATTTTAATTAGGGATTCTTTTACTGAGAGTGACACGGCGTGAGGAGTTAGCCACATAAATACGGCTCACTCGCAGTGATCTGGGCAGAGAGCAACATGCACAGTCCACAGTCAGACCTGTAGCTCCCCGAAGTAGTTAAGCCTGCCTTTGTTAGAAGTTGGGCGCCAATGTGAGACGCCATTAAAGATGATTGTCGAGTAGTGTGGTTTGAGATTTGAATAAACGATGAAAATGTACGCATTACTATATTTTCATTTAGTGGGTCCTGTCATATATATATATATATATATATATATATATATATATATATATATATATATATAATGTGTGTATATGTATATATATATATATATATATATGTGTATATATATATATATATATATATATATATATATATATATATATATAACCTATTACTATTTCCGTGCACAGTTTTATTCTATTTATTATTAAAACTTATAAAAAATTTAACTCTTGTATTTTGAATACAAAGAAAACCTTCGCATTTTTAATGCGTACAGTTCAAGTAAAAACAAAGATGAAGACAAAGCCGTTTTATACTCTCATTTGTTAAAAAAAAAAAAAAAAGTTAACTTTTCAAAACATTGGCGATGTAAATTTCAAATATTGACTGCATGTGTAGAAAAGTTAGCGTGATAATTTGATCGAATATAAAAACAACCGATATTTTGACCATATTTAAAGTACTTTATGAAAGTTTTTATTTTTATTTTTCTTCACTAGCCTCATATTAACCCTGTTTCTACCTTCAATGTTCCCATTATCGTAACATATTTTAAAACTGTTAATGTCATGTCATTTTCTAGATATTCTCCTCAAGTTTTTTTTTCCTCCTATCATCAATACCAAGTCTGTAACTCGTGTAAAGTTACCAGTCCCTTTTCTTCCCGTGGAACTCCAGGACTCAGTGTCACAGCTGAATGGGAAAACGCCGCTGCGGCAGGAGCCTCGGTTTCAAGAGCTTAATTAGGCTTAAGAAACAGCTGTCCCCCCAGCACTTAATCCCTTCCACCCCCGAACCTACCTAGCTGGCGGATTAGGCCGGGGAAAACCGCGCGCACTTGTCGCGATCACGTGACGGATTAGAGCCGGCCGGCCGCCCTGATTGGTCCCGGCCCCCGGAAGGGATTAGGCATTAACTGAAACATATCTGAAATTAATACTCTTCTAATTCACTCCGCATGCATTGACTGTAACTGATCCACGAAGAGTTTTTTGAGCGTGGGAACAACTCGCTTTTGGCTGGTGGTAAGTTGCTCAGCGGTGTGGCTTGATCCGTTGTGGCAAAGGAATGGGAAACGTTGGCCACGTTTTTTAGCGGGGTGGTTTCGTTTTTTTAAAAAGCATTAAGTAGAGAAAAAAAAAAGCAAAAATCGAATATGTTTTTCATATTTCTAGTGGTGATTGTTCGTTCGGGTGAGAACGACTGAGGGTTGTGGGGCAATCGTAATTCTTTTAACATGGGAATGATTTAAAACCACTGAACATATGTATATGTATATTTAGATCCCTAACAAGATGTGGTTTACAGATACTTGAGGTTTTGGATGATTTTTATATAAAAAATACAATACATTGGACAGAATTCGTTTAGTATACTTTGAGTAACACTTTTTTAGTAATGCGTGTTATTGCTTCATATATTCATTTTAATTTGGACTGAATCCTGTACATGGTCTAGAGCAGAGTTTTCCAACTTTTTTTAACCCCTTTTCAGAAATAAAGCTTACTAACTTCTGTTCTTGAATTCAGTCGATGTACTAACCCATAATTTTCTAACCTTTAGGTTTATATTCCACTTTTTCAAACAGTGATTGAGTGGGGCACATCTATTAGGTCAAGTATATTATAGTATGTGTTGACAGAGAAGGGCAAATTTAAAATAACTTAATTGAAATTTCTGAGCAATATTTCTGTACTACTAAAAATTTGATTAGCAAAACTATATATTTTTAAAAATTTTATATTACTAGTGAGAGGCTTGAACTTAGTTCAAAAACAGTAAAATTTCAATATTTGGTGCTATGTTTGTCATCAGTAATGTTAATTTGCCAAGTTCTTTCTAAAGGCAAAAAGCTATTTTTTGAAAAATGGGTTATATTTATCTGTGGTATCAATCAAACAATTCAATGCATTCTTCCTAGTATTGCCCATTCTTGATGGTTAGTTCTCGGTGTTTCTTAATATGTTTAGACCAAGATTGACTTGGTCTCTTGCAGCCCATAAGAAAACGGTGCTTCACCTCCAGTTTCAGCTGTTATGAAGATTTATTAAACCTTATTCCGATCAAGCAAGAAATTTGAATCCTTTCAGTTTGCCAAGGTTTTAGACCACTTGGGAACCAATGGTCTAAAGCCTTTGTTCTCAAAATGGATGTTGGCCCAGATAGCATGTATATTGCAGCAAGTTTGATTTTTTCTGGATAATATCTTGTTATAACAAATTTGACGCTACAAACTTGCAGCAAAACTCCTGCAAGTGTGACGGGACATAAAGCGACCACTCTTTTGCAACGCTGTTTTGCTGAAAAACTGTGGCAGCATTGTCATGACAACCTTAAAGCCAGCGAAAATTCTTAGACTTGCTGCCGTCATGTTTCAAACTTGCAGGCTTGTCATGCTGAACTTGCTGCAAGTTCGCAGGCTTGCAAAGCAAGACTGCTGCAATTTTGCTATCTAGGGCAGCAACCTGGTTTGCCCCGAGTGTATGCCAAGCATGCCACGGTAGTGTTCAAAGTCAGAAATTCATCCAAAATAGTTCCATTCATCGCATTAAAGACAATAAGCATTAAATTTGTTAATTTTTTGTCATTTTCTTCTTAGTTAAAAGGGTACTTCTGCTGTGAATATTTGCTTTCCTAGACAAATAAGTATCCGCAGCGAAAAATGCTTGAGAACCACTGGTTTAAAGGAGTGGTACCACCTCTGGTGCAATCTGGGAACTAAATTTACTTTAAATGAAAGGTTGTAAAAAAGAAATCTCACTACATATAATATGATTCAACTACATTTCAATTTTTCATTTATATCCCATGCAAAAAATTCAATCCCTGTATTGTTGAAAAGATTGATTACTTTTTTTTAAACTGCTGATCCGTTTAAAAATAATAAAGCTTTAAAAATTATTAAATATATTGAATTCCACAATGAAAAATAACTTTAAGAAAAATAGCTGGAATTTAAAAGGCTTATAAAAGAGCAAAGCTGAAAAAGATTTAAATTTCCTTACTTGATCGGAATAAAGCTTAATAAGTCTTCATAAGAGCTGAAACACTTTTCTTTAAAAAAAATAAAAACAAAGAAGTATAATAACCATGTTTATTTCTACAGTTTTTTCTGCTCCAAAAACACAACAGAAAAAAAATCTTTTGTAATAAAAATGCGGATAGGATTAAAAAAATTTCGAGAAAAACTACAATTAATGTTGCGTAAAATAGCAAAACTTCCAACTGTTCTTTAATCCCATTCAGACCCAATCTTTCACTGAAATCTCCAGCCAATTAGATTCCCGGGGCCTAAATCTACGCAAATTAAAAATCCGGCGACGGAAAACTCGAATTTCCTTACGACCGTTATGATTAAACAGATGCTTCTTGATCCCTTAAACAAAACGACGGAAAACTCCCCAAGAAATGGATAATCTGTTTAAGACCGGGAGGGGAAAAAAAAGTGAAATTTAAAGAAAAAGAGAAAAGCAAAAATCTCCACTCTCCCGCTCTGTGTAACTTGTTATTGCCATTCTTGCTTCTCCCACCGCACGACACCCAACAGTTTTGCTTTTTCCCTGTGCACTTAAACAAAATGAAGCTTTAGAGAAAGCATTTTCACAATTTTACGATCCTCTAAGCGGTAACCCTCCGTTTTGCGACTACCTATTTGATTTGGATTCCTCCCTCCATGCCTCAGACGGCTTTTCTCAGATTTTATGCATTTAAACAGAGCACGTTTATGCCTTTAGTCTTTTACAACCCCCACCTCTCCTTCCCTCTTGTGTGTTTCTGGAACATTGTTAGGGCACCGGGAATGTAGAAGGGGGGTATGGAATGAAATTCTTTAAGGAAGATTTTGTCGGGGAAGAATTTTCTCTACACTGTCTCATTTTCTTGGATCATAAACTCTTCCGTTGCAGTTAAGGGTTGCCCCAAAGGAAGGAAGGATCTTGCTTGCTGTGTCGAAAAATCGCTTCTTTTATGTGGCGCCAAGCATAAATTTAATTTTTTTTTCTCTCTCTCTCTCTCTTCTGAAGCTTTTGCAGCCCTTTTCGTTGGATGTGAATTATGCGTTTAAAGGTTAAGGTCAATAATAATGACAAGATTAAATGCTCATTTTTAGTTTCTGGGAGACTTTTCAGGCTGGAGGACATTAATCAATGTATTGTAGGGAAATTCTTTTCATCCCAGAATTTCATCTAATAATAACTCTCGTCTGTCCTGATTCTTTTGAAAACAAACAATTGTTGATTTTTAGCTTTCTTTTAAAAATGCATCAAGAGTTCTTTGACTTCTGCTTTACTCTTTCAATGACACATGTATCAAATGTTTAAGAACTTCAAACACTGCAAAAGAAGTTTTTATTTTCGTTATAGAGAATATGAATACATTTTTTTCTTCTTGTTTATCACTTTATATTACCGTTAATTGTAATTTTTAACTATTCCAGCCACTTTGAAGATGAAAACAAGGTATGCGGGTTTGAATCTCTCTTTTGATAACGATGGCGGAATTCGTTTGTAATGTACATTTACTTTTCGGCCATTAGAAATTCGTTTTAACCATAAAATATTTCTATGGTTCTCGTATACAGAAACGTTATTCTTTTATGAATGAACAGACATTTTAATATTTTAAATGTTTTTTTAGAAATATACTCTTTGTTTTCTGACCACACTTTCAACCAGTTAGGGATCAGATGATTAAAACATCCAAACATTTATAAGTGGAGTTATTGCTTTCGTTATAAAATATATGAATCTGAATACTTTTATATTTTTGTAATTTCTAGCTAGTTCAGTATCAATAGTATCATAGAAGAAGAAAGAAGGGTATTTGGGCTTGAGTCTTTATTTTGGTATGGATGTTTGTAGCCATTTGGAGTGGTCATTTAACCTAACGGTCAATCCAATTCCCTTTTATTCTTAAAAGATCAGATGGAAATACCATCCTATTCGTAAGCTGAAAAACTAGTCTTCGATAAAAACGCAGACTCCATGTTATTTTAAATGTCGTTATAGGGATTTACTGGGATATTCTGAAAAGAAGACTAAAATCCTAAAATACTTAAAGTAGAATAAAACAGAAGCAAGTGGATATAATCTGGCGGATATCATGTTTTAGATATTGCAACTAACATATCGTAGTAGGTAGTAGACACAGATCTAATTTCCATTCAAATAGGAAGAAAAAAAAGCAGACAGTACAGAACACACGGAAATAAACTAATACTTATCTACATTACATTGGAAACTGTGTATAACGATGCTGTCTTTAATAATAATATTTTTTACGAGGAATTCCTTATTTATTCAATGAAAAATCCCCTAAAGAGTAATAATTGTTGTATGTTAAATAGAGATACGACACACACACACACACACACACACACACACACATATATATATATGTATATATATATGTATATATGTATATATATATGTATATATATATATGTATATATATATATGTATATATATATGTATATATATATATATATATATATATATATGTGTATGTATATATATATGTATATATATATATATATATATATGTGTATGTATATATATATATATATATATATATATATATATATATATATATATACATATATATATATATATATACATACACATATATATATATATATATATTTGGAAGTTGTGGCCACACAAAAATGTTTTAAGCTTAAATTGGAATTTCGATTTTCCAATGATACTTGCAAACATAGTATCAGTTATAATCGTTTTTCTCTGATTTAAGGCACCATGTTCAATTTTTGACATAGATTTAAATTCTCCTCTAAACTACCTCAATTTCCATGAACTAATGCCGTTATTGATTATCACAACATTGTCGTCTTGACATCGATAGGATGTTTCAAATTTGATGTAATAGACAGAGTCGGTGAAAGATTTTCAATGCCTTCTGCGAACAGCGAAATTTTGAGTCTGGCGATTTTCGAGCCTTCCGCGTGACTACGGGGCCCCCTAATCTCCCATCGAAATCTGTTTTCACCCTTCATTATTGTCTATTTGAGCGTCGCTTCTTATCAGAGGGGGCTTCCGGCAAGTCGTAAAACGATAGTTGCGCATCCCTGTCGAGCTACTTATCTATGCAAACTCGCCGATATTTACTACCCCCTCCTCACTGAAACATTCTCGACAACCTCTGCCACGAATGAAATCCCTAGGAAACCTCTCATAAGCGCAATAAATAATTTAACGCGCATTAATAAAACATTAGGGGGGATGCAACAACCGCTTGTCTCTGGAAGCGCAAGAGCAAAGATGGCGTGATCGGGAGAGGGTGACTGTTACCAAGCAACCAGGGGGCAAATGAGGTGTGAAAGCTACAGCCACGAAAACGGGATAAAGTGTACGGATGACTGCCGGGTGACTTTTCTTCGCGCCATTTTTGGTCGCCTCGGCAATTTTTTTGTTCCTCCTTTTTAACAAGATTTTTAACGTGTAATTTGTATTAATATTGTAGACTATATGCATTTATTATTAGCTGCCTATTTTCTGTTGATCATTAACTAAAAAAATTAAAGTTGAATTTTGCATGTCAGATAAGTCAGGCGGACTAGGTTTTAAGTATAAAAAGGATTCATGATATTAGTTTATCAGTTATATTAAAAGTTAGTCATTATTTTCGTATAATTTTAGACTAAGAAGTATCAATCAAAAGGTATAAAAAGAATCAGGATTTTTTAAAGAATGTTTTATTAACTGTAAGTTTATTATTGTTATTAAATTAGTAATGGATATCAGTTTAATAAAAGTCGTAAAATTAGTTTGTGAAAAGAAACTTTTCAAAAGTGTTACACATACAGCCTAATTCGTGCCAAAACTTGATACATTTTCCATTATATAATTTCACATAGGATTTTTTTTCTTTGCTTTGCTCTACTTTTTTTTTCTTACTTTAAGTTTGATATTTATCAAATACTTTTATTATCTTTTATTTTATTAGACTATCATTAGTCTTTTATGTGCCTGTTGACCATTCTCTCGTGAAAAAAAGGTAGAGGTTAAGAATTAGATGCAGGTAGACAAACTGCAGCCATTGTCTGACTTTGTTTTAGAAGAGAGAAGTGGTCGCTTGATTTTGTTTCATTTTAGTTAACGGAAAAATGATATTGTTTTTAAGTTTTAATGAAAAGTTCTAGGGCGAATTATTAGTGATGCAAAAATTATGTGTTAGAAGAAACTTTACACTGGTGATTCGATAGTACTCGCTTATCAAGCATTTAAGATGTTTATCACGGAATTCTTGTTCATTTCACTACGCTCTTCCTATGATTGCATAACTGGGGAAAAAAGATCCGATTTCTCATTTGAGTCCTATTATTTTACTACTGTGTTTATTCACTTGCTTTTGTATCAACTAATTTATTGAGAAGTCTCAAAAGTAAAAAACATCAAGTGTTCTTATTTTGAATATTTTCTAACTATTAAACTGAAAACATTTTTGCACATTGTGATACTATTACTTTGGAGATTTCTCAAATGGAAGAACAATTATAGCTAATTAAATTATTTGAATTATGTGTAATGTTCGTATATAATTTAAAATTTTAAGTGCTTATTGTCATTTCATATTAATTAGTTTCCGTTCTTGTATAATGCTGACTATTCCTAATAGCTTTTACGTCTACTGATGTAGATACATAAAATGTTAGTCATATACTTAAAATAATTGAATAACTGCCATATTTTTACTTTCTCGAATATGTAGAATACGAAAAGTATTGAAATTTTCCAAAAATTCGACCTTGAGATTTTTATAGACCTTTCTGAGTGGAGAAATACCATGTTTGGAATTACGTCTGAATATATATACATATGTGTAAATAGAAATAACTCGAGTACGTTTAGAATTAAAGAAACCAAATTTTGATATCGTACCTTAAAGCAAAATTGTAGTTTCCTATCAACCTTTGGGTTACTTCTGGCAACCCGAAACAGCAATTTATTTGTTACTTTCGGTTACTGAATGATTACTATCCGATTTCTGGCTATTATTTAAGTTCATAAAGTAACATATCAGCGAAACTAAAAAAAAAGTAGCATTTATGTGATAGAGTAGTATTCATATGTGTTAGAACAAAACATGACTAGCAAAAATAGTTACTTTTCTTTTCAATGAAGTCAGAGGAAGACTTCTTCTGATTTTTTGTATTAAAACCTACTATTAAGTTTATTGTTTCTTCAGAGTAAGAATTCATATTAAATTAAAATTAATGTAGAGTGTCATAATTAAATACATTTTTGAAGAAAAGAAAACAGTTTAAAATCAACATCTAACAAACTCAGTGTTTATTAATATCATGTAGTAAGTATCGTGTTCATTAATATTATATATCACATATTCAATTAATCATGTAATCATTATAGCTTGTTGGACTTATTCCGACTTAATAAGGTTATTATTTTAAATTTATACCTAATTATTTCTTCTAAAATAAATAATTTGTAGAATCATTTATTTTTCATTTTCGTGTGCAGTAAAACTCTTCTACAGTGCTAATGTAAGGTCACAGAAAAATATTTTTATAGACAGTATAGTTATGCACATGTTTCACTGCAAATGTAAATATTTTTCTATTAACTCTTTTACTTAAAAGTGTTTTTATTAATCACTTCTATTTACTACAAATTCTTCCTCTCATAACGAAAGGAACAGTTGGATAATTTTTTTTCAGTTCTTTATATAATATACCATAGAATAATGAGCAAAATTAAAAAAATAATAATACCAAAAATCATTCTAACTTTTTTTCTTCTGCACCGCGGGAAATTCCGTCAAAGTAATACTCGACACAAAATGGCGCAAAAAAGGTCTCTTCTTCATGATGGCATTAGATGAAGATGATCTCGCGCGTGACGTCATTGATAAAGTAGGATTTCGCTGTATGTGCGGGGATGAAGACTATGTAATGCAGGGAAGCCACACATGGGGGGAGACTGAACCCTTTGCGATGATCTCATACCACAGAAAATTTGTAAGAAAACTGTACACGTATTTTAAATGTTTATTCTTTCACTACATCATACACAGATTTTGTGTGTTTTTGTAAAGAACTTAATAAGTTTAAGTACGTAAAGTGGTTGTCATCAGTTAAGGGATTTAAAATATTTTCAGTTTTTATAAACTTATTTCAGTCTGAGAAAATAAAACCTTTTATTTTGTAAAGAACTTTATAAGTTTAAATAAGGCGGTTGTCATCAGTTACGTAATACAGAATATTTTCAGTATTTATAACACCTTCTTTTAATATTCAGTAAAACAACACATTCTTTTAAAAATCAAAATGATATTATTCCATTATTTAAAACTAATAGATTTATTTAAACTAATAAATCTGTACTAACTTAATCTATAATAATCTATACTAATATAATCTATACTAACGATAAATTTATTTAGAACTAGAACTTATATATATTTATAATTTATGTAAATATTTAAAATCCATTTCAGTGATCCACCACAGAAAATTTGTAAGAATTGTAAGAAATCTTTACACGTATATACACATTTTTATTCTTTTATTACAGGGAACACACAACCGTCAGTTAAGTTTTACGTTTTTTGTAAAGAACTTTATAAGTTTAAATAAGGCGGTTGTCATCTTTTACGTTATACAGAATATTTTCAATCTTTATAAACTTATTTCAGTCTGAGAAAATAAAACCTTGTAAAACAGCATATTCTTTTAAAAATCAAAATGATATTATTCCATTATTTAAAACTAATAGAATCCTTAAAATAATTTATTTGTTAAGTACGAGTTTATGTAGATATTTAAAACCCGTTTCAGTGTTCCACCATAAAAAAATTTCAGTAACACAAAAAAATTGTAAAAAATCTTTACACATGTATATAAATTTTTATTCTTTTATTACATGGAACACACGACCGTCAGTTAAGTTTTACGTTTTTTGTAAAGAACTTTATAAGTTTAAATAAGGCGGTTGTCATCTTTTACGTTATACAGAATATTTTCAATCTTTATAAACTTATTTCAGTCTGAGAAAATAAAACCTTGTAAAACAGCATATTCTTTTAAAAATCAAAATGATATTATTCCATTATTTAAAACTAATAGAATCCTTAAAATAATTTATTTGTTAAGTACGAGTTTATGTAAATATTTAAAACTCGCTTCAGTGATCCACCACAGAAAATTTGTAAGAAATCTTTACACGTATATACACATTTTTATTCTTTTATTACATGGAACACACGACCGTCAGTTAAGTTTTACGTTTTTTGTAAAGAACTTTATAAGTTTAAATAAGGCGGTTGTCATCTTTTACGTTATACAGAATATTTTCAATCTTTATAAACTTATTTCAGTCTGAGAAAATAAAACCTTGTAAAACAGCATATTCTTTTAAAAATCAAAATGATATTATTCCATTATTTAAAACTAATAGAATCCTTAAAATAATTTATTTGTTAAGTACGAGTTTATGTAAATATTTAAAACTCGCTTCAGTGATCCACCACAGAAAATTTCAGTACCACAGAATATTCGTAAAAAATCTTTACACGTATGTATAAATTTTTATTCTTTTATTACATGGAACACGCGACCGTCAGTAGAGTTTTACGTGTTTTCGTAAAGAACTTTATAAGTACGTAAGGCTGTTGTCATCAGTTAAGAGATACAGAATATTTTCAGTCTTTATAAACTTATTTCAGTCTGAGGAAAAAAAAACCTTTTAAAACAACATATTCTTTTAAAAATCAAAATGATATTATTTGTTTGATAAACCAAAATATTTTTATAATATATTCCTTTAGAAATCAAAATATTCTTCTTTCATAGGTTTAATATTAATGAAATCCTTCATATACATCATTTTTTGGGGTGAATGTATGTAATTATTTGAAACTTCTATGCCTTAATTGTATACTTAATTTTAAAAAAAACGTAAGATAAGCGCTAATTTAATTAAAAAGTAATACATTCATATTACCCTTCATTAAGTGTATGTTTAGCTTTACTTAACTTGTTTCATTGACAATATTTAATTTTCGTCTCACACGCTGTATGCAAAATTAAAAAAAAAATAACACATTAAATTTTATTTTAGGTTAGTTATAGATTTTTATTCTAAAGATATATCGAATCAGACAAGTTCAGATACAAGTGTGTAATTTTTTTTTACTTTTGTAATAAAGTTTTATAGGCGAATACACTTGTCGTGTGACAGTCGTTCTCCAATCAATTTTCCCTGTGATAAAGTAGTATAGAATAAAATATGTATTAAACATAAATATATTATGGTATATCTAGTAAATTAACATGGATATATATATATATATATATATATATATATATATATATATATATATATATATATATATATATATATATATACACACACACACACATATATTTTAATATATACCTATATGTATAGAAAATTCTCAGGGGTTTTCAAATCTGAAGTCAAGGGCTAAAAATTCCCGCGTCCTTTTGCATTCTCCTTTTTAACTCCTTACCTAAATTGACCACTGGGGCTACAGTTTACGCCCTCAGAGAAGGGGTCTGTCCAATTATAACTCTACATTGCCCTAGCGGACAATTTAGGAAATTCCCAAACAAAAAGGAGATGCACGCTGTACAAGGCAGATTTTTCTAGGGATTTTCCCACATATGTTGACCAGGTGTTAAGGGCTTTTTTTTACAGATAACTTCATGCTAGCTGACCCTTCAGTTTATCCTGTCCTTATAATGAAGTGTGAACCCGTCCTCCAACGTTATCTTAATAAAGGTCCTTAGGTTAAACGGTGTCCTTTTTATGGTCATGACTGCAACCACTCATCGAGAAGTAAGTCTTATTATATATATATATGTATATATATATATATATATATTAATATATGCATATATATTAATATATATATATATATATATATATATATGCAAGTATATAATTATAAATCTTTAGGTGTTAGACGTCAAAATTCTTTTCATAATTTAAAACTATGTGTATAAAAGTCAGTATTTAAAACATAAATTAAATGTACTGAATAAGGTTAAGTAATAAAATATCGCATTTTAATGGAAAACATCGCTTGTATATGATGGCTACAAATTGTAGTACCAAAAACAAGAAAATAATATATTCTTAGATATTCTATAATACATTGTGTATGTACATATGTAAATATATACGGTAAGTATATGTACATTTTTGTGTATATTTGTGCATTTGAGCGAGAGCTCACAGAAACTGGATAAATACTGCTTTGCATTTAGGTAAATACAAAATTATTGTAATGAAAAGGTAAATTTTTTTTAATGAGTGAACTATATACTATTGATTGACACATACATTCCTTTAAAAAACACAGAATATAAAAAAGAGAGTGATCACCTGATACCGTTTTATGCAAAGTTATTTATATACATATATGCGCCCCTTGCTTTTTAATCTCGTCCCCTAGTTTGCTCTTGGGCCCTTCCTATCATTAGGTCCCTTTGCCAGCGATTACAAACAAATGAATAACGAGAGTGGGGCTCTAAGATATTCTCTCGAACCGCATTCTCTCAGTTGGAATATTCCCCATAGACGAATAAAGAATTCTTTTCTTTTTTTTTCATCCCCCTTTCTTTCTTTATGCAACACCCCCCCTTTTTCATAATCCCCTATTCGTTTTTTTCTAATACTAACAAAACCTAAAATAATTATTAAAACTTATTTATTTAATATAGCAATAAAAAATATTAATTTAGATAAAAATGTCAAATTAAAATCATAATTATATACAAATCTCACCCTACATACAGGATACATGTCCCTTTTTTTCTCCACCAGTTTTAAAACAAAAATACCACTTTCTTTCACAACTTATTCTCACAGCTTTTTACCCTGTATTTAACAAATATGTCCCAAAATCCAGTGCCATTAAACACAAAACCAACATGTCTTTTTCTTCCACACTTCTTAATCTTTCTTCTTTTAAGATGTTCCACATTACGAAGTTTCTGCTGTACCCAATCAATTCTAAGTTCCCCAAAAGATAAAATGTATTTTAGAGAGACGTCTGGTAACCTGGATGGCTTGTCCACTGGACCAAGAAACTGCTGTTCTAACGATTGGAACACTTCAATATGGTATACGTTGATGACCAGTCTTTCTGGAAGACCGAAGGAAAGTTCTCATTTTTGTCCAGGAAAGACATGAAGATGTCTTCTCTCAACATGTCGATATAGATCATCGTATTTGGGGTTTATTAAATGGAAGAAGACTAGCAATTTAATCACTCCCGAATTGCGCATCATACCATGAGTTTCTCTGCTCCTCGAATTTTATGATCCAATATCCATTGTGAATTTGTATTGACCAGTATCGGACATGGGGTTTGTTCACCACTAACATAAAGTTTTGCCTTATCTGAAAACAGGATGAGAGACTGTCAAAACTTTGAACAGTCTCGTGCATCTTCAATGCCCACTCGAAGAACTATCTATCCTACAGTCTGGATTGTCTTCAGTTAGATGTCGCAGAATCTGTAACTTCTGTGGGTACTTCTTGTTATCCCGCTAAATGTGAATTGCTTTGGACTGATTCAGATATGTGTAGAGGAATGTCAGATTCCCTTTGTTCGGCTCCAGATCATTGTAACTAACACCTGTAATGGTGATGTTGATCATTCCTCTATTGCCGTCTTTCGTCGTCTAGATTTGCTTAAGAGATGAAACCTTTTCTTTGAGCTTCTAGATAAGTTTTGCCATGGTGTCGTAGATTCTGTGCATTCTGTGCACTCGCTGCATTGAAAGTAAAGTTTACATGTGAGGTGATACCCCTTCTAGTCAATAGAATAAGATCAATTCGTTGTTCTTTTGTTAAGTGCATTTCTTTTCAATTGACTCACCTTAGCACTTGCCAGCAGGGCTGTTACAATTTATAAATAAAATATGGATTTTGAGAGAGAGCCCTTTTAGGTACAGAATCTCTAAAAATTTATTTTAGAATATAATTATGATTAAAATTGGTTAATTTTGTTAAAATCTCATTATGTATTATTAGAGTGAAAAACAATTTTCCCGTTTCTGTTAGAACGAGTATTCAATTTAAACTTCTCTAAAGTTTTTATCATTCCTAATCATATAGGAATTCCCAGAAAGATATTTTAAAATTGGCAACAGAATGCAGGAAGGTAAAATCGAATATACGTTTGTAACGCATGGCGGAAACGCTCTCGCGTCAAAATGGCAAGAAGAGATAAAAAAATTCTTCAGTTTAGGTGGAATTGCCGGTTTCCGTCTGATAGAAAGGGAAAAAGAGTAGGGAATATTTTAACCCCGGTCGTTATTCATTTGTTTGTAATCGTAGGGAGCGAGACTTAATGATGGGAGAGGCCCGAGAAGCAGATATGCAAAAGTAGTGGAGAAGATTAAATACGGGAGAGCGGGAATTCGTTTCCCGAAATCTAAAAAGTGTGCGGCATTCTTCCTCGGTACGGATTAAAAATATTTTGGAAAATTGGGGATTCTGTTTG
>CM063511.1:86768643-86771143 GCA_032207245.1 Pardosa pseudoannulata
GTGAAAGTCATGATTAAATATATAAAAATTACAATTACGGCCCGGCCCTTCGTAAATAAAAATAATAATAATAAACGAAAGATAGTGGAAAAGGGAAAGATAATTTTAAATTTTGTTTCATATTTTTATGCTTTTTTTGTTTTGTTTTTACAAAGTTTAAAAAAAAAATTTTAATTAATTAAAAAAATTGGTAGAAAGGAAAATGAATGAATATATTTTCGCGAGCGATATAAGGAAATCCGTTCAAAAACTTTTCCGGTCAATTTTCAGGTAACTAAGGTGCAATACCATACTCTTTCGATGATAGAAATTTTTGGATTAAAAGTTAGATTTTTTTGTCTGATAATATTTGTTATAATGTAATAGTATATTTCTGTGTTCTTCCCTCAGTATATTTCTGAGATTTTTTAAAAATTATTATTTCTTAAATAAAAATGTTAAGGTGTGAAATAACATTTAAATACAACTAAAATCTGAATAAAATACTTCATCTAAATTTTTATGGGGGGATTTATTTCATCTAAATTATTATTTAATCATTTCTGAACTGAAACGTTCAGAAATGTATATGATATTTTGAAAATGAAATATTGTCTATTTGAAATTTTATATGGGATTTTAGATACTTTAGTAGAATTGATTGTTTTGTTTGAGCAGTAAACATCATACACACAATCATTTAGTATGTGCATTGTGTTATGGCAAGCGTGCAATTGCCCAGGATTTATTGTGTAAAAATTAGCCATTCAACCTTCCTCGCAAATTAGTGTGCTACTATTTTTTATTTCAAAAATTGTCAAGGGCTACTATATGCAATATTCAAAAGTTGGCGGGTCTGCATTACAGCCAGCATTACTTAGATGACCCACACCCACATCCAACTGAAGAGTTTATGGATGCAAAAGCCTAAGTGGGTGGGGAAAACCTTTCGACATTATTCATTTTAATGTTATACACTGAATTATTGACTTAGTGATAAAAAAAATTTTTAATTTTATCACTAATTTTATTAAATATTTTCATTCATTTTAAAATTTAATTAAAGAGTAAATTAAAATTAATAAAAGAGTAGTTTGAATTTAATATATTATAAATTTCCTTTAACTTTTTAATATGATTACGATTATTATATATTCTTTTAAAGTATTCGATCGGTGTTTCGTTTCTGTATTTTTTTTTCAATAAACATCGGAATGAGATTGCATCTTACTTGCATGTAATGTATGTAAGATGAGATTACATCTTACTTGCATGTAATGTCCTATCATTCCGCATTTACAATTTGATGAATCTAGTTTTCCAATTCTATACAAGTTGGTTGAGAAACTTCCATGACTGGCTATGAAATAGTTAAAAAACAGCCAACATTACTCTGATAAATGTGCAAAACAAGATTTCAATATCCAGTTAGAAAGCTGGCTATGTAACAAACCTATTTTACTGAATTTCATTATCTGCTGTTAGTTTATCTGACTGCCATAAAATAAAAATGAGTATAATGGACTTCAGGTGATACATTTCTCATATACTATTAGTACTAAGGAATGCGTTATTTGCAATTTGTAAGAAGAATGCCCGTAATGGAAACGATGTGGACAAACATATATGAAGCTTTGGAATAAATCATCTATACTACGTTAATATCCATCTATTTATTGGATGGTAATACACAGCTCCTCAAAATATCAGATAACCGTCGATTTCATCAACAAGGAATGCGATTCCTTCGTCTTCCGCAGTGAAGTTTTGTCTCAAATTCAGTTTCACTCGGCCTTCGCCAATCAATCGTCGCCGGCTGCCGGCTAATAGCTCATTTATTCTACTCTAATAACCCACTAACGTGGCCCAGGAGATAATCACAACCGCGAATTTGCATTCTTCCCTCGAAATAAAAGCCCTAAACAGAAATGGAGTTTCAAATTTCTCATAAATTGGGCATACTTAACTGCTTTGTTTATTCATGAAAATAATGCGCAGCAGCGGGTGAAAGGGAGATTATTTATTTTATTTATTTTGTCTCAATTAAGAGAACATTTTTATTTCAAGTGTTTGTAATAGTCCCCACACTTGCCACTTGATTGATGCCATTTTAGAAAAGTGCTTCTCTGATGAATCACTACCGCTACGTCTCACGACGAAGTTTATTAATTTTTTGTAATCAAGTATTTCATTTGCTATGTGTGATTGAATGCATTCAAATTTTATATTTGCCGTTTACATAGCATTTTTGTTTGTTTTTTGGAACATTCGTATAACGACGATTTCTTGCTATTTGAACACTCCTTAATATTCTCAAAAAATTGCTGTCGAGGTAAATAGAGTAATTTAATCAAAAGAAAAAAAATCTCTATACTATTTATATACATACATGTCAGGTCTAAAAAAGGGGTAGTTGGAAAGTACGTGAGTTATAAGCGATTTTAAAAAGGGAACTATTTTATAATAATAAAATAAAGGAAAAAGACCCAAAACTTTTGGGATCATGCAGTCAAGCGAAAAG
>CM063511.1:86776143-86783643 GCA_032207245.1 Pardosa pseudoannulata
TTATTGGCTTTCCAAAATTTTTAATTCTAATATTTTTAGCAATTACTTTTACTTAAAGGCGAATTTCAATCATTAGCAGTGATAATATCTTTTCTCTCTGCTCTATTTTCTATTTCTCTAAGCAATCTTCTAAATCGGGTCAGTCTATGACTTTATTCCGATCAAATTTTTTATTCTTAAAAATTTTCTTTAATTCTACCTGGAGCAGGGCAATGGCCGAATAGGTAGGGAGTTGCCCTTTGGTTAACAGAGTAACGAGTTCGAATCCTGCTACTCGTATGGATGCTCGTAGCCGTTCGAAATAGGCTCTATAGGACTTCCTTAGCTCAATGTTTACCTAAGAGGAAAAATAAAATTTTCTTTTCAGGCTCACTATTTTGTGAATTCTTTGAAAAAATAATTATACCACATAATAAAACAACAAGTTTTCTGGAATATTTTTTTCTGTGTGTGTGTGTGTTTATTTGCATTTGAAAAAAAATAAACCAAAATTTCTCACATATAAATTAAATATGTTTTAAAATGTTAACAAGAGAAATGAAATTTCTTCACATACGCCGTTGACGTTAATTTTCAAGTTTTAAACACGCATAAGCCCATGACTTATCTACCCAAAATTACGGTAGTTGCTTCAACTTCTTTTTAATAAGTGGAAACTCACGGAATAATCTGGATCATACGATCATTCCGTATGCTGCTTTGAAACAAATGGCTAAGAAACTTTCCAGTTCTTCTTCCAAACAAACCCTTCTAATGCTGTACGTTTCGAACGTACTGCCGGTCTGGTACTGAGATGCAATCTATCATAGTTAAAAGTATTATAGTGTAGCATTTTGACAACAAGCACATCGGGTGTGTACGCTTTAAAAACGGTGTGAAGTGGGGCTACGCCGGCACGATATGCAGATAACATACCTCGCTCATAAAAATAACCGTCATCTTCAAATTCTACAAACGTGGAACTGTCACGCACAGAACGCCTCAGAAGGAAAGAGAGGGAGAAAAAAAAAGAATCAATTATTATAATTAGACCTGTATCGCGTGTTCGCTTGCGTTCTCCACAGGAGGAGTACTGGAAAGGAGAGGGGGGGAGAAGGAAAAAAGAAGAAAAAACAACAAAGAGGGTGTTCACACGCATCACAAGAGCTACACGCGAAAGGGATGAAAATCCTGCCCACTTAAAGAAACATTAGTATTAATGCTTCTCGCCCATGAATCATTGCTTCAGTCAATGTCTACAGTTTCCGAAGTTCGGGAGGAGGCGTGTTACTTCTGTGGCACATATCACATAGTGTGTGCAGTGGTAACCACTAGGTGTTGATATTGATGTACTCCACTGACAGCTGTGAGCAGTGACACGCGCAATTTAAATTTCTCTTGATTGATACAAAGAGGTGGACAACAATTGTCTTGAATGTGATGGATGGCGTAGACCACAAGAAACGGTGACGGATTTTCTCCACTGTAGGCCGTTCTCGTTGGTTTTCGGAACTCATGGGAGCTACATTGAACGTAGCATAGTTTTCTGCCGTCCGGGGCAGATACCATGATTGCCGCCACTATTACAAAATATGATAAAGACTAGCATATAGCCCGTCATATGACGGGATAAGTAAAATTTTTAATTTTCCAGTTTTAAGGCAGGTATAAAAATTGTTTTTTGACTGAGAATTATCGGGTAGACCACAAGAAACGGTAATATATTTTCTCCACTATAGGCTGTTCTCGTTGGTTTTCTGAACTCATGGGAGCTACATTGAGGGTAGCATAGTTTTCTGCCGCCCGTTGCAGATGCCCATGATTGCTGCCACTTACAAAATATGATAAAGACTAGCATATAACCCGTCATATGACGGGAAAAATAAAATTTTTAATTTTCCAAAATTGTAAAGCACCCAGGTGTAAGGCAGGTATAAAAATGGTTTGTTTTTTGACTGAGAATTATCTGGTACACGCTCAATAATTTGTTTATAATCTTACTCCTCCAAAGTCTCCCGAGACAGTTTAGAATCACGTTGAATTCATTTAGAAAGATAATTCAAAGTTTTCTTAGCTACGTCGAAATTTATCGTTAGGTTCTTCCCAATTTTTTTCCATAGTAATTAATGGAAGTAAAAGAATGAAACTATCATTTCCATTACACCCTGGAGGTACGTAAAATTTGTTTTTAATACCGGTGATAAAATTTTCATTGCAACAAAAATAATCGATGATTAAATTTAAAATTATCACATATGTACCTAATCTATTATTTAAGCTAAATATAAAAGAAAATTATTTATGTAATATCTAAGTTCAGTGATAAAACATACATTTACATACTAATGTATTCTCGATGAAAATATCTCAAATTAATCAAAGAGTTACATCCTTATAGATTAATTAATTTTAGTACCCATTGATTTTTAACCGTTGTTATACATATTCTTTACAACTTTACATTAATGGATGGTTGGTAAAGTACTTCGTTTTTACGCTGATGGCCCATGTTTAATTCGCCGAACGATGGCTGAGAAGTAGGGCACTATTGTTCCGTACCGAAGTTCATAGGATCAAATCCCGCTGATGACATGGGTGTTCATTGCCGTTCGGTATCGACTGTGCCACTTTCATTAGCAAAACAGTAAATCGTAGCATTTCTAATCAAACCAATCCAAACTAAACCTTGTTCAATTCCTGGTCGGATAATTTTTTTTTTCTGATCATAGATGCTTATGGCTTCGGTTTGCGACAAAAGGTGTGAAATATATGTTTAGTCTCTTGAATTGAAAGATATGAATTTAGCATCCAAGCTGGTATTTGATTTTTTTAAAGATATATGTATCCTGAACTTCAGGTATAGGTTTGGTCTGGAGCGCCACGGTTTACTTTTTGCAACACGAGGGCTAACTTCAGGTATAAGCAGGGCTCAAAATTCGAGAGCCGCATTTATCTTATGGTTTTTAATAAATAAGTATTATCTTATGTTGTTTTTTGTTTGAAGGAACTGTCCATGTTCTATAGGTTTGTACCTGTCAACAATTAATAGTAATTCTGAACTGCTGGAACCAGTTCTGTGAACAAGTCACAACAGCAGCAACACAAATTTATTTTCTGATAAAATCAAAAGTCTCTCCTGATTATTATTTGAATTATCCAATAACAAGTATTGATTTAACATTATCTCCACTACTTTCTACCCCTAAAAATGCAGGCTTTCCCTGCTCAAGAAAAGCTTCCTTAATCAGTTCCAGCGATGGCTCATTGCCTATCCTAGGATTACATATCCCACACCCTCACTCCCCCACCTCCTTCACAAATCTGGACAACGCGCTGGGGGGATGCACTTCCGCAAGTGCAACGCTATGCTTCCGGTTCCCGGAACTGATGCCATTTTTCATCTGTAACGTCGGAAGTCCACCCCAGGATTTTTTTTTCTCCTTTTATACCCTCCCCCCTTTTCTCTCTAGCTTCTTTTTCGCGCCCTCCCCCCGCAAAGATGATTTATATTTCGGGATCGGGATTCCGGGATATTTCCGGGATCTGCCTTTGCAACCTTTTCTTCAGGCTTTTGTCGAGAACAAGGAAAAGGAGAGAGAGAGAGAGAATGAAAGGGAATTATAAAACGCGATAAGGGAGAGTAATTAAGCAGTTTTGATGGAGAGAAAGAGAGGGAGAGAGAGGTGATGATGGAAGAGAATGAAATCAGTTCCTTGAATTTTATTCGGATTTTCTGGAGGCAATTATTTCCGCCGTGCTTCATTGCCATTGAAATTAATTACGAAGTAGAATTTTGAGCTGCGATGAGGAAAGTTTTGGTTGGAGATTTTGGTGGTCATTCCGTCAAAGACAATACCCGGTTTTAGGAAGTTTACTGGAAAATGTTTCATTTCTTCCAAATTTATGGAAGTAATTTAGTAATTAAAAATTTATATCTAATTATATTTTAACACGTTGACTGCTAACTACGAGATAACTCGTAGATTGCGTTCTTTTCTGGGACGCCAACTACGAGTTATCTCGTACTGTGTTTACTTGCCATTTTTGTTCAGCTACGAATAAACTCATAATTCCGAAATTTCTAATCTCGATAAACAGAGCATTTAGGAGAAAAAATTTTATATTAGAATTTACATTATTATAAGTAGCATTAGGTATTATTAGTAGTTAAAAGGCAAACATATTACCCAAATAACGTCTTATGAAATGCTCCAATTTGTTTCAAAATTTATTCCATGCTATTAAATATGAAATCTTTGAGTCTGAATATTAAATGTAATTTAAAACTATTAAATAAACTCGTATCGTAAGAAAAACAGAGCAGAAAGTTGCATGGAAGTTTATATGTCATTGTAAGCTAAAGATAAACTCATAGTTCGTTTAGTTTTATTTAAGAATCACTAATCTAGCATTGATTTCAAAGTGGGGCATAATGCAATATGAGAAAACATAATTTTGTAGGATTAAAAAACAATCTTGTGAAATCTGATTTTTCTCTTCTCAAAACTCATCTGTTTGGCCACCTTTATAGCTGTTTTCCTTATTTATAGATCATAATTTTTCATTATAAGCTGACTGTTGATCTGGGGCTCATCGGATCAGGAAATTAAGCTGGATAATCTAGGACATCAATAATCAACTTACGAAAAAATATATGTATTAAATCTTACTTAGATATTAAAGCGAAAACATCAACCTATATTTTGTCATACGAGTTTAAAAAAACTGCTGATGTCAATAACCGCTGTGATAAAACGTTAATTTCATTCACTCATTTTTAACAGATAATTTTAAAATTATTATTTTGCCTCATTGTTTTTACGATAATTTCCCAAAATATCTATATATATATATATATATAGATATATATATATATATATATATATATATATATATATATATATATATATATATATATATATATATATATATATATATATATATATATAGTGAAAAGTAATTATAAACAGAAATCATAGCTTTATATTGTGTTACTTTTAAATAATTTTGTATTATAGTTATTTTATTAACTTCTATTGTTGTATTTTGAAATGAATGTTAAGCAGTTTTTAATAATACGGTTAATCTAATATTTTTTTTTCTTTTATAGGTAAGTTCATTTTTCAATTGTGTCATCAAAGTAGAACGTACTTCTTTCTAAAAGAAATCTGAAATAATCTTTGCTGAATGAAGAAGTAGGTTCATTTTAGAATATATTTGAGTTTAATTAAACTGAAATTGAATTATCAAAATAGGTTAGTAGATCCATTTTCATCGGAGTGCGTTTCACAAAGTAACAAAATGTCGTTTTTTTTCTCCTTTTACATTATAAATTTCTATCCGTAATAACAGTTTCGTCATATTTTGAATAACATTCTTAACAAAATAATGAGGAAAAGAATAAATAGTATATGCATTTCTTAAAGGAATATTGATTAAAAACAATAATTTACTTTATGACAGCGCTTTGAGTATTTGTAGAATGTTTTACGCTTTCTTGGGATTGTGAGTTTATTGTTAATTTATATGTATATACATATTTTATGATCTAGTCTGAAAAATTATTAACTGTTAGGAAACGTGTTGAAAAATGACAAAATTTTCGCATAATAGTAATGAGGTATGCTACCGCCATCTGTTGAGCGTGATTGAAATGAAATTATATTTTGGTACTCATAGTTTATTTACTAAAATCATAAGGTTATTTTACTTTTAATTTTACACACATTACTCTACAAAAATTGCAACTTATTTTTATTTGGTTATGAGGAATGCTAACGTTTATAACAAAAAAGAAGGCTTTATATTAATCATTTCTTTAAAAATCGAGTGAATTTTTTCAAAGTAAAATCATAGATTTATAAATGCATTATTAGTCTTACTAGGCATTTATTGGATACATATATATATCAAATGAGTTATAAGTTCTTTTTTTCTTCTTTTTTGAGGAATCCATCAAAATTTAAATTAATTAAAAAATCGATGGCTGCTAATTTTTGTTAGATTTAGGGTTTATGTGTATAATGAAATACATCTATAAATAAGCGTTTCAAACAAATTCCTATTATAGTATAATCCTGTAATGTTTATTATGAAATACTCATCATTAAATTAAATAAATTTCTGTTTTAATAGATCAGTATCAAGTATTAAAACAGATGTTAATGAACTCAACTATATATTGTTGGAAACAAACTCATGCATTTCCCCGAGTTGAATATTTAGCACACACACACATAAGTATACGTATACATTTCTTTTCAGTCCCACATACATATATATATATATATATATATATATATATATATATATATATATATATATATATATATATATATATATATATATAGTGTATGTGTGTACACAGTCCAAACACTTATACATGCCAAAGAAAACAGATTGAGGAACTGGGGTTTGTTTTAGGATTAAATGTAGATAAATAGTCCTTAATGAACAAGAATGACATACCATTTTTATTTCAACACAAAATACAAAGGTCAGTTCTTGTGTTTAAATGTAAAATTTAAATGCAATTGGTGTGAAGAGCTAGTTTAAAACGTTTTGCAATGTCATGATTCGTATAGAGGAGCTATTGAATATAAATGAAATTAAATAGCTTTTGAGATTAACGTAATTCTACAGTTATATAAGACTTCAGCTGATTGGGATTGAATTAAAAACCTGGAAATTTCCAGGGATATACTCAGTCGTTTTAAATATCAGTCATTTTTTCTTTGGGGAGTATTAACTAGTTAATGAAAACTACGTTATTTAGATATTTTTTGTTTATATGTATGCAAGACATTGTCTAAAGACCTTCTTTCTGCAAGGAGGACAGTTGAGCTATTTTAAATCCCCTCCCATCTTTTCGTTTAGCGCATTACATAATGTAAAATTTAAATGCAGTTGCTTTTCATACCTTAGCCATTTTCCTTTTACCCCGTATTTAGTAGCTAATAAAAATCACGTTACCAAGACATTTGGCTTACAAGGACAATCTCCATGTATGCAATACATTCTCTGAAGTCCTTCTTACTCCGAGGAGGACAGTTGAGTTATTTTAAATTCCCTTCCATCTTTTCGTTCAGCTCATTACATAATCTAAAATTTAAATGCAGTTGAAGAAAAAAAAACTAGTTTAAAACATGCCGGAATGTAAAGAATCAACAATCCTAGTGGAACTAATATAAATGAAATTAAACAATATTTGTGTATAACGTAGTTTACAATTATACAAGACCTCAAGGAATTGGGAAAAAAATTAAAAATCTGCGAATTTCTAAATAAATACGTATTTCTTTTCATTACTTAGCCATTTTCCTTTACTCCTATTTAGCAGCTAATAAAAATCGTTACCAAGACATTTGGCTTACAAGGCCAATCTCCATGTATGCGATGCATTCTCTGAAGTCCTTCTTGCTCCGAGGAGGACAGTTGAGCTATTTTAAATCCCCTTCCCCCATCTTTTCGTTCAGCTTATTACATAATCTAAAATTTAAATGCATTTGAAGAAAAAAAACT
>CM063511.1:86788643-86891143 GCA_032207245.1 Pardosa pseudoannulata
TTGTTCAGCATCTTCATAAACCCCCGAAACACAGAGTGTATCTTTTCGCAGCAGAAAAAGGGAAAAATCCAAAATGAATCTAAAACACAAGTCCCGGCGCCATACGTGATCTGGCGGCGTAATCGCGAAGGGCCTCTGCCGAAAACAAAATTTAAAGCTGCGCATAACGGCATCTCGGGCCATAACCAATGGATGAGGGCATGTTAAGAGCACACTGCCATAAAGAAAGAAGCGCTATGATGCCCCTTGAATATGTGATTACGATTTAGCCTAGTCCCCTGCGATTCTGAAGACTGCTTTGGGAATCCCAAGATCGTAATAGCCGACTCCTGTATTCCTGGGGAGTGTTCTTAAGTTTCGGTTTGAAACGTTCGAGGAATGCACTGCTGCACCTAGGCTCCCCTCGTTTACATAATATGCCAGATTGCAGGGAGAACTTACTATACAGGAGGTTTATTGGGGAACTTCCAAGGTAGCCACGAATTTATGATGATAGAAAAAGGAAAGTATTCAGAATACTGCCGAAGTAGGACATAATTTTTCATTTAGACATCTTAACTTTTAATTTACATATTTTAATAAAGGGGAAAACCATTCCATAATATGCTAGACTACATGGAGAATTTAAACATATATTGAGGAATTTCTAATGCAGCCACGAATTTGTGACGACAGGTAAAGAAGAGTATTCAGAATAATGCCGAAATAGGACATAATTTTTCTTTCTTCATTTAAACACCTTAATTTTTAATTTACATATTTTAAAAATTGGAGAAAACATTGCATAATATGCTAGACTACATGTAGAATTTAAACATATATTGAGGAATTTCTAATGCAGCCAAGAATTTGTGATGACAGGTAAAGGAGAGTATTCAGAATAATGCCGAAATAGAACATCATTTTTCTTTCTTCATTTAAGCATCTTAATTTTTAATTTAAATATTTTAAAAATGGGGGAATGCATATCATAATGCTAGACTACATGTAGAGTTAAAATATATATTGAGGAATTTCTAATGCAGCCACGAATTTGTGATGATAGGTAAAGGAGAGTATTCAGAATCCTGCCAGAGTAAGACATGATTTTTCTTTCTTCATTTAAACATCTTAATAATGGGGGAAAGCATTGCATAATATGCTAGACTACATGTAGAATTAAAATATATATTGAGGAATTTCTAATGCAGCCACGAATTTGTGATGATAGGTAAAGGAGAGTATTCAGAATCCTGCCAGAGTAAGACATGATTTTTCTTTCTTCATTTAAACATCTTAATAATAGGGGCATTGTATAATGTGCTAGACTACATGTAGAATATTAATATATATTGAGGAATTTCTAATGTAGCCACGACTTTGTGACGATAGGTAAAGGAGAGTATTCAGAATCCTGCCAGAGTAAGATATGATTCTTCTTTCTTCATTTAAACATCTTAATTTTTAATTTAAATATTTCACAAATGGGGCAAAGCATTGCATAATATGCTAGACTACATGTAGAATTTCAATATATATTGAGGAATTTCTAATGTAGCCACGACTTTGTGATGATAGGTAAAGGAGGTTATTCAGAATACTGCCGGAGTACAAATTCTTCATAAACACAATTTTAATTTACATATTTTAAAATAAAGCATTGCATAATATGCTATACTACATGTAGAATTTTAAACATATATTAGGAATTTCTAATGTAACGAATATGTACATATAAAATATATATAGAGTAAGACATATTTCTTATACTTAAAATCTTAATTTTCATACGTTTAAAAGCAGATAATATATTACAAGCCTATAAGTTATACTAATTTTGCTTTATTTTTTTAATTAAAATATATAATACAATTCTTTAATAAAGTGGAGAACTATGCAGTTGTTAAATTATTACCTTTTAACAACCTAAAAAAAATTACACAAAATTAATTCAATGAGTTGAGTTTAAGAACTGCCATCTAGCGGTGATCTGTAGCATTTTAGTATTGGATATTGTTACTCTTTGTTGTATCGAGTGCAGATTGTAACAAAAAAGAGTAATAAAAACATTATAAAAGGGAAGTGTACAAGTAGATATTACAACAATTATCTTAATACAAAATTTCAACATACACACACACACACACACACACATATATATATATATATATATATATATATATATATATATATGTGTGTGTGTGTGTGTGTGTGTGTGTGTGTGTGTGTTTATATATATATATATATATGTGTGTAAATATGTGCATATATATATATATATATATATATATATATATATATATATATATATTAACCTTTTTTTGTTACAATCTGCACTCAGTACAACAAAAAGTAACAATATCAAATACTAAATTGCTGCAGATCGCCGCTAGATGGCAGTTCTTAAGATCTACTCGTTGAATTAATTTTGTATAATTTTTTTATGTTGTTAAAAGGTAATAATTTAGCAACTGCATAGCTGTCCACTTTATTAAAGAATTGGTGGATTATACCTCACATTCAAATTAAAAAACCTTTTGTGAACAAAGTTCAACGGTATATTTCGTTAAATAAGCAATTTTTCGATATAAGCAAAATTTTATGATAGCTATTTTGTGTTTTCATTTATCGAGTATATGTCCACACTAAGCATACACACATGCACATACCTATATGATGTATACATATATATTTGTGTGTGTGTATATGTACACACACACATTATATGAGAAACTTCTCTTGAAAATTAACTCCGGAGATGTGGTCCCCTAGACAAGAATGGCCATAGAAGGCAAGTCAGTGCATATCCGGGCTTTTCCATCATGAGTTGTGTTCTGGTATTGAGATGAGGGCACCAGTGGGAGCTATAAAGGAAACCCGGCGCCCATTGAAGTCAAAGGAAAATCATCTCCCAAGTCTTCTTATTCTGCATTCTTAGGAGCCCGGAATCAATGGCACTAAACTCAGCCTGACACTTCCTGTTCTGACTGCATCGGGGATCGGTACAAAAATTGAGAAACCTACTAAATTTCAAAGTCACATGAAGCCTTAAGGGGTTAGCTTTTAACACCAAAATGCCCGGTATCTTGCTAGGAGCTAGAATACCAGCCTATATATGTATACCAATATATATAAATATATTGATATTTATATAATTATATTTATACATGTGTATTTATGTATGCATGTATGTTTAATCATAGATGCATTGACATCTATATAAAAATCTATATATTATATATACATATATATTTATACTGATACGTATAGGATTACATATGTGTGTTTATGTATATATTTAGATATAATTACCTATATTTATAGGCCGAACGATGACCGATTGGTTAGGTTGTACTGGCCTTCAGTGCCGGAGTTCGTGGGTTCGAATCCCCCAATGGCATGGATGCTCGTAGCCATTCAGAATGGGTTTTAGGTCCCGGTCTCATTAGCCCTCGTGTTGCAAAAAGTAGACTGTAGCACTCGAAACCAAACCTATCTAAATCTATATGTGTGCGTAATTTAGTCATACTCATTTTGGATTAGTTATGAAGAACTTCATCAACATAATGGATTAATTGTTTAAATCTCTTCTCTACATTCTGAAAATGACATTTATTTGTTTGTGATATATTAGAAATTTAATCTAAACCCAGCTAAATTATCTCTCCCTCTTTTAATTGTATAACGTGATTAAGAAAACAGCTTCCATCCAAGAGCTCAATTTCTTCTGTTTTCCAGTCATAAATTTTCATCTTGCATATTTCACGCATTTTTCACTCACGTATAACCCCAAGAAAAAGTCAGTGTCCCCTAAAGGGACTTCTATGTTTGGGGGCTGGCACTAGTCACCCTTCTGTTCTTATAAATGGCATAATAGTACCATATTGGTACAGGTTTTTGAAGCGACTCTGACTGATGCTAGTCTTAAAGATATGGTTTTAAATTATCTTTCAAATGTTGTTTTCAGTGAATGAGTAAAAATAATTTAATATATGCCTCTCTCTGCCACCGAAATACTTATCACTTATCATAGTTTCATCCAATCTGATCTAGACCTTTACTGAGCCTACAAGGAGCAATAAAAAATTTAGGCCAATTTCCTAAATTACATGCTAACTTTGTTTTATATAACTGTGTTTGTAACTGTACACTTCTGTTTTTATTGTAACTGTATGTTAGTACGTTAATAAAGGTACCAGATATAACATGGCGGGGTCGAGGTCGAGCTGTTAAAATAATAATATGCTTTAAAATAATGGAATATATAAATACTCCCATAAAAAGTGCAGAGTTTTCTCCTGTTCAAGCCTTGATGAGTAAACGCGTTCGAACTAAAATACCCTTAACTAGAAATATGACAATTCCTGAAACAAATGTTAAGAATTTTATTGTTGATAGGAAAACTTTAAGTAAGTTTTACTATGATAAAAAGTCTAAGCCCTTGTCTGATCTACAGCCGAATCAAAATGTTACTATTCGTAACAATAACACGTAGGAAAGAGGTAAAGTACTAAGAAAAGATAAGGATCCTCGAAGTTATCGGGTTAAAAATGAAAATAACCAAACCTTGAAAAGGAACAGAGTTCACTTAAAATTGTTAAAAAACGAACCGTTTTTTAAAGATGTTGGAAGTGGTAGACATACTGATCTTAGTGGCTCTATTCCTGAGCTTTCTAATGTAAATGATCCAAAAAATGTGAAACCATATGTCATACGATATGGTAGAGGAATTAAAAGCCCAAAAAGATTTGGTGTTGCGTCGGTGTAAGAAACTTTTGTAAGAGGGAAGGTGTTGTATATAACTGTGTTTGTAACTGTGTACTTCTGTTTTTGTTGTAACTGTAACTGTGCGTTTGTACGTTAATAAAGATACCAGATATAACAAACTTAGATAGCCGCAAAACAAATTCAAGAGGTCGTCGTTATAGTTAAGCCGCCAGCTGAACAGTGTCGTATCACACACACTTTTGCATGCATTTAGAGGTATGATTTACATGTAACATCATACAATATTAGTAAAAAATATGACAAAATGAAACCTTATGTTTTTATTTTTAAAGTATCCAAGTCACCATGAAAAACTGTGTAACTGTAACTGTGTGTTTGTACATTAATAAAGATACCAGATATAACAAACTTAGATAGCCGCAAAGCAAATTCAAGAGGTCATGGTTATAGTTAAGCCGCCAGCTGATCATTGTCGTATCACATACACTCTTGCATTCATTTAGAGGCACGATTTACATGTAACATCATGCAATATTCGTAAAAAAATATGACAAAATGAAACCTAACGTTTTTACTTTAAAAGTCACTATGAAAAACAAAGAAGAAAAAAAAATCAAATCACATAAAACTATCAGAATATTTCGAACATAAAAATAACTTTGATGTCGTTTAAGAACGTTTTAGTCACAGTATTATTTTTTTTTAGTCTGTACATCCAATAAAGCTAATCAGTGTACAAGACCACAGCAACAGTCGAGGTGTTTACATGTTACCGCTCTCAGAACAAAACCATTATCCTTAAGTCTTCGAGACTTATTAAAAACAGTTTTTATTCCGAAACCACCCCCTCCAAAGACCGCCCTTGTGTAAACCTCACGTGCCCAAAGAGTGAGTGGAAAAATTCAGCGAGTGGAATATATGCTATGGCCGATTTGCGCGGCATCGCTTTTGGAATCACTCCCACAACACTCATAAAAAAGAAACCGAATGCCTTTTCGATGGTAATGCCATGCAAGACGGCGAAATTGAAATTGCATTTTCTAGTGCCCCCATTTCTTCTTTCTTAAACCCGTAATCGAATATTTTCTTTGCATTTTGCGACAGAGGTTGCACTGTTTCTACCATTTGTTGTGTCGTTGTTTTCCTCTGGCGTACCTAGCTGGATGTAGTATTTATTGGATTTCTGTCGGGGGCTGTTATTGTCTAAAACTGGGTTTTTATTTGTTTATTTGTTCTTTCCATGCACACAAACTCAGCTCTCTAGGTGTTTGTGGTTTATCTAGCACATCTGATTTCGTTGTATTGGAAAGCGTTAATGTGTTTTGCTGTTCCATCCGCGTATTCAGTGTTTAATCATAAAAACTCTAGAACTTATTTAACGATATTTTTATGGGAGTGTACGTACACCGTTTTGGTTCAAAATTTGTTCTTGATTCTGCTTATCCTACATCTGGTCATTAAATTTCAATTTTTTGCTTACACGAGAGATTTTTTTTTTCAGATGAAATTTATTTATAAAGTAAATTAACTAAAAAATAACTGTATGGTTTGAATGGTAAAGTTATTTTTACATTGAGAATATAGTCATATGATTCAATACTAATATGAAAGAAAATTCAAGGGATGAAAAATAATTGATGATGAAAATTTGAAAAAAAATTATTTCAACCCAATAAGAATGGAAAACACAATAAAACGAAAAATTAAAATTTTTCACGTACTATTATACTATGATTTATTCACTTGACTGGTAAAATCTATTTTTTCCCAAAACTTACTGCTTAAAAACTTATTTATCTAAAACATTAACTATGATAGTACTTTAAATTCACAGAAAAACTGAAATCAGTCTAAAACGATATCACAGTAAGATTTTAAAAATATGATGCTTCACTTATATCATATTTTTCACACTAATAGAAAAGATTTATATATATAATTATTTAATCATACTTATTTATTTTTAATGCATCCATTAACATATTGTCTGCTTGTAATTGTAAGTGATTTAAGGTAATAATAGTATGTATAAAATATAAATAACTAGCCATTTACGAAGTGCTTACTCAGTACTAATTTTTTACACGTTTTTAAAAAATCCCGCGTTATTTTTTTTAAATGTAATAACTATCGCTTCTGAAAAGACTTATTGAATTGAGAAGAAATTTGACTATTGAATAGACAGTATAACAAATATCAACCAAATCTTTGCTGAATCCTTAATAATAATATATATTAGTGTATTAATATTGCTACTTTTAAATTTTCCTGGGCAGAATATTGTTTCACTTAGCATTATGAAATATTACATAGATATCTTTACCATGTTGTTAATAAAACCGAATATTTGGTGAATCCTTAATAATAATATATATTAGTATGTTAATACTGCTCTTTTAAATTTTTCTGGGCAGAATATTGTTTCACTTAGCATCATGAAATATTACATAAATATCTTTTCAATGTTGTTAATAAAACCGAATATTTGGTGAATCCTTAATAACAATATATATTAGTGTGTTAGTACTGCTGCTTTTAAATTTTCCTGGGCAGAATATTGTTTTCACTTAGCATTATGAAATATTACATAGATCTCTTAACCATGTTGTTAATAAAACCGAATATTTGAGGAATCCTTAATAATAATATATATTAGTATTTAATACTGCTGCTTTTAAATTTTCCTGGGCAGAATATTGTTTCTCTTAACATTATGAAATACTACACAGACCTCTTTTTCATGCTGTTAATGATTATATTCACATAAAAAAAGTTACGTGTGAATGCGAGAGTGACTTAAATTTTCAGTTTACTTTTTTTAATCCATTCTTATGTTGTAAAATTTGTATATTATTCTTCATAAGACCACAATTTTTAAATTTCAATAAGTGCTGCTGTTTTATCTCGGAAATTAAGCGGAAGTTAAAACTGAATACAATATCGGTAACGTAAAGATAGAAATGTAATTTTCAGTATTGTAAGCTATTATACAAAAGTCAATGAACTACAAAGTATGAATGAAATTACATGTAGAAGAATCGTCATAATAAATTACTCTGTCGAGACATACAAATACAGGTGTTAGAACCAAAGGTAAGTAATTCGTGAACACATAGAAAAAAAAAGGTTCTGAAATTAGGTACATCATCTTTATCAGATGTCATAAGTATAATTATTTATTTTTATTCATCTACCTTAATATTGTCTGCATGATCCCCAAAGATATACGAATTACTTATTACACCTTCTAATTAATTTACGACACTACAAGAAATGTCACCTTGGATACATGTAATGGCAAAACTTTTGTATAATGCAAAAGCACCGTACAGAAAATAAATGAACTCTCGGAGAGGAAAAAAAAATCCCACTGTAAAAAACCATTAACGCCTTCAATCCATCAAGATTCTTGATTAGATCTTTTACATTCGAGACAGTTTTTTCTTTTATTTTGTCTGTTTTTTAATTCCTCTATTTAACCTTTGTGCATAAATTTTCCTACAACATCCATTTCACCTACTGCAGCACAGATGAAAAACAGGTAGATGGATAATTGTGAAAAAACTTAATTACTTTTTACCGCCTTAAGTATACTTAAAACCGCCACCTTTTGGAATAATTACAAAATTCCCTTTTGCGGAAGGGAAAAAAATGGGAATGGGGAAAATTTTTTGAAAAAAAAAATTAAAAGAAAAGGCATAGTTCTCGCATACACAAAAACACAAAGAATTCATCAAGTAATTATTTGAAGTTTTAATTCAAGTTGGAGGAGGGGGAAAATACGACGAGTGTCAACTCATTAAGATAATTTTTTATGTGTTTTTTCCCCTTTTCCTTGCAAAAATTGTCACCACATAATTGCTAGGGGGAGAGAGGGAAAAAAAACAGGGTCGGAAAGATCGGAATTAGTAAAAGAAGACTGATGAAAAGTAGCAAAAGTACTGTTAATTACTTTTCTGTCGAAAGGCTACTCAAAAGCTCCCAGCATACCTCTAGGTAATTAAGAACTTCGAAGCTCTTTCCCTACAAAAATATTCCTTTTTTCTGAACTTTCACTTTTAATTTCAACTTGTAATGTCCAGTTCGTAAATCTAATTTTTTTGTCTTCTCCTAAAGTAAATTTATACCATCTGCCTTTGTTTCAAGTTAACTTTTTCTGGTTTGTTTCTTTAACATCCAGTTTCTTTCTGTTTTTTTTTCCTTTTCCACCGGCAGATGAAATAAACTTAGTCTTTGTTGTGTGGAAAATTGCATTTAGCTTTCAAGTAACTTTAATTACACATCATATGTCAAGAGTTTTTGTTGTTGCCCGTGATGCTATCTGGATCTTAATTAAGACATTTTGGAGCTGAGCGCATGAAAGTGGCAGTTTGATTGGCATATATATTTATCCAGCAACACGCGGTATTTAATCGAGTTTAATTAATTTTTGAAAGTGGAAAAATTTCTGCTTCCTATCTCTTATTGCTGTTTTCATTTCGGTGTGTTTGATTGTCGAGTTTTGCAAATAAATGTGTCACGCTAGCAAAAATATGAAAAATTATATCGAGTCTAATACTTCTGGCATTTGGGATAACATTTATATAGTGTACTACCAGGAGAATTTTACTTGGAATATTAGTGTCAAACGTAAATTTTTCTTCTCTGTAAATAATAGTAATGTACACACTATATATGCATTATAAAAAAATTCTAATAAAATTTTCACTTTAACTTTTAAGCCATTTTTATTTTGTTGTACTACCGAAGAATTTTACTAAGGAAACTTGTATTAAACAAACTTTTCTCGTCTGCTTATAATAATTCTGTACACATTGCTTGATGAATATACCTATGTGTGCATAATAAAAAAATTCTTATAAAAAAAATTCGCTTCCTATCACTTTTTTCATTTTGGTGTGTTTGATTGTCGAGTTTTGCAAATAAATGTGTCACGCTAGCAAAATTATGAAAAATTATATTGAGTCTAACACTTCTGGCATTAGGGATAAGGTTTATATAGTGTACTACCAGGATAATTTTACTAAAAATATTAGTGTTAAACGTAAATTTTTCTCCTCTGAAAATAATAATAATAATGTACACAGTTAATAGACCTACATATACATGATAAAAAAAAATTCTAATAAAAATTTTCACTTCCTTTAACTTTTTGCCATTTTTATTTTGTTGTACTATCGAAGAATTTTACTAAGGAAACTTGTATTAAACATAAACTTTTCTCATCTGCCTATAATAATTCTGTACACATTGCTTGACGAATATACTTATGTTTGCATTATAAAAAATTCTTATAAAAATTTTCACTTCCTACGACTTTTTACTACTTTCCTTTCGCTGTATTTTTTTGCCGAATTTTGCAAATAAATTTCTCATGCAAATGGAATAGGAAAAAAATATATTCAGAATTTTATAAATCAAGCACTCAGAACAATGGTTGTATTATGTATTGCCTGTCGAACTTTTCTATTAGTGTTAAGCAAAAATTTTTCTCATCTGAAAATAATAATTATGTACATATTGTGTAGTGGGTACATCTAAATATGCGATCCAAATGATTCTTATGCAAAGCGTCAGCTTGAAAAACATAAGAATTTTTTAGTTTATGTCATTTATTTAGTTTTAGTATAAAAAGGTTTACTATGGAAAAGAAAAAATAAATTGTACATACTGATTTTAATGGCAATTTCAGAAAATATTGAAAATACTTACGTTTTTAATATGTAAATGTAACTCATCAATATTTTAAAAAGTTTTCACGAGCGTGTAATACGCTTTTAAACTCGTACTACTAACCGCAATAAAAATAGTTTAAATTATCTGTATTGTGATAGTAAAAAATTTTTGAGTGAGGATGAACTATAGTAAGGAAGTAATATTGAGTGAAATACTTAAAGGAAAAAATTATTTTCCCTATAAAGGATTGTAAAGAAATAGTAAACTTAGCAGGAAGTCAATTTAAATTTTTATATAAAGTTTCATTTAAAAAAGACATTGACTGCTCCTATGAAATTGGATATAATATTTCAAATGAGACAAGCATAAATCACATTTATTGGTTCAAAGCCAGAAAAGAAACGAAAAATCTTACATTAAAATTTGATGCTTGTATAACTTATTTAGGTTGTACTGCTGAAAGAAGTAACACAGTCGTAAAAATAATTATCTTCCTATTGAAATGATTTTTTTTAAAATTCGATCATTCTTCTGTTTTAAGCATGGAAGGCTATTAAAAATGTAGATAATATTCACAATACTTTAGCAGTTTTTTCCTTTTATATATCAGTGGAATAAGCCACATAGTTGGCAGAGTATTAGGCGAGCTTTTCTTAACTATTGCATTCAAAGCTACTGTAAAAGTAAATGGAAATTTTTACAAAGATATTATGATGTTGGTTCATAAATTAGTTATGTTTTATTACTGAAAAAAGAAACTCAGTTCTTTCGGTTGTTGAGATTTCTTGGAAGATGTGAACATTCATATGTTTTATTCTTGGGATGCTGTTCAAAGTATAGATAGTGTTCACCACACTTTAGCTATTCTTCCCATTGTACACCTCAGTGACATGCTGCATAGTTGGCAGAGTATTTGGCAAGCCCCTCTCATGTATTGCGGTTCTAACTTGTGTAAATTTCTGAGAGCAAATTTCTCTGAAACAACAATTTTCTCTCTCACTCCTCAGAATATTTTCTTCCAGCAGATCCCCTCGAGCCCTTCGAATTTTTACGTTGAAATTTAATGTTTATTTATAACTGCGTTACATTTAAGTATTGGGAGAAATATTCCAATTATGAAAGGAATTATTTTTCAATTGCAGCGACTAGTTACAAAGTGTGACCATCCTCCTGTTTTAATCACGGTATGCTGTTCAAAATATAGACAATGTTCATAGCATTTTAGCACATTTTTTTTCTTTTTACTTTCAGTGGCTAGCTACACGTAGCTGGCAGGGTATTTTGCGAGCCTCTCTCATGTACCGCAATCACAGTTTGTGTAAATTTCTGAGAGCAAATCTCTCTGAAACAACAACAACTCTCTCACGCGCCTCTCAAAAAGTATTACATTCCCGCAGAGCCCCTCGAGCCCTTCAAATTCTTACGTTGAAATTTAATGTTTATTGATAACTGAGTTACATTTAAGTATTTAAAGAAATAATACAATTATGAAAACAATTATTTTTTAGTTGCATCGACTAGTTGCAAAGTGTGATCATCCTCCTGTTTTAATCATGGAATGCTGTTCAAAATATAGACAATATTCATAGCATTTTAGCATATTTTTTTCTTTTTCCTTTCAGTAGCGAGCTACACATAGCTGGCAGGGTATTTTGCCAGAATCTTTTATGTACCGCAATCACAGTTTTTGTAAATTTCTGATAGCAAATCTCTCTGAAACAACAACTTTTTCTCTCACTCCTCAGAATATTGTCTTCCAGCAGATCCCCTCGAGCCCTTCGAATTCTTACGTTGAAATTTAATGTTTATTGATAACTGAGTTACATTTAAGTATTTAAAGAAATAATACAATTAGGAAAACAATTATTTTTTAGTTTCATCGACTAGTTGCAAAGTGTGATCATCCTCCTGTTTTAATCATGGAATGCTGTTCAAAATATAGACAATATCCATAGCATTTTAGCACATTTCTATTTTCTTTCAGTGGCGAGCTACACAAATCTGGCAGGGTATTTTGCGAGCCTCTCTCATGTACCGCAATCACAGTTTGTGTAAATTTCTGAGAGCAAATCTCTCTGAAACAACTTTCTCTCTCACTCCTCAGAATATTGTCTTCCAGCAGATCCCCTCCAGCCCTTCATATTCTTACTTTGAAATTTAATGTTTATTTATAACTGCGTTACATTTAAGTATTGATAGAAATATTCCAATTATGAAAAGAATTATTTTTCAATTGCAGAGACTTGCTATAAAGTGTGACCATCCTCCCGTTTTAAACATGGAATGCTGTTCAAAGTGTAGACAATATTCATAGCATTTTAGCTCTTTTTTTCTTTTTCATTTCAGTGGCGAGCTACACATAGCTGGTAGGGTATTTTGCCAGCCTCTCTCATGTACCGCAATCACAGTTTGTGTAAATTTCTGAGAGCAAATCTCTCTGAAACAACAACAACTCTCTCTCGCCCCTCAAAAAATATTACATTCCCGCAGAGCCCCTCGACGCTTTTATGCGAATGCTTTTGCATCATTCCCAAGCACCGGAAAGATATTAAAATAAAAAATTGCTCCCGAAACATTGAAACTTTTTCCCCACATTACCATATCCAGATTGTGTCCGCGGAGCGTGCCCGGGAAGGCTTCAACTGTCATGTGCTGCTGTCAGTCCCTTTATCTGTGTGGCGGGGGCACCTTTTTTTATATATATCTATCTTTCTCCGTTTCTTTATTTATTTTACATATTCTCCTCGTCCATTGGAATGGAGGATAGGAATAAAAATGGAAAAAAGGAAGGCAGATATATATAAAAAAACTGGAGGATTCTCTCTCAGATCAGCAGATAGTCCGCATTCTTCTGCGCGGATAAAAGGGACCAGTTATTGCCGCGGATAATATACATAAATACATATACACATACAAAGTACCACCGGGAGAATGGGGTGCGCTGCGTGCCGCTTAACAATAATATGGACAGAGAAATGCATTTCTGGCTCTTTACGCGTGGAGGAATTCGGGATTCTGAAGACGAATTCTTATACAGAGGAAGTCTGCCACGAGGATTGTGTGTGGTCTCTGGCAGTCGAATGAAAATGGATGCTTTTTTTTTAAATGGTCGAATGGTAATCTTTCATTCAAAAGTTTACATTGGTATCTATTATAATAAAGCTGAAAGAACATCCTGTCCCTAGAATAGACCCTCTAGTTAAGTCTTTAAATAGTCAGTATTACCAACCATTTAAGCCAAAAAACTTAACTTTTTTTAAAATATTCTCAAGTTTCAGAGGATGTAATTCTTTGAAACAACGAAAAAATCTTTAAAACCTTTTGTCTGCTTCCAGAATTGTGATTTATCTCCGGTAGTCTGTTTAAAAAAATAGTCGAATGGAAATTGTTCATTCAAAAATGTACAATGATATCTATAATAATAAAATTGGAAGAAACCCCACCCAGAATAGTCACTATAGTTTAGGTCTTCACATAGTCTGTACTACTAACTATCTAATCTCAAGAACTTAAAATTATAATTTTTTCATTGCAATTCATTTTCTCAAGTTACAGAGAGTTTAATACCGTGAAATAATGAAAAACTGTTAAAACTTTTTGTAACTTAAAATAATTGTCTTATGAAAATGTATTTAGCGTAGGTGAAAATCGGTAACCAGTTTCTACATAAACGCTGAGCACAGAGTGAAAAATTGCAAGCAATCTATATACAATGCAGTAGGAACATTTTTAATAAATGTTTTTGGACGAGTATATTTTATAAAAAAGTCGTCTATTTAAATCAAAATAAAATTCTAATAGATATCAGTGTCTTTGATAACAGTATTATTTATTCTCAATTATGTTTTTACACATCATTATTTATGCTTCTTATAAGAATAGAGTTAAATGTTGAATACTTTGAAAAATGAAATTCAAGATCCCTTGTACTCTTAAAGATTTATGGTCTTTCGAAACAGATACTTGTGCCGACAGCAAGCTATTCATTCAAAACACTGGTTCCCGAACATTTTTGCTCACGGACCCTCCTTCTCATATCAAACCCCTTGTCATGAATCTCCAAATGAAGTAACTCTACAAAAGCGATTACATAATAACAATATTACAATTTCAACTTTGATCTTTTTAACAACAACTTTAAAGTAACTTACACCAAAAGCCTTTAATATTTAAAGTAGTACCTATTGAAATTATTACCTTATGTTTTAAATTGTGAAAATATTGTTTAGGAGATGGATAAGCCTGATTGGTTGATATAAATTGGGTTCTAAGATTAGCATTCGAAAATCTTCACAAGCTATAATTTTTAGTAGATTTTTTTTTTAATCAGATTCATAATTGCACTAAACCACGTTCTTTTAAATAGAAAGACTTAAAAACAGTTAACAGCTTCTGCCTAGTAATCCATTACGGAGGATATAAAATCAGTTATGGTAATCAGAATTTGTAGTATCCTTATTCAAGCAGCTCCTCATTTGTCAATAATTCAATAAGGGGCTCATAAATAAGTATGAATTCAATCTAGTTTGTGGATTTATTTGCGAAAGAGTCACAAACCCAATCGGAGATAACCAAATTGAGAATGCTTTAAAATCTTTATCTTAGGTCAGAATAAAGAGGCGCTGAATGTTTACAATAAGCTAGCAAATCTTATTCTGTTTTTTATCGACAACCAATGAATTACTACCTACTTATTTATTACTAGTTATTTCGACTTTCATAAAAATGAAATCGAGTCACAATTTTTTCATTTTATTTTAAATTTTTAGTAAACCTCCAAAAGTTTGCCCACGCACCCTCATATTAAATTTATTTACCACGTACCCCTTCAGTGGTAACACTGACCCCCTGCGATCCGCAGAAACCACTGTGGGAAGCCCTGCTTTAGAAGGTATAAAAACCCTCAATATATTTGGAGGCAAAGATCCGAGATCGATTTCTGGAACTTTGCATTCTACTGCACAGTCCCAGAAACTATGTATAGCATTTTCTTCGTCTATCGCAGTGAAGTTCTCTCTGGAGAAGATAACCCAGTCAAAGCATCCCCGTCCATCCCTTTTGTCCAGTGAAGCATAAATGCATGCGAAATACGAAATGGACACTGAAAGGTTAGCGTAGCCAGGAAAGGAGAGATACTTTCGAAATTTATGCATCATTGCCTTTGGCTAGTCCATCAGCCAGAGGTCACATCCCCCCTACCCTTACTATTTCTTTTTTCGCCTCGCTTTTATTCAGCTTTTTGCTGACTTCTTAAAACGAGAACTTAATTTTTTTCTTTCTTTTTTAGAAATATAACAACAAAAGAACATTATGTTCGAATCATAGTTCCAGTTCTCATTAATATGATCATCTCGCTCACCTAAACCTAATGTGATGCTCCCTATTTAAACAATAAAAAATCACTTGAAATTTCTCTCGACAAGATTATATATAATACATAAAATGATTGATTCTTCATGACACTGTGCTAACCTTTACTAAGTCCTTTTTTCAAATTTTGAATTAGTTTTTATTAATTTTTTTTTATTTCTGAAAAAATTTGTCTTATTCAGTCAGTATTGTTTAAACGAGAGCGTTGACAAATTCCTTATCACCATTACCTTATTACCTACTATTTCTTCAATTGACAAGTTAGCAATTTTTTAGTATTTATTAAATTTAGTATTTTTTCCTACCTATACCTTCTGTTTAGTATCATAGATTTTTTAGAAGAATTTAAAAATTAGAAAACACGGAAAGTCTTCTCGACAAGATTATATAATACATAAAATGATTGATTCTTCAAGATACTGTGCTAAACTTTACTAAGTCCTTTCTTCAAATTTTGAATTAGTTTTTAATAGTTTTTTATGCTAAATCGATTTTTATTTCTGGCAACAACTTGTCCTATTCAGTCAGTAGGGTTTTGAAACGAGAGCGTTGACAAATTCCTTATCACCATTACCTTATTACCTACTATTTCTTCAATTGACAAGTTAGCAATTTTTTAGTATTTATTAAATTTAGTATTTATTTTCTACCTATACTTTCTGTTTAGTATAATAGAAATTTTAGATGAATTTAAAAATTACAAAACAGGGGAAGAACCAACGCTTTACTGTCTCCAGGAGGCATTGGAAGATCCCCTACAGAATTTTTTTTATTTATTTCGTGGCCAATCTGATCAGTTGTTTAAAGCGTCGTGCTACTAACACGAAAGTCATGAATTAGGTTCTCCCATGGACTAAGTTTATTTTTTATTATATTTTTATATTGGCGTATGGATATAATGGTAAATAAGATTAATTTTAACTTGACACTTGAATCATTGAGAGAATGATTCTTGATATGGAAACTATATATGATTATTAATTAAACAAAAAATTTAAAAAAAGCTTAACAAAACATTGGAAGATTTTTTAATAAATTTTTTTTTTATTTCCCAATCTAAATTTTTAAAGCGTCCTTACTAAAAAATTTTTTTGAATTATTTTTTATTTTTTATTATATTTTTCTTATTAATTATTATAAATTCTATTTACTTGACAATTAGTAAAAATTTTTATGCGTTAAAATTTGTTTATTTAAAACAAAATTGTTTATTTTCTAATTGAATTATTTTTTTATTGAAATAAAATAGAAAAAAATTTATTAAAATTACATTTCTATTTTAAAATTTCTGATTTTAAACAATTAAAAAAAAAAAAAGCTTAAAAAAAAAGCTTTTTTTTAAATAAATCAAAAAAAGTTCTTATTCATAAAAATTTTTATTTGATAAATAAACATAAAAATTGAAAATTAAAAAAAATTTTTAAGATTTTTATTTTTTTTTAAATATATTATTTTATTGCATTTTTTTTTAACAAAGGATAAGCATTTTTTTTAATTTCAGACCTTCTTTTTATTTGAATATCCAAAAAAAAAAAAAACACTCTTCGACTGATGGAGCAACCCACTTACATCCTGCAATTTGAATTCTCACTTTGTCTTTCATTTAAACTTAAAAAAAAAAAAGAAAAAAATGTAAAAAAAAGCTTTGCTTTTTCTAAGAATTGAAAAAAAAAGAAGTACCTACTGATTTCTTTCTCTAAAAGACATAAAAATTGTAGGCAATTGATTAAAAAATACCTCACTTTTTTATTTCCCTTCCATTTTTTTTTACTTTAAAATTTTTTGATTCTTTATAATTTTATTGAGAGTGTGACCTATAGTTTTTCCTCATTCTTTTTCTTTTAAAAAAACGAATAAGCGTACTTTACAAAAAGACTTAAAAAAAAACTTATATACATTTTGTTCAATCTATATTTGTACACACTTTGTAAGTTTGTACTATACCTTTTGTACATGTTACATACACACTTTTTAGTACATACATTCAGTTTTTATACATATTTTATGCTAAAAAGTCAATATGCTTTTTTGATTTTAGATTATCGTAATACTTTTTGCTATTTTTATACATTTTGCTACATTTTATATCTTTTTTATTAAAATTTTATTTGAGTATAGTATATATTTTCAGTAATGCATTCAAAGTAGTATACAGGAGATAAATCTTTATTATTTAAAATTTATAACAAAAATAAACAATATAATATTATTTATTTAGAATTAAAATAAATTTTTTTTCATATAATGATAACAAAACCAAATTTTAAAAACTAGTTTTTTAAAACCTAAAACAAAAAATCAAAGAAAAACAAAAATATTTTAAAATAAGTTATTTTTAATAAAATTATTTAAAAATTTTGAAAATCTAATATAAAAACTACTAAAACAGAATAATTAAAGCTTTTATATAGCTTTAAATTATTTACACTTTACAACCAAACCGAATCAAATTATATTAAGATTATCATAGAAACAAAATTCGAAATGTTTTTTAAAAATTAAAACATTAAAAATTTTAAAATGCAAAAAAATAAAAAAATTAAATAAAAAAAAAAAAATAAAAATTTTCTTTTTACAAAAATACTTTTTTAAAATATTATTACAAAAAAATGCCTCCTACATAAAAAAAAAAATAAAATAAAAATAAAAAAATAAAAAAAAAATCGGCACAAACACAAGACTCGAATAATCTTGTATTTCGCAGACATTCCCTTATAAACTGAAAGTTTTTCTTCGCCACCTTCAGCCAAACACATAGAGCCCGCGTGCTCTGCAGCTTACATGCCCAATTATAGACTACCAAGAATGGGCCCCCATAGCGCCAGGGGCCTCGTATGAGGGCGCACTGACTACGTGACGTCCCCCCCAATTGCCCTCTTGGGGGGGTGGCTGCCCCCAATCTCATCCCCCTTGCTGCCGATGCTTTCCCGAAACAGCAGTGGTTCAAGAGATCAAGCGTGCAGTACTTGATTGCGCTTTTCGGAGAGATGTTGGGAAGGCATTCGGGCGGTGTCTGATGCTTTAGCAGCTTTTATTTGCAATAAACAGGGAATTTTTGATTTTAAGTGGTTAGTTTTTTTTCTCTCTTGCTCTCTCTCTCTTTTTCTTCTGGTATTCTCCATAAAATGGAAGACCTGATTCCTCCATTTACAACATAGGGAGAAAATGAAGTCGAGTCGTATTGTTAAACTGCAATCTCAGGATTTTTCCTCTTAAAATATACGCATTGAAAGTAAGATATGGACCGCAGACATATATACGTGCAATGCCAGAAAACTAGCATAATCAGTTATAAAATTAGAAATTCAGTCAATATGCTAGTTATTTATACCATTAAGATAACGTGAAAACAGAATGTTGTTACTTCTATGACCTTGGCTTGTAGTTAGCATGTACATTACATCAGGAGAATAAAATTGAAGAGTCATAAAAGAAAGGTTTTAAAACAAGGTACTGCGAGTTTGGATGACGAATGCTAGTATTTGACTAATAAAGTATCAATGTCTTTTTTTTTTTTCAGAATTTCTTGAAACTGGCGAAAAGCTAAATTGTTTTTTAGTTTAATTGTGAGGGTGTTTTAAGAGGAAAATTAAGGTGTTTACTCGACATCGACTGTTTTGTGTCTTCCATGCTTTTCGTGATGAATGAATTTTACTGCCTCACACACATAGATATGTGATTAAAATGTGGACAGTTATATTGCTACTCTAAACTACTATTTAAAATTACCTTAAGCAAAGATCATTGAAGAATACCTGGGAGGTACAATATTGTCGCTTAGATGAGGTGAACGTGGTGAATTCAATAAAATGCTCAAGACCAACTCAAGATTTTATTTACCCGCTACTGAAGGAATCACTGCTTATATACAGTTTTGAAACCTTCCAGACTTTGAAGGCCCGCAGAAAATTAGGAATTATAATTAACATAAATTTACCTGATCAAATTAAATTAACATAAAGTAAATTCAGATTAAAATCAATTTTTGAAGGCAACTTGCCTCGTTTGCTTTCGAACCCGGAACCTCCCGTTTACGAGTCCGATGGTTTACCGACTGAGCCACGATGTCCTTGATTGAAAGGAACGGTTTTCGCTACAATATAATGGTTTAAATGAAAACCAGCGAAGTTAATCAAGTACAATTACTAGTTTCGGGTATAAAAATATGACCTTTTTTTCTTAGTCACTTATATTGAATGCTTTTTCAAACAGTAGGAAGAACTCAAGCGATTGTGTTTCTTTGAAGTTAAAGTTTGCCGATGCATTCAACAACTAAAGATACTGTGTTTATACAACGAAAAATATTTTAGAGCGGAGTAAATCCGATAAAATAGTTATAATTTAAGTGAATATTTTTTTATATTATCCTCTTTACATAATTACTATATTCAGTTTAGTCTTGTCAAATTAACAATTTTAAATACATCTCCTTTACGCCTAAGTTCCATTGCTCACTTGAGGAATGAACGAGCTACTTGGGCAGGTAAGTTTTAACCCTAGTTTGGAAGTAAAAAGTTATTACGGTGAGCTCAATGATGGAAAAAAGGGTGATTGTATATATAAAGAGAGAGAGAGAAATAGAGATGCCTCATTAATGAATATTAAGGATATAAATGCATCTGGAAAATTGAATGTTTAGATCATAGTAGCATAATATAGCAATTTTAAGATGGAAAAAATAAGAATTTTAAATCAAAACTGTTCAACTACTTGACTCGGTATTTCAGCAGAGAAACTACTATGAATACTTTTATTTTCTTAAAACTCAATTCTGATGATATTTTTTTTTAAATCAACGGATAGAATGTCATGCAAAATTCAAATTAAACTATTGGGGTTTCTTAACGAGTTGATTTATCTATCGTCATTAATTTGTTATCTCGTCAAGCGTGATTCAAGGCTTCCATTTACTTGGTTTAATCAAAATTATACCATCAGATATATTCTCCGCTTCGATTTTATGTTAAATGGCGCGTCTTGGAAAGAAAAACTTGCTCCGATCTAACTCAATTAGGTACAGTACCCGTATACAGCCCTTAATCTAAGACATCTCCTAATGGCGTCGTAAGGGACAGCAAACTGTAATTAAAGGCTTCTATACTGCGGCCGTAGAATTAACGAGTGGACTGCAATAAAAGACGCTCCGCCTGATGTCGTGTGTCATGAACCTCGAAATGAGACCCCCCAAACAAATAGCCCATTCACCCTAAATGACTCATTTCCTGACCAATCTTTTCAGAAAGAAGGTACGTTAACGTTTTTATCCTCCAAATGTAAGTAATTCTGCGTTAGCATCAAATATATATGTGCAGATCAACATGGTATAAACTTTCAATTACGTTCCTGGAAATATGAATGAATTCCCGAAAATGCATTTTACAATTGATATTAAAGTGGTTTATCTTTTAAATTTAGTATAAAGTACGGAAATTTATATTAAGATATCTATTTTAGGCTCTTTTTCAAGGTACATTTCTTTCATTCTACCAAGATTTACACTTGGTAAAATAGAAAGAGTTCACATTTCCCTATCAAGTTTACTATGACACATTTATCACATTTTACTGTAAAATTTAACATTGATTGCCCCGTTCAAGTGTAAGTAATTTTATTTTAGTACCAAATCTACCATGTAATCGAAAATTCTGGACGAGCTTTAAAAATTGAATAATTTGACAAGGAATGGAGATAAAAAGATAAGATTTGCACCAATCGAATGGAAAAGAAGATTGGATTTTTTTTATGGCAACATAAAGATTCTAAAGTAATTGTGTTGGCGACCAAAAGGTGTCGCTGTAATTCTTTAATTGACTACCAATGACTTACAAATTGAATATTGCTATCAGTTACCTTTCAAGTGTTCAGTGTACTTTTGGTCATCTAGTAGCACATCTGTGAGACGATACATCATACCATTTAGAGCAGTAATCAACATTTCTTTCGGTATGGCAAACACATGTTGCTAAGGGACGTTTACCTCTTTCATGTGACACCAAAGAACTTGTAACTGAAACCCTCTCTATCATTTTGGTCAATCCAGAACACAACAATGGACATTTACCACCTCACACACTTAGCGATACGCTCCCAATAGCACACTATCACTTTTCGCATTTATGCTGTACACTTTAATTTAAATTTAAACTTTTTCACTAAGGATAGCATTTCTAAGCATACAACTTTGACTCCCAGTATGTTATGCAGCTGCTCAATTACTGATTTGCATCATCTGAAGTCAAAAACCAGTAACGCCATCTAGAGATGTAAAAAGGAACTATTCAATCTTTTTAATTTTTATTTGTTAGTGGATAATTTAATTTTAAAGTTTGTCTAAACTTTGGGATCACAGGGTATACATAATTAACTGACCATAGTTTAAACCTTCTAAAGGATCATAATGTAAGTTTTATTTTTAAAATATATTGCTGTAATTTACATTTCTAAAAATATGAATTCCGTAAACTTTAGGGTGACCGCGCATTTTCAAAACTAAATTTTATTGTTTTAAATCAGTGAGAGAAAATTAAAAATATTATTAGAAATGCATTTATATTAAAGTGTTTAAAATTGGAATATAGAATATTATTTCTGGTGCTATTAATTATTATATGTATTATAAGTAGTATTTTGCATAGTATATTCATTTTTATCTATTATTTATTGTTTACACATTAATATAAAACCTAGTTGCTACCTTTATGTATTTACATAAAATGCGAAAAGTAAAAAATAATAAAACTAAAAATATTGTTTTTTATTGTAAAATATTTGTATTAGCTTTAAGTACACAACTAATTCATAATGCTTTTCAAGACATTAATTTTAACTAACTTTTATTTTTCATACTAAAAAGGATATATGTTATAAATTTCAAAGTAATATGACAATTGGATATATATATATATATATATATATATATATATATATATATATATATATATATATATATATATATATATATATATATATATTCATGAAGAACAAACTTTTGGTTTCGAAGATTTTTTTTAAATTATCTATATTAATAATTTTACTATATGTTCTGATAATTATATTATTATAGAATTATAAATATCAAAAAAGTATTTTTACTTCATTTCCGTAAATTTAGTTCATGATTCAGTGAGACAAATATCAAGTGTTCATTCAACCTTTAATGCTTACATATATTTTAAATGCATTTTACAACTGATATTAATTAGTTTAAAAGATACTCTTAGTATAAAGTAAAAAAAATATATTAAATTAAAATATTTTTTTATTGTATACACTTATTCGAAGTCCAAAATTTCTTTCGTTGTGCCAAGTTAATACTTGGTTTTACTACGAAGTTTAGAGTAATTGTTTGCTGTACTTGGGAAGTGTGTAGCATAACTACATTTTTAACTTATACATAAAAATGCAGTTACTCCAAACTCATTCTTGTTTGCATTTAAAAGAGTCACAAAATGTTCTTATGTGTTATTAAAAAACAACAACTGCTCTGAATATATATATATATATATATATATATATATATATATATATATATATATATATATATATATATAAGCGTAGTTCCATACACCGAGAAGAAATAAGATTAGAAATAAAATATTACTGTACAAAATGATATCATAAACGGGGATTTTGGTAAACATTTTTTGAAAGAAAATACTAAATTTAATGTAATTTTCTTATTTTTGCGAAACTAGATTTAAAATTATAATAGTGTATTTAAAGTTTCTAAACATTATTTTCATTTCTATGTAATTTACAACCAACTTGCGCTACATTAATTAATTCAGATTTTCCCGCAAGAAAATTTTTTATAAAACTGCTCTTACGTCGCTATATTTCTTTTAGTCCAAACCTCAAAATAACTTTTTCTTTCACTAATTTAACTGTATTTCTTAAAAACTTGCACGTTAATTATCTATTAATAAACAAATATTCATATAAGCTTTATAGCAAATAATGAAATGCAAAGATGTACATATATAAACTTTTATTGATAAACTAATAGAGAGGGAGAAATGCGAAAAAAGTTTCATTTTCATTAATGAAATAAGATACATTTTTAACGCATTTGTAGATAAATGTTGAAATTTTTGTTAAAAATAATATCGTTGGAAACGTAAATAATTTATCTGTATGTTGCATATAAACAGGAACTTTAAAAAGCTTTTACTTAATTTCAACTACCTCCATTAAAGCATTACACCTCTTACTTTACATATGACGTTGCTATAAACATAATAAATATACGAAATAAAAACATTTTTAAATTTTTCGTTTCTTGGAATATTTTAGCATTGCAGAATTATTATTAAGAATTTTGAGAAATAAAACTGAATTTGTTCAATTAATTTTGGAAATCAGTTATGTATGAAGTATAAAAAAAATACTTTTCTGTAACGAATCTTATTGAAATTTCTGATTCTAAAATTCGTATATTAAACAAATTTTTCTTCCTAAATGAGTCTAATTTATGCATAAAGCTACGACTGAAATTTTTTCAAAAGAAGTTGTTTGAAACAGTTCTCCGAAAGAAACAAATTTCGAAAGCGTAGTCTAAATAGAAACTAATATAATAGTGATGTTACTTAAAATGACATATAACTGTTATGCATTTTATGTTTCTAGTTCTTAAATTCATTAGGCATTTTTCCTCATCTTGTTTTTTTACAAAATTTGTTTGCTCAGCTTTATATGCATCTTATAAAGTATCTTTTTTAATAACATCTGTTGTGTAATTAAAAGCTCTTCTTTTAAAGCGAAATACTAATCTAAAAGAAACACTCATTTCGAAGTGAATTTGATAAAAGGAATTTTAAAATCAGCTTTGTGTACTGATTATAAATAATATAATACTTGAAACTATTTATAAAAGCTTTAAAAATAATTTAACATTTTAGACTAAAATTTCGTTTAAAATAAGTCTGGTTTGAAAGTTATTTTTGCTTGTAAAAAATATCCTAACAATCAAAATATTCTTTCTGACATTGTAAAGTTTAATTTAATAGTTTTAACAGTTTTAATGAATTTTCAAAAAATTAAAAAGATTGTAAATTTTTAACTTTCTATAAACTTCTAGAAAATTATTGTTGTAATACGATTCACGAATGGCTACTTTCATTTTAAAATTAAAGTATAAAATTACACAACATTTTAAATATTTTTAAAGTTTATTCTTATTAATATTTTCTTCCTTTAAAGTATGCATGTTATAACATGCATACATTTATAAAAAAAATATAGTTAAAAATTACTTGTATCAGGTTTAAGTGTATGATTTTTTGAGATTTACTATACATAGTAATATTATTATTATTGTTATAATAAATATACTTCTAATTTTATATTATGCTGAAAGAAGTTAGAGAATATTTACAAGAAGTTTCCAATTCTAACCATGCTAAAGATATAGAATGGGTAGAATAGTTATAAAACAAGAAAGTAATTATATGTTGTGTAGCAATAATTATTTATTAGAGAATCTGCATTTCTTTGTATAAAAGTTGCTTATTTTAAAATCGATTATCATAATGAAAAAGAAATCAAAATTGATTATTACTCTCATGTAAGAGTAAATGTAAATGCCTTTTTCGTACCATGAAACTACTTTTATTTTAAAAAAATTATCAAAATTATTCTAAAGCTTGTATCCTAATATGTGAAATGATGTAGACTTCCAATTCTAAAAATGTATATGTAAATATTTGCAACTTGTTGATATGTAAAAAAATATATAGTCAGGCATGTATTTTATATCCCTAGCATTTTAGTCTTAATATTGATTTTAAGACATAGCACCCAAATATAGTCAAAATATCGAATTTATTATTTTTGTTATTAGCTCAAATAACTGTTTTATCCTGCCTAGACATGCATGCAAACTTTGAAATAGGTATATTTAATATTTCAAAAGTTATTTAATTATATGATTTTCCTACAAAGGAGTATTTTTTTTACAAATCCAAAATTGTAAATAGCTCTTACTCCTCGTTTGTTTTTCATTAAAATTCTACGCATAAAGCCGTTTTAATTTAAGATACAAGTGTTGTATTTTTCATATGGGTTTTCTATATAGACAATATAGATATAGACTAAATATATAAACTAAAACTTGCATGATCTTAGCAATAAGTTCCTTTTTTTAATATACTAGTATTTAAATTCTCAACTTTCACTGTTTTTCACTGTAAGTGCTAATAAAAAGTTTTTATAAAATGAAATTCCATGCTAAGTTTTGTGCAGAAGGCTTTAATAGATCACAAAAATTTAAAACAAAATATTATTTTAAAAAGCTATAAGGATTTTTCAAATCTTAGAATGTTTTGAAAAATTAAATTTTTCAAAACATTCTAAGATCACAAAAATTTAAAGCAAAATATTATTTTAAAAAGCTCTAAGGATTTTTCAAATCTTAGAATGTTTTGAAAAATTAAATTTTTATTAAATTAACTATTCAAATAAACTACTTCTCTGAATAAGCATTAAATAAGATGTTAAAATGTAAAAAAATTAAGTACTATATTTATATTGATAGTAATTTATTTTTTTCAAAGGTTACCATGTTTTAACAACATAGGTTATAAAAGAAACATTATAAAGATTTTTTTTAAATATATCCAAGGATGGGATCATATTCAACCTTCTTTTCCTCTCTTGTACCTTTCTTCTGTTTTCCAATGCAAATGAGATCGAACAGCTTCTTTCTCCTGTCAAATCTCCATCTTCTTCGGAACTTGTTTGCAGTAAGTAGCTGTGAAAGTTGTTCTCAAAACCTTTGTATTGTTTTCGCCCTTTTCCCTGACATCAACAAGTAACGAACAAGGCGGGCCCGGCGCTAAGTGCTCAGATCCGTTCCCCCAAGGAACCCAGAAATGTGTTAGTAAAATGGACTGGATATTGAAAAGCGGTCTTTAAAAGCCTGACGGAGAGACAGTTTTTCGAGGCGATACTGACGTTTTTTAAACGCGGAAGCTGTGCTTTTATGGTCTTTCTTCTTTGTGTTCGCCAGGGTATTTACTTTGAAGTCTCCAAGCCTTGACTGTTTTGTACGGGAGAAAAGAAACAAAAAAAAAAGGTTTCTCAAATACCTCGTTAAATAATTGAACTTTTAGAAAGAAAGAGACGTTTTTACTTGACATGATGTCTCCCTTTATTTTTCTTCATTAATTTGCTTTCTTGTCTTCTGTATTGGGAAGCTCTAAGTGGAATTTTTTCTTTTTGGTTTTTTTTTTTCTAAAGGAAATTTATGTTAAAGTCACGTCTTGTTGTATTCAAGATGCTCAGTAGTGTTGTTCCACAGCTTCTTTGGGAGTCCAGTGTTTATTTTCATTTTCTAAAAAACCAAAAATGCACTTTAAATTTTTCAAAAACTTGTAAACCCAATCTTTTATTATGTTAAGTATGAATATTTTGCTTTACCTGTCAAAATTTTAAAAAATTATTTTGGCTTACCGTGTGTTTTCTCGTGCTCTATATAATATTTTGTATAATGCACGACGAAATTTAAAAAAAAAAATTGCATTTTTCTTATGTAAACAGTTTTTAGTGTCTTATTTTGTATATAATAACCTTTGACGAATGTTGAAAAAGTTGCTTATTAGTCAAAGGAAAAATTGCTCTTTATTTTTCTTCATTAATTTGCATTTCTCTCTCTTATATTGGTATTCTCAGAAAGGAATTTTTTCCTTTCGATTTTTTTAAAGAAAATTTATATTAAAACCGTCTTGAAGTTGTTCAATAATGTTCTTTCTTAGCAACTTAAGAGTTATTATAATTTTCATTTTCGAAGAACCAAAAGTGCATTTTGAAAAAAGAAAATCTGTAAACTAAAACTTAACTATTAAAACTCAACTATAATGTATAACTATTTCATTTACTTTTAAAAAGATAAAAATAATTTTGGCTTAAACATTAGTTCTCGTGTTCTATATGCTTTTTTTTTGTACTTTATTTTTTATATACGGTTGCCAGAAAATATTTTATATAATATCTAGTTTTTAAAAATGTATTTTGTACGTTTAAACAGTTTTAATAACACCTTTTGTAAACGATATTTGACGAATATAAGGCAATTTGTCGCAACGTCATGAACTACTATAATACCCTTTCCATTCATTTTCATGCCAATACATTTGCAACGGACAATATACAAACAATAAATTTCCTTTCAGTTTGAAACTGAAGCCAGAATTGTCATAATTTGAGAATTTACCCTACTGCTTGAAATAGCCTTATTGTAAATATTCATATTTGTAATATTTGACAAACCCCAAAATGTAGGCTGTTTTGTAAAGCTAAAACTATAAAAATATCTGGAGTTTATATCTTAATTTAAAAAAATATGACGAATATTCAAATATTACCAAAATGAACTTTGTTTCATCGAATTTAGATTTAATAAAGATAACAAGAATTTTTTTAGTGCAATCCAAATATTTTTAAAGATATAAAATTTTGTAGCTTTTAATCTTTTTATCGAGCAATTAGTTATGGAAAAAGAATTATCCGTGCAAGAAAAAAATTGCATGTTGTAGGTTTTTCATCAATGCATTTTTTTATATACTGCTGACATATAATCCAAAATTAAAAAATAATTATTCTTAATTATTTTTAAACAAAGTTATTTTTTATTTAAATATTTTTCCTATTGAAATTCTCTTTATTTTTTTTCAATTTATAGAATTTAAGTTAATTGAAATTAAAAATAATTTATTCAACATTTTACAGCGTCACTTTAAATTGTTCAAACATCTTTTTTTCCTCTCTTTAATTTAAAACATGCAGTGCCCTTCCATCTATTTCCTCTATGAACACAATAGAATATCTAGCATACATATTGAATAAATACTTCAACTTCTATTTATTCGACGAAAGGAATTACGGGACTACAGTAAATTCCTTACAATTATTTCTTCGTCCTTATTCTCTGTAGTGACGCGCATGAATTATTTGATGACAGGCGTTATTCCGTGATCCAAGTTAGATGAACGCGTGTTCTCCCATGTGCTTGGCTACTTCCGAGTCTCATCCTAGGGGGATTCGCTGACGTTCTCGAACTTTCTCATTTTCTCGTTTGGGCTCGCATCTCAATATTTCATAGACCTCTCCAGATATTTACTACTAGTTTCGGAGCATCCCTCTGTGTGCTTAATCATTTATCCGCGGAATGAGTCGGATTGAAATAAATATTTCTTTTCTTTTAGTAGATTTTGGGTAAATATATCCCCATATACAGACAGAAAATAAGACAATGGAAATTAATTCTAACTCACTTGCGTAAAAGACTTTTCATCGAAGTTGCTGGACTTTTTCATTTACCAAATTATTGGTTTAAAAAAATTGATAGCCTGTTCACCGGTAGTTTTTCTTAAAGATAGCATAGAAAGTAAGTAATAGGTACAAACTATGTCATCACATTCGTAATAGGTAAAATATATTGCGTTTCTAATACGGAGTACCGGAAAAAAAGAAATGAAATTGGTAAAGCATGGATAAAAATATAATGATAAGCTCAAATATGAAAGTCCTAAAATATTAAAATGCAACCTAATAAAACAATAACCGAATTATTTAAATTATATTTTTTCTCTTATTATTATTTTTTATGATAAAACATACACGTTATAATGTTGCCACATTCAGTAACAGAAATTGCAGGACTTGAATTCACCTTATTGACCTTGAATATGCTAATTAATTTTCCTTTGAGTATATGGCTGAACGATGGCCGATTGGTAAGAGTGCTGACCTTCGTTACCGGAGTTCGTAGGTTCGAATCCTACTGAAGCATGGATGTTCGTAGCCGTTCGGAATCGGCTTTAAACTGTAGATCCCGGTCTCATTAGCCCTCGTGTTGTAAAAAAGTAGACCGTAGCACTCCAAACCAAACCTTTGAGATTATATGAGAGGAATCATGCTATTCTAATTTCACGAGAGGATTAATATTTCAATATCATCTTGTACTTGAAGTGAACATAGGTTTTTTAGTCCCAAAAAGATTTTTAGGATGGCTGTTTCTAAAACATTTTTTCCGTAAGTTCTGTTTTGAGATATTTTTAAAAATCCACTTATATTCTTAAGATTAAACTGCAACAATGTTTTACACACATATAAGAGACACATTTTCATGTTCGAATGTCACCTAATACGAGTCACTGGTACGTTGGGCTACTGTATCAGATGTTATTTAGTTATATCTAGAGCAGGGGTCAAGAAACTTTTTCGAAACAGAAATTGCAGGACGTGATTTAGCATCACCAGTTGAGAAGATGTTAATAACTTTTGGTTTGTGAATTTTTCTGTTCAAATACAAAATACTAAATAGTAATTAATGTAAACTGAAAAAATTTAAACTCAACAAAGTTATTAATGATAAATTCAAAGTATTTTATAATGAGCTCATAAAAATATTAATAAAAGTTTTTTAAAAATGCTAACACTATAATATAAATATGCATAAAACAACTTAGGTAAATTAAAGTTTATTATAAAAGTTTCAAAAAATTATGTACTTAGCCAAAATTTTATCACCTAATGAGAATTTTATTCTGATACGTTCAGGTATTTAAGGATTCTGCTTGAGTGAAATTTGCATATGTTGTACATAGCCACAAAATAAACGCTGTTTAGTTATATTACTGTAAAATTGTTATAGACTAACTATACAAGGAAATTTATGCACGAAACTCATGCAAATGCCTGAGTATTAAAAATTCAAAATTACTTCATGTTAGAAGAAACTCTTATTTTATAGTTCATTTAACTTACGGAATAATCAGTACGAAATAGGCGTGTTAGCTGCTCCTTTCACACCCTCAGTTGGGACCAAATGAAATAAATATTCTGGCAGCGCACTTCTTCCATTGCGTGCTTACATTTCCTTTGTTTAAATGCCACTGAAAGCAACGTAGACCGCCGAATCGGTACAGTTGCTTGACTGGATAATTGAGACTCGAGGCATTAAAATGAATGCGGTTAGTGACAGCAAATTGCACTAATTGCGCTTTTTACGTGTTGAGACAAATATAAATTTATTGCTTGGTGAGTAGCACAAGCAATTTACTGCGTGATGTGCATTTGAAGAGGGTTCAAGGTTCAAATTGAATTTATACCACGTGATTCATTTTGTTTGCAGCACTTGGACAGCTACTTTATTCCTTTCTCCTCTATTATCAGGTTGTAAATCATCAGTGCTGATTAGAATTTTTATTTTTTCTCCTTTGTACTCTCTCGCGCACTGGGTAATTGCACAAAAGAAATATTTAAAAACCCGACATTATTTAAATTTAACTGTAGTTACATACTTTTCTCAGATATTGAAATAAATTATTTATGCTGTTCAGTTATGATTTGTGACGATAGGAAGTTTTATCATTTTTGTATATTTTGAAAGCACATTTAAGTGAGTCAATAAAAACAAAGAGAAGAACTCTGACTAAACAAAGTATATCATTATTTTTGTTTATATAGTTGATGTTGCGCTTAAAATTGTACTCTATTTATTTTAACATACCTGGCAAAAAGAGTTTATCGTTTTAGTTCTAAATATTTTCATCTGGGTACTTTAATCTTATAAAATTCTTGACGTAATTCTTGACGTTCACAACGTACCACGTTCCCTCTGTTATTTACTCTGCTTTGTCTGAAACTAGAAGTTTTATTTTGCTTTAAATGCTGTTCCTTTTGTTAGCTTCATGTTCGTTTCGTTGTTCATTCGCCAGGGAAAAGAAAGAAAAACTAAAAGTAGGCAAAATGAAAGAAGAAAAGAAGTATTTTGGGTAAAGGGAAAGTTGATGTATAATTATCGGGTCAAAAGAGAATTTTTTTTTTAAGTTTGGAATTCCTGACGTAATTTTCAATTCTCATTTAACCATCGACTTAATGTTCTTCTCTGTGTACAATGTACCACGTTCCCTCTGTTTTTTACTCTGCTTCGTTTGAAGCTAGATGCTTTATTGTGCTTTAAATGCTGTTCCTTTTGTTAGCTTCAAGTTAGTTTCGTTGTTCATTCGCCATGGAAAAGAAAGAAACTAAAAGTAGGCTAAATGAAAGAAGAAAATAAGTATTTTGGGTAAATGGAAAGTTGATATATAATTATCGGTCCAAAAGAGAATTTTTTTAAACTTTGGCATTCCTGACGTAATTTTCAATTCTCATTTAACCATTGACTAAATGTTCTTCTCTGTGTACAACGTACCACGTTCCCTCTGTTTTTTACTCTGCTTCGTTTGAAGCTAGATGCTTTATTGTGCTTTAAATGCTGTTCCTTTTGTTAGCTTCAAGTTAGTTTCGTTGTTCATTCGCCATGGAAAAGAAAGAAACTAAAAGTAGGCTAAATGAAAGAAGAAAATAAGTATTTTGGGTAAATGGAAAGTTGATATATAATTATCGGTCCAAAAGAGAATTTTTTTAAACTTTGGCATTCCTGACGTAATTTTTACACTGGCATCATTACATACTGCTAAAGTTTTCATAAGAACTAATTCTGGAATTTAGTTACAACGTAGCACTCTCTCATAATCGTTCCCAGGCAATTTCCCCTCATTTCCTTCGACCACAAAACTTACCCCGCTCGCTACTTTCTTGTATTTATACTTCTTCCTCCAGAATGCTGCAATCAGCATCAATCATTGGGCGGCAGTATCACGGAAGAAATGCCGGGATATATCCAGTGGTCAATAAATAAGAGCCCCCAAGAAAAGACCGCTGCCGTAGCCTTAATCGGAGATATACAACTACCGCTTGCTTTTATTGCAGTTGTTGTGCGGCTGATCGCTTTTTTTTCTTCTATGATTGTGCGTTGTTCTGATTGATGCCCAACTTCGGCTAGGAAGTATTGCGTGTGGCATTAAACTTATTAAGTACAGATGTGAGTTGTAAGAACTGTTGTTGACACGCTTTCGAGAACGCTTGCTCCCCTAGCGCCAGTAAATCATTTCTCACCTCTTTCTCTTTTCTTCATTTTTAGATCTAAGATCAGATTATTTCTTCGAATTGCTAAAAATCTACCTCCAGAGTGACTGTTTTGGAGAACCAAATGTTGTTTACAATATAAATATAGCCATCAGTGATGTATGAAGATTCTTGTAGTAATAGATTTTCATAATACTTAGTCATAGGAAATAATTTCTTCTAGTTGTATTACAAAATTTAGAAGCATTACGTTCTTGAACATTAAAAGTTCGTATAGCTTAAAAGTAGATTAAATTGACAGTATTTGTTAGTCTAGATGTCTTATAGAAGATTAACCCCTTCCGGTAAAATGACAAGTCTAGCTCGTCATTAGTTTTTCATTCCATACCGCACAATGACGAGCTACACTCGTCATGCGATTAAAGTTACTGTTAAATATGATAATTAATTTAGTTTAAAATTTCTACTGTACTGAATTTGGCAACACTGTTATCACTTGTGAAAATCACAAGTCACTATTGCATATTGTTTACTTAGAATTTCTTGGTACAAGTCATTGCCAAATTAATGAGTCAGAATAAAAGAAAACCTACTAAGAAATGCCGTGTGTGTTACAAGAATCAAATTAAAAGTGAGACTACTTGGCGGTGTAAACAAATAAGAATTCCTTTGCACCTTGTTTTGAAAAGTACCACTAGCTTGAAGACTATTATCTGTATACCTTATTAATGTTTTGCTTTGATATTTTCTTAATTTTACTGTTTCTGATATTATTTAACACTATGTAAAAAGTGGAATTTAATTAAGAATATGTAAGAATTGTAAAATGAAACAAGTTTTTTAAATAAAAATTAAATGGTTATTTCATGCACAGATTTTCATTATTAAATCATACCGGAAGGGGTTAAATTCGGCAATGAAAAGTTATTTGGTTACAGATGCATACATAAAATCTCTTGAATTATCATTGAGTAATATTTAGTAAGTTCCCAAATTTAAAGTAATGAACTGATCCAATGGATTGTACTTATTAATTACAGAACACGTGATATTCGAGTTGGTAATTTCTTTACCGCATTAATTAAGCATGTATCAAAAGCAAGCTTGCATTCACTCTCGAAATGAAGTAAAAGGAAAGTGAACAAATGACAGTCGAAGGTGGGAACGCGAAGGGCAAAGAAGACGGTTTCCTGTTTGGTTTGGAGCGCTACGGTCTACTTTGTGCAACACGAGGGCTAATGAGACCGGGACCTACGGCTTAAAGTGAACATCCATGCCACTGGGGGATTCGAACCCACGAACTCCGGTACTGAAGGCTAGCACCCTAACCATTCGGCCATCGTTCGGAAGTAAGGCTTAAAACAAATTGTATGCTGCTAAATAAAGTATTTTAACAAGTAGAGATCTTCATTTAAGTCATGGACCCGGACTTCATAGGCAAGTAAATTTTTAAATAATAAGCTGGTATTTTAAACTTTTTATATAAAAAAGTCCGCAAGTGTTGAGAAGCTTTGAAAGGGTTTATACAGGACAGAAGTTAGGTCACAAATATACTCAGTTCTTTGGAACTAATTTAATAGTCATATTAAGCTTTAGATTAAATAACAAATCTAATCTAAATTTTGAGTGTCGAAAAAGTACCTACACAACAATAGACTAATATACAGGATGCCGAAACCAATTTATCCGACAAGTGTGTGTGTTACGAGACCCTCCCCAATAAAAAGCAACAATTGTGATGCGATGTTTCGATTAAACGAACACTCTACCTATGGTTACCACTTGATTTCTTTGCTATGACCCCTCTCTTTCAGAAAGAGCATATCGGCCGGCAAACAGTTCGATTGTCGTTACAACCGGAGTGGGAAAATGGACAACAGAGCAGTTTCTTATTGTGTGATTCGCTTTTAGCCATTGACTTAATGCTCTTCTCTCTCTATGTACAACGTACCACGTTCCCCCCTTTTTTTACCCTGCTTTGTCCGGAGCTAGATGCTTTATTTTGCTTTAAATGCTGTTCCCTTTGTGTACTGCATGCTCATTTCGTTGTTCATTCGCCAGAAAAAGAAAGAAAAATAAATAAAAGTACGCCGAATGAAAGAAGAAAATAAGTATTGCGGGTAAATGGAAAAATTATTCTTTTTTGTATATTTAATTGCCGGTCCAAAGAAGTTTATTTTTTCATATGAAAATACTGTATGCAATTTTCACACTCCCATCATTTACTTTGCTGAATTTTTACTGAAAATTCTTGAATATTTACCAGGATGTAAGGTAACAATAAACCCCAATTAAATTTTTTTTTATAAAAATACGATTTTAAACTTACCATGAACAAAATGTAAAATATATTTTCAAAAGTTTTTATTTAATTTTAACTTTTTAACAAAATTTTTAAAAAATTACATTAAAAATAATATTCAATTACAAGCATTACATTTCTCATGAAGCTTTATATTCACTCATTCTTTATGAGTATATACTTACATAAATCTACATACAGTGAAACTCAAGCATCACGTTATTGTATATAACATTAAACCTGTCTATAGCGATTTTTTAACATGGTTTTTTTTTTTAATTTACTCAATATAAGCCTTTTTTATCCAATGAAAAATAAGCGAGATGTTTGTAATTGTGTTATAATAGTATTTTAAATTTAAATGAAGTTGAATTGTGTATCTAGATACAATCTAAAGCCATGCTGTGTATAACGATAACTACTCTAAAATAACAATTTTTAAGGTTCCTAGAGTATCGCCAAAGATAGGTTCTACTGTGCATGTTTCTATGTGTATGCATATGTGTGTGTGTGTGTAGTATATGGATGATTATGTGAAAGATGTATGTATTCGTGATTTTCCAATGCAAAGGAATTGCCTTGTAAAGACGTTCATTTAGCTTAACCCTTAATTTGGCTAAGTCTTGCCAACTACCGGACATGTATATTTATTACTACTATATAACATAATTGTCAGTGTTCGCCAGTGACATTATCTCAAAAATGGAGAATGATATTTTTTTTTGTTTATTTTTTACAGAGATCCTAATATCTATACAGACAGGGAAAAATAACAGAAATTAAAAGATATTTGAAAAAACATCTTGTTAAATTAAGGGTTAAATAAATTTAAAGTTCCACAACGTTTGACTTTTTTTTTAATGGACAATTTTAATATATCGACTGCAAATCACTTGGGTTCTTCTATTGATCAGTAATCCTGTGCAATACAAATAATTAAGGCTAAATTTCTGTGTAATCGGCGAGAATATTATTTTTATTTATAAATTTGAGAAGCCGTCCACATTTCTTTTAATTCCATTTCATTTTATTTAACATAAGTAGTAAAAGAAAAAAAATCTCGCAGTAAAAACTGTTAAAAAATAATTAAATACCTAAGCGTTTGTCATTAATTTCAAGCCTGCTTATGAATAAAATGTACCGAACGACTTACACCCATTTCAGACGCTTCTTTTGCGCTTTTAATTAATCAGGTGTCACTTTTACTCCCCAAAACTTTTTCGTAAATTAAAGTTCGAATTAACATGATACGCTCTCTCCTCTCTCGCTCCCCGCCGCCATCTGATACAGAAAAAAAAAGAGCACGATCAGAAATTAATTTTCGTTTCATTAAACCAATTAGTTGAGCGTCTGGAATTAAACATTTTTCGATGAAGAACGGAATTAAACTTCAGGTGCTCTCCTTGAGTGGCACTGTGTCATAATTCTTCATTAGGTCCAAGATTTCTAATTAATTTGTCGGGGATAGTTTCGGTACGGCAGATGTTCATTTGCGAGGGTAACTGCAAATCCCATCTTGTAGAACTCTGCTTCGATTTAAAATAGGTACGCTTAAGGCTTACAGTCACGAAATGTTTTAGAAACTTTGATATAGCTCATACGCTGTTATAATAAAAACCTAACCAAAACATCTAAATAAATGTCAAATGGGACATCGAACTCCATTGATTAGGTTTTGATTAAAAATTTTATATTTTTTCTGCAAATGACATTTTTAGAAGAATATTAACTCTTTAATGCAGGAGTCATTTCTGATGATTGCAAATCGATGTATATGTAATCATCAGAAAAAAGGTAAATTATTAAGGAAAATGTAATGTAAATAAATAATTTTAAATGTAAATTATTATGGATTGAATAAAAATTTAAGAAATAAATATGGAGTATAAACAACTTTGATTAATACAGCATGTTATATTAATACGGCGATTTCAAGCAGCAGGGAACATCTCAACTTATGACAATTAAGGCTTTAGTTTCAAACGGAAAGGCAGTTGTTTACCTATTGGCTGTTGTAAACATGAAAATGAATGGGAAGGGCATTATAGAAGTTAGTGACGTTAAGCGAATCTATAATTATATATAATCTATAATTATATATCGATCTATAATCAGCTATCATTTGAAACGTGATAGGATGCCATTTATGAAAAAGGAAAAACTTCGGGAAAAAAGATTTATTTGGCTTTTATTATTAAAGATTTATTAGTAAAATACTGCACTCTAATTGAGAAAGTGGTAAATGTCTGCAAGAGAGTTACTAATCCAAATGAGTATTTAGTACTGTGATACTTTCAGTATAAAAATATAAGGGCTTTGTATTATGTAGATTTTGGTAATAATTTCTTTCAAAAAATTTTCAAAGCTTTAGATGTGTACGAAATATTAAAAACATTTGCCAAAGTGAGAATTTTTATATATTTATCGCATTTTTTAATATTTAGTTACTATTTCCTATAAACTGAATATATATTAATATAAATTTAGAGTGCTTTAATAAATATATAAATATTTCCGTTATAATTTCCCTCAACATTTTTTTCATACTTAGATCCTGTATAAAACTTTAAAAAATATATATTTGATCATGGGAGATTTTTTTATGTATTTATTGCATTCCTTAACGTTTAGTAACTATCACCTACAAATTAAATATATATAATATTATAAATCTAGTGACTTTAATACGAAAGATTTCATTATAATTAAAAAAAATTAGGTTAACATTGTGCACTAAACTTTAAAAAAATATATTTGATGAAATGAGATTTTTTTTTAATAATTATCGCATTTTCAACATTTAGTTACTATCATCCATAAACTGAATATGTATTAATATAAACCCAGTACATACCACCTTAAAATTCCCAATCTTATGTATAAGTTTAATTTAACAAAGAGAATAAAATATTTTATTTCTAGCATCGTCTTTTATGCACACATTGAAGATTAATATATCTTAAAATTAAACATTTAGTAGTCTAAATGCCTGTCTCGTATTTTTTCTTTTTATTAAACTTTCCAATATTAGCAAAAAGCAATTAGTTTTATTGCTCCTGTGAAAAAAAAATCCCCAAGTTAATTCTCTGGGTTTTAATTTTCTCCGTGATCGCGAGCTAAATATCTAATTCGTCATTAGAACTCCCATTTCTAATTAATTCGTCTGGAGGCCCCTCCCGAATCGCAGCTGTTCCCGGGTTCGAGCAAAGGGTGAGCATGTTCGCAGCCGTAGTGTTATGACCCTCGGTGACTGCGGGGTGCGGAATTCAATGGCTATTTGATGGACAACCCAGATGTCATTCAGATCACTGACGGGGACGGTATAGCAGTAACAAATGTCAGATATTCAGTCATGACTGTCCTTAATACTGGACGCTCGTTCATTTCGTAAGATAGGATTTCTATGAAATTTCTCTAGTACTAGTTAATTCCTCGATAATAGATATATTTGAAAAACTTATTGTGTTTATAACGGTTTTTTATTTTACTGAGGCTCGGAAGAGTTTAATAAGTACATTTTAGCTAAGAGCAGTTGAAAATTTAATGTTAGTACAATGTATGCTTAACTGAAATGCCCTTCCAATTTTAACTGGCTAGTGTGAATATCTTAATATTAAAATAGAGCTACATTGTTCAAAGAAAAATAGTATATTAGTGATATATTTATTTCAATTATATCAAGAGAATATTTAACACTAAAACTACCGGACTTTTTTATAAGGTCAAAAATAACGAAAAATGAGGTCATTTGACCCCTCTTGGTAGATTTAGTGTTAAGGATTCATTTTGGAAAGTGACTTCTATGTCAATTTCAAGTGAATGCTATACACGTTTAATAATTTTTCACCATTTTTTCTTGTAAAAAATGCATAAAAGTGTAAAACCAAGTGTTTGAGTTGTTACTTGCAAATTCTCAAATAATTTTTAATTTTCGTCATGCTCTAACTTCACACCATAAACAAATGGGAAAAAATTTATTTTCTTACGCCTCTGTATACAGTTTTATTTTAAGGGAAAAAAGTCATTCAGTACTGAAAACATGTTAGACATTATTAATAGGTAGATGCAGTTTTAATTTTCCAAACTAAAAGAAAAATTTTTACTTATATTTATTCTCTTGAGTAGTATTATCTTTTTTAGCGTTTATATATTACTCAGTAAAATCCAAACTCTCTTACAAATTTAAACGTGTGCCATTATGAAATGCTACTTCAAACAATGTAAGTCGCACATTTTTATTATTTTATTCAATGCTTCGAATGTTGAATATCTGCAATTGAATTTAGTTTTCTTTCGAAGGCGTCAAAGTTTTGTTCTTCTAATATATTTTCATTAAACGTATAGGAATAAGGTATCGTAACACCCTATACAAACAGATATCGCTAGCATCATAAATGCATCCCTCTTTTAAAGCTTAACAAAATTGGTAAAATCTTTTAAAATGTTGGCACGAAAGCTCTCTTTCTCTTCCATTTATAAATTAAACAGAGAGGCTTCTGTGTCTCCTGATATTAATTTGATTTCGACCCCCCTTTTCCTAGTTTCAATATCTCCATAATCCCGATTTATATTTTTTCCCCTTTTCGAAATTTCCCTGTCCTCTTCTCGCCATCCCTTTCTCCCCTCCTCCAAAATCCTCGTATCGGGCAAGAGGTGTTCTCACTTTTCTTAATGTCCCGGGCTACTTACGCCTAATGAAAGTTTAATGGAGAGAAGCGAAACACTCCAGTTCTTTGCAGCAGATGCTGTTAATGTAGTCTCATATGTATTCATATTCTGCTTTCTCGCTCGTAAAACCGAACTGGGGCCGAAAGTGGCACAAGTCACGGGCCCTCTTCTCCGATGGCCCTATTGTCTGTTTATGGACGATGCCTTTCTCAAAAGAAATGAATTACAGGCATTGTAAGCATTGCGATCTCGGAAAAAATGACTGATTCCGAATCTAAATAAAGGTGAAGTTGGCTTTCTTTCTTTTCTAGTGAGGAAAACGATTATTTTTAATGCTATTGTTGAATTTGGGAGTCATTGTGTGCTACTGTGTGATTATTTTTGTATCCGATAGAAAAAAAACCGGAAAATCTTCGAATTACATCCATGCAAATAATATTAAATGATCTAAACTGTTAAAGGAAAAAAACTTAAACATTGAGTCATGTCTCCCAATTTAATTGTAATAAATTTACCTTAAATGTACTTTTCTTTTCCTTTGAAAAATATGACTCTCTTTTGTAAGACATTGCAGTCGTGGACTGATTGTGACTCGTGGCAATGACTGATTCCGCATGTAAATGAAGGTTAAATTGTAGTTTATTTTCCAAGTTAAAAAAATGGTTATTTTTAATGCTGTCTGGGTGTGGAAGATCATTGTGTCGATGCTTTGTAAACTACAGTGTTAATATTTTTGCATCTGACAGAAAAGGAAGTAGAAATTTCCAAATTACATTTATCCTACAAATAATGTTAAGTGATCTAAACTGTCAAAGAAATAAAAACCTTAAACATTGAGTCATGTCTTCCAATTTAATTGTAATAAATTTACCTCAAATATACTTTTCTTTTCCTTTGAAAAATATGACGCTTTTGTAAGACATTACAGTCGTGGACTGATTGTGACTCGTGGTAATGACTGATTCTGCATGTAAATGAAGTTAAAGTTGTAGTTTATTTTTCAAGTAAGAATAAAAGTTATTTTTAATGGTACGACTGAATTTGGAAAGTCATTGTGTCGATATTTTGTGGGCTACAGTGCGATTATTTTTGCATCTGACAGAAAAGGAAGTAAAAATTTTCAAATTCCATTTTTCTTGCAAATAATATTAAGTTATCTATACTGTTAAACTAAAAATACTCAGTCATTCTCTCAATTAAATTGTAATAAATCTATCTCAAATGTACTTTTTTTGTCGTTAAAAATATGACCCCCTTTTGTAACCATTACGATCTTACAATATATCTCATTCCACGTGTAAATATAAGAGAAGTTGTAATGTTTTACTCTTGTAAAAAATGCTTATTTTTACAAGAGAATTATTTACTATTGTTGATTTGGAATTCCATTGTAATATTTTTTTGTACTCCATGCGATTATTTGTGTATTTAGTAGAAAAATAAAAATAAATTAAATTATTTTTTTCTAGTAGATATTAATCTTTTTGAGTACATTTGACGGTTGAGACTCTTTATGTACATGTTTTGCCAAAGTTACAATTGACAAGTCTGACTCGTCAACAATAATAAAAAGATATGAAATTGACATCTACGTTTTTTACTTGTAAGTTAAATATAGTTTGAATTATATGCGTCTATCAGTAAAATAAATCTATAATTTTTACTTATTATCCGTATACCAACAAATTAAACATATTCCACGGGCAAAAAAAATCTTTAAATAAATCTGTACCCTAGGGCTTTAATAATCTGAACTGTTAAAAAAATTCCTTTAAGATACTCCCAAATTGATTGCAATAAATTATCTCTGTTTACAAAATAGAGCTATACTGTTTAAAGAGTTAAAAAAATTCCTTTAAGATTCTCCTGAATTAATTGCAATAAATATATGTTAAACGTACTTTTTCTTTAAACAATATAGCTCTGTTTTCATATTCAGTTATTCCCATTAGGTGGTTAAAATTTAAAGGACAATTCTGTTAAGCATACATACAGTGTACTGACATTAAATTTTCATTTGCTCTCAGCTGTCTCTAAATTTTCAAGTGAAAAGAATCATTAGATTCATATTAAATTTGTGTTCACTTCCCAGCTACAATACTCGGCTAAAGGAGAAACCAGTTTTACAGGCGGTATTTAACCGCTGACATTGCACACCAAATATGCTGACATAGCTGACACAATCTTGTCGGTCATCATTAAATGTCACAGCATAGTATTACACCGAGTAAATTAAAAGTATTACATTAAAAAGTTATTTTTCATCAATAATATATTATTTCTATGAAAAATAAGCAATAGCATTTACGTGAAAACTTCGTGAAAGGCTAGAGGAAATAAAGAAAGATATATATTATATCGTAAAAAACAATATTTTATTTTTTACAGAATTATCGTTTTATTTATTTTTGTGTTAATCCATTGAACTAACATTTTCTCTTACGTTATAGAGATTTTTGTTTTTTTCTTTATTTTCTTAGCTCTTTTTTTGTTTTTTAATTTAAAAATGTTAGATGAGAAATTGATTAAAAGGAATCGTAGCTATATATAATTAATTTCAATATTTAATTTTAAAAATAAAATGATTTTTTTAACTTTAAAAACACAAGATTTGCGTACGCATTTACAGTTTTTACTCTTTAAAATTGTCTTTTTTCTCAAGTTTCGTAAAGCCTAAAATACAATTATGTACATTTGTGGTAATTTTTTATAAAAATTTATGTATTAATAAATGCATTACTGTGAAATCAACTGCAATATTTTAGAATAAAACTTTATTTTCGCTATTACTGATGTACTTAAGTTTAAGCATCTACTTTTAAATATTAAATTTTATAGGTCCATTTTTCACCAAGAAAATTTTATTTCTGTTAACCCTTAATTTGACAAGATGTTTTTTGAAATATTTTTTAATTTCTGTTGTTTTTCAATTTTGTCTCAAACTGACAGATACAGTGTTGCCAAATAAGAATTTTATTTTTTTACCGTAATAGAAATATATTTTAAAGTTTTTTGTTAGATATCTAAGCCTTATAGAAGTTTTCATAAACCCGCCAGATTTTATTTATTTGATTGTTCGTTGTAGCGGACTTAGACAAATTAAGGGTTAAATCCGTGTTTCAACATATAAAAATGTTTTTAAAAAAGCTATTCATGAACTTTAATATCTTTTCAATATCGTGAATTCAAATATTTTTAGTTAACAACCGAAATAAACTAATATAATGGTGTTAACATAGTTTATTGTTTCACCACTGTTTTTTATGTATATCCTGAACTAATACATTGCATCAGAACAATTTTTTTTCTGAGAACTAATCTTATATGTGGAATATTTTATATCAAAACAGATAGCTGCATAATATAACAGCAAGCTTAGTTTTTGCTTAGGACTAATTTTTAAATGCCATTAAAAAATAATTCCAAACAAAACATTCAAATTATATAAGTACACTCAACTTTTTTTAAAGGTTGAAACCCACTTTATCGTGTTATTCCCCTTACAGTCCAAATAAGCAGAACAAAATTCCAGATAATATTAACTCCCGATGCCATTACGAAATACAGAAAATAAGGGTTTGGGCAGAGGGAATGTGCAAGCGTGTGAGCAGAGTCATAAGCCATCTTCTCCAGTTGGTCCATTACCGTTTCCGGGATCGAGTGGCAAACGATCTCATTAAGCACCGGAAACCGAAACTTACGCGTCCGTAATCGGCGGCATTTCCCGAAATTGTAGGGATTTTTTTTCCCCGGCGAAAGAAAAATATTATCCCTCCCCTCCCCTTTCTGGAAATGACGAATTTAAAAGTAGAATTTCCGAAGAAGTTTATACCCACACAAACTTCCCTCATTTCGAGCTCAGATTTTCCCCGATTTAAAATCTGTACATTTTCATTGCAGTTTACGTTTTTTATTTCTCAAAGTTCAATTTTTTTTTTAAATTGAAGAAGTGAATTCTATCCTCTGCCTTCTAAATAAAAATGTTTGTGCTTAATTTCTGAACTAAAAAAATATTTTTAATTATTAATATAAATATTTTATTTTTGGTCATGATGTAAATTTTTATCATGATGTAAATACTAAAAAAAAATTCCTAAAATCTTGCATTTACGATTCTTATAATACTAGCATATAGCCCGTCGTATAACGATATCAGTAAAATTTTTAATTTTCCAGAATTGTAAAGTACCCTATCAGGCAGGTAAAAACATGGTTTGTTTTTCGGCTGAGAATTATCTGGTACACGATTAATAATTTGTTTATCTTCATACTCATCTAAGGTCTCCCGATACTGTGAATGCAGTTTAGATTCACGTTGAATTCATTTAGAAAGATAATTCAAAGTTTTCTTAGCTACGTCGAAATTATCGTTAAATTCTTCCTTTTTTTTTTTTTGCCATATTAGTTAATGGAAGCAAAGGAATAAAACTATCATTTCCACTATACCCTGGAGGTAGATAGAATTTGTCTTCAAAATCAATGATAAAATTTTCATTGCACCAAAAAATAATCGATGATTCAATTTAAAATTATCACATATATAACTAATCTGTTATTTAAGCCAAATATAAAAGAAAATTATTTACGTCATATCTAAGTTCAGTTAAAAACGTATGAAAATAATACAGACGATATTTAAATAATTTTAAAAAGAAATTAAATGGTTAAAGGAATGACGTCATAATGCTAGAAAAATGCTATTTTTATCTACTTATGTGATAAATTGATAAATTTAAATGCCTGCTCTTAACCGGGGAAAATAGGGCTTGAAATAATGGCATTAAACGCTCGAAAAGGGGGGAAGGGGTGGATTTTGAACGATTTAAAGACAACAGTATTATTTGCTGTGATATGAAGCCTTTTTATACCAATTTATTTTACAATAGGATTGATCGTTTAGGAGACGATAAAATTTACTCGCTTGGAATTTTGCTAACCGTAACTCATCAAGAATCCAATACACCTCTCTCTCTCTCTCTCTCTCTCTCTCTATCTATCTATCTATCTCTATCTATCTATCTATCTATATATATCTATATATATATATATATATATATATATATATATATATATATATATAATATATTATATATATTATATAAATACACCTCTATCCTTTCCAGATCCAACTGCTTCATCAATTCGAGGAAAACGGACAGATAACTTAAGCTATTATGTCTATCCCCTGCAACTCTCTTCAGTTCTTATCTTTAATATTTAACATTTTCTATCATCAAGTTTTGTTCTAGCCTCAAACCAAAGTACAAATTCTACCTCTTCTCCACAGATGTCCGATAATCAGTCTGTTGCTCTTATGACCTGTATTACCTGAGGCTGTTATACAGTCTATACAATCAAATATATCTGGTTCGCCAACAGTTCTTGTAAAGATATTATATCTTTCTTTCAAATTTAGGGATCGCTGGCAGTATCCAGGTTTCGCTTCCGTATAGCAGCAAAATAAATTTTCGAAATTTTGCTAACCCTAACTCGTCAAGAATCCAATATGAATACCTCTATCCATTCTAGGTCCAACTGCTTCATAAATTCGAGGACAGACGGACAGATAACTTAGGTTATTATATAGGGGATCTTGTTTTGTCCATCCTCATTTGACTGCACATCAGAGTTTTTTTCCTATGGTTGACATGGACTCCTGGCAAGTGAACATCGACTTCCGGAGATGCGTGTAGACCACTTTGGGAAGATACGCGAGTCACTATCCGTCCCCCTACACAAAAAAATAATCGTCCCATAGCTATAAATTTTCTACAAATAAAGTTTGATCTAGCCTCAAAGCGAAAAAGAAATATAAAAATAACTGATTTTTTATACCAGCATATCATTGTAAAAAAATGGAAAAAAAAATATATAGGCATTTGTTGTAAAGGGAGGGCAAGTCGAATCCCCTGTAAAAATTTATGTCGCAACTTGACGCTTCCCCCATCCCAGCTTCCTCGAAAATTGCCCACAGATGGAAATTATCTCCAATCCACATAAATTTCACATCGTCGCAAAGAAATTTGACACCATCCGACTCTCGCAAGCCGATGCCTAACCGCGCCTTCAGCAAAACACATTAATTCTCTTTTCGCATCAAATGCAACGCTTCACGCTTTAAAAAATAAAATAAAAAAACAGCGCACAATATAGGGTCGATGCCTTCGGCGACAAGATAAGATTTAAAAGAAATGTTTGAAACTTTTGTGCTCCCATACGCCCTCAAAAAGTGAAAAACATCAGTTCTTGCTCGTGGCAACAGGGGGAGTAAATGAAAAGGAGATAAAAAAAATAAAAGTTTTTCTTCCGTCGTTGTGAAGTGAAAAAAAAAATGAATTCCTGGCCACAAAATTTAGTGGTTGCATTGTAATGCAATCCTTTTGAGGTGGTGTCGCCCTCTCTTCCTGATATTAGATTGTGTGTATGCTTAAATCTTAAACAAAATAAATATACTTGCCCTTTAATACTTAAAAATATCTGATTCATCAAAATGTGTCAATTCTACATAAGTAGAATGTTGAAGAGCCGGTGGCATTTCAAAATTACTTATTTGGCGTTACGTCTGTAAGTTATTTGTTCATGTATTTTTTTTTTTACAATATTTTTCTAGTGTTTTCTATCAAATATTTCTCAAATCTTGTTAAAAACTAAAATTAAATTTCCGATTTCTAAAGAGAAAAATTAAATCTTATTTCTAATGCAATATAATTTTTTAATTTTTTTTTATAATAAGGACATTAACATAAGTTGCAATTAGGTATTTTTTTTACTTTATTAGTTAGGTTTGAAATCTTCTGGAGACATTCTTTTACTTACAGCAAAACCTAGTAGCTCTAATTTAAGTCATATGTATGAACGGGGGTGAAAACAACAAAATCTGTATACAACAAAACTTACGGAACCTAAAAATTACTATTGTAAACAAATTATCGTTGTAGACAGTATCTGCATTTGCACATCGTCTTTCTGTCTATCATTTGCATATAACATGTTGGGTTATGTTTAGAGATCTAAATTTAATTGTATTTAAATGATTTAAAATTGAATGTTTATGATAAAATTATTATCCTCCTCTTAGTGATTTTAAATTTAGCAAATAATGAGTTTCGTGGGACCAAAAAAAATATCGTTATACACTGTTTTCGCTGTGTGTGTATGTGGCATTCTTGAGCAACTACAATTTCTAATAAGTTTGAAAACCTGCAGAACTGCAACATTGAGTAAATCAGATTGATGTCATGGCATTGAGCAAATCAGAAATTCAGTGGGAAAAGAGGAAATGTTGTTGCAGACAGTTTCACTGATAGATATCGATATATATAGATAGATAGATAGGTATATAGATATGTAGATATATAGATATATATATATATATATATATATAGATAGATAGATAGATAGATAGATAAATAGATAGATAGATAGATAGATAGATAGATAGATAGATATAGATAGATAGATGATAGATATATATAGATGTAGAAATATATATATATAGATAGATAGATAGATAGACAGATAGAGAGATAGATAGATGATAGCTATATATAGATATATATATAAATAGATAGATATAGATATATATATATAGAGAGAGTGTGTGTGTGTGTGTAATATATATAAGTAATAAGTTTAAATAAATAATAAGTTAAAAAAAAAAAACTTGGAGGATTGCAGTATTGATCACATCAGATTGATATCACGACATTGAGCAAATCATAAATTCAGTGGGACCAAAGAAAATATCGTTACAGATAGTATCGTTAACACCGTTTTCGCTATATATACATGGCGTTCTGGAGCATCTGCAATTTCTAATAAGTTTGAAAAACGTGGAGGATGCCTTTCCAAAGAATAATCTCTTTTTCTACCCTAAAAGAGCAGCGTCCTCATTTTTAAAATTTATGTAATGGAGGAGGAAATGTGCGATTTTAACAGAACTTTTCTTCTTGGGTACTTTGCGAAATAAGCTCCACCATCTTCGCCAGTAAGAAAAGAGTCAATTAAGCCCACCTAAATTCTCGAGGAACCTCCGGCGTGTGTTATTATATCTTGTATCTTTTTGCAACAGACACCACGTCGCCATGGCAACGATAGGCATCGCTTAAAATAATATCCTCTCTTGTCTCTCCAGTTGCTGTTTACTGCAACCAAGGGACCGCAGCGGGGCTCCATTTTTCATAATTTGGGGGAGGGGGATCTGTCCACACTCGTAATCGGTAATTGGGAGATCCCCCCCCTCTCGGATCGATGGTCCACTCTTGGTGACGTCACGTGTACGTATGCACGCTACCAATGGGATTGAGAAGTTTACTTTCGGCCGAATCGATATTCGTTAGAAGACAATGAAGAAAAGTGGTTCGGTTAAAGTAATAACATGTAGTCCCAGATCATTCAAATGAAATGAAAATACACTATTTCTCTACTGGACTTGGCAACGGGGTATACTATAGGAAAAAATAAAAAGAGTCATTGGTTGACCAAGAAGTTTTAATCTTTATAACCTAATCCAATATCTTTTAAAAAAAACCATTTAGATATTTATTTATTTGTTTGCATTAAACCTGATAAATGTCCATTTTACTTTCTCGTATTAATATGGGAAAAATATTATAATCATCCAAATATTCGACTTCAAGATTATGATTGATTATCACGTTTTGGACCCTAGTCCAAAAATACCATTTTTTGAATTATGACTGTGTCTGTGTGTGTCTGTGGGTCTGTCTGTATGAGAGAGAGAGAATGAGTGAGAATGATAGTTCGAATACGTTTTGAAGTAAAGAAATCATATTTTGAATAAGTGCATTATAACAAAATTGTAGTTTTCTATCAACTTATGGGTTACTGTCGACATCCGAACGTAACATTTTACCTGCTACTTCCGGTTACTATCCATATTCCGATGCTGTTATTTAAAACAGATATAATTTTTGACAAAGTGTTCATATTTTTTAATAGAAAGAAAAAACATGGCTAACGAAAATAGTTCCCTTTTTTATGAGTATATGAGAAAAGTGAATTGGGGGGGGGGGTAAGCTACTACCGATTTTTATCTTTGAAATTAATTTTCTATCTGTATGACGAAACAATGAAAAAAGTGCATATTATATAGAATCATTCAAATTCGTATAATTCTGTATATATTTTTCAAACCTAAAGAAATGTCACCTCTTTTTTATTTTGACTATGCTATGGTACATACGTTCACTTTTAACGGCTTAAATAAAGATACAAAGTTAAATAATTTTCTCTCATTTCTTTCCTTTTTTTGTGAATATTTTTAAAATCTAGAACAAAAATATAGTCAAGTGATCTAAATAAATTAATATTTTATTTAAGTTTTAGAGAAAGGAATCATTTTATTCTAGAAAAATTATAGAAAATAAGTTATGTCATCTTATCATTCGGAAATGTATATATGTTTATATTGTTAATTCACCCCTACAGAACTGCCGAGGAGTGTTTAACTAAACCTCCAACGGAGGTTGAAAAATTGTTAGAGCAAAAATCAGGCTATAAAAAAAGAATCAAATTTGGTCTTCTTAAAATTCTTTAGTTAATAAACATAGGAAAACCGAATGATCCCAGACAGCGAAATATAAAATGTCCTTTCTTAGATTTAATTTTATCCCGAAGAAGAATAACTGCCGTGGAGTGTAGTCTCAAACCTACAATAAAGTATATCATTTAATGTGATTACATTCTTAAGTGCGTGTACAAAATGTCACATTGAAAATTACTGTGTATCACTGGCTTCCAACTTCTAAAACCAGAGCCACTTTCTCTTTTTTTTTCTTATTAAAGATCGGAAGCAGAAAAGAATAAAGAAAAAGCAGCCGGCGATATGCACTTAACTTCCATATTTCGCTTTGTATTTTTCCGATACGTTCGATTCCGGCCGGCATCGACTCTCAATTTTTCAGTGCGATATTTTAACTCCCCCTCTCTTTCCTTTTATTTCGTGGCGCTGTTTCATCATTTTTATTCGCGCAAGGGTAAATCTTGCGGAGCCAATGCCCCATGAAAACTTTCCCCGTTCCGATAGTTCGTTCCAGCCGAATCAAAGATTTTTATGCATTTCTTTCCTTCACCCCACCCCCACCTCTCTCTCTTTTTTTTCGCCAAGAAAAACACAAATTGCAAAATCAATGTGACCGAGAACGCAGGTAAAGGATTCCGGGGGACACAGGGAAGGGTCCGATTTTCTCACAGAAAGAGAAATCATCTCCAGAGAAAGGAGGGTTGCCGCATCAGTCCTGGAAATATCGCCAAGGGATGAATCAGGTTTTGCCAAAAGGAAAGAAAAGCTACTGCACACGTTTTTTCGCCCAGTTTTAGGCACGATCCATCACCCATTCGAGGGTTTTAGTCTGCCTTAATTTAAATATAAATATCCCGGGTGGCTTATGCGGACCACCCCATGGTCCGCATATGATTATGAGCTCAAACTAGTCCGAACTTATTTCAGGAAATTAATGTGACAGTCTGGAACAGAGCTTCTTAAACATTTTTCATTCGTGAGCTCTTTTCATCATCAGAATTTTTTTCACGTCCTTAGTTATTTAATATAACCCTATATGCATTAATGGCTACACCTTTGAAAAAGAGAATGAATTTAAATACCTTGGCATTATTATTGACAGAAATACGCTAAAATGCAGAAATTGATAACAGGATTAAAATGGCTAATAAATGTCATTTTGGGATGAATAAACAATTAAAATCGAATTTTATTAGCCGTAAAACTAAGTTAAAAATGTATAAGACGCTTATAAGACCTGTTTTATTCTATGCCAATGAAACATTGACCCTAAACAAAGATACACAACAATCATTGAGCATGTTTGAGAGAAAAATCCTCAGAACTATCTTTGTCCAGTACAGGAAGGAGGACATTGGGAAACCAGGTATAATTTTGAATTGTACAGGCTTTATAGACAACAACAGATTACACAAATCATCCGTAGCAACCGATTAAAATGCCTTGGCCTTGTTTGGAGAAACCCAGATGATAATCCCACATAAATCTTAACATTTAAAAAAACCTGAGGGATCCCGGGCTAAAGGAAGACGACCGGGTAGATCGTTGGATGATGTGGAAAAATATATAAATAATTTAAAAATTAGAAACTGGAGAGGAGATACTAATGATAGAAGACACTGGTGGAAGAGTGTGGTTGAGGCAACCCAGGCCTGTAAAGGGCTGTTGTGCTTGTAAAGAAAAAGAAGTTATTTAATATAAAATAACGATAAAAAAATAAATATGTCAAACTATTTATTCCTTTGGTTAACAATATGTATATGTAAATGAATTGTTTCATGATTTATTTCAAAAGTAGAGAAATTAAAGGTACTAAGGCATTTCCGACTTCTCAAATTTTGAAAATCTTTCACTTGTAAAAACTTCAATATTTTCAACTCAGTGGAATTTCTTAACTAAATAATTACATTTATGTAAATTACATGCGTATTCTCCTATATCACAGCACAAATTTCTTCGTTATTTTCATTTTTTAGCCGAACCAAGGCCGATTGGTTAGGGTGCTGGCCTTCGGTACCAGAGTTCGTAGGTTCGAATCCCACAGTGGATGTTCATAGCCGTGCGGAATCGGCTTTAAGCTGTAGGTCCCGATCTCATTAGCCCTTGTGTTGCAAAAAATAGACCTTAGCACTCCAAACGAAACCAAACCAAAATTTTCATTTTTTAACTAAATATAGAGAATCAAATAAAGATTTACCATAAACAATAGTACAATATTTTACTGCTACGCCTAGAGCAACTTCACTGACAACCAATATTTTGATCTAATTTGCATTAAACTGAAAAAGTTGGTTTACATAAGTATGCGATACTAAGTGACTGAAAATATGATGACTAATGTTTCCTTAAACGCATGTGTGTTAAATAAAATTTTCGCCATCTTATCAGTTTGTTTTGCAATACCATTTGGGCTTGCGATCTTCAGTTTTATAAAACGCTGGTCTGGAACATATGAAGTTTTTTACCTTATCCAAAAATGTTCTTCATATTCCGTATAAAATTCTTTGCCAAAGATTTATTGTAAAACTTTGAGATGAGATTTGCTGAGTAACCGAATTTGGCAAAATCGTGAACATTTAAAATATTGTAACAATGTATGTGTGGTCATGAAGAATCCATACAAAGTATTCCATACTACTTTAATGGTAGTACAGAGTTTGTGTATATCTAATTATAAATTACTCTCAAACGATTGCTATTATAACGTAAAGGAATAACAAAATAAATACTATATCTATATTTAAGCATAGAACTATTAGTCTGTATTTCTTAAATTTTCTAATTATTTTCTTTCAGAAAACCATTTTAAATTAAATTTATTTACAAACTAAAACTTAAGACAAGAATCAACAATTTTAATATAAGGGAGTGCTTACCAGGAACAAAATTCTAGTACAGACGCATTATAAAACTTTAGAATTCACTAAATTATTTGGCAGATATATGCAAATACATATTTTCGATTTTGTGTCATCCAATTATTAGCTTTTAAAACATTTTTGTTATTTTATCTGGAACAATGTTGTATTGACGATATGAAGAAATATCGCCAAAAAATGAGAAATTCTGACACTACGGCTGAGGGAAAAAAATCCGAACAGATGTTTTTTTTTTACCGAAAAAGGAAAATTCTTTGGATGAAAATGCAGAGGAGATTTGTTCTAAATATATTTCAAAAAGAAAGGGCTAAAGTTCTGAATGACCTTGCTAAACTTAGAAGTTTTTTTTTTTTTTTTTTTTTTTTTTTTGTATGTGTGAAATATTTTTATTTAAAATATTTATTGCAGAATATTTCTATGTATTTTATGTACTATAAATGATTATTTTTCGCCTTAGTCACTGTAAAAAGAGAATTGTGTGTAGTTTGAAATAGCTTATTAAGCTTATGAAACAGCAATAAAGTTCGTACCAGAGTTATGTTGCCAATAAATTTTGTTGCAATTAAATTTTTGTTCATAATATTTCATAAAGAGAGAATACAATTATTTTTTCAATGTTTGCTATATATTGGTGATTGATTTTGTCCGGCAAGTAAACCAACAGCCGCTTTGTCATTTCTCTGAAACTGACCAAGATAACTGAAGCTCTTAAAATTAAAGTAAACTCCGATTAATGCCATCTCTAAAGCTTTATAGTTTTCTTAGCATCAATATAACAAAAAATCAAATTTTTTGAGTATGTAGTTGTAAGAAATTTTGCTTTTCCAGTTACCTATTAACTCCTTAACCCTTAATTTTACAAGATGTTTTTTCAAACATTTTTTAGTTTCTGTTATTTTTCCATGTCTGTATAGACATTAGTATCTCTGTAAAATAAACAAAAAAAAATATATCATTTTCCACTTTTGAGATAATGTCCGCTGTGGCGAACACTGACAATTATGTTATATAGTAGTTATAAATATACATGTCAGGTGTAGTGGCCAGACTTAGCCAAATTAAGGGTTAACTTGCACGCTAGAGTTAACTCCATCGCACTAAACTGGCCAAACTGTGCGCACTCGAGATAATTCGAGCGTCGTTGTACTTTATGTTGCTATAATTTTTCACACTCGAATCAAATCGAGAATTGAAAATAACAATGTGAAAGCAAAAAAGAACAAAAAACAATCGTTTTATTGATATTTATTATTTACTTGAGATTGTAAGCTATAACACTTACTTATTCAAGTATGAAATATATATTTTTTTCTACTTATCACTTACGACTTATCTCTTTCTTGTGAAAAGAAAAATAAAAAAAGTCGATGTGTGTGTAATATTACAATATTCGACTATTTTCTGCAGTGTTATCAAAATCCAAAATTGCAATGAAAATTTTTATCATTTTTGTATTTTTGTAATTTTCTTGGAAAGACAAGTTCTAAATTGTGTTTTTTACATTAAAAAATTAATTTTTTTGGCCGGCTTTTTTTAAAAAAACTGCATTAGGGGGTTAAGACCAATTCTCTGAAGGACTTGTATTTTTATAGTCCAGTTTGTAGACTCTTTGGTTTGGTTTTGGAGCGCTACTGTCTACTTTCTACAACACGAGGGCTAATGAGACCGGGACCTTCTGCTAAAGTCGATTCCGAACGGCTACGAACATCCATTCCATAGTGGGATTCGAACCCACGAACTCCGGTTCCGAAGGCCAGCCCCCTAACCATTCAGCCATCGTTCCACATTCGTAGTCTCTTTAGAGAGGTTTCGCTGTATAAATCTTATCTCAAATTATGCTGATATTCATAATCATATATTGTTAAATGGAATAATAGTTTTGCTTATGCTAGTGCAGTTTCTCGCATTAAGAATTTTAAAAAACAATTAGTTAGAAAACCCTGTTTAATTTCGAAGGGAATTACGTAAATATTTTTTTTAATTTACTTCTACTTCTTTGGGAGAGCATCTATATTCCTAGTGCCTCATCTACGGCTTTACGTGACAGAAATTCGATGCAACGACGATTAACGAAACTAAAATGATTAGCAGAATGCATTTTTTTTTTCCTTCTCCATCTCCGACTCTTTCACAGGTGCATTTATTCATTTATTGCCCCTCGTGGAAACAATCAGTAATTCGCATTTCTTTGACGACTCCGAATCCGAATGCAAAGAAAATGTCTTTTTATTAACACATGCATATTGCGAAAAGGGATTGCGCGGCGTTTTTATATTTCGTTGATGTCAGAACAGAAGTTGAAAAATGACATGGTGGGATTCCAATTTCCTTCCTCATTACCATTTTCCAGAGCCGGAACGTGGTGGTAGCTCATTGGCCGAAGGGGAGCATAAATACCCAGATTAAATTCTCTGTGCTCGGAATCCGTAATAGTGTGGTTTGGGACCAATTTTTAAAGAAAGATGGGTCGTTTAATTACCCGATAACACGATGGAGCTTAATCCCCCGCCTATCTTGTGCAAAGAGCTTTTTTTGTGTGTGTAATTGGTAATAAGAGAATATATAATGAAGGAGGAGAGAGGATTTGAGCTTCAGGCATTAAGTCTTAGTTTGCTGTTAAATGTTATTTTATAAAGATTTAGTTACTCTAAATTGCAAGGAACTTGGTCGAAAAAATTCTTTGATTCTCAAAATAATTGATGGGAAATGCTTTAGATTCATCACATTTACTAATACAATGTGGAGGAATAATTACCTATACAGCCCATTCAAAAATTAAAAAAAAAAAGCTTTTCAATTATATCAGTTAAGAAAATGAAGCATACAAAATTATAATAATTATTAGTGTATTTCTGTTCTATCGGCTTAACATAATTTCTTTTACATTCCCTAGATTGCTAAATGGGGAATGCTTTTAATTTAGCGAAAGTAAATTTGAAATGTGAAGGATTTTTGACTTTAACAATAACTATTTTATCTATTAGTGTAGGCCACTCTTTCAAACCCATCTTGAATTTTTCTATGTTTCCTTATTCATTCTAATTCTAATATTTGTCATCGTGTGTAAGCTGTGTTTTTAAATGTTTTGTGCTTAAGATAGCATTAATTATAAAAGTAAAAAAAAAACAGATAAACCATTTCTTACACCCTGAAATTTTCTTATTTTATATACCTTACATAACCGTACCGTACTATTTATAATGTAATTGGTTTTGTTTGGAGCGCTACGGTCTACTGTTTCGCACACTAGGGCTAATGAGACCGGGACCTACGGTTTAAAGCCGATTCCGAACGGCTACAAACATCTATGCCAGCTGTGGGATTCGAACCCGCGAACTTCCGGTTCCGAAGAGCAGCGTTCTCACTGGACTTCCTCTGGGATTTGATACTTGAAAGTCAATTTAGAACATATGTATCATTATGAGTAAATAAATTCAATAAAAATTTTATCGGAAATGTTTTTGGAAATAAATAGTTAATTTGCAGTATGTGTATGCATTAATATCCCATTCATAAACAAATATCCATACCCTAAGCGAAGCGCAAACTCACATAATCTTTTTCTAATTTCCCTAGTTTTTCAGCCGACAACCGACCTTTTATATTTTAAATGAAAACTTTTATATTTTCCTATAATAAATTCCCGTCTATTTGAAAAGGACTATAGTTTTCCTTTTGACGACAAATGATTGAAACTCAGCTTTCAGCCAGCTATCTATATTTTAGAATAAAAAACATTTGTAATATTTTCCTATATAAATGCGTGCATATTTAAAACGTCGTCGCTTTGACGACAAATGATTGAAGTTTTTCCAACTAGCGTTATTCCGAAAAAGACATTAAGTTTTATTCGTAAGCACTTCCCATGCGTCTGTAATATATGCTTTAAGACATTTAGATATACAAAGATAACTGGGACTTAAACGTCACTGGAACTATGCTAGCGCCCATCCATTAAAATTTATGGATTATTGCTATGATCTTGGGGTACTATCTGCCAAGATTCCACTCAGCCCTGCTCGATATGTATGTATTATTGGCCCTGATCTCCTTCACCATCCGTCTTTCAACCCATTAGGGAAGAGCATCAGTACGCATGCTTGAATACGAGAAATACTTATAAGGAGAATACGATAATATTAAATTTTCTGTCAATGGCCCCCGTTATGATTATTTTTTTTTCTATCCATCCTTTTTCGCTAAACGTACGAGTTTTCCCTAAGCATTCGGTTTTGAATATGTTCCCAAACCTTCCTTCCTAAATTACTTCTGCGAAATTGCCGAGCTGTCATTACATCGAATTTATGCCTAGCTTATAATGCTTGCCTTCATCGCATGGGCCCCATTTTCCTTTCAAGGCAACCAGTATTCAATTTGCCGCCATGATTTATCGGCCTGGGCTCTCCTCCCCGCCCCCTTTCCGCCTCCCCATCATAGAGAGAGAGTCCCAAGATCGAAATGAACGACCAACTGACGAATATTGGCATACGGTGAAAGAACCTTTTATTTATTTTTATTTTAATAAAAGGTAGTTTGTTATATTTCTTAACATGAATTCTAATCTAAGATTAAAATGTAATGAGATAGCTGTTTGAGGTATCTGTGGTCCTTAAAAGTCCTCAAGGTAACAGACCACATTCGGAACTAAATTGACGTCATTTCTCCAATATTTTAAAGAAAAATTAATAATTAGAGTTCTTCGCCTTAAAATTTGAGAATTTGATACATTATATTAAGGCAGTTTAAATCTGGACCAACTTTTAAGACTTGTGAACCGCTTTGAAAATGCATTTTATTCTGGCAAGCCGCATTGTGTATGAGTATATATATAATCGTGAAATTTATAATCAATATAAACAGCCAGACATTGTTAAAGTTATCAAATCAAGTTGAACAAGGTACTTGGGCTCTTAGATCCAACAATACCCACTAAATTATTTACTCTCAACAAACCTGGAGGCACTACGAAACAAGAAAAACCTCCACTCAGATAACTTGATAAAGTTGAAGACTTAAGGTTTCTAATTGAAAACACATAGTATCTGATGACTCTTTTGGTAAAAAAAAACTCGTTGGGACAGCCCTGGTTTGCTCTTGACTATAGTGCCAAGAAGAATATACGTATATAACATGCCTAAAATTAGACATGTAATTTAGGGGGGGGGGAATACCAGCCCTTATTGGGTTTGACGGAGTTAGACTCGCCAATTAATTCAAGTTCAATCGGTGAACTAGTCATTGTTAAACTCAATTTCATTCCGTTAACCTTGAATCTCGGACTATAATGTTGATACGTCTTTACAACGCGAAATTTGCCATTAGAATTGAAGTTGACTAAGTCGTGAAAGAATGAAAAGTACACCACTCCTCTTTGGAAGTTACCTTATTACCAGCATTCTTGGATACTAAGCAGTGCTAGATGGTAGGAAATAGTGGCCCCGAGTAGTAAAAGTCCAATATGAGTCACGAAAACCTCATGAAACCACATTAGAATACAGAAAGAATTGGAAGTTCATAGTTTTGTTCCTGGGAATTCAAAAATTATCGCGATGTTATTAATTGAGGCTCTTTTTTCATGAAGTTAAAAGTTTGGAGAATAATTTTGTTACTTGATGGATAATTTATTGGATTACATGCACGCTCTCTCACACACACACATATATTAGTGGTTCACTACCATAGAAAACTGAGTTTATTGTTTCTTTTACAAAATGATATCATTTATCAGGTTAATAGTTCATTTCATTTATATGCATTTGTAGATATGTTAGAAAATACACTAGTTATAAAGCTTTTTCTAAAACTAGTGTAAATTCTCAGAAAACAAGATCCATACATTTTAGAGCTCAGTGTCTTAAAATTTTTCAAATGTACTTGATTTACTTTAGGTGTGAACCTGTCATATATGAAATAAAAATTAATGCTATGGTTATTATATTATTCATAAACAATTAAAGAGTTAAATATTCATAACTGTACATAAATAACTATAACAACAATAATCAGTAAAACAATCAAGGAATATTATGATCCGTGCGATATTCATTTCAATCTTAAATTTCTTGAATTAGGAAGCCGGCTGCAAAACGTTGTAGGAAGAGCCACATGCATAAAGAAAATCATTTACTGAATTGCTCTGTTTATACTTTCGTCTTAACACTTTAGATTTTTCCCGCAGTATTTACAAGCTCTGGACTGTCTTCTTTGACAAGGCCACTGTAGAAACCGCACATAAATATAGGGATAAAAAAAATTAACTCTCCCTTTTGATCGTTCCCCTTTTATGATACTGCCTGTGACAAACCGACGCACAAAAAGGAGAAAAGATTCGGACCTTTTGCTCTCTTGTCCACACAGAGAAACGAGAAGCCCGAGAAGGAAAAGGGAAAAAAATAGAGATGACCGTTTTATGGCCGTAGCATCCCTCCATTTTTACCAACGATAATAGTCCGAGGGGAATATGATAGAAATAAATGGGAAAACGTGTCTGCCCTCGTCATCTTTTATGAGTAGCTAGTAGACCTTATTCTTTTTTATCTAGACGAAATCTTTTTCACGAATATTTTAACAGGTTGTTTCAGAAAATACCGTGATTTAAAAGCGATACCGCCCATGAAATTTTCGGATATCATACTCAGCACTGTAGCGCTTATTGAATGATAAAGGGGAACCCACCCCGAACAGCACTTTGCTAGAAGCTGCAGAATACTTTGAATTAATATTAAGGAGATGATATAAAATGTTAATTCGTTCTTAGTCAAAACTAGCATATAGCCGGTAATCTGACGGGATCAGTAGAATTTTTAATTTTCTAGAATTGTAAAGCCCCGTATGAGGCAGGTAAAAAAGTGGTTTGTTTTTTGGCTGAGAATTAACTGGTGCACGCTCAATAATTTGTTTATCTACACTGACAGCATGTTAGTTGCGAACTTTAATTTATCTTGTCATATTACGTGATAGGAGTAGACAGAAGAGGTTTTAATATTGACAGTGATTACTTGGCGTAATATATGAATGATGTCCAAATTTTAGTGAATCGATTGCAAACCGTGTGATTATGTATAAAAAACAAACACATAAACGAACGAACTTCTTAATTCAAAGATATATAACATAAACGCTAGATATTTATTAGTCCGTGAAATACTCCTGACTTTTATGAAAAGAATTTGTTGTTAATACCGGTGATCAAATTCTCATTGCAACAAAAATAATCGATGATTAAACTTAAAATTACCACATATGTACCTAATATATCATTTAAGCCAAATATAAAAGAAAATTATTTACGTAATATCTAAGTTCAGTGATAAAACGTATGAAAATAATACAGACGATATTTAAATGATTTAAAATAAATGATTAAATGGGATGGTTAAAGGAATGACGTCATAATGCTAGACAAAAATGTTATTTTCATCTACTTATAATGTGGTAAATTGATGACTGAATTGAATCGCTTGATCTTAACCAGGGAAAATAGGGCTTGAAATAATGACATTAAACGATCGAAAAATGGGTAAGGGGTGGATTTCGAACGTTATCGAACTCGCTTTGAACTTTGCGAACCCTAACTCATGAAGAATCCAATAGAACAATGAAAAAGTCCGAGACCGATTCTATAATATGCAAAGCAACTACGTTATAAAAATTACAGTTTTATAGGGGTGAGGTAAGATTTGTAACCGAGGAATAAATTTAATTAATTTATCATAATCCTGTATTTTATGATTGAAATAAAACTTTACTTTTTATGTAATTATACACTAATGATGTTATGTCTTTTTCTTGCAGGTTTATTAACGCAAGGAGAAGAATCGTACAACCAATGATTGATCAATCAAACAGAGCAGGTATGTCCAGCTTGTTTTCAGATTTAAAAAAAAGTAGAATTACTTTAGTTAACTCTCTCATTTAAACAACTCAAAGCCATCCCTAGAATATTTAATACATTGCTTGCAGGAAATGTACTTTTACGTTTTTCGTAGACTGAAGCCCAGCTCACGAAAAAGTATGTATTTAGTAGATTTTTGTTAGAGAGCTGGTAATGAACGCTCAAATATGTAAAAAACGCCCGCTGCAAGCATAAGTCCACGACAAAATACAGCCGCATGCAATGTGTTAAAAATCATCATTGTATCGATGACTTGTTTTAAGGATTGACACAAATTTCTTATTAATATAGTGTGATACAGAAATTATTTTTTTTAATTTGTCGCATCAAAATATTTTATTTTATATGTGTTATATTTGAAGAAAAACCACTTTCGAATAACTTTAATAGAGTCGTTTATTATTGGAATTTGAATTCGAGATATGTCTATAATAATTCTCTTTAAGACATTAGTGCTGAGTAAATAGGAATAATTTTAGTTAGCATTTGGGTGAAGTTATTTCAGGTGTCGTAAGGTGTGTTATACTTATAAAATGATATTTAAGGAATAATATCCATTATTTGCATACATTGATAAATTTGATCAAATATGAATAAGAAATATTGAACTTTATACCTCGTCCTGATTCGAAAATTCTAAAAATAACAGATTTTTTACATACTACATATTTTAATGATGCCACTTATTTAAAGAAAAAAATTTTTGCCCATCAATATGTTGAGCTAAACTTCTTAAATCATTCTTCCTACTATAAAGGTGGATAGGTAGCAAATAAATAATATTTATTCCCTCATAGAAAAAAAATGCACCTTTTTAAAAATAAATTATATCCTGTGATGATCGTACCAATTAATGAAATAAGTAACACGGAAGAGTAACTCTTTAGTTGTATCTGCCGCAATATTACTACAAGCATAAAAAGTTTGTATAAGACGCTTGTTTTATGTCAGCAATCGCTCACAAAACACTGCAAAATTGTTGGATACTTTATGAAAGCACCATATAGATGATCAACATTTCTTTCTATAAGTGCATAACTGCAGTACATCTAAGCCTTCTTTGGGAATCGGACCAAATTCTTTGTTAAAAGTTGATAAATGTAACGCCATAGGGACACGAAAATGAGTTGTAAGCGTATGCAGTAGAATTCCGGATGGCATGATTCCAGCATTTGCAAGCGCCCCAAAAGCCTCCCTGTATTTTCTCAAAGAACGTAGAATAAGTCTGTGGGTCTAAATGTCCTCTTGCTGGGAAGTCAGCATGTGAGAGAGACGTATGGAATCAAGATAGAAATACACGCTCTTGAGGATTATCAGAATTAAGGGAAATCTCCAACGTGATATGACAAAATCCTAACATCCATCGAGGTAGTCGGTCCGTTGACTGTTATCAAGTGAACGCCGTAATTTTACGTCGAGCAACTGCACCCTTTTATTTCATATTTTGCTTAGAGGAATAACGTGGGTTTAAATTTACGTGCGGAATCATTGAAAACAAAGAGCAAGAGCAGCACTTTTCAATATTATACGTTATGTGAGAATAGATAGAAGAATCAAAATTCAACAGACGAATTAGGAAAAATCTGAAGAATTCCTCACCTTAAAACCATAACCCACATTAATCAGTTTTAAATAACCTAATCATTCATTTTAAAATAAAGTGCCCTGCTTCTTGTTCTTGAAACACAGGAACCGAGACTGTCTCAGATCCTCGAGAGTAAATTGTTAGGAATTAACAGGAAGAGTTGAGTCACTGGCTTGTTCTTAGTTCTAGTGGGGGTATTTTAAGGGAATATTTCTCTGTGAGATGTCCTTCCTCCGTTAATAGAATGGCTGTGTAACAGCTAATATAAAAGTGGGTGTGAAGAAAACAGAATAACTTACTATAAATACGATTTTGTGTGTACCCTCCAGAATTCATTCTATGTATAGCAAAAAAAAGTAAAAAAGGAGGGAAAAAATTGAGGGAAGGAGGGAGAGATTGTGCTTAATGGCGGAGTCCCTGAAAGCCCGAAACCAGAAACTGAGATAGGCTCCCGTTTCACTCTCATTAGAAAACGCATCAATCATTCCTTCTTGGACAGCTCTCGTTTTTTGCCTCTTTTTTTTTATTCTTTCTCTCCTATTTTCGGGATAGCTCTCAAAAGCCCACGCTTTGTGTAGACCCCCAAAAGGAGAACTTTAGCAGAGAAAAGCCAAGGAGAGAAAGGAAATTGGGACTTTGGTTGTAGGTTGGGGTTTTCTTTCTGGATTCTCATCAGATATGTGCGTATTAAAAGGGGGCTGTGTTCAAATTCAGCCATTAAAGTGTTTTCCCGGAGAGCTAGTCAGCGACTGAGAATTATCGAATAAAAATTGGAGCAGAATGAGAAAGAAAATAACGGTGCTCATTGATTGAGACACTGCGTGGGAATGACAGCTTAAAAGTTAGGGATGAACAATTCTTTTAAAGTTATTATGAGAGAGGTAGTAATAAACATTTAGCTTATAGATTTTACTGCATATAGTTGGGAAAACAGTTGAACATTGATATCGATAAATTAATCGATAAATCATGTATCAAGTTTGGTTTTGGTTTGAAGTGCTACGGTCTACTTTTTTGCAACATGAGGGCTAATGAGACAGGGACCTACAGCTTAAAGCCGATTCCGAACGGCTACGTACATCCATGCCACAGTGAGATTCGAACCCACAAACTCCGGTACCGAAGGTCAGCACCCTAACCAATCGACCATCGTTCGGCCATGTATCGATATCTCAATTCGTTGTCTATTAAAAATAAAAATGAGCAGGACATGATGTGAAACTCTTATTTTTAAATATCAAATTGAGCTACTAAAGTTTTACAAGTTGAAGAAATAAACTTAAAATTATTGCATTTAATTTCAAATTCAATCTTAGTTAGCTTTGAAGGATATCAACACTTTTTCAAATATTTCTTATCAAATAACTATTACCTTTTCTTAGATTAGGAATTTTTAAACCATATTATTTTAAATTAAAATCTTCTTTTTTAAAATATTATAACACTTCTTGTCATTACATAGGAATATTTTTCCTTGAATTTTTTTCTTGAAAACTTAGGAAAAATAATTTTGTATGTTTACTGAATGTAACGAAGAAATGATCTTACAAAGCATGTAAATATAATACTTTCCCCTTTCGCCCACGAGCAATCTTTTTCCCTACATGTCATGGAAACTTTTGAAATAAAAAGCACCAGCAAGATTCAACTGTCAAGCTTTTGAACAAGTTACTGTTAATAGCCTTTAATATTTAACTCATTTCTACCAATAGTCTTTTTTCTTGTTTAGAATTTTTTTACCTTTTTAACTAAGTCTCTTCTCTGCTTTTTTTATCCTCAAAAATAATCATAAAGCAAAACTATTCTACTTGTTTATTACTTGTACTTCGTGTAACGTGCCTCGAAAAAAAACTGACAGAATGTATCATAAAACTACAGTAAGAAGCGAAAAACTTTTACAAAGAAACTAGATGTTTAACTATTCAGTTCTAAATAAGTAAAGAAAAAAAACTTATCGTTGAAAGATAAATTAGTTTTTCCAAACCCCACGACCTACCGACCCAAGAGGGTAAAAAAAGTATTCTATCTACTTCCACGTGAGTGGAGCTTCTACGTTTTGGAAAATTACCTCTGCTGTCACAAGTTGAGTAGCTGAGAAGGAGAAATTTTTCTCTTCCTAAGGATAGCCGTTATGAATATGAATAAATACTGGAGAGTTCGCCATTTTCCCATTACCCTCACAGAAACCCCGAAATAATGACTCTTTATTTATTCATTTGCTCGCCTGCCAGAGACGGCTGAAGTTTTTGCAATTTCCTTTTCATCTCCCCCTGCACACGCTTAGCCTCTTCTTATTGACAGCCAGAAAGATTGATGGCTTATCAGTCTTCTTTGAGTTATGTGTCACTCTTGATGGTAAACTGATAGCGAATCCGTGATAACTTACGTTCAGCATTTTGGAGCGGGGAAAAAATCCGCTCTAACGAGATGTGATCATGGCTTTCCAATCCAAACTACCAGGTAGATGAGCGACTAGTTTTTTTTAATTGGTGGAAGGAAACTCTTTAGCTGCATAATTATCTTTTACTTTTGGGATGCGATCTTCGGCTGGAAGTTGGTCGAACCGCTTTCTCTTTCTCAACTTGTTACAAATCGTTGTCGTTTCCCTTGCTGTTACAAGAGATTTTTGAATAAGTTAACTTCCCAGTTCACGTGGTTGTGTCCATGCAGACAGATTGTAGTATATTTATGTCTAACACATTTGCAACTAGCTGACATGAATTTATGTCATTTTAAGTTTTATTCCTGCATAAATTCGCGTCGTCTCAAATTCTATTCCTGGTTGCCAGTGATGTAAAATCACGTCTTGCAATTTCTGTTTCTACATGTGGCAACATTATCACACGCATGTGTTACAAGAAAATGGGAATATGAAATATAATTTACATGATTCTGTTATAGTTTTATTTGGGTTTTATTTTGATATTTCAACCCGTTATTAAATTTTCATGCTTGCCTTAACAATAAAAGATTGCAGCTACCAACTTCAAAATCTTATTACCACAAGTAACAACCATTATTAGAAAAGCAACATTTTGGCGATCGAGAATGTACTAAGTTCTTTTCTCCCATATTTGCCCCTTACTTTTTCGGAAATTCCTTTCAGTTTTTAGTTTCTAATTCAATTTCTCGTTCTACTCTTATGCAACATGTTGCAAAAATCAGAGACATACCTTTCCTATATTACTTCAGATTTTTTATTATTGTAGCATCGTAGTTGGTGGCTTGAGTTGACCTCTCATTGTTTTTACTTATCCATATTGTTAGTGTGTTAGCTGTTTGTTAGCTAAATTCGTCTGTTCGTGATACCTTATAGGGTCGCGAGCTTTATGACTACTATCTACTATGATCTTACACTTTTCATTTTATCCTGAAATAATTTCCATTGCTCATTAACATTCAGACAACTGATTTAGTGGTAAATATAGGCATACTTTTAGTTAAATGTAAACATTAGCTTTAAGAGATGAAAAATACGTAGACTTTCATTAAACATCTATCAATTGATTACTTATTAATACCAGTAAGTTCTCCTAGAAATAAGTAGGTTAAAAAAAAGCAAGAATGTATATACACATGAAATTATTTTTATGGTACCCATATTTTAAGTTTAAACAGATAAATTCACTACATTCAAAATTATCTTATGAGTCTGACTCTATACCATATAATTTTTAACCCCTTTAAATCAAAATGTCCATAGTTCACCACTTGTTTTTAAAGCTATTATTTTACTAAATTAAAAAGAGACTTATTATTATAATCATTTTAGCTTTATAAGTATGAAAATAAGAAAGTTGAGAAAGCCAGTTCTATTTATTGTATACTAACCTTTGTGCGTCCAGCCTTCGGTCTGACTGTACATAACTAATGATATTACATGTGCTTATGAAAATTCTTTTCTAGGTCATATATTTCTACTGAAGAGCATTAAATATTACATTAAAATCAATTTATTTAATGTTTATGATTAGAAGTAAAAATATTTCGTGTCACTGATATAAAAATAACTAAGTTTTAAAAATTTAGTGATATGCTCTTTCAAAAATTTTCGATAATTGAAAGTTTCTTAGATTTATGATGTCAGCAATGTAAATATAGTTAGTAAATTTGTTGAATCTATATCTGCAAAAGAAAACGCTTCAACCGCACTTGGCATAGTACCATAAACAGTATAAGAAAATGAATTTAAGAAAAAACTAAAACCTTTTGTTGACCACAAACCTAATATCTCGATCCATTGAGTAACTTTAGCTTGATACGCACCCAAACAAAAAAATTTCTACCATTTCATTTATATACATACTCGTACTATTCTTATTAATTTCATCATACTTCCATTTTCAGGAGTTCATTTTTAAGCATAAAAATTATGCTTTTCTCTCAATATAAATCTATGTCTTTCAGTCTTCATATCTCATTCTTTTGTGACAGCAGTTCAAAACTGTTAAACGGAATTGAAATTATAACGGGCGGATTAAAATTAGCTTTATCCAGCACTTTTCATATGAAAAGTACAAAAAAGATTTTTTCTATAGTTAATTACTTTCTCATTTCTTTTTATTATTATGTAAAACTTTTATGAACTAGGTGTGCCATGCCTTTATGAATAAAAATCATCGCATTATGTAAACCAGTGATCATCAAACATCAAGCAACAGTGCTGTTTTTAAATCTTGCTGTTAGTTATCAAAACTGACTAGAACAGAAATAAGAACATTCCTTTAAAATTTTACTTTTGTTTATTGGCCATAAGCATACGTTTCTAGTAAACATAAAATCAATTCTAATAAAACTGCATATAAGGAAAAGAAATTCAAACTGAATTATACAAAAGGAGGGGGAAAGTGCAGTTAGCTAACAGATTAATGCCTAGCGCCCTTTTTAGGTGCAGCTTAACACATTGTGTGCGGTTACATTTTGCAGCAGAATTGTACCGGGAGCGGGCGTTTTGCGCGTAAATTTAGTTATTCAGTTAAATATCAATAGATCAAAAATTATTTAATTTTATAGCCAAATTTTCTTATTTTATATTGAAATATATAAATAGAAATATATAAGTAACAACCATAAAATATTTGTAAACAAAAAAATTTTTAGTGAATAAATTTATAATAGTATCGTAAATATGAAAAATCAAATAGAAATAGTAATATATAGTTTTAATTTCTTCCCGTTCTGTGGTTCCGCATCGACTGATGTAAAAATTAGTTTTTGTCTAAATTTTTCCAGAACCTATGTAGTAGACAAGAACATTTGGCTTCGTTTTTCTGTATATACCGTTATTTTTGTACCCACAAACAAACCATGTTGTGACACTAACCCGTACTAGTACGTGACCCGATCTCAAGTATCAATCGTCAGAAAACGTTTTAGTACGTGTATCCCGCATACAATGTGTAATAGTTTTTTGAATTTCTATTTCTTCTCAAAACGAATTTTCCCATTTCAGTGGTATGACAGACTTCGATGGGTCCCCCTAGCCTTATCCAGAATTCAATACCCGACAGTCCCTTAGTTGGTCCAATTAATATTTTTTAAAGTCTTTCTATAGTAGCGTCCAACCATCCGAATTTTGATTTTCCTCTTTTTCTGGTGCCTATAAGTTTAGTCATGAACCCTTTTTTGTAGATCTATAGTCATCTTCCTGATGTTTCCAACCTATTTTAACTATTAGATACTGAGAAAATTAACCATATCTGGGTTTTATAAATTCTGTGTAATTCAATACTTGTCCATCTCCATATATCACTTACCTAAATCCCCCCCCAAAAAAAAAAAAATATTTCATAAAATTATTTTTTCAAATACTGCCACGGTTTCTTTATCTTTTTCTGTCAGTGTCTCGGTTTCTGCTGAATGGATTAAAATAGGTTTTATTAAACACTTGTATATTGGCAATTTGATTTTCTTTTAATGAAATTAGACTTTAAATATTTCTCTAAGACAAAAAAAACATCAGTTATCAGCAGTAATTCTGCCATGAAGATTAACTGATATATTATTTTGTATATTGATTTCAGAACATAGATTTGCAAATTTTTCCAAGACTTCAAATCCATTATTGCCTATTTCAAGGAAAGGATGTTTATAATCTGATTTTAAACAAGGCATATATTTGGTTTTAGTTTGGTTAATTTTGGGGCTCATTTAAATAGCTTCAGTTTCCAGAGAAATAAATGCATAGTTAAGGACTTTGGGTGTTCTGGCTAGTACACTGATATCATCAGCAAATACAAGTAATTCCTATAAAAAAAATTCTAAATTTTCGAGTATCTGCTATTTATTGTTTTATTATTTGGATCGACGTTTTATGACTGTTTGAGCTTCGCACATAAACTTACTTTTTCAGTATATGCATCGACTTAAATCATGACAAATAGGCTTTTCTATTACAATGCGTCACTTTACAGTACTTTGTTTGCATGTAATAAGAATTAATTCTCATCACGATTTTTTTCTGCTTCTCTCAAATGCCATCCTATGTTGCTTAAAAAGTTGATTCCAAATGAAACCTAGCTGTAATATTCGAAGTTGCTTCAATTTCATATTTGCTTTACTGTGAGCAGTCAAAAAAATCTCAGGTTTGAGATCGTCATCAGAAATGAGTGTCAATGTTTCTTTAAAAATGTAAGAATAAATTTTCAATCCGACTTATTAAGCTTAATGAAAAGGATAGCACTTTTTTAATAGTCGACAAGCTATTTTAATGTTAGAAGGGTAGTTAAAGGCTGCTATACGAAAACAGCCATTCAAATATTCATCAGTTAATCTGTTTCTGTAATTTTATTTTTAGAAATTTCGCCTGGAAAAAGAAAAGAAAACTTGAATATGTAAAACTGACTTTTTAGTCAATTTTACGCTAATCTGGACCAATGATTTTTCTTTGAGAACAAGAATCCAAATATTTTCAGATATTGAAATCTGTTTAATAAATCACTTTGAAGCAATTTTATGGTTTTGTCACACGTCAATCTATACGAGTTGGAAAATCAGCAGATTCAGTTTATGCTTCCTCTTTACGATGAAGAATGCACGGATTTCTTCGATAGCGAAACATTTTCAGATTATTATTAGCCTTATAGTATTTTCTGTCTGAAACAAAATAAATCTGATTAAAATTTTCACTACCACGTGAGATATCTTCGTATGCTTATTAAACGGGAAAAGGAATCGTGAAATGAAATATCAGTTGTTCTTCCAACGCGTGAAGGTCATCTGATAAAACCTTTAAAGATAAATCATCACTTTAGGTTAGTGAATTGAGCATTATCTACTAAAATTTTTCCTCTACGAACTGTTAGTCAACTCGCGATGGTCTCTGATGACGGTCTCTGATCTAAACACTATCAAGGAAGACTAGATTCAGTGTTGTTTCTTCCGATAATAGTCTAGTCTAAATTTCATCCATTCCTTGAGCAATTTCTGGGATGGGTTGGAAAACACCGCTCATGTTTATTAGATCAACCCTTTATTTTCAAACCTTTATTTGCAATTTTCATCGTTTTCCCATTACTTTCGCCCGAACCTAGAAATAATGAGTCTTTATTTATTCATTTGCCCCCCTCAGAGCGACGCCTGGATTTTTTGCAATTTCCCTTTTCATCGTGCGCGCACATTCACTGCATCCCCCCCTTTCTTTCCTCCATTGACAGCTCCATGATTGATGCTTTATCAATCCTAAGAGCGTGCTAGCCAATATTTTTTTCCCTTTTTTTCTTTTCCCTTTTTCTGTTTACCGAAAAAGAACTTTTTAGAACCTCGTATAGTAAAGTACGCATAAACTCCCTCCCTTTCGTGTAGTGAATTCCTCCCCCCCCTCCATTCCCTTTTTTTTTAGGGATATCTGTTTTATTGTAGAAATTGACGAATGAGGCACTTAATATTATTGGTTAGCTGCGGAAGATGATTTCGTTCGTACAGCTCTATCCAAAGCTTTGCGTTTTTCGGCATTATCTGCCAGCAGGGTATTTTTGAAACAATTCGGAATGAGATTTTTCATTTTTTTTTTCTCCTATGGAAATGGTAACATTACTTATTGAAATAAATGCATTCGTGTTTTTGACTGATATTTTGTTGCCGTGAGTTTTTTTTTCTAAATAAAAGCGTGTCAAACATGATGTAGAACATGTTGCAAATTTGATGCAAATACGTGACAATTCTGATACAAACCAAACATTATTCCCCTTTCTATTATGGCTCAGAAGGCTATAATTTTCTGGGTATTTTATTATTTAGCTGGATATTTTCAATACACCACTTCAAATTAAGGAAAAAGTATATGTATTTATTGGTGTTATTACCCTTTTTCTGTAATAACATGATCCTAATTCTAATAATTTAAACTCTATACAGTATCTATTTTTTAAAGCTTTTCTCCTCTGTCAAAAATAATTCTAACGTGTCATGCATAAAGTTAGCTTATGCGGCAAAGCAAATGCGAAAAACAATTTCGATGAATTTCTATCTACTTTAAACTAATAAAAAAATCTATTTCAGACATTGACTCTTACATTATATTTAAAATAAAATATTCCGATATATTTTTCGAAATCGGGACAAACATCTTAAGAATCATACAAAAAAGCTTTAAATATTTTAAATTAAAGCCCTTTTATAGGATTCTAAGGCTCTTTGTAATATTTATGGGATCATTTGAGAAATGTGTATCTAGTGATCACGTGCTTTTTTAAAAAATAGAAAAATAGTACCAGCTTTGTATCGAAATTGTCACTTATTTGCATCAAATTTGCAACATGTTCTACATCATGTTTGACACTCTTTTATTTAGAAAAAAAACTCACGGCAACAAAATATCAGTCAAAAACAGGAATGCATTTATTTCAATAAGTAATGTTACCATTTCCATAGGAGAAAAAAAAAATGAAAAATCTCATTCCGAATTGTTTCAAAAATACCCTGCTGGTACTATTATAGTACAGAAAGTCATTTTTCATACAATTACCATTCAAAATCATTTATCCCCTATATAATAATAACCTAAGTTAACTGTCCGTTTGTCCTCGAGTTTATAAAGTGGTTGGACATGGAATGATTAGAGACATCCAATTTCATCAAGAATCTAATTCATCAAGAAACTAATTCATCAAGAATCCATAATGGATTCTTGATGAATTAGGTTTAGCAAAATTCTAAGCAAGTAAAGTTTTATCTCATCCTAAACTATAGATCAGATTCTAAAATAAATTGGCATATATATGCTTACTATTATAGAGAAAAATATTGTCTTTAAAACGTTCGAAATTCCCCCCTCCCCCCCTTTTCGAGTGATCATTTCAAGCCCTATTTATCCCCGGTTAAGAGCAGGCGACTAAATTCATCAATTTATCACATTATAAGTAGATAAAAATGACATTTTTTTTCTAGCAATATGGCGCCATTCCTTTAACCATCTCATTTAATCATTTCTTATTTTAAATTATTTAAATATCGTCTGCATTATTTCCATACATTTTATCAATGAACTTAGATATTACGTAGTTAATTTTCTTTTATATTTGACTTTAATAAATTAAGTACATATGTGATAATTTTAAATCTAATTATGTCATTTTTTGTTGCAAGATAATTCTCAGCCAAAAAAAAACCCATTTTTTTTACCTGCCTCATACGGTACTTTACAATTCTAGAAAAATAAAAAAAAATTTCTGATCCCGTCGTATGATTATGCTAATCACTACAATGAAAGTATAATATGGGTTATTGATTTGGTTCAAGAAGTAGTATGGTACTGTAAATCATATAGCAACTGATTAACTGTATTGCAATAAATTAAACCTTACCTGTACTCAGAGGTTCGCCCAGGGTTTTGTCTTGGATGGGGTTCATCAAACTGAAGTGTAACCGTTTCGTAAAGCTCAATTCGTCATACTAAACTGTAAGAAATAAAAAGTGTACCTGATGACTAAATTCCATTTTAATTATTCTATTATTCATTTTTACATTGAATTTATTCAGTTTCAATTCATAAATGAACGCCGAAACTAAAAGGTACTACAAAAGTATTTAAATTTAAAAATAATATAGATATGTAGCTATTGAACTACTCTTCACCGATTGAGCGGGATGTGTAGCCCATTATTTTAATTGCCAGGGCTCACTTTGTGATTTAACTCAGCTGCAGTTCTCTTGGCATCAGAAAAATGAAGTCCAGAGTTGTAAAACTCACATTTATTGAGAAGGAAAAACGCATTGGTCAACCAACTGTTTTTAGAATCTAAAAACTCTGCAAAAAATGCTCTAAGAATATACACATTTGTGTCTGATGTCAGCCCACAGCGAGCGAGTCACGTGATTTTGTTCCCATGAGAGTTAAGATGGATCCACAATCTTGAAAAGGTTTGATTATTCAAGCTAGCTCCAAAAATATACAAGCAGCAATTTAATAATTGCAAAAGCAATATAATTTTCCTGCGAGTTGAAAAATGTGGCCAGTGGACAGAAAATTAGCCTTTATTCCACCGTTAGTTTTGAGAGATGGGTAAAAAGAATTTAAGTCTGAGAACAAGCTTTTTATCTGACATGGATAGGATGTTAGGTATTAATTATTGAGAAAAAGAAAAAAGGAAGAATTTTTAAAACTATTTTAGGAGTAATAATTTTAATACATTACATGTATATATACATGTAATATTAAAATCCCTTATTTACGTATTTTAATATTAATGTAATAACTTTTGTTCATAAAGTGAATTCGGGGTTTGCGCGGTAATTCTGATTTTTCCCTCCAGACACGCTATAGACTTAATTCAGCCTCTGTCTGTACTACTTTAGCCAATAGTTAGCGCGTTCTCTTTAAAGATGGGTATTTTTTTATCACGTGATTAATTGTGCTTAGGAATTATTCGTAGTCTTTTTACCTGAGGAATCCCTACTTGAAAAGCGTATGTGCGGGATCACATTGTCTATTCACACGAGGTTTGCCTGTTGTGTGGATTTCATGTTTCTTACTAGAAATAAAGTGTGTTGTGATTTTGAATGAGTCTCGCCCATATTGCATACATATATTAAAATTTAAACTTTTCTTCATTGATTTTCGTAGACAATTCATTGATTACATTATTTATGTTAACTTCAATATTTCCATGAATATTTAATAAAGCTTAAAAGACGTTGCTGCTGTATAGTAATAGGTTCTCATCCTTCGTAAAGTTGAACATTTCATTTATGATCTTAGGAGACGCGGAGTGAGGGTGGGAGTTTGAAACTCATCAATTCTCCTGGATACTTGTCTACGTGTACATAACCCCTTCCAGGTTCATTTTATTTCAGAATTATGGGTCGAAAAATGTCAATTTTTTATGCTTACTTTTATACATACATAACTTTTTATACATAATAGCATCATTCGCATACAAAATTTCCTAAAAACTAATGTAAAAAAATCAATTTAAATAAATGAGTAATTTACATGTATAGTTGGCTTTCTGTACGGCAGAAATCATTAGACTTTGGAGTCTAATAATTATAAATATAAAGCTTAGAATACCTAGATTTTATCTTGAATTAAATTTTATTTATATCCTACGCATTTACATAAATGATTATGAAATTATTAATCAAAATTTGGTCGAATATGATAAATCGGAAACACGGTACTGGGCAGAGTTCAACATCGCAATCTGGACAGTAGACCCTTGTTTCTCTCCTTACCTTCCTCTGTTGTCTCTCTTTGAGCAGCAAATATTCTAGTAGCCAGAAAAGTAAACAAAGGCATTTGAAACCATAAAAAGCGCTGATTGCACAGGGCCCGAGCTACACTCGGGATGAGCCAGGATGGTATATTTCGCCTGCCCGAGTTCAGCTCGGGAAAAACCGGGAAGGAGTTAATATTACATTACCTTAATATGCTAGTTAATTTTTCTATTAAAGTCTGCAACTATCATTTTTCTCTTTAAAAATGCAACTTCCCCGATTCTTTACACGTTTTTGTATCAAATATCTTGAGTGCGATGCTATTTTATGTTATGAAAGTGTATTTACCTGATGTTAAAAAGTGTTTGATGGATGATAACATGCCTTTCTATTATAGCGAAATCCAGGTAAGATCAGCAGATGCACTTCATTTGTTTAAGAGATGGGTTATCTCTGAATACGCAGACGCTAGTTCCTTTGTGTTAAATACCCGTGTTGCTCTATTTCTTTTGTTTTCGTTTTGTACACCATTGAACGGTTTTTGTTTTGTTTTAACCTTTTATTTCCTTTTGGCGGTTGGTGCGCGAGAACCAACGGCCGAACTTAAATGAATTATTATCATTTTTCATTTTCTAAAATTATCTTTTTGTTTCTTTTTGTTTCCGTTAGGAGGAGCTAGTGCTGCGTACGGACCAGACGGCGCAGGCATGGGTTATATGATGGACGGTGCCCAACAGATGCACATTAGACCACCAGGTCAGAAGAACATAGCATACTCACCAATATACCGCTCTCATTTCACTCCCTACGTTGGGCAAGACATCTTATGGATATCCGATGGAAGTTTTAATGGCATCGGCTGAATCCAAGTTTAGGGAGACATGCCAAATCCTTGGCGATTGTTGCCAAATTCTGAACGCTTCATTTCTGACAAATATTGCAAGTCTGCCATGTTTATTTGTGTTTAAATTTAGTTATATTGCCTACTATTTGAAGTGATTAATGGTAAAGAAACATATAACCCTAAACGTAACCGATATTCCTATTAGATTTGATCTTTTCTTATACTTTTATAAGATTAGCTATTGGTTATATCACATCAGCTTACGAAAATTTGTTTAGAAACTAATCGGGACATCACTTGACGCCATTTTGACGATCATTTCCAAAAAGTCGCCAACAATGAACCAACTAGCACTCTAAACTTGGATTCTACCAACCGCATCACACTTCCTTCGGGTGTCCAATTCGATGACTTGCGCTCTGTGGGTTTCTGCATAGCATGTCTGCATAAACAAATTCTGTTGCACCAACAAAAATGCTTTAGAAAACTCACATAAGCAACATCAGCACTGAATTCTTTTTAACCTTTTATATTCCTCACGAAATATATTTAAAATTTTATTTTTTTATTTAAAACTTAAAATAATTTTCTCTCTTTGGGACAGAATGCCTACTATATAATTGTATTATTTTAACGAGGAATTAATTACTTTCCTCGGTTTTTTATTCTGTACTCGGTGGGAGAAGTTTATTTTACTGTTTTCTAACTGAATTATTGTGATAATGTAGTGTGTGATAATATCTTTCATTATGTCACTAGCATTTGCAGACCAAGCTTTTAGACTAATTTCTTATAGGTTGTGTTGTAGCACTGTCACTGTATAATAAAGTTATATATCGGAATATAAATTCAATTTCCCTCACAAAAGTTTAAACTTGCTAATGGAAACTTACAAAGCTAAACACATTTACTACTGTCATTTTTCTACATCACATTTTGTTTACACAAATAAAAACTTAAAACATTTCTAAATAACAATCACGTAGATTCAAACTATTTGATATATCTAAAGCCAGCATGAGTGTGGTCACCATAATAAGAAAAGTTATTGTTTTACAAATCGTTGCGTTACCAAAAGTAATAAAATTAAGTGTTCTGAAGAAAAATAGAACATCGAGGATAAACATAGATATGATAATAATAAAGAAAGGTAAGTTACAAATAAATTATCCAACCACCAACGTTATGAAAGCAAGTCTACACTAGAGATTCTCAAACTTTCTTTGCCGAGTCACACCTGGCATACGTTTGAGGTACTCTACAGTGCCGTGACAACGTTTGAGAACCGCAGATCTACATTATAGATGTTACCTTCACCAACATAATACATACACGGTATTCTATTAAACTTTATTAAATTAAACTATGAATATTTATTTTAATAAAGGACGTTTTTATAGTAATTCTTGATAGTCGGTTGAAAAGATAATGTCAAAATAATGATTAGAAGAGAGAATATCCGTTCACCTTTATAATTAGAAGGAAGTAAGGATAAAAAGAACATGGAAACATATCCTTCTCTTGAACTACGAAAATCAGCGTGGTTTTATGGATTAAAACTATTTATTAATATTTTGGATTTGAGTCACTAAACTTGTATTTTCTTCCTACAGGCATGCAGAATTTGTCTTGCAGTGAAGGTGCCATGGGCATGGGCCACATGGGTGGAATGGGCGGATACTCTCAGATGTCCCAACTCCGCTCTCCTGTGCATTCTCAGGCTATGCTCCTGCCGGGTCACCCTCACGCCATGATGATGGCCCATGGGCCAATGGGCCATCCAGGCCTACCCCCGCAAGGATCCCCGTACGACGCATCTGGGGGACACATCATGGACATACATGCCAGCTAAAGGAACTCAATGGCTCTCTCTTTCTCTCCATTTCTTCGCATCTGTATCCATTTTACTTTGATCTTAAGATAGGACTTTCGAGAGTGGAAGAAGACGGTGGACAGACTCAGTTAAAGAACGTTTTTTGTTTTCGGAATACTTATTTTGCGTTCTCAACAGGGAGAAGGAATGATTTTTACGAGAGCAGGCAGTTGAGTAAAACTTAAATCGGATGTGGTTGTCGCCAGAAGAAAAGGTGGAAATTCCTCGTAATCGTTTATGCAAATTTTAGTAAAAAGCCTTAGAGCTACATACAGGTATTAGGATGAATTATTTCTTTTTATTTGAAAAAAAAGCGTGGAAATACTTCGTGAGTAAAATCTCTGCAGAAATATGGGCTACTTGTGAGTTAAGGATACAATATTATCTTGAATAAGAACTGTACAACTAGTGAAATATCTAAATCCCCCAAAACGAATTGTGTTTTCCTAATTACGATGCCAAATTACAATGGTTTATGTTTGAAGGGTGATATTAAAGAGTTTGTGAGGTTGCAAGCAATGCCGATCATTTGTGGTAGAGATTTCACCAAGGCAAAGAAAGAGCCTTTATTGAAGCTAATAGAAATAATAAAAGGAACCAATCTCACACTAAGACATCAAAATGTCTGATCGATGTGCATAATTTCTAGCAATGCAGAGTGCTATAGTTTTTCCATCAGTTGAATATTCGATATCTTTACCTGTTATTTATTAGGCACTATTTAGTTATGTTCTCCGCCTAAATTAATGTTGTATCCATGCTGTTCACCTCGCTTATTTATTCTTCAATGATTTTGAAGAAAGACGGCTTACTTTTTGTACTTTTTATGTCGAGCTTAAAATCTTGACTGATATGTTTATAATTGCGAAAGAGAAACACGAGGATTTCTGACCTTTGAGAAATTTCTGTGTTACGTATTGTTTAAAACAAGAAAAAAGCATTATTGGCGGTTCTATGCACTTGGCTGAATCTAGAGATGAACTTTTAGCTTTATGATTCAACCAATCTTACATACTCGCCTATTTTCGATATATATTCGTATGTAATGTAATGAAAATGAAATACGTTTCTACACTTGTGATTTGTAATAGAAGAACGATGCATAAATAATTAATGCACAAAATTATGGTACTTGCTGGAAACTTGTAAATATACATTAAAATATTCTGATTAAGTAATTGCATTATTCAGTTCATGTTGAATGAGTGTTAACGTATTATTTTAATAAAAATGGACAATTTTATAGTAATTGTTGATAATCAGCTGAAAAAAAATCAATGTCAAAACACCGATGGGAAAAAGTGCTGTCTCGTGATCAATTACTGTCTTTGATTGTGAAATTCAGTCTTTTAAAAATCAGTGCAATTGTTTAGGATTCAGTTTGTATTTTCAGATCTGCATAGAGTTCAAAATACTTTATGTTTTAAGTATTACTTAGAAACTTAATGGATTCTTTTAAGTAATGATGTACTTTAATTTCGGGTAACTAAACCGTGGCTTTTATGTGTTTAGGAGTTAATAAATTTAACGTCTGTGACATTACCAATCAAACTTTTATTTTCCCTGTTACCAGACGAAAAACTTCTTTCGTTAAACTTTTAACGTATCTATTACACAATTAATTAGTCTTCTATCATACCATACCGTATCAGCTAGTTGTATTCATGTTCTGGAACCGAGATGGTTTACGGATTCTTGAAGTAGTATAAACTACTGGAATAATTTAAAATTGATGATATACAACGTCCAAAAATTTTAGTTTGGTTTAGTTTGGATCGTTACTGCCAAATTTTTGCTACATAACGTCTAATGACACCTGGACTTACAACTTAAAGCTGATTTTGTGTGCAGTATATATGCCAGGACGCCTTATTTACCCGAAATTACGGTATTAGTGTCGTATTCAATTTTTTTACGAATACCTTTTTATTATATAATAGATGTATGTTAAATTTTAGAGGTATCAAAACTGCTGAAAGCATTAGATATTTTCTTAATTATGTGCATTGTTGATATAAAAATGTCTGACAAATCAACTTCAATCAAAACATTCGAATCACTAACTTTTTAATTATGTTTAGTTACTACATATGTATCTAATGGTTTCCCCAATATCCATTGACACTTCCTTTGGTCAGTATACAGTTTAAGGGCATTAAACATTGTTTGATAAACGAAGAAAGACCCATCTAAACTTGATTTTGTGTTAATACTTCAAAATGAAAAGCAATATCGATGTTTTGATGAATATTTTATTAGTGGTACATTATGAATGGAAAAGATTCCAGTGTTAAAACTGATGTGATTGTAATCAAAGGTACAGATCTATAACATTAAAAACAGTTATGTAAATTTTAAAAAATCACTTTGAAAGAAAAAAAAGATGAATGCATTTTAGAATTGTAGATTTTTAAGTTATATATTATGGGGTGATGCCTGTTTTTTGTAACTCAAAAGCAACTTGCAGAAAAACTTGTAAATAGGGCTTTGTAAAATATACAGAATTGCATTGCTTTAAAAGCAAAAGAAACCATACGGTGCAATTTTGATCCGTGGAATTTTTTTTTAATTTGTAAGCTTCGACCTAATATATTAAATAAAGTAAAACTTATTCTCATTTTAAAAATTATGATTATCCAAAACAACATTGTCACTTTAAATGAATCTGAATAAATTTTGTTGTTGTTTAAAAAACAGGGTAATTTGTAAATTAGTGCAAATGTTTTAATGCATACTTTATATACGGTGATATAACTGTTTATTTTTTTTTCTATGTAAATATTTTCTCAGATATTAACTAAATTTTTATCATCGTTTTAATTATGTATATCACTGTTTCGGGAAATCTTTTTTTAAATAAAATTCCCCTTTAGAGGTATGATTTGCAATGGAATTGATATATTTGTTAATTACTACGAAAATTTGCCCCCAAAATAATGAAAAAATTTTAAATACGAGATATCATATATCAATAAAGAATATGATAAATCAAAAAGTAGAGGTGATTGGTGTTCATGCATTCAAGTATCTCGTTATATGAGACAAATCATGAAGCATGACAGTTTGCTATGTAATGTCTTAGAAAAACCAAATAGAGTTAAGTAACTTTCCGTTGTTGTTTTTAATAATTTGTATGCATCTTTTCCCTTTCTCTTAAGATTGACTTGTTAAGACGAAAGGAATAGGGTAAAATTAGTTTCATATGTAATGTGTGTATATACATATACATATTTATATATATATTATAAAAACCAAGAGCTCTTTGAACAAGCTTTTCTGCATTCTAACTGTTATATACATATATATATTCATATACAAAGCAACTTAAAGTTTTTTCCTTGTTGGGAATATCATTTTCTCTTTCAATACTCGTGTAAACTTTTCACCAAAACTGCTGCAATGGGCAAGCGGAAGCATCCAGTTCTTTGCTTCCGGACCCAACAGTACTTGTTCTGTACAGATTACAAGGGGGCATTTGCATTGTCTGTGAGGTAGTGTTGTAAAACGCCAGGTCACTGGTGACTTGTTGTCTATGGTTTAAAAAAATGTAAGAAATAAAAAAAAACATGTTCCCAAAATGTGTGTCTTTGTTTTTTCTTGCAGTTTACATCTTTTTCATTTCATAATCTCCTAGATTACAATACACCTTGCGAACTACTAGTAAACAAAAGTGTAGAACAGTAGCCAATATCACTGTCTTAAAATCACAAGTTGCATAAGTATGGATGCTTTCCCTCATTCCATGAACTTTTTAACTCGTCGTAGTTTTGATCGCATCTCATAATGTAATTATTTGTAGTTTGTGTAACATGATTTGCCCGAATGGAGTACGGGCTAAGACCGTAGCCAAGGGAGGGGAGGCTCAACTAGCTCATACCTCCCTCCCCACTTCCCGAATTCCAGATTTTAGTGTATTGCATTTTAACATTGACATAAAAAGTAAACTTCCAAATATATTTTTTAATTGCATACTTAAAATATTTAATTTTTAAATAAAATTTTCATCTTTTAAAATTTCTATTTAATTTTCAAAAAATTTTATACATTTGCTAAAACTTATTACAAGACTTTTCATACACACATATATAATTCATAGAAATAAGTAAAACTTAAATCATAAATATAAGTAAAACACTATAAAAACCAGATTACAGATAACAGTGTAATAAAAAGAAAATAAAAAATAAAGGAATATTTATAATAGGAATGAAAAGTAAAGGAATGTATTCTATGTTTATTAAGAAAATTGGGATTCCAATTTAGGATTATAACGTTTTTCAGTGTAAACAACCTTCGCCCATGGTACAAACAGAGCTAACAGGTTAATGAAACCAAAAATTCTAATAAGATTTGAAAAAAATGAAATGAAAAATTACCATATATATAATATAATTCAAAAGTTGATAATGAGAAAAAAAAATAAATCAAAACATAGAACTTAAAAATAAAGGTCTAATGGTTTAATGATGCATCAGTACCCCTAAACATTAGTAAACGAAAAGTAAACGAAACATTAGTAAACGTGTTTCAGAAACTTGTGATCTATACGGATGCAAACATCTGAGTACAGGGTGTTTCATATTGAATGGGACAAAAAGAATGGCGCAGTGTGACTGCCGTAATGGATTTATTCAGCCGAAACAAATTTATTCCGCAACTACAATTATACAAGTTTTATTTGGCAACTGGAAAAAATTATAAAATGATGAACTCACAGCTAGAGGAGATGCTAAACAAAATGTCGTCCATGCAGGAGAAAGCGCACTGCGTTTTCGAATATGCCAAAATCTCCACGGTAACTGTTGTGCAAAGACATTTTCGAACGAAATTTCGTAAAGAACCACAGCATCGGCATAACATAAGCAGGTGGGTGAATCAGTTCCAGGATACCGACTGCCTATGCAAGAACAAAAGCCCAGGACGAAAAGAAACAGAACCCGAAGTGGTTGAAAGAATTCGTGATTCGTTTTTAAGGAGTTCCTCAAAATCAACGAGACGTGCAGGTGCAGAACTGGATGTCCCCCACACAACGGTGTGGCGTGTTTTACGGAAGCATCTCCAATTCAAGCAGTACAGATATCAGATGGTCCAGGCTTTAAAACCTACTGACAAACCATTTCGTAAGAATTTCTGTGTGAAATGTTTGACATTTGTCGTGTCACCGGAGGGCATATATTGAACACCTGTAGAAACTTGAATAAATGTAGTTTTGGGGTAAATTTGAATTTTCTAAATATATTAATTACAACGTTCACAATCATGTTTTCTTTTTGTCCCATTCAATACGAAACACCCTGTACTATACAATTCTTAATAAGTAACAGTAATTTCATAGAGTAAAAACTAGAAACATTTCCAACTACAACGCTATGTAAAAATGCGCTATTCAAGATAACAGAGGTTCGAATCGCAAATATTGACAACAGATTGGAAAAATAAAAACATAATTAAGATACGAGGAACAGCATCAATAAGCCACTTATTAACACATAAGTATTATACTGCGAGGTTAAAACCATACTCTTAACACTCGAACATAAAATGGTAATGCCTCAAATATGCTTGTTAATTTATGTCTGTAGTATTATGAATCAAATAATATAATTAATAAACATTATGAAATATTTTTATAAAATAATAGTAATTAATAAAAGAAAAGATCGTATAAGCTTCTACCCTAAAATTTTACAATTATCAAGTAGATTTGATCCTTTATGTGTAAACTTAAATACTAAAGTAAATAGTCTGAAGCAATTTACTTTTAACTTGCACGATAAAAGGTCTGATTACAGTTTTGAAATTGGTTAATTTCAGAACTTCAGTTGTTATCACAAAGATTAATTCATTATTTAAAAACAATATTGTCAATCCGCTTATTACAATACATATAGGTTAGGCTCGTAAAGTTAGCCGGGATAAACATGTTAAAAATCTAATGTTCCACTTAAATAATTGGTCTAGTTAGTGTAACCAAACACAAATTGGTAGTTTTAAATTTAAGAAATAATTTAACAATTGGCATAATTTTAAATATCTGAAATAAAACAAATTATATTATAATGAATATCATTATTATAGATTTAAATAATGTAATTAATGTAATTTATTTTGCGCTTACTTGGGTGCTAGAACATAGGTGCAGAGTCATAGTATAATACTTATAAGTTAGTAAATTCTTTATTGATGTTTCTCTTATTTAAACCATGGAGTAATTATAAAATTTCCTGGACAATAAAACCAGCGAGTTAATCCCCGGTTTCATTTTACCAATCCATTGACAGTTCACAACTTCTTATCTTGTCTAGCGTATCGTTATTTTTTGTTGTAGCATGAGATGTTCCTATTTTTGCTCTTTTTCTCATAAGGATTCTACTGGACCAAAATGTATTTATTGCATAGATCACATCTTTCAGAAACAATCCTTTTGTTTAATGATGTTTGTGGATTTTGCTGGTGAGACAGCTTCATAAAACCTTTCTTTTAAATGTATGTTTTGCTTTGTTTTCCTTTCTCATTATCAACTTCTACTGTATTACATAATTTTCATATAATTTTTTAAATTATTCCAATTGGAGTACAGTTTCCAGCCCCAAACTAAATACGACCCTGGTGCAAGTATTGCATTTTCAAAGCTTACATTTCTAATTATCGCGTCTAATCTATTCTAGTTTACTTTTAGGGATCCAAATAGCATATGTAATTTATTTTTAAGGCCAAAAAACTATATTTTTACACACATTTTGAACATACACTATTAATACAATTTAGGAAATAAAAGTTTGTATTTTAAAACGGCCAGTTTTTTTTACAATTTTTTTTTAACTAAGTAGTTGAAATATAAGATTAACGCGGCCTTCAAATAGAAACCGATATTTAATTAGTTCTACTTTTTAAATAGAATAAATAATTTTAGAAATTAAGATCTTTAGACTTTATTAATTTCTGTTTAGTGATTTGATACAACAGTTCAACCGAATTTCATGCACAATTTCTCACTGCTACATCCATAACATAGCATATTTTAAATGCTGAAGACTACTAAGCGAGCCGCAATATACGTGCCTTTCTGAAAAATATACAAAATCTGAATTTTTTAAATAATATTACTGCATATGTGATGTCTTATTGACAGCTGAGTCACTTTTAATAGATAAGTTCACTTACTACTCTACATGAATGCGTAGTAAATATCTACAGCCTTATCCTACTAAAACATTTCCATAAGAGCTCTTTTGCATACCTTACACGTTTCAGTTATTTTTATTTATCATGTGTATGCATATGCATACTGGTACTCTTCACTTTACGACCTATCTGTTTAACGACCACTCGCAATTTTGACCGATTGAGTTTCAACCTGCAATTCAGGAAACTCCTAAGTACAGCATTTTAAACTCCATTAAAAACATTAGTAAAGGAAAAGTAAACGAAACATTAGTAAACGTGTTTCTGAAACGTGATCTATACAATGCAGACATCTTAGTACACAATTCTTTTAGGGTAAAGAACAAAAACCAGAAACCTCGCAATGTTAAAATGCGCTAGTCAAGATAACAGAGGTTCTAATCGTAAATACTGACAAGAGATTGGAAAAATAAAAACAGATAGTTAAAATACGAGGAACAGCATCAATAGGCCACTTATTGACACATAAGTATTATACTGTGAAGCTAAACCTATACTCTTAACACTGGAACATAAAATGGTAATGCCTCAAATATGCTTGCTAATTTATGTCTATAGTATTATGAGTCAATGTAAGTAATGAACATTATGAACTGTTCCACTACATAAAATAATAGTATTTAATAAAAACAAAGACAGTATATATTTAAACTTCTATCCCAAAACTTTACGTTATCTAGTAGAACTGATCCTTTATGTGTAAATCTCTTAGAGTTTAATATTAAAATAAATACTCTGAATCAATTTACTTTTGACTTGCACGATAAAAGGTCTGATTACAGTTTTGAAATTGGTAAATTTCAGAACTTCAGTTGTTATCACAAGTCTACCTTAAAAAACAATATTATCAATCAGCTTATTAGAATACAGACACAAAATACTGGTAGTTTTAGATTTAAGAAATAATTTAACAATAGGCATAATTTTAAATATCTGAAATAAAACAAATTATATCATAATGAATATCATTATTATAGATTTAAATAATGTAATTAATGCAAATTATTTTGTGCTTTCTTGGGTGTTAGAACATAGATGTAGAGTCATAGTATAATACTTAGAAGTTAGTAAATTCTTTATTGATGTTTCTCTTATTTAAACCAGGGAGTAAATATAAAATTTCCTGGTCTTAATAAAACCAGGGAGTTAATCCCCGGTTTCATTTTTCCAATCCATTGACAGTTCACTAACTTCTTATCTTGTCTAGCGTATCATTACTTTTTTGTTGTAGCATGAGATGTTGCTATTTTTTGTCTTTATCTTATAAGGATTCTACAGTACCAAGATGTGTTTATTGCATAGATCACATCTTTCAGAAACCATCCTTTTGTTTAATGATGTTTGTAAGTACTGTTCATGAGTCACAGCATCATTAATCCTTTGTTTTAAATGTATGTTTTGCTTCATTTTCATTTCTCATTATCAACTTCTACTATAAGAAATATTACATAGTTTTCGTATAATTTCTTAATTATTTTAATTTGAGTATAGCCCCCACCCCCAAACTAAATACTGCCTACGGCCCTGGTGTGAATATTACATTTTCAAAGGTCACATTTCTAATTATCGTGTTTAATTTATTCTAGTTTACTTTTAGTGATATTACTGATCCGTATAGTATATATAATTTATTTTTGGGGGCAAAAAACTTTATTTTTGCACACATTTTGAACATACACTATTATTACAATTTCGGAAATAAAAATATGCATTTTAAAAGGGCCAGTTTTTTTACAATTTTCTTTTCAACTAAGTGGTTGAAATATAAGATTAACGCAGCCTTCAAACAGAAACCGTTATTTAATCAATATTACTTTTAAATAGAATTAATTACTTTAGAAATTAAGATCTTTAGACTTTATTAATTCCTGTTCAGCTATTTGATACATCAGTTCAACCGAATTTCAGTCACAGTTCCTCACTGCTACATTTATAATTTTGCTTATTTTAAATACTGAAGACTCTACTAAGCGAGCCCCAATATACAAAATCTGAAATTTTTCAATAATATTACTTCATATGTGGTGTCTTATTGGTAGCTGAGTCACTTGTAATAGATAGTTCCCTTACTACTCTACAAGACTGCGTGGTAAATATCTACAGCCTTATCGTACTAGTTCTTTTACATACCTTAGATGTGTCAGTTTTTTTTATCATGTGTATGTATATGCATACTGGTACTCCTCACTTTACGGCCTATCTGTTTAACGATCACTCGCACTTTTGACCGATTGAGTTTCAACCTGCAATTCAGGGAACTCCTTAGTACAGCATTTTAAAACTGCATTAAAAACATTAAATAGGATTGGTAAACATTAGTAAACGTGTTTCTGAAACATGTGATCTATACAATGCAGACATCTTTAAATATTACTGCATATGTGGTGTCCTATTGGTAGCTGAGTCACTTGTAATTGATAGTTCACTTACTACTCTATATGAATGCATGGTAAATAGCTACAGCCTTATCCTACTAAAGCATTTCCATAAGAGCTTTTTTACATACCTCGGACGTTTCAGTTATTTTTTAATCGTGTGTATGCATATGCATACTGGTACTTCTCACTTTACGACCTATCTATTTAACAACCACTCGCTTTTTTGACCAATTGAGTTTCAACCTGCAATTCAGGGAAACTCCTAAGTACAGCATTTTAAACTGCATTAAAAACATTAAATTGGATTGGTAAACATTAGTAAACGTGTTTCTGAAACATGCGATCTATACAATGCAGACATCTTTAAATAATATTACTGAATATGTGGTGTCTTATTGGTAGCTGAGTCATTTGTAATAGGTAGTTCACTTACTACACTACATAAATATGTGCCTCATCCTACTAAAACATTTCCATAAGACCTTTTTTACATACCTTAGACATTTCAGTTATTTTTTTATCGCATACTGGTACTCCTCACTTTACGACCTATCTGTTTAATGACCACTCACACTTTTGACCGATTGAGTTTCAACCTGCAATTCAGGGAAACTCCTAAGTACAGAATTTTAAACAGAATTAAAAACATTAAAAATCGGATTGGTAAACATTAGTAAAAGAAAAGTAAACGAAAAATTAGTAAACGTGTTTCTGAAACATGTGATCCATACAATGCAGACATATTAGTATTGTACAATTCTTTTAGAATAAAGAACAAAAACTAGAAACATCTCAAACTACAACGCTATGTAAAAATGCGCTAGTCAAGATAACAGAGGTTCTAATCGCAAATACTGACAAGGGATTGGAAAAATAAAAACAGATATCAAAATACGAGGAACAGGATCAATAGGTCACTTATTATAACCCTTTCACTGCTCTATTTCTAGACCGAACTAGATAAAAAATTGTGCATTTTTTTATTGTACTTTTTAAATCTTATATATATTGAAGAATTAAAATATGTACTGTTTCTTTGTAGAAAAGATTTTTTATATAGATTTTTATCGTGAGAAGCTAAACTGTCAGAAAAACCAATTTCAGATATTATCACAAGAATTTTTTTTTTTAAATTTCAATTGAATTACATTTAATTTCTATCAATTACACAATATAATTATATTATCTAATATAACTCTAGTTCTATTCATATTATTCTATCATTACATAATAAACGTTCAATACTGTATATAATTTCACTAGTTAAACGGTGAAAAAGGGATATGCTCTAAACAGGAAGAAAAGCACATTCTCATGATAATCGCGGGATGAGCAAATTTTGCTACTTTGAGTTGCCCGTGGAAATCGCGGGATAAACATAGGGGTTAACACATAAGTATTCGTAAGTTTTTTGTGAAGCTAAACCCATACTCTTAACCCTTAAATGCACATTTTTTTTTTAAAAACAAAAAAATCAATTTTTTATGTAAAACACAATTTAGAACGTTGTCTTGCTAAGAAATCACTATACAAAATAATCAAAATTTTTATTGCAATTTTGGATTTGATAACATCAGAAATAGTCGAATATATTACAATCCCACGTAAATGATAAATATCAATAAAAGCGATTTTTTTTCATTCACATTGTTATTTTCAATTCTCGATTGCATTCGAGTATGAAAAATTATAGCAGCATAAAGTACAACGCTGATCGAATTATCTCGAGTGTGCACAGTTTGGCCAGTTTAGCTCGTTCGAGTTAACTTGAGCTGGAACGTTAAGGGGTTAACACTCGAATATAAAATGCCTCAAATATGCTTGCTAATTTATGTCTAGTATTATGAATCAAATAAACATTATGAAATATGAAATGACATAATGGTATGAAAGCCAAATGTGGAAAAAGCATCAAATGTTTCTTGAACAAAATCGAATTATTTGACAATATTGAACAAGATGATGTAATTTAAGAAATTACGAGTTTTGTCAATGAGCTTAAATATAACAGTGAAAGATAAATATACGAGTAAATAATAGATTAGGTACATATGTGATAATTTTAAATTTAATCATCTATTATTTTTTGTTGCAAGATAATTCTCAGTCAAAAACCAAACCATTTTTTTACCTGCCTCATAGGGTACTTTACAATTCTGGAAAATTAAAAATTGTACTGATCCCGTGATATGATAGACTATATGCTAGTATGCAAATAATACACGTGATATATAAGAAATATATTTAAGAAACAGAATTTTAAGGTATAAATATTATCGATTGTATTCTCATGCAGTGAGGAAATATGTAGCATCAATGATCAAATTACTACAAGATGGTATATAACATTTCATCCCTTATTACAAATTTGCTTGGAATTCAATAATTGTCATTTCTGAAAAATTTTTAAGTGTGAATTCCTTTTAAAAAGGACCTAATATATTGTAAATCAATCTTTTTTTAAATAATATACCTGAAGGAATATTCATTTAAAACTAACCCAAAATTATGACAAAAATTATTCTTAGACACGAAATGGCAGAAAAAAAATTTCTGTCACTAAATTATTTTCAGTAAAATCCTCTTTTTCTATATAAATAAAAAAAAGCTTCAGTTAGCTTATTTCATTGTTATTTAATTTGGCCAGTTGCGTGTAGGCACGCACTTTATACCTATTAGACCCAGGCAGTGGCGTAGGCAGAATTTTTTCAAAATTATAAAAATCACAATTTTAAGAAAGTCAAATGAGTCAAAACTTTCAATGGGAGTCAAATTTCAAGGGGAGGGAGTCAAATTTCAAGGGAGTCAAAACTTTCAGAGGGAGTCAAAACTTTCAATTCAAATTTCAAAAAGTCAATTCAAAATCATAATTTTATAATCAAAAATTTCAAATATCATAATTTTAATAATCTTTTTTAAAGTCATAATTTTCTAGGGAGTCATAATTTTCAAAAGTCATAATTTTCAAAAGTCAAATTCAGAGGGAGTCAAAATTTTCAAAGGGAGTCAAAATTTTCACATAAAATTTCAAAATAAACTTTCAAAGGGAGTCAAAACTTTCATAGTAAAATTTCAAAGGGAGTCAAAAATTTTCAAAGGGAGTCAAAATTTCAAGAGGGAGTCAAAATTTCAAGGGGAGGGAGTCAAAATTTCAAGAGGGAGTCAAAAATTTCAAGGGGGGGAGTCACATTTCAAGGGAGGGAGTCACAATTTCAAGGGGAGGGAGTCAAAATTTCAAGGGGAGGGAGTCAAAACTTTCAAGGGGAGGGAGTCAAAAATTTCAAGGGGAGGAGTCAAAACTTTCAAGTGGGAGTCAAAACTTTCAAGGGGAGGGAGTCAAAACTTTCAAGGGAGGGAGTCAAAACTTTCAAGGGGAGGGAGTCAAAACTTTCAAGGGGAGGGAGTCAAAACTTTCAAGGGGGGGAGTCAAAACTTTCAAGGGGAGGGAGTCAAAATTTCAAGGGAGGGAGTCAAATTTCAAGGGGAGGGAGTCAAAATTTCAAGGGGGGAGTCAAAATTTCAAGGGGAGGGAGTCATAATTTTCAAGGGGAGGGAGTCATAATTTTCAAGGGGAGGGAGTCATAATTTTTCAAGGGGAGGGAGTCATAATTTTTCAAGGGGAGGGAGTCATAATTTTTCAAGGGGAGGGAGTCATAATTTTCAAGGGGAGGGAGTCATAATTTTCAAGGGGAGGGAGTCATAATTTTCAAGGGGAGGGAGTCATAAATCAAGGGGAGGGAGTCAAATTTTCAAGGGGAGGGAGTCATAATTTTCAAGGGGAGGGAGTCATAATTTTCAAGGGGAGGGAGTCAACTTTCAAGGGGAGGGAGTCAAAAATTTCAAGGGGAGGGAGTCAAAACTTTCAAGGGGAGGGAGTCAAAACTTTCAAGGGGAGGGAGTCAAAACTTTCAAGGGAGTCAAAACTTTCAAGGGGAGGGAGTCAAACTTTCAAGGGGAGGGAGTCAAAACTTTCAAGGGGAGGGAGTCAAAACTTTCAAGGGAGGGAGTCAAAACTTTCAAGGAGGGAGTCAAAACTTTCAAGGGGAGGGAGTCAAAACTTTCAAGGGGAGGGAGTCAAAACTTTCAAGGGAGGGAGTCAAAACTTTCAAGGGAGGGAGTCAAAACTTTCAAGGGAGGGAGTCAATTTCAAGGGGAGGGAGTCAAAATTTCAAGGGGAGGGAGTCAAAATTTCAAGGGGAGGGAGTCAAAACTTTCAAGGGGAGGGAGTCATAATTTTCAAGGGGAGGGAGTCATAATTTTCAAGGGGAGGGAGTCATAATTTTCAAGGGGAGGGAGTCATAATTTTCAAGGGGAGGGAGTCATAATTTTCAAGGGGAGGGAGTCATAATTTTCAAGGGGAGGGAGTCATAATTTTCAAGGGGAGGGAGTCAAAATTTTCAAGGGGAGGGAGTCAAAATTTTCAAGGGGAGGGAGTCAATTTTCAAGGGGAGGGAGTCAAAACTTTCAAGGGGAGGGAGTCAAAACTTTCAAGGGGAGGGAGTCAAAACTTTCAAGGGGAGGGAGTCAAAACTTTCAAGGGGAGGGAGTCAAAACTTTCAAGGGGAGGGAGTCAAAACTTTCAAGGGGAGGGAGTCAAAACTTTCAAGGGGAGGGAGTCAAAACTTTCAAGGGGAGGGAGTCAAAACTTTCAAGGGGAGGGAGTCAAAACTTTCAAGGGGAGGGAGTCAAAACTTTCAAGGGGAGGGAGTCAAAACTTTCAAGGGGAGGGAGTCAAAACTTTCAAGGGGAGGGAGTCAAAACTTTCAAGGGGAGGGAGTCAAAACTTTCAAGGGGAGGGAGTCAAAACTTTCAAGGGGAGGGAGTCATAATTTTCAAGGGGTGGGAGTCATAATTTTCAAGGGGTGGGAGTCATAATTTTCAAGGGGAGGGAGTCATAATTTTCAAGGGGTGGGAGTCATAATTTTCAAGGGGAGGGAGTCATAATTTTCAAGGGGAGGGAGTCATAATTTTCAAGGGGAGGGAGTCATAATTTTCAAGGGGAGGGAGTCATAATTTTCAAGGGGAGGGAGTCATAATTTTCAAGGGGAGGGAGTCATAATTTTCAAGGGGAGGGAGTCATAATTTTCAAGGGGAGGGAGTCATAATTTTCAAGGGGAGGGAGTCATAATTTTCAAGGGGAGGGAGTTATAATTCTAAAAAATATTAGCTCTCATAATTTCTACTAAATTTTTATTTTTGCCATTTTGTCTGAGCTCAAGGGGTGGTTTAAACCCGTAAACCCCCTTGCGTACGCCCCTGGACCCAGCCCTGGTACTATGTGGCTCCTTAAAATAAAAATAAAATTTGGAGGTACTTTATAGGCATCCCATTTTAGTCTGCCGTTTGAAGCAAAATTCCTCTGTCACCCAAAACTTTTTCTTCCATTTTAATTTAAGCTTACTCAGAATGGCACATGTTTCCTCATTCTTTGTTCTGTTCTTTTATGGGGGAAAAAAGGAACTTTTTATAATTCTAGCTTGTAGATATCCCACAGGAAATCAAACGCTATGAGAAAGGTCCTTTCAAATGCAGATTGCTGAAACAGTAGTCCCTGTTTCCCGGATAATTACTACACAATGGAACAATTCAATAACTGTGATCACATTACTGGAAAAGGGTGCTCTTAATACAAGCCATTTTTTTCCAGTGTCATTCGGGTAAGACACATTTGACACGCCCCTAATAACATCTTGATCAGTAGACATGTTACATAACATGAGCTCTCGACTCTTTTTTTTTCTAATTATAGGTAATATAACTTAAAATGTTAAAGTTATGTTAGTGTTTAACAAAAAAGTAAGAGAAAAAATGGCGCTTGTTATAGATAAAAATATATCCATCATATTAATCGTAGATAGAGAAAATTTGAATTTATGATAATTTGTTCAATCATAACTTGTTAGACTAACGCACAAATTCGTTATACTAGTTTAAATATATTTCTAATAGTTCTCAACTAAAAATATGGATTGATCTCAAGAGAATTCAACTGTTCTAGAGTTTTATTGGAATATATAAAAATAATTCTTTTTAACTGTTTTGACCCGATTTTTGCATAATTAAAAAATTATGCAATTTAGCTATAAAAATTAGTTTGATTTAATGTTGACATGATAAAAGAAGTGTACATTGAGTTTAAAATTTTTAATTTTTCTTATTACCCTGAAATCTCTTGGAACAATATGTCCCAGTCCTATTGACAACTGGGACTATTTTGTATCAATTGTCTAAAACAGGGGTGTCCAACCTTTTAGATTCTGGGGTGCTCTTTGAGTTTATAGTTTTATTGAAAATAAGCCCCCCCCCCGAAAAAAAGGACAGCAGAGCATTTTTTTACTCAGATTTACAAAATTATTATTGCATTTTTATTTTAGTACAATTTTTATTACAGGAAATTGTTTTGTTTACATACATTTACATACCATAAAAAATCAATGTCCTGTATAATAATAGCCTAAGTTATCTGTCCATCTGACCTCGAATTTATGAAACGGTTGGACCTGGAATGGATAGAGGCATTCATATACATTCTGGGTGAGTTAGGGTTAGCAAAATTCAAAGCATCCACCCCTTTCCCCTTTTCGAGCTTTTGATGCCATTATATCAAGCACTATTTTTCCCGGCAGGTGATTATCACATAATAAATGGTAAAAATAACATTTTTTTCTAGCATTATGACGTCATTCCTTTAACCATCTCATTTAATAATTTCTTATTTTAAATTAGTACCGGGTGACCGAGCTCCGCTCGGAGAAAACAGGTATCGAAGCTAACTCGAAGATTTAAATTTTCAATTGTGATTTATCAAAACAATACATGCCATAAGAAAATTTGTGAAACCATTAGTGAAAAGATAACCGGTTAAAGTGCACCATTGTAAACTATTCTAAACAAAGTTGTTTGGAAAGGGAACTATTCTATACAAAGGTAAAGTTTGAAAAGTCATAGAAAATAAAATGTAATTGATAACAAAAAATTATACAATTAAAGAAATGGTACAAAGTGAAAAGTGTAAAGATTGAAGTGTGTTGAATGGAGAAGCATTCTGACAATGACGGTATCTTCTAGTTGTCCATTTGAGGGTATAATTGAGTTGATCGCTTGTTGTTCCAAAATCCCGGCTCCTTGAAGCATTTCATGTAGAGGTGCGTTCTGCATGTTGAAAATGTAGATTGAAATCTGATGAATGTTGAAATGTCGAACTTTGTTGACGGTGATTTGAAATCGAAATCAGTTCCTTAACACGTTCGCTGCCATCGACGCACTGGCGCGTCAGAGCGGCACCTCCTGGTATGCCGACGACGCACTAACGCGGCGACGGACTTTGATAAGTTATATGCTCTGTGTTTAGTGTGGCTTTGGAAATTGAACGGCGAGGTTGTTTCGGCACGTTAGTGAAGCATTATTTTTTAAATTTTTTGTGGTTGGTTTTCAAAATTTTTGTTTGCATTATTTTTTTTTTACTGTATCGTTTATGTGTTATATATACTTTGCTACATTAATTTAATATTTAGAGTTGATAGAAAATAAAAATGGAAACCGATATCAAGGAATAAAGGCAAATCAATAAAGACTTTTATTATTATTATTATTAATTCGTCAGAACTACAGCCAATCGATTCCTCGTGGTCGAAAACCCCCGGGTAGCAATTTTCACTTGGTTTGGACGCATGAGAAAAAAGTTTGCCCGCACCGGGGTTCGAACCCGGCCCTATCTGTAGCGCCGAACTACGTGACCTTAGCGCGTCAAAACCGATGCCAATCGATTCCTCGTGACCAAAAACCCCAGATCTCCAAGTTTACTACAGTTTATTAATTCTGGGGCGATTTTCGACTTGACAACCATTCCTCGTATTATAGTATAGGATTTAAATATCGTCTGCATTATTTTCATACGTTTTATCACTAAACTTAGATATTACGGAAATAATTTTATTATTTTTATGAATTATCTTTCTAAATGAATTCAACGTGATTCTAAACTTCATTCACAGTATCGCGAGACTTTAGAAGAGTATGAGGATAAATTATTGAGCGTGTACTAGATAATTCTTATCCAAAAAACACATCATTTTTTTACCTGCCTTATAAGGTACTTTAAAATTCTGGAAAATTAAAAATTTTACTGATCCCGTCATATGACGGGCTAAATGCTAGTTTTAATAGTCCAAGTTAAGAATTTGAAACTATTTCTTGCATCTATTCCTTCCCAACTGTAGATTAAACGTCGTCTAACGACCCGATATTAACAAAAGATGAAAATTTCAAGTTCTAAATTATTCATTTTGCCTTTAATCATATAAATGAAAGCAATTTTTATTATTGGATTTATTATTAGATATTAATGGATTAATAGGTGTTTGAAAGTGCAATCAGTCGGAATCGTTACCGAATCAGTGATCTGGATCATTAATTACATTAGTAGTTTTATCATTTGTATCAACATTTTAGGATTTTTGGAGGAGCTCACATAAATATTAACATGTTGACTGCCATGGAAGGGGTCACCTGTGACCGGCACTCGACTAGGCTTAGAGCCATGGGTGCCACCGGTGACGCAGCAAATAAAAGTACATAATTATAGTAAATATGGATACTGATAAAATTTTCAATAATACCATTGTTATGCGAGAAAACTTCACCGCCAACTTACGCTTGCAGTGGGCGTTTTTTCGTGAATCGCGCGAAAGTTTAGTTATTCAGAAAAATCGCAGTAAATCGAAAACTACTTTGTTTTTATGAACGAAACTTTTTTTATTTTACACTTTAATATATACTGTATGATTATTTAACAAAAAAACACAATATTTTCACGAAATCACAAAAATAAACGATTTTTAAAATTAAAGTCGGATAATCTGTCAGCGCATATTTCTTCATCACTATCTCTGTCACAACGGCTCATTTTATCAATTTTGTATAGAACAATAAAAAAAACAAGCTTCAAATTGACAAAACACGACTTGTACGTTCTGGAGCTAGAAATTCGATTGAAGACGAAATAACGCAACAAAACACGGAGTAACTCGACAATCATACCTTGTGGAAAGGAAAAAATGCAAAACGTTGCATAGCAACGCAAACAACAATCATATAATGTCACACATACATATAATTATACGTATTTAATAGATTTGTGGTGGTTAGCGGGTATCCACCACAAATCTACTAAATACGTATTTTTACTTGACCCCCTCTCTAGTGACAGACTGCAAAAAAACGTAAAAATGCGTTGCCCGCACGCGAAGTGTTATAATAATAGGCTGATGAAATTAATGCATTACAGAACATACAAAAATAATTTTATTAGTACATGAAAAATATACATTTTATCAGTGCATATTGCGATGAGTCAGATTGAAACATTCAAGGCAAAGAAAAGGCGAATCAAAGCAATCGGAACAACATGTCACCCCTTTTTCAGTCAAATTCTTTTCTCTAGTTTTTTCTAGTTGTTTTGAATGCTAAAGAATGAGAGTAATCACCAAGCAATAGAAGAACGATTGTTTGAAAAAAGGACAATCGTAACAATTGCATATCGCGCCGTGGAAGTCATAGGGGACCCCACCACGAAAGCTTCAAACATGATTTAATAACTCATTTCATCTGCTGCAAATAATATTTCAGCTTATGCATCGCATAATGAACATTTCACGTCGGTTTCCTAGGGCAAATGATCGAAAATGCGTCTGACAGTCAACGTGTTAACTAAAATGGTGACAAATGAGTTTATCTGTTATAAAACTTCCCTTTTGCATCATTGTGTTCAAGTATGATACAAAATATAATAAATTTTCATTATGCGATGCATAAACTGAAATTTTCACGTCGGTGCCTAGGGCTTTGGTTTGGTTTGGTTTGGAGTGCTACGGTCTACTCTTTTGCTACACGAGGGCTAATGAGACCGGGACCTACAGCTTAAAGCCGATTCCGAACGGCTACGAACATCCATGCCATAGTGGGATTCGAACCCACGAACTCCGGTACCGAAGGCCAGCACCCTAACCAATCGGCCATCGTTCGGCCGGTGCCTAGGGCAAACCATCGAAAATGCGTCTGGCAGTCAACGTGTTAACTGAAATGGTGACAAATGAGTTTATCTATTATAAAACTTCCCTTTTGCAGCACTGTTTTCAAGTATAATACAAAATGTATCTCTGATGACGTCTTTGTTTTATTCAGGCTGTATTTTGATATTCTAGTGCTTTCATATTTGAACTTGTTGTCATTAAAGTTTTATCCTTGTTTTAATGATATATTTGAGACAACCAGCATATATATACTGTCTATCAATAAGTATTTGGACACCTATGCAAATGACAATATCTGCGTCCTGGGGTACATCACGGCCTCCGCAGGTATACATCGTGTAGAAAACTGCATCGGCATTAGTCGCATGCAAAATGCCGCGCAGTTCGGAGCTCTCTGATTTCGAGAAAGGTATAATTATCGGGTATCAAATGTGGCCGATCCTTAACGGACATAATATAGATCTGAAGTAAACAAAATCGACAGTGGTCTATGTGATTAAGAAGTGGAAGGTGAGCTGTGATTGTCGGAATGTGCCCCGAGTCGGCAGACCAACAAAACTAGGAGATAGAGACCGACGAGTGCTGTCCAGAGAAATTCGGAAGAACCGCACCCAACCGATGGCCTTCATCCACGAAGAGATTCAACAGGCTTCCAGGAGTGTTGTTTCAATGAATACCATCCGTAAGGAAGGACATCTGCTTTGTTTTCATGGTCGTGCTGCTGCCCATAGGCCTTTGATCACAAAGTCCAACCGCGCTGCTCGGTTAATGTGGTGAAATTGCATCGTACGTTGTAATTGCATCTCGTAGAGGTTCTATCAGTTATTGATTTTGAATAAAGTTAGTTTTTCTTTTCTATCACAGGTGTCCACATACTTATTGGTAGACAGTGTACTCATTTTCAAAAATTGGAAAAGTTCGAAACAAAACACTTCAGTCAATTCGCAGGTATTCCTGGTACCATACCAATGAATTGATGCAACGGGATAGAAAAATAAATCCAATAAAAGTAGTCATCAAACATCTTGCTTTGAACTTTTGGGAATCTTGTACAAAGTAACAAACGAAGAAATTGCAAATATATCGGACTTTGATCCCAGATAATTTTTCAAAAGATCGAGAGCTATAACAATCTTACATCCCTTTACTAAACCTATTCCAATATAGTCTCAACAACTTTGATGCTCCGTTCTGAGTTTAGTTTGCTTTGGAGTGCTACGGTCTACTCTTTGCAACACGAGGGCTAATGAGATCGGACCTACAGTTTAACCCTTTCGTGGGTTATTTATTTCTCACACTTTCAGAACAGAAGTGCTAATTATATTCAATCGATCGAACAATAAATGACGACACAAAACTGAAGCGAGAATTAGCCTTTCCATTGTTATAATAGTAAGGCAAAGATATTATAATGGATTTTGTGCTTCCCACAGGTGTAATTTGTAAGATCATGTAGATGGGAAGTAATCTTACCAAGGCCCACGGAAGGGTTAAAGCCGATTCCGAACGGCTACAAACATCCATGCTACAGTGGAATTCCAACCCACCAACTCCGGTACCGAAGGCCAGCACATAAACTATTCGACCATCGTTCGGCGCCCTTTCTGAATTTTGAACACTAATTTATTTGAATTTATTTTAATCACTTCATTGAAAACGTTTATAAACGTATTTAACAAACAATAAAACTAATAATTTTCAACTACATTTTATTTCATGAATCCACTACAGTCAGTCTTTTAACGTGTTCTACATGTTTAACAAATTATTTCTCTGTACAGGGTGTTTCAAAAATGACCGGTATATTTGAAAAATCTATAAAACCTAACGGGCAGTGATAGAAATTCAGTTTATTGCAATATACTTGGGACAATAGTAAATTTTCAGGCAGACAAACTTTAAAATTAGTTACAATATTCCACAACAGATGGAGCTGCAGACTGAAAAAATCAAACTACGATATTTGTCTGTGGGGACTCTTAAAAGACCAGGTGTACCGCCACTATCCAGAAACAATTGAATAACTGGAACAGTACATCTGTTCTGCATGTGAAGCCATCCCGCCCGAGACTTTTACGCGGGTTTCTGATAATTTCGATCTGAGAATAAACCATATTTTTGCTGCGCATGGTGGATATCTGGAAAATATCGTAGTTTAGATTTTTCTAGATTGCAGCGTCATCTGTTGTGGAACATTGTAACTAATTGTAAAAGTTTGTATACCTAAAAATTTAATATTGTTCCAAGCATATTGCAATAAACTGTATTTCTATCACTGTACGTTTAGTTTTTATTGATTTTTCAAATATACCGGTCATTTTTGAAACACCCTGTATATGGAGTTGCTGATCTTTGGGGCCACGACCCTAATTCATGTCTATGTCTTCGGAATCTTATTATTTTATACTGATATTCAAATTTAGGAAGGCAAAACATTTGCCGACTGTAAATGTGTTAATAGTGGAACTGTCTTACACAGTCTTTTAACACATTGTGTGCGGGTACATTTCGCAGTGGAATTGTACTGGAGAGGGCGTTTTGCGCGTAAATTTAGTTATTCAGTTAAATCTCAATAGATAGAAAACTATTTAATTTTTAACCAACTTTTTGTATTTTATATTAAAATATATAAATAGAAATATATAAATAACAACCATAAGATTTTTGTAAACAAAAAATATATTTTTTAGTGGATAAATTTATAATAGTATCGTAAATATAAAAAATCAAATAGAAATAGTAGTACAGAATTCTAATTTTTTCCAATTATGTTATGTATAAACATTTTTAGATTATAAAAAAATGAAAAGATCAATCATAAAACTAATAATGTAAAAACTAGTTTTTATTAGTCTAATTTTTTCCAGAATCTATGTAGTAGACAAGAACATTCGTCTTCGTTTTATATACCGTTATTTTTGTACCCACAACCAAACCATGTTGTTACACTAACCCGTACTAGTACGTGACCCTTGCTGAAGTATCAATCGTCAGAAAATGTACTAGTACGTGTCCCGCATACAATGTGTTAACCCTTAATTTGACAAGATGTTTTTTTCAAATATCAATTAAAAATATATTTAAATAAATAATAATAATAATAATATATAATATATTTAATATATTATATATTATAGATAAAAATATATATTTATTATAAAGATTTTATTTATTTGATTGTTCGTTGTAGCGGACTTAGCCAAATTAAGGGTTAGAAGCACACAAACCCTATTTCACTGAGGGAAAACCGTTGAATGTTTTTCCAGGACTAAAACACCAATGTCATCTCCTATTTGGTATTGAACAGTAATCCCTCCTTTTAATAGAGATAGCAAGATTTGAATCACATAATACAAAGATAATTTATTAACAGTAGAGTTCGCTTCTCGAAACAGAATATTCTTATATTATACTAGGAAAAATCTTTTTCCAGATTCGGATTATATGCTGAATGTAGTTAGAATGTCTTCTTTATACTCTTGGACTATGTTCATATGTAGTCAATGATTTACGACATTGAAATTACAGCAGTATAAAGATCTAACGATCCCTTTGTGGAAACGATCAGAGAAAAGTTCGTATGTAATGACATCCCAAGTAATAAATCCTACACAAATGTTATATGTTGAGAATATATCGTATATGTATGTGTGCGTATTCACGCTTGAACTGTTTTGAGACAATCCAGTGGTAGCCAAGTTTTTCACCAACAATATCTGTGTGTGAGCTCTACATACACACACAAAAAGAATAAAAATAAAAAGACAGAAATAAGAATGTTTTTGCACACCTTAAATAAATATTATTCCACAAATGAATGGTCCATCTATATTAACATCTCAAATATAATACAGCCTCGATTATCCGAGATGATTGAAACAGTTAGTGCATCAGATACCGGAAATAGGTTTGATTTGGAGTGCTACGGTCTACTTTTTGCAACACGAGGGCTAATGATACCGGGATATACAGCTTAAAGCCGATTCCGAACGGCTACGAACATCCATGCCACTGTTAGATTCGAACCTACGAACACCGGTTTCGATGGCCAGCACCCTAAACCATCGGCCATCGTTCGGCTTACCATGTGTACTGCTCTTTGGTGCAACGATTCTAATTCATGTCTATGTCTTCAGAATCTCATTATTTTTTGCTGATATTCAGATTTAGAAAGGCAAAACATTTGCCGGCTGTAAATGTGTTAATAGTGGAACTGTCTTACACAGTTTCATAAAAGCACATAAACCGTATTTCACTGTGGAAAAACCGTTGAATGTATTTGCAGGACCAAAACACCAATGTAATCTCCTACTTGATATTGAACAGTAATCCCTTCTTTTAATGGAGACAGCACGATTTGAATCACATACTACAAAGATAATTTATTAGTAATAGAGTTCGCTTCTCGAAACAGAATATTCTTATATTATACTAGGGAAAATCATTTTCCAGATTCGGATTATATGCTGAATGTAGTTCGAATGTCTTCTTTATACTCTTGGACTATGTTCATACGTAGTCTATGATATACGACTTTGAAATTACAGCAGTATAAAGATTTAACGATCCCTTTGTGGACACGATCAGAGAAAAGTTCGTATGTAATGACATCCCAAGTAATAAATGCTACACAAATGATATATGTTGAGAATATATCATATATGTATGTGTGCGTATTCACGCTTCACCTGTTTTGAGACACTTAATCCAGTGGTCGCCAAGCTTATAAAGTTTTTGACCAACAGTATGTGTGTGGGAGTTCTACATACACACTAAAATAAAAAGGCAGAAATAAAAATGATTTTGAACACCTTCAATAATTATTCCACAAATGGATGATCCATATATATTAATATCCCAAATATAGTACAGCCTCGATTATCCGAGCAGATTAGAACAGTTAGTACATCAGATATCAAAAATATTTAAACTTTTTATTTTTTATTTTTAGTACGTTAAGGCGATTTCACGCAGAAGGGCAAATTCTCAAATTATGACAATTCTGGCTTTAGTTTCAAACGGAAGGGCAGTTTATTGTTTGTTTATTTGCTGTTGTACACGTAAAAATGAATGGGAAGGGCATTATAGTAGTTCGTGACGTTGCGACAAATTGCCTTATAGTTATAAAAGTTTTACTAAGTTAGATAATGAAAGATATATTTTCAAAAACAACACAAATCGCAAGAAAATATTATTTAAATTTTGTGTACATTAATTTGTTAACTGTACATTATTAGTTAAAAAATGTCTTTCCTTTCGTTGCAAAGCCCAAAATTTCTATCAATGGCTGTCAAATTTCGAACAGATGGTCTATTGGCGTAACATCGCTTCTTTGCTCCAAATATTTTAGGACAGTTGTTAACACGTTAACTGCCAACTACGAGATAACTCGTAGAGTGTATTCTTTTCTATGACGCTAACTACGAGTTACCTCGTACTATGTTTACTTCCCATTTTTGTTCAGCTACGAATAAACTCGTAGTATGTCACTGTTAATATCAATAGATGTCTTCTGGGAAAAGAACAAAAAATCAATGCTCTTGGAAAATAAATAATGCCGGACTTTGTTGAATTTCTGCCCACAAATTAGAGTTTTTAATAATATGTGAATAAATAAAATTGTCATTTTAGGCCAGATTTCTGAAAATTGCAGTGGTATTCTACGTGTTAATGCCTGAACAACTTCAATTTGACTTATAGTTTTTGAATCCTCATATCATTGTTCAGCTTATTAATGTCCGATGAGGGATCAGCGGCTTATATAATTTCGTCATCATCAACGATTGGAAGACTTGTTTGTCTTCAAGATCCAGCTACTCGAAAATGTCCTCTTCCAAAACTCCTTAACACCCTTCAATGCCACTGATAAACTTAAGTCCTCTGTCTATCGGTGGGTTTTTTGTATGCTGGGATTCATTTTCTCTCCTCTTCTAAACGATTATTTTGTGGAATTATCGTGGTGGTGGAGTGATCGTGGTTTTGACGTCATAATGCTAGAAGAATGTTATTTTTATCTATTTATTATGTGATAAATTGATAAATATAATCATCTGTTTTTAACCGGGTAAAATAGGGTTTGAAATATTGGTATTAAACGCTCGAAAAGGGGAGAAGGGGTGGATTTCGAATGTTTTAAAGACGACAATATTTTTCGCTGTGATATAAAGCATATGTATACCAATTTATTTTAGAATAGGATCGATAGTTTAGGAGAAGATAAACATTACTCTCTTTGAATTTTGCTAACTACGGATGCCTCTATCCATTCCAGGTCCAACCGCTTCATAAAATCGAGGACAGACGTACAGATAACTTAGGCTATTATTATATAGGGAATATATTACCAGATACTCATTAAAAAAATCTGCTCGGTTAACAGAAATCTCAGTTAATCGAAGCTGAGATAATCGAGATTCTACTGTAAATCGATTTACAAAATAAGCATGCGAACCAATTTTAACTTGAAAAATGACTGTATTTTCCGCAGTGCTGCTTTAAACACTAAGATTAATTAGTCAAAATCAAAAAATGCTTTAACAATTTTAACAATATAAATTTCGGAGTTACTATTTACCAAAATGTTCTAGCATCATTTAATATTTTTAGATTAATGCATATAAACAGTTATACATTCCTAAACACAAATGCATACAGATTTATATATATGCAGCACGACTAATTTAGTTTTAAAACTTACAACATAAACTTCGGCACATTTTTATAAAATAAAATTACCTTTCCATAAAATGATTACTATCTAAGACATTTTTTTTCTGCCCCGAAAAAAGTTAAATTAATTTTTTAACATAATGGATTTTATCCAAATCTTTTCCCTTAGTTTAATTGGGATTTTGTTCAGAATGTTATCTGAAGCGAAAAAAAAAACGAACATGAAGTAAATTCTTTTTCGTAATGATTCATCATTTACATTAGCTCTCAAGATAAATTTGATCTAAAAAATAGCCACTAACAATTGAGAAGGGGGGATTTTATCATTTAGA
>CM063511.1:86896143-86898643 GCA_032207245.1 Pardosa pseudoannulata
CATATTGCAAGTATCTTATTAGATTAATTACGTCTTTATATGCTTTAAAATTATATGAAAATTTGGGAGGCATTTAAGGGGATGGTAGACATTACAAAGTATATTTTATAAATTATTAACTCTGATTTTCAAGAATTTCTACACATATAAATTGAAGTATAAGTAAATTCATCACAATTTAATATGATGAATTTACTTGATTTATGGAATTCATCACAATTTAATGTAATGCATTTACGTTATTTTTATGAAATTTTATGAATTTATGAAAATTTTCGAGGCATTACTAAGTATATTTTATTAACTCAGAATTTCAAAAATTTGTACGCATATAAATTGGAGTATGAGTAAATTCCTCACATTAAATTTATGAAATTTTTATGAAAATTTGGGAAGCATGTAAGGGGATGGGGAGCATAAAACATATTTTATAATTAACTCAGAATTTCAAAAATTTGTACACATATAAATTGAAGTATAAGTAAATTCATCACATTAAATTTTTATGAAATTTCTATGAAAATTTTCGAGGCATATAAGGAGATGGTGGGAGTTGCAAAATATATTTCATAAATTATTAAATCAGAATTTCAAAAATTTGTACACATAACTTTAAGTGTAAGTAAATTTATCATAATAAATTTTTATGAATTTTTTTATGAAAATTTGGGAGGCATTTAAGAAGATGGTGGGCATTACAAAGCACATTTTATTAATAATTAACTCAAATTTCAAGAATTTTTACACATATAAATTGATAAGTAAATTCATCACAATTTAATGTGATGAATTTTCGTGATTTATGGAATTCCTCACATTTAATGTGATGAGTTTACATTATTTTTATTAAATTTTTATAAATTTTTAGGAAATTTTGTGAGGCATTTAAGGGAATGGTGGGCATAAAGCATATTTTATAAATAATTAACTCAGAATTTCAAAAATTTGTACACATATAAATTGAAGTGTAAGTAAATTCATCACATTAAATTTTTATGAATTTATGAAAATTTGGGAGGCATTTAATGGGATAGTAGGCATTACAAAGTATATTTTATAAATTATTAACTCAGAACTTCAAAAATTTGTACATATTAAATTGAAGTATAAGTAAATTCATTATATTAAAATTTTATGAAATTTTTATGAATTTATGAAAATTTGGGAGGCATTTAATAGGATGGTGAACATTACAAAGCATATTTTATAAATTATTAGTTCAAAATTTCAAAAATTTGTACACATATAAATTGAAGTATGAGTAAACATCACATTAAATTTATGAAATTTTTATGAAATTTTGCGATACATTTAAAGGAATGGTGGGCATTACAAAGTATATTTTATAAATTATTAGCTCCAAATTTTAAAAATTTGTATACATATAAATTGAAGTATAAGTAAATAGATCACATTAAATTTATGAAATTTTTATAAAAATTTGGAGACATTTAAGGGGATGGTAGACATTACAAAGTATATTTTATAATAATTAACTCAGAATTTCAAAAATTTGTACACATATAAATTGAAGTATAAGTAAATTCATCAAATTAAATTTTTTATGAAATTTTTATGAAAATTTGCTAGGCATTTCAGGGGGTGTGGACATTAAAAAGTATATTTTATAAATTATTAACTCAATTTCAAAAATTTGTACACATATAAATTGAAGTATAAGTAAATTCATCACATTAAATTTTTATGAAAATTTGCGAGGCATTTCAGGAGATGGTAGGCATTACAAAGCATATTTTATAAATTATTAGCTCAAAATTTCAAAAATTTGTACTCCTATAAATTGAAGTATAAGTAAATTCTTCACATTAAATTTTTATGAATTTTTTATAATTTCAATAACATTTATGTATAATTCATTTTTTATAGAATTTTTGTTAATTTTTAAAGAGTTTCTTGCGATTTTATTTTTTTATAGATTCTTACAAAATGTTTACTAACCATTCTTAATATTAAAAAAAATCTGGGTATATATTTTAAATTTTGACTTTATTTAGATTATTAAAACTCAATTCAAGTTTCTTAAACCCGAATTTTTCGTGAAAATTCTACGTACAAATGTAAAAATAACACCTTTAAATTAACTATTCGATCTGTACACAAAACTATACCCAAACATGTTCAAAGGATTTAAATAACACAAAATAAAAAAAAGTAGATCGAACAGAGCATTTTAAATACCGACAAAGTATTTCAAATGTTTGAAATTAAAAAAAAATTTTCTTATATTTGAAATATTTTCCTTATATTTCTTATATTTAAAATATAAAATATAGTGAAGTTCCGCCCTCTATCTCTCAAGCCCTGATATTTCTAGGCTTTCAAAAGTAGTGTGCTTTAAATGTTAAAACAATCTATTTATTATGCCCGGTACAGTTGAACTTCGATAACTCGACTTCCTATAAGTCGAATAATCCGCTAACTCGAACTTTTAATCAAGTCCCGATTAATTTCTATACTTTTCTTTAAAAATCTGTCTCGA
>CM063511.1:86906143-86908643 GCA_032207245.1 Pardosa pseudoannulata
ACAATTCATAAGTCTTCTTTTGCGTAGGTATTTTTATTTAAGGTCCTAAAGGGAGAAAAATCGCATTATTGATTTTACCATGTAAAGGAAGTTTAAACACGCATATTTCAAAAAGAAAGATAAAATGAATTTAGTGCTACCACCTATTGTAGCCGAAGTGTTAAAAACATAAAATTCGAAAAGATCATATGTCTCCAAAAAAAAGAGAAAACAAGTGAATTCGTGGCGAAACTACTGTCCGCTAAAGGCTTAAATAAATAATTTGAGAACACGCGAATTTCATAAATCGACTTGGAAGGCTCTTCACTAGATGGCTAGGATTTACACTGTACTGCTCAAGAAAATAAAAAATAAATTAATATAAAAGTATTTTTTTTTTAAATTGCTTTTATTTTTTTTAATTTTAAGGTATCCGTCTACGTTCGGAGAACATTTTTCTTTAAACGTAGAAACTAGTTCATGTTTTCCCATTTTTAGATTTATTTTTTATATTATCATAGAGAATTGCACTTAAATTTATTCCTAGAGAGGTTTTCATAAAATTTCTAGTAAATGAAGAAAAATTTTTAAAACAATCGGGGTTTTTTTAAAGGTCTAATTTTTTAATAAATTAAATTATTGCAATATTTTTTGATGCAACACATTTTTTATACACTGGACTAGTGAATCACCTAAAATCTTTGCTTAATTTACATTTGGTAAAAAATTTTGGTCCTTCAAAATCATACACATTCAATTTTTAACGAATTTTCATTACCTTTACATCTAACTATGAATGAAACATCATTCAAAATTATCCAAATTTAAAGCCTTTAGGTCATTCTAGTAAATACTATCAAAAGCATTCATAATGATTTTCAACAAAATATTTTAAGAACTTTTTGAGAAATCACATTTTAAGTTTCAACATTTTATTGAAAATACCGATCTGAGAAAAACGCATTTGAAGTTTATGAAAGCAACTTTAACTATTAAAAAATTAAAATACATGTTTAAAATTTCCCACACTTCCTTGCTTCAAAACATTTTAATTGCCAAGTTGCTAATTATTAAAAATACTAGAAAAATGTTTAATCTTCATGAAAATTTAAAAAGTTTTGTCCAAAAAAATCACGACTTCCGGTTCTGAAGGCGCTACTTCCGTTTTGTTTTGACAGCTATCATTGATGTTTAAACAGCTGTAACTTTTCTTTAAAATGCCGTAGAGACAAAACAAAAACAGATTTAGAAGCCTAAAAGTTGAAATTTTACAATGGAGAAATAAAATAAAATTATGATTTTTGGCAAAAAATGACGTTTTTAACGTAGACGGATACTTTAAATGCACTGAGAAAATAAAAAATAATCTCAAACAATGCATGAAAGAGAAATGTGAAAAGCTCCTATATGAAAATTGTAATGTACTGATATAAAGAAATTACTCGAGAAACTTCTATAAAATTGGTTCTCAACAGGGTCGATATTGACTCCCCCCCCCCTGGGTAGCTAAGGGACGATGCTGATAGAAGGTAATGTAAGCAAATTTTGACTTTCAATCTTAATTTTAAAAACACCAAATTAATTTATTACAATAATTATCTAATTTACACTATTTTTTACCAGTAATAAAACAAACTTACGCGGTGGTACCAGAACCAGTCATTTTCATCCCCTATGTTCCGGGTGAAATTGGGCCGACATTCAGAAAAATAATTTAATCAACAGCATTTGTTTGAGCGAGTTTCAGTAACAAAAATTTGGTGTGTAACCAACTCTATTGAAGAAAATTATTTACACATTTTGCTTCTTATAATTGAATACATCTCCCATCAAACTGAAGAATAATAAATGAAGATAAACAAAATACTGAGCGTGTACCAGATAATTCTGAGCCAAAAAACAAAGCATTTTTTTACCTGCCTCATAGGGTACTTTACAATTCTGGAAAATTAAAAATTTTACTGATCCCGTCATATGACGGGCTATATGCTAGTAAAATTAATACATATTCACCTTGAGTAATATTGTTTGCATTTGGTCAGACACAAACGAAAAAAAAATTCATGAAATAAGATTATTTGAAAAAGAAATTATCAACAAAAGAGAAGAGGATTAGGAAGATGGTACTGTGGAACCAATAAAAGGAATTCGCCGGTATTAACAAAAATTTCTTTCCATACAAGTCTATGGGCCTATTTCACACACTGATAAATATCTATCGTTCAGTTATATATCTTTGAAAATTAAGAAGTTTGTTCGTTTGTGTGCATGTGTGTTTTTTTTTTATATTATTTCTGAATTCAATTTGATTCTAAACTGCATTCACAGGATAGGGAAACATTAGAGGATAAACAAATTGAAGAATAATAAATGAAGATAAACAAATACTGATCGTGTACCAGATAATTCTGAGCCAAGCAAACAAACCATATTTCTTTACCTGCCTCAAAGGGTACTTTACTATTCTGGAAAATTAAAGATTTTACTAATCCCGTCATATGACGGGTTTTATGCTAGTAAC
>CM063511.1:86913643-86948643 GCA_032207245.1 Pardosa pseudoannulata
TATAATACGCTAAATTGAAAATGAAATCGAAGTAAAAGAAACTTAAAAAACTGTCGACAACAAATAAAAACATCAGTAAAGTACATTAAGTAAAAAATTTCAAACATCTGAAAAGCAAAACATACCTCTTCCTCTGAAATTCTTATCGCCTTGCAGAGCAGGTACTTTCAAGCTATTTATTAAGAGTCATCAAAGTCTTGAAATTGCTTCAACACCTTCTATCAATAGATTTGATCAAAGTAAAAACACAACACACTATACAGTAAAACTCATATCAACGCTTCTGTATGGATAGAATACTCCAAAAGGGATTCTATTTGAAATGAAAGGAAGAAACTAATTCGATATAATCGTAAGGTCAAATCAAGTAAGTTGCCTGCTTTGCAACTTATTGTAAAATTTTAAGCTGTGACGACAAATAGTTTAAAATATTTATTTACTATGCAGTCAACTTGCGTAATAAACAAAAAGCATATTTATTCTCTATTCTTCATCCAAATCAGTGCGATATCTAATTCTTTGGTTAATTATTGTACTTTTTATCTACAGAAGGAAGATATTTTTATAAACTAAAAATGCAATTTTATATCAAAGTAAGCTGTGTCTTAGCTTTATATCAGAAAAAGTCTTTGTAACCCGTAATCACTCTAAAATTATTTATCTAAAATTTGATTTGGTTATTCTAATGTTATTATCCCTTAATTGAAGTGTAATAGGCCTAGGCAATCTGATATCCGATAATAAAATAATAAGACAAGTAGTAAAAGCTGCTGACGTCACAGGGTCGTTTTGAAACTCTGTGGTCAATTCGTTTTTGAAAACAGGGCGGAGAGGGGCTAATTAGACCTGGAACAACTGCTTAGTCATTTCAGTTTCTTTTTTATGTTATAGTGTGTCAAAAATAAACACATTTTTGATAAACAATTTAATATTGAGAGGAATTATATTCATTCAAATCAGCAATAAAAATTGTACAAGTTGAATTTATGAATTTATACTATATATATATATATATATATATATATATATATATATATATATATATATATATATATATATATATATATTTAAGAACTTAAAACGAAGGGAATATTTGCTTAACTTTTAACTGCTGTTGTGTATTCTAGTAGGTTTCAAGCCTCCAAATCAATAGTTTCCACCTGGTGGCCCACTAGGTCAATTTTTGAGGCCCACGAAAGCTTTTCATAAGCATTTCATAGCTCCTGAGCGTTTCTTCTAAGGTGTTAAAAACTCGACTTGCAAATTCGTCCGTGCCATATCTTCTGAAATTTGCATTAGCAGAGTTGTTGGTGGGCGTCCATTCATCGATGGGTTCATGGGACTATCCACAACACTCCAGCTAAATTATCCTTTTCTAAGTTTTACCTTGATTACATTATTAATTTTAGTCACTTTCTTTTGTTCATGCCATTTATTAATGTTAATTCAAATGAACTGACTGTCTAATAACTGTCTTCGAAATGCTTGGGTATCCAAATTTCGATCGTATTCAATTGTCTGAGAATAATAATGTTTCGTTACATTTAATTTCCCTCTTTTATGGAACTGTAAAACAATTAGTGTCATGTGAGCTTTAACTATTTTGCTTAAATTTAAAAAAAAAAAAAAAAAACAAAAAAAAAAAAAAAAACTATTTTCCTATTTGGAATAGTCACGAGCCTCAGAAATGCATTGTATTACACAAAGTTTTCCAACTGTTTCAAGCTACTAATAAAATGACTAATTTTTTAAGTTAAACTATGCACATTATTTCATTCTGGTGTCTCCGTCCTTGCAGAATTTACGAAGATTGTGCAATTATGACATTTTGAACCGTAATCAGATATAAGTTTTGGTGACCCTCGAACCCTTATAAGTAGAATACCCTTGCTTTAAATCATAGATGATCCACGACTTTCTATGCATCTTCCTACAGCGTGCTATCATGATCACCTGCAAAGTTGCAAATTAGTTCTGCATCAACTGAAATAAACAATTGGAGAAAGTTTTGGCTCACGAAATATAATCGCTGCAGTTAAAGGTTGAAGTTGGCTCTTTTCACAGGGAAGGTTTGTTTTGATTCAAAGTGCTACAGTCTACTTTTTTCAACCCAAGGACTAATGAGAGCGGAATTAGGAAAAGCCCTAGATGGTAGACGACTACCTACAACGGCAAAACTGCCTGAACTTTTAACAAATAAAGATCCAGTTGAAGGACGTATTTATAGAGCAGATCCGTGGGTCTGAACCCTCCATGAAATATTTTCAATATATGTATGACAAGATTTTTTTCTTTTATTTCAAACTCATTAAAGTTTGTGGGCAACACTAGTTTCCATTACAAGTGTTGAAAGACAGTTGTCAACCATAAAAACAGTAAAACCTTTTTTTTCTTTTTCGCGATAGAAAGTCACAAGAGGTTGATAAATTTAGAATTACTTTCGATGCATATACTTCGGTAGGTATAACTATAAATGCAGATGAAGGTTTGAAGAAGCTGGCCTTAAAAACAAGAATTAATTTATTGTTGTAAAACGGTAGTTTATAAATCACTGATATGTTTAAACTGTTTTCGAATTTTATTGTCATAGAAGGTATGTAAATTTGTAAAAGAACAGGGTTCCCACTCTTTTTCCAGAACAAAAATTAAGGACTTTTTAAGGACTTTCGAAGAACTAAAGTAACTTTTTATAGGGACCTATTTGAAATACACGGCATAATGACATAAACACTATTTCCTGAGGAACATATTTTAATAATTATGAACCACACAAGGCATGTTCAAAAAATGCCCTACAATATTTCAGAATTAAGTTTTTAAAAATACCTAAAAATTAATATAAGATAAACCTATGTGACAAAAATATTTTGAAAAATGTACATCTAAAGTTTTTTGAGTGATCAAATAAAAAATAAATTGTGAATGAAATATTTTATAAATAGTACTTTCTGATAGTTTTAAAATGACTGATATATATATATATATATATATATATATATATATATATATATATATATATGAGTGTGTGTGTATGTATATGCTAGCTGATTATACCTGACATTGCCTGGGAAAGCAGAAAGTTTTAGACTTTTCTATTACATTCAGTGCAAAGAAAATTAAACTTTTATAAGTTACTGAAATATCTACAATCCCCCCCCTAACCTACATGCTTCATTTAATTAAAATCTGCATGACTGTTAGCTATTAGGAAAGGGCAGCTGGCTTTATAAACCTTTGCAGTATGTGAAAGATTTATTTGTCAAAAAAGTTTTCTACCCTGTGACTATAAAAAGTACTAATAAACTAAAAGTATTTTCATAATATTTTAAGGATATCAAGGAAAGGAATTTTGAATTACCACAGAAATACACTGAAAATATATATGAATTTGAGGATTTTGTTTATTATTAATATTGCCCTTTTGGCTAGAAAATGTAAAGGTTATGGACATTAACGAATATTTTATATATTCTTTGACCAGTACTTATCACCTGTACTGGCATTCTTAGAACCGGTTTGAGGCAAGTTTAACTCTGAACTTACAAAACCAGAAAGTTTGGAGAGTACGGTGAAAACTGATAGAAAATCATGTAACAACGGATAAATTGATCAAGTTCCAATTTAAAAATTAAGGAGTTTTTAAGGACCTTTGACAAAAATTAAGTAATTTTAAGGGCCCTTAAAAACGAAAGCTAAAATTAAGGATTTCTTAAGGACTTTTAAGGACCGTGGGAACCCTGAAGAAAAAGGATAAGTCATAATTCCTTTCTCAATATTTTTTTAAAATTTTCCTAGTTATTCATAAAGTCACTATAGTTTAAAAAGAATGGTAAACACTGGATCATGAATTAAATACACTCCAGTATTTACTAGGCAAATTTAAACCTGAAGACTCATTAAGGTTGCAATTACAATTTTCAAGATAAAATAAAATTACATACAACACTGCTGATCCGTTTTATAACATACTTATGTATGCATGCAAAACTATGGATGTATGTATAGTACATATATGTATATACTCTGTATATGTGTGCACAATGAAATTTTCTTTGAGATTTAAAGTTCATTCTACTTTGGACCCTCTCTGAAAAGAAATTCTAGCTACATCACTGAGACATTCTTAAATTTATTACTTCACTTAATATTTGTAAAAATATGAATCTGCTTGTACTGCTTCAAAATTTTTAAAGCAATAAAGAAAACAGACTTCAAATTAGGAAAATGATGACTTTTATTTACAGTTTAGTAATGATAACAATAAAATGCCAATTTATACTGTCCAAACTTGCAAACACTGCATACTTACAAAAACATAATCCAATATTATAAAAGTATTAAACAGGTAAAGAAAGAAAACTACATCCAATAACTTTATTTCATAAAAACAACTTATGAAGTTTCACACATTATAGATCCACTCATGCACCACTATAGTACAAAACATACAGTTTGAGGAATACCCTGTAATATTATCCTATATACATTATAACAAAATTATTTAACATTACTCACATAAGGCTAGTTGCACCAATTTTATTAAAAGCAAATGAATACTCATTTACACACAAATGGAAAGTTTAGTAACAGTTTACAAACAGAAAATACTTTTACTACTACAACCTGAAATACACTTCCACTTTCATGTGTACTTTCTATCTTAATAAAAAAGCAAACACAAATACTGAGAACATGAAAAGAATTCTGCTTTTTAGGGCAGCAGAAAATCACAGAATGGACTAAAAAATTATTTGCACCTTGAACACAGGAAAGTCATGGTATATCATTTTGATGTTATGATGTTAGTAATTCTTAAACAGCATTGAAATACAAAGAGTAAAACATATTTTAAATTTCATACTTAGCATAATTTTCTCAAGTATAAATCAAATAAATGGGTGAAAGAATTCATAGCTTTACTAAAATTTAGCTTAGAATTTCGTTGCATACATGCACATATAAATACTTTAAAGAAACCAAAAATCACAAAATACATTAAAAATGATTTGCACTCTGAATACTGAAAAGTAAAGTAATGTCATTTTGATGTTATAAAGTCAACAATACAGCATTTAAATATAAAGAATATATCATATTTTAATTCCATACTGAACATAATTTTCTCAAGTATAAATCAAATAAATGGGTGAAAGAAATTGGAACTTTACTAAAATTTCAGGTTATTGTTTTTAAGACCACAATAAATGCATATATAAATTTTGCAAGTGTTACTCTAAAGTATTATCAAGATGAAAAAAAAATATGTGCTGTTATCTTTTTTTTTTCTAAATAAAATTTAAAAAAGGAAAAAGTTATTTGAATAGTAATTTGCAGCACTATGATCTACATTTTCAAACAGCAAGAAAATGGTAAATTTCTCACTATATTCAATTATTTTATTAACACCCTTTTAATTAATTTTAAGTGTTACATACAATGTTATCCTTGAAAATAAGTAAATTAAAAATAAAAATATAATTTGAACTAAGAGATTAAAGCATACACTGTTAGATCCTATTTAGTTTAAAAATACATTTACAAACATGTAATTCACGAGTAACATATTAGCATGAAGCTACCAAAAGTAAAAGATTATTAATTCTGACTTGAAGGGAAACAATAGCACAGGATGTTATTTGTATAAATATATGATATAAAGCATTATCTTCCCCAAAACTTAGAATACAAAAATACAAAACTTTCATTCTTTGGGAATGATTGGTTATAATTTCATCTCAATCTATTTGATTGGGAAGAAACATACAATAGGTAAAAATAACTCAAATATATTTAAATTTTGAAACAGTTTTTACATTAAATACTGACAAGGAAAAAATCAAACTGAAAAAAGCTTATATTACTAAACCAGTTTTATGGCATTACAGATGAAAATTAAGTACAAATGAAAAATACCAATATGGATAGGTTTTTTTCAATATAAATAATCATTCACCAATAGTCAGATTATAGATTAAAATACAAATATCAATACAAGTATTACTCCCCCCCCCCTTTTTTTTAAGTGGGGTAAATTGGACTTAACCTGTAACTAGAAACATTAACTTCTTTAATTTCCAATCTTAATCCTTAATGAAATTAGATTTATTTACTGATACTATCATTATTTATACTTTTTTTTATCATTACTGAAAAAAATTTATAACTGAAAAAAAAAGACTACATCCACAATAACTGAATAAACTGCAAAACTAAACAAAATAAGCATTCGTTGATGCATCAAAGATACATATATTTGCCAAAATTGTAAATATATAAGAAAAAAAAACTACTATGACAAACTGTAAATTTAAAAAAAATTTTGGGATACCTTTGATAAGTTTATAAAAACTTACCTAAGATACATAAATTTTGACTCATTGATTAGGCAGTTTATGCAGTTACTTGTACAATGCTAATACTTTAAAAAAAGATTAAATAGATGTTTAAAAATGTTTCTACTTGTAATTTTAACTTTTTTTCTAAATCAAAAATTCATTTTTCAAAACTTATAAAACAAACTTACATTCCATTTGTATGACAACTAAATCTGAAATAACCATACAAATACAGTATACAAAATAAAAATTCTTTTGCACTTTAAATGCCTGAAATACATTTGCTGCTATTTAAATAAAGATAAAGAATGCAAACAATTTTGAAAGTATATTTTGCTTAAAGATGAACAAGTGGAAAGCAATTCATACAGTGAAACATAAAAAGCAATTTATTTTATAAAGAAGCATCTGGAGAAAATAAAAAACATATTTTATAACAATGTTTAAATTTCAGAAAGGCAATATACAGAAAATATTAAATACATGTAATGATAAAATATGCTAGCCAAAACATTTTTACACCTTAATTTTAAAGTATTCTGAAAAAATAATTTTAGAAATATAAAACAAATTCAGTAATTTAAGTAAAATTTGCTTACTTTATTAAAGATAATACTTATTTCTAAAATTTAACAAAACACTTTGGAGAAAACTGTGTTAGAATCAGCAGAGACACATTTTAAATGCTATACAAACTGCTATTAGCATTCCTAACAAATTGACAGGCTCTTCTCTTTGACATTGTAACATATAAAATATAAGTACACACATTTCGTTATATTTGTACTTCCATTAAATATCATGTATTTGAAAATATTACTCTTACTATAAAGTAGTGATTTACAGTTTGTAGAAAGGAAAATTTTAAAGTGTTTATTACTGTAGTAAATCTTTAAACTGAATAAAAATTACGTAGTCTCATAGTTTTTTACCATCAAATCATGTAACTGTTTAGAAGTTCTTTTATTTTAAAAATTTTAAATATATATATTGGTTATTACAGGCAAACAATGAATAATCTTGATTTATAACTGCTAAAATAAAAATTACAATGAATTTTTAAAATTGAAAATAAAATAAATGGATTATAAGAATATGTTTAATGAGTACTCTTATTCAAAAATTTTGTTTAAGTAATATACTGAATTATTTTACAAACTTAAATCACAAAAAAGTATGTCAAAATTAAATTAATTAAATAAACTTTGTGATAACATCCATAACTACATATTGTAAAAATGCAGTAGATATTAAACTTCCATTCAAGAAGCCAATGCACAATATTTTTTCAATCCCCTGTTTATCATAAACTTTAAAGTTTCGTATTATTTATATTTTACTTTAAATTACTGAAAAGAAAATTATAAGAAAACTTAAAAATAACTCTATTACACAAGTTTTAAAATTATCACTCCCAATACCTGAAAAATTTTAATTTTTTAAATTTCATGCACACAACCAAATGTTCTAAAGTAACTGAAAAAAGAAAGTATAAAATAATTTTAACATAATTTAAAAAAATTTAAATGACATGAACTAAATATATATACCGTTTGCACACTAAGAGTGTCATTATGTAACAACATCTTCCTGATATCTACAAAGTATCGCATTCGATGTATACCTGTAATGCTGAAGATATTTTGTATAACAGCCAGGTTATGTGAACCCAGCAATATCCAGCATTCAATGCATTTCAGATGAACTTAATCATCTTACTTGACACACAGCAACACATCTTCTTTGTTCTTCTATAATTATCAAAGCCTTTATTCCCAAGGCTCCAACATTATACATTCTTTCATTTCATTTCTGCTTGCACATGCTGAAGCTTTAAAAGAAAATTTTTTTTAACTTCTTGCTCGATGAACAGGAAATTCATAGTATGCAAACAGTACCTTTATTTATTACCGAAACCCAATATAAAGTAACCAACTTAATTTTTTCAGTTACATACACACATGCTTCATTCCCTTTCATACTGCTCCATACAAAAAATATTTTATGATTTGAAATCCTTACAAAACATCTTGCAATTTATATTTTAAATTTTAATCACCTTAAAGAGCTTTAAATGCAAATTACTCTTAACACATATTATAATTCACAAAACACTTCCATAAATTCACTTATAAACACAAACAAGTAATGAAAATACCCATATTGATATTTTTTAAATTACACATAGCTTTGAGAAAACATTAAAAACACAAAAGAAATTAATTCAAATATTATCAGGGTTATCAGTCTCTTATAGAAAATGAAATCTCTGAAGATTAAAAACAATTGCCAATAAATACACACAAAAACTAAAAGCTGACCAGCAGGATTGGTTGTTTTTTTTTTATATGTATATTTTTAAATACATCAAGATACATCATATACTGTGAAGAATATACAAAACTTTTCATGCTAAATATATACATTTTAACTAACACTTTTCGAGACAATGTTTTCCAACAGCTATAACTTAAAATGCAAATGAAAATCCTAAACTAACTGGCAGCAGAACTGATATTTACATTTGAAATAAGAACATAAAATTTTGATTTTAAATTTTTTTAACTATTTTTCATATATACTATTTGGTATACATGATTTTTATAATTTGAAACTTTTTCTCTACAAATCTGTAATTATTTCAACTAAAAATGTATGTATACATGTATATACAAACATTATGCACACTTATGTTTTCAAATCCATTCACACCATTCATGCTAACATGGATGCATACATTTTTAGAAGAATATATATATATATATATATATATATATATATATATGAATACTTAGTTGAAAAACATTATTATGCAAAATTAAATGTAACAATAAGAAGTTATTAAAGAAAAATGAATTCTTTGGTGCTCTTTAATACCTGTGACTGTGTTCAAGATGCATAAATTTCAAAGAAAAAAAAAAGAAGACTAGCATGGTTACACAATAAAGAGGGTGCATAGAAATATGTTCATTAATGTTGGAACAACCAAACAGGATAGGAAGTAGATGCAGTAGTGATGATCACCAAATCAATATCAGCCCAATATTTTGAAGAGTTTATTGATTTATGTTGATCTTGGCAGTATGGACAATGTAAAATGTTACAGTGTTTATGAAATAACAAGTCCATGATGTACTATAAATTGGACATTTCCAGCTATCCAGGGAGGAAGGCTTCAGGTGGTAATTTTCCTTCAGTCTACAATCAAAGAAAGAGTTAATTTTAATGGGAAAAAATTCACTTCAATTTTAATTTAAAATATTTTTAAAATTAGTGTAAAAAGTAAGGAAAGTACACATTAACAAAAGTAAGACCATATACAAAACTAAATGATCAAGGCATTCTTTTTCCTTTTTCAAAATTTCCTTAACTAAAATATCAGTATAAAATTTCATAAACACCTCCAACCTTAAAATACAACAGTGGTGATGCATGAGGTCAAAGAGAGACGCATTTTGGTTTAATATACTGTATACAGAGCCACACCCCATTTAAATAGTATTAAATGGTACACAAATATTAAGTGCTACATGAAATACACAAAAAATATAATAATTCAAATTAAGAAACTTATAAGTGTTTTAAAACTTCATTAGTGAAGTCAAAGTACACTTAAAATGTAAAATATTTAACTAAGACCTTTGATTAAAACTTTGAAACTTGGCACATAATGTGTTAAAGTCATTTTCAGAAGTTTGGTAAATAACTATAATAAACAAAACTTTAAATTTTATTAAATTTATTGTGGACTGCAAAAATTCCCAACAATAAGTTATATAAAAAATTGAAATTAAATTACAAACAGCTTTTTTTTTCAAGAATGGATATTTAGATTCTGATATAGGTTTCCCAAACTCAATTAGTGAAGCAGATTTGTGCTGCCTTTGCAATGTATCTTTTATTTTTAACAATTTTAGTAACATACTTTTTAGATAAGTATTATTTCCCAAATTGATGTTCTGTCTACAATAATATAAGAAATAAATGGATTTACTAAATAAGCAAGGTAGCCACACTGTTATCAAAAAACCACATGCAGCTTAAAGAGTTTCATTTCCCACCTTTGTTAAAAATATATATAAAAGAATTTACCAGTTCAACCTGATCCTGCTAATAAAAAGACCAGTGGTCATTGCTACTATATATTAAATTTTTCTAAATATATATGCCACTTAAAATTATCTTTTCTCCCCCTTTCACAGTTTCAAAAATAATATAAATGACATTGCTAAAAGTGATGAAATGTTTTTCTTACATGTTATTGGGATGAAATATTATCTAAATAATTTAACACATGCAAAAAATATTTTTAAAAATTATATTACTTCAAACTGAAAATAAAAAATGATCTTACTTAAAAATAAAATAATAACATTCTTTAAAGTTGTTTCATAAAATGTAAAGTATTTTTTTTTTTTTAATTTGAAATAAATTTCAAAAATTGTTTTTTTGAAGTTTTAGTTACACTACACTTGAAATTGTAAAGAATTTTCTTTACAATTAAGTAAAAAAAATTTTCAAAAATTGGAGAAATTTTGGAAAATTCCCTCCTTTTTGCAAAATTTTGAAAAGTATCATGATATTTCTTTAATATTTTCCAAAATCACAAAGACTTTGACAATTCTCAGATTTCCAGTTTTCCTTTATGTGTGATCACCATGTTAAATATTAAGCAAGAGAACAAAACAAATCTGCATACCTGAAATTTCATAAAAACAGCGAATGCCCTCTGGTGGTCCCAATCATTTTCCTCCAAGCATCTGTAAACAAAAATATTTTTTAAAACATAAAACTACAAAAATTGAATATATACACACATATCTCTATATAAAATCCTGTATGTATATATGAATGTTTTCTATGCACTTTGAAATGAATGCAATATCTAAGTAGAATTCTGCAAGATAATTCAAGGTTGACCCTGGCAAAGTTTAAAGTAGATCAAATTGATCCTAGAGGAGGAAGATTTACTTCCAAGTATATTTCAGTTATTATACAGCACATTGCTTTACTTTTAATTACATTTTTATCATTTCAGTGAACCCCTTTTCACACCAATCTATTCCGATGTAAGAAGTAATGACACAATCATTTGCAAACTTAATTATTTAATTAAGATTTTACTCGTATCACATACTTAATTTCAAGTTTTTTATAGGTACTTTTGGATACCTTTAAATAATCTTTTTTAAAAATTAGGTACTTTCCTTAGTGGAACACAAGGATAAATCCCCAAACATAGGACAAATATTTTTTAAGTTTATATAAAAAAAAATAAATTTAAATAAAATGTGTTATTTGTTATATGAAAATAAGTTTTATATTCAAAATTCTTTGTATTTCTGGTTTAATATAATCTAAAAACTGATATTAATTTTGAAGTAAATATAAACTTTATTTGAGAACTTCAATTACCCAAACAGAAGTTGGACATGACGTGTATGTATGTATGTATGTGTATGTATATATATATGTATATATGTATATATATATATATATATATATGTGTATATATGTATATATGTGTATATATATATATTATATATATATATATATATATATATATATATATATATATATATATATATTTAATGCAAATAATTTTTTTTTAAATGTATAAGACAATTTTATTTTATTCAAAATTATGAAAGAAAAAATTAAATATAAGATTTTTAACAACCTTATCCACTTAATCAGAAGGTTATTTTATTAAATGTGACCACTATAGAATGTTAAGAAGTTATGCAATTTTAACAATACAAAATCAAATACAAATAAGAAACAAGATGTAAACTAACTTTGTGGAAAAGCTAATATTCATTCCAGTCTGTTCAGAGAACTGCATGACTAACATCTGTTTTTCAACTGTGCTTTTGTCATCAGCAGGAGGTGCAGGACTAGGAGATGGTGTTGGCGCAGGAAGTTTAAATGCCTGAAAGTAGAAAAATAAGACTGGAACTTCAAGAAAAGTTTCTGTTAACAACATAATGGGGAATTACTGTCATTAAATATACAAATTTTTACTTTAAAATATTAAACACTATGTATTTAAAATTTGGAAAGATAGTCTTTATAAATAAAAGAAATGTTTGTGTGTCTGTTTGTCTGTCTGAAAACACAATGTACTGAAATGGTGAGAGCTACATACACAAAACTTGGTACAGAGATTCTTCACGACACTGAGAAACTTCTCAGACCTTTTTAAAAAACATTTGCATCAGTTTTTATTATTTTTAAGCAATTTTAAACAATTTTTTTTTATACTCTATAGTTATATAACCAACATACCTGCACCAATCAGTACAAAATTTGATAGACCATACAGTAAATATGGTAGAATTTATTTGACCCAATTTTGAACAGCTGTTAGATATAGTGAAAATAAAACAACAAAAAACACACCTATTTACATGGCACATTTATTTTCATATTTTGAACTAATTCAAATTTGAGAGATTGGTTATTGATTTGCATCATTATGTCAACAACATTTGGTAGTCCATGTAGCACATATATATATATATATATATATATATATATATATATATATATATATAAAATCCTATTCATATAAATATGTGCATGTTCACTATGCATCCCTAAATGGCTAGATAGCTGCAACATCTTGACCTTTATGGTCCTTATCTCCTTTTATTTTGTAAATATTATTTTTAGAATAACTATTCTAATGCTTATTTATTTTTTAAATTTTTTTGGTTAAATAACATGCTAAATTTTTTAAAACTTTTTAAATAAATTCATTTTATAGCCATAAATATGTGTATTCAGATACTTGTTTTTCTGATTTTAACTGTATTTACTTAAATTATTTCACTTTTTCAATTATAATTTGGTACATTTCTATTATTTTTAATTCAGTTGTGCAATTTTTAATTTAACTCTTTGACACCAATCTTATTACATTTCTAACAGTAGCAGCATCTTAAAACTAACATATACAACATGAGTTTTATTTAGTATTTTTTAAATTTCTATGTTTATCCATTGCAGTGATACTAAAACTTTAAACCTGAATTACCCAAACCAAAGGCTGGGAATACTAGTTTTATATTATAAAAGAACATGTTTTTTTCCATTACTACTTCTGAGCCATCTATCCTGTTTCATTATGAAAATGACATGTCATTTTTTAAAGGAGTTCGTTCATTAAGTTAAAAAGTACCAATATTATTGTATACATAAATAATTACATAATTTCATTGTACTTTTCATATAACCTCTGAAGTTACATATTCCTTTAGAAAAATTTTTGCAAGCTACTTTAATTACAGAAAAAATATGAGTTAAAATTCAGATTGATTATCTGTTTTCAAATAAATGTGAAAATGAATTTTGATTTCCCAGATCAACTGATAACTATTTAGATAATTTTGACTTCCCAGACCAACTGATAACTATTTAGATATTTTGGTTGATACATACAGAACATGATAAATTCTTTTTATCAGTTATATAAATTTTTACTAAAATTAAATAGATTGTTCAATTCTCACACATTACTAAATTAAAACATAAATTCTACCTACAAAATTTTCAATTTCCTTTTTTCAGTATCAATAAATTATACAAATAATCCATGAAAGTTATCAAAATAGTATATAATAATTTCCTATTCAGTGTAAAAGAACTAAAATAAATTACCTTTTCCTGTTGTTCTTTGCTAGCATGAGCAATGAATAACATCTCATTTATGATAACAAAGCTAAAAAGAGTAAAAGGAGTGTTAGTTTACACATCATCTTTATAATAATAAAATAATTTAACAAAGTAATACTTTATAAAAAAAAAACTAAATTGACACAACAATATACTTAAATCTTAACAGTCATATATATTCAAAACACTAAAATATTATTTTACATTAAGAATTATAATATATTTTAAAGGGTAAAAAATTGAAACATCCTTATACTCTTGCTAAAACAAATTTATAACAAAAGTGAAAATTTTAATTACTTTCTGTCCAAAATATTTTTTAGTATGCAAGAACTCTTTAACAATTTTGCAAAATATCAATTTTATTTTGTACAACAATATTTCTCAACTTTTGTGATGATTTGCAACCCAATTTTGAATAATTTTCATTGCCTTCAAACAATAACAATAAATATAATAGCATTATGAGTAATTGGACGTTAAAGCTAGGCTACAGCCTAAGTTACAAACCTAATAAAATAAATATATTAACATTTGAGAAACTCTGTTCTGAAAAATAGCCCTAAGGGAGTCACTAGTATTTACTAAAATTATTTTTAATTTAGTACTACTAGTTAATAATTAAATACATTGTACAATACTGATACAATTATACATAAAAGTATATTATATCAGTATAAATGTAAATATTTTTACTATGCCAGAATATTTTTTTTAGTTGTATTTTCAGTAAACTAATTCTTTAACTGTTTTCTTCTCAATAAGCTTCCCCCCCCTCCATTTAATGTTAGCCTATCATTTGGGGAGGGGTGCACATGTTATGAATTGTTTTAAGAAAATATAGCACTTTTCAAAAAGGAATAATTTTAAGAATCAGAATAAACATTGTTCTTGTTTTGTATTTTATAATTAAATTTAAATTATATTCAGGAAAATAAGAGTCCCAACCAAACAGCTTGTTCAGTTAATTCTTTTTATTATTTAAAACCTGTATAACTTTCAAATGCTAATATTTTTACTCTATATTTTAAATTATTATGTATTAATTTAATAAACCACAAGACTCTGTAATGAATTTTTAGATATCTCTGAAATTATACTTAACAAAATATATTTACTGACACAATATGAAAATCATGAAATTTGACAGTTTACATTTGCATATTTAAAAAAAAAAAAAAAAAAAAAAAAAAAAAAAATTGTATATATTTTCATATTTAAAAAAAAAGGGAAAAAAGAACCTTATTGCTAATTCAATGCACAGTTTTATTCTACACATTAGAAAACATGTAAAGAAAATTTAAACTTGTATCTTTCATACAAAAGTCCTAATTTATGAAGTGTACAAGAAAAACATATGAAGGAAATGCCTTCTAAGTTGTCATTTGTTATAAACAACCCTATAAATAAACTCATATGTAGATATCTTTTAAAATATATTAAATAAATAATTTCAAAAATTGCAAGGATTTATAAAAGAGTTAGAATATTCTTTGAGCCAAGAATTAAAAAAAAAATATATATATTTTGACATAGTGGCCACTAAAATACAGGAGGAAAAAGTACCCTGATATTTCTCTGATAATTATACCAAAATTCCCTGGCATATCACAATCACATGGCATTTTCCAGGTATGTGCTAAATTTTGATCAAGAGGAGGTTGCATTCATATAAAGATGGGGGTTCAAACTTTTTTGCATTTATATAAATAAAAAATTAATTTCAGATTAAGTACTGGCATAATTTTTATCTTTTGGATGTACCTTAGGATTACACACCACTCTTCAAAATCCCATATCAAAGGAGTGTCTCTTTTCCCTGTACAGTAGGTAATTACAGTTGCAATTTTAACCCAAAGTCTAAATCAGCATATATAAGAATGATGTAATTAAAAGTGATAAATTGTTTTTCTTAAACTTAAAATGGGGTGAAAAAATATTTAAATAATTTAACATAGATAATGAATAATAAGAAAAAAATTATATTACCTTTCAAATTGTTAAAAATTAAATTCAAAACTATTTTCTTTTGGTTAAAAAATTAAAACTCGTGAAATTTAGGAAAATTTTAAGATTTTGAAGGAAATTTAAGAAGTACCCTGACAATTCCCTGATTTCTTGGTTTTCCCTTATGTTTGGCTAATTGATTGTATCTTGGGTGCCATGTCCTATTTTAAGTACACCCAAAAGAAAATTCTGATAAAACTATATTAAAGGAAATATTCTTCTATGGTAGAAATTTCTTACTTTTAACAATATACTAAAATTGATCTTTAAAGGAGTTAGAATTTTTTTATTAAAAAAAAAATGCATGCTTCTCTTAAATTAAACACAAATAATTAAACTTACCCTTGATTTAGGGGAACAACAACAAATGTTCTACTGAAGGTTTTTATAGTAGTAGTATTAATCTCTGCACCAACTGAAAAAAAGTTAAGCATAATTTTAAAATATATAATTTTCAAACAACTGATGGTATTTTTTATAAAGGCACCGAAGTCTTACATACCTTCTTTGAAAACACCAATGACAGAAAAGCTCATAAGACCAGGCTACAATAGAAATTAAATAAAAATCACAAGTCAATCACAGCATGAGTTATAAAATATCTATTAAATATCTATTTATATAAATATTTACATAGATAGATACAGATCTTAAAATAACATTTAATAACACAAATTAACTTTCTTTATATAAAACTGTAGTTGGGAGTAAAACAGTCATTTGTGACAGCACAAATTAAATAAACATACATTCTTAAAGCCATTTTAAGTTATCAGAATAGATAAACAAACTCTATCTCACTACTATTAAAACATTAAATAGCATCACAAAGTTTAAAAAGATCTTCTAATGCTTTCTTTCTTAACTAAAAGAGACATAGTATAATAAATTAAGAAATTTCACCTAGCTTTCAAATTTAAAATAATTTATGAAAGATTAAGAGCTTATAATTTCACAAAATAAATTCAAGCAGTTATTTTGGCTAAATTTCTATACATAATAGGAAAAACTATAAACTCAGATCTTGGAATGACAACATTTAAAAGCTTAAATTAAAAATCTAAGTTAAGATGTAATATAATATTTTAAAGTGGTTTTCATGAACTTACAGAAACATGAAAGATATCTACACTAAAAGATGATGGATCATGCATAGTTTGTGGTAATTCTTGAAGAGCATTTACAACACTTAGTTTTCCTTGTTTCAGTAATTTAAATCTTTCACCTGCAAGAGAAATTTTAAAATTAGGTTAATTAAAAATGTATGACAACATATTGCATTTACTTTTTAAAAAATACTGTCCTAAAACTCTTTTAGCAAATATAAATATTTAAAATCATTTTGCTTTAGTCCTAGATTACTTATGGATGCTTGTGGGACAAAAAATAATGACTGGAAAATTTTACAAACTTGTATGTCAAGAAAAATGTAAAAGCAAATATCAGCAACTGACATTTGGGATCGGGGGTGAGGAGAAAAATTATGTCAGTCTTATAAAAGAAATAAAATAAAATCTATTAAATATATAAAAGTATGCTAAACACATTAAAAAAAAATTTTATCTGAAAAAAAATAATAATAAAAGCAAATTTATTTTTAATTGCCAAAATTATTTTTTTAAACAAAGATTAAATATTCAACTTCTTTTGTCCACTCTTGTTACTTTTCATACATTTGTTGTTTTCCTAATTGTCGCCTAACAGTTGAATGTTTTATGATGAAGTGCAGAACTTTGCATCAATACTATAATTTTTAACCTTTCACCACAACCTTTTTTAAATAAAAGATAGGATTCAAGAAAATTTTGCAGATTTTGAATGCATTACACAAAGAAATTACTGAAGAGCAAGATGAAATATAATCAATCTCTGAGTTATGAAGGAGAAATTTATATCTTAACTGATGGAAAAAGCACAAGAATATGTATTATCTTCTAATAAGGAAGTGAATGTTGTATATTACACTAATTTGTTTGACATACATAAATGAAATATAAAAATATACTTGTTTTTAATTCACAGTCAGATGATTAGTGACAATCACACTGATCTCTAGTTTAGCGATCTAGGGTTAACTATTAAAAATCTACAGTAAGTGTTAAAATTACAGTATTCAAGGATATATTAATGTGTTTTTGGTAGATATACAATAAAGCTTCATTTAATTAAAAAAGGACAGTATAATTATAACTTTGAAAAGTTATAAAAATAATAATCTTTTTGAAATATTTGCTGAATAACCATAAATTAACTTACCACTATCAGTTACACTCAAAAGATTTCTATTGTCAACAGCATAAGCACCTAAAGTACCTCGGTTGCTCCTATAAAGAAAAAAAAATTACTTAATACACTGAAAAAAATGAATGAATGTTATCTTGAATGTTGTGCATTAAAGCAGAATATAAAAGAGCAAGCTTACTTTTGAGTATTTTTGGATAAACACAGTGAAAAAGCTGCCTATAAATATAAAGTAAAATCATAAATTAATACATTTATATATTAAAATTCAAGCACACACATAACAATTAAGAAAGCTGATATATCTATTATAAAAACAGAGAGTAAAAAAATTCAAAACAATTCAAACTTTAGTGAAGTGCAACTTCTAAAATTATTTAGAATTCTACCCTTTAAATATTAGATTAACACGTACAATAAATCCTTAATCAAAATCAAATGCATTTTTAATGCATAGTTAAAATTATACTTTTCACAGTGAAATAAGGTTAAATACACATATAATTTTAAAAATTGTAAAATATACCTGATCGTGATAAGCATCCAGAAGCCGTGATCTATCCCCAGAATCATATATAGAGTAATATCTGGAATATAAGAAAAAAAATTAAACTAAGTCTCCTTTAATTTTTTCTTTGTTTTGTTTTTGTTTTTAAGAGAGAAAAAGAAGCTATCATGACTTAACAGAAAAATTCCACATGAAATAAAAATACACCATTATTTTGTACTCTAAAAACAACATAATATAATTTCTTATACTAAATCATTTCTCTCTATTTACTTAATAATTATTTTAAAGTACTGATATAGACATTTTATTAAGTGAATAAATAAATCATACTACATTAGAAGAAATATGTTATAAACTAAGAAATAAATAATTCAAATTGAATCTTATCTAGACATATCCAAGACTATAAATATAGTTTTAAAAAACATTTATAATGATCATAAAACATTCAATTGAAATTTACGATGAAAATATTAATATTTTTGTCTAGATGTGTGAGAACAAAAGTCACCAAACTGATAAAGACTCTGAGCTACCATACAATTCTTTAAACCTTATTGTGAGCTATCAAGACCTTATACTTGTTGGATATCTTTTGGCTGAACAACTAGTGTTAAATCCTTAGGATGAACGTTTAATAGATGTTGCTTTCTCCACTTAATTTTTTAATCTTTTACCCTCCTTTAATAAAATAATGTCTTAAAGTAATGAAAAAATAGCCAACATGAGAGTAATATTGGAATCTATCAAACATTTTGGTAGCTTGCTATCAATAATTTGGCATTCACTGAAATAGATGTTGCCAAATAAGTATTCTATAAAATGTTTTTACAGCTACTCTGCATTATAAAAAAATGTTCTTTTAAAAACAAATATGAAATGAAAAGAATACACAAGTTTAAGTGAAAAATTCCTAAGTATTTTTCTTTTACATTAAATTATTTGGATACTTTAAATAAAAACTTACAAATCCAAAAATTGGATGACCAAATCTTTCACTTCTTCAGCAAAGAAACTTTTCTATGAATTAGAAAGAGAAATAAAAATTTTTAAGACACTAGTCATTCAAATCAGCAAATAAATTTTAAATATATATATATATATATGTACATACGTTAAAAACAATAATATTTAAATCACTTACTTTTGAAACTGGTAATGTCTCTGTGCCAAGGTCAAACCCAATAGATGGTGGTAGTTCATGGCCATCCTTATATGACAAAATAAAAACACTTTTATTAAGCGCATAAATTTCAGGAGATAAGAAAGTGTAAAAGGGAAAAACACAAACTGTTTTAGACATATGTAAAGATGCTAATATGGCATTTTTCAGATATAAAAGTTTAAGTTAAAATAGAGAAAGTGAAGCAGGACCTATCTAAATATATAAAATGCATGGATGTGTAATACAAAAATCAATGGTACTTCATTCTGAAAGACATACGCAAATATTAACAACCATCCATGTTTTGCATATCAATTTATGAGATGAAATTAAAAATGTTCAAAACCAAACTGCACATGATTAAATTTATTTATACAATAGTATCAACTTATTATGTGCATGAAAATATGAATTGTATGTTATCTTTTACTGTTTAGATGCAAAATAATAAAAAATAAATAAAGGTTACAAATATTTACCATGTTGTTTCCCCTAAAATTTTAGATAAATTTTTAAATGTTTCTTCCTTATAACTTTACTAGTAAAATTTCGGTTTCTCTTATGCATAATCAGAGTATACTTCAAATATGAATTGCAAGTATTAAACTATTAACTGCTACAGTAATAAAAAATTAAGTAATAATTATAAATATTTACCCTATTTTCTTTAATATATCTTGACTATACTTATTACATGGCTATAACTTCTGTTACATCTTAAGCACTCACATTTTCTTACCATAATGTTACAGAATCAGCTTTATAAATTGCAGTAGTTATAAATATTTTGGCTTTCTCTAAATATGAATCCCTTAATTTACAACTGGAACCTTTTTTTACAACTGGAAATAACATTTCTTACACCTGTTATTTTCAGTTAAGTTGTGCAAGAAATATGTATGAGTAAAAAAAACCCACACTGATTATGCAGCAGCTATTTTAAAACTTAAAATACAAACTATTAAACTGTATTTTAAATTAAAACTTTATTTATAAAAAGTCTACCACGTACAAATTTAAACTACTACAGGCAATTTGTTGAATAATGGTTATTAATTGTGTTACTTTCAGAATTAAAAACTATAACATTCAAAAATTAAAATAATTTATAATCTTTTGTGTAATGTTTGTACCTATAAATGTTGTTCATTCGTTTGTATGACAAAAGGCAGACAGTTTTGCACATTTTATGTTACAATTAATATTTATGAATGATAATGTATTTGCTGAAATTATGGGGAAAAGAACAATAAAAAGAAATGTATATAAAAAAACACCTTAGCTGGTTTTAAAATTCATAGTTATTTAAGTGTATAATTTTATATGCTTGTGTATTAAGAAAATTATTTTTATACTTGTTATATGAAATTTCGATATAATTACAACTAAAAACATTAAAAAAAAAAAAACATTTAACTAAAAGCTTAGATTAATGAGATAAAAACTTACCAAGCGTTTCAGCTTTGGAAACCTCTCCCGAACAGCACTGAAAAACAATAAACAGAGGGAAGAGATCCCTTCATAGGTATGTGTAATCACATAAAATACAGCAAACTTGTAAGCTTAAAACAATTATTCTGTCTGATTAAATTTTAAAGGAGTTAAGTTTACAGCCAATTTTGAAATTATGAAAAGCTTTTAAAGATTAGACAAAATATAAAATCCATCATGCGTGCTATTAGTTTATTCTTATTAAGCAAAAGCATTTATAGAGATAAAAACGTTAGCTGGTCCATAATGACAACCTCATCCAACAAGAGCCACCATTAGCACCAGCCTGAAAATAAACTACATCATCTTTCAGTCACAGTGACATGTAAAAATACCAATATATAAGAAAATCAAATGTCATCATTACAAAAATAATCTACTATTACCTGATGTAGGAAGATTTATCCCTAAAATCATCACAGAGAGGATTACCATCTAAAATTAATTCTTGCAAGTCAAGTCCTTTGAGGTGATTTAACTCCATCATAGACCTCAACTAAAGAAAAAAATTTTTATTAGTCTTAAAATTCTGGATATATTTTTTTTAACATTTATTATGAAGTTTTTATTAACAAGAATTTCATGAAATTCAAATAAAATAGCACATCATTAAACCCATTCATCAAAATATAAAGTATATATTCTTCTATTACATACATTACTCCTTGTGATTTTTCCAACATAAAGATTTAAGGCTATCTTGAGTCATAATAATACTGTGGAGTTCCAGACTTATCCCTCATAATACAATGGCCAACTTGTTCCAGGCAAGGAGATTAACTGTTGTTCGGCCTTTATTCTCAGGCAGATGGGACCGGCATAACAATGGTCTAGGGTTGTGACACTATAGCATAATAGCGGTCACGTCCCTGATGGCTGGCCAATACAAATTAATATTGTGGCATGTTGATAACCCTCCTAACCTCTCCAGCCTATGAGGGCCCCAAAAAATGAGTGATGTGATGCTGATCCATCACTTCAGCAAGCTTTAAAAACAGGAATGAGCCATCTCTTGGGGCTCTCTTTTGGAATCAAATGTCACTTGCACAACGATGTGTCCACTCCTCTAGAGAGACGAAAGTTACAGTGAGTTGGGAAGCAACTTTGTCTTAGCACACTTCAGGCTGTGAGCCAAGTCCTGATTGGTAGACTACCAGAGTCTAAGGAGAGAAGATTTCTCTTCCTTCTTGCAAACAAATTGCCAGTAAAGTATTAAGGAGCAGAGTAAATTAAGAGGTTTCTTTTCCCTTTGAGGCCAAGTTACCAGAAACATGTTTAGGGAGCAATCAGCTTCATCTTGTCAAGAAACAGAGGAAGAAGAATAAATTTACACTTGTTATAGGTAACAGAGTATCTCCATTCTGGGGATCTATGTATACATTCCTTGTATATACCCATTTAATCCAAGATTCTTCAATAAAGAAAATTTAAGTGTACTGGCTATCTGTGTGGTCCCCCTAAACACCTGTGTACTTTGGTCTGGGTTCTAATTTGTTACAATACACAGGTAACTCTATAAAATGCAAGTTATATAAAATGAAAATAGTCCACCAAGCATGTCATACATTTATACAGGCAAAAAAAGATCTAAGATTATGTGCAAAAAAAACTTTAAATTTTTATAAAATTGAAGCTTTTTTTTCCAAGTTCAGTATATAAAATAAATAAAAATAAGTGAAAGAACATAATAAATTAATCTTTTCTTCCCTGAATTATGGTATTTCTTCTTTACCACTTTGCTCCAAACTTAATAAAAATTTTGACTGCAGTTATAATTCTCAAAATTGATGCAGAGTTGAAGGAAGCTATCTGAATATCTGCCTTGCTTATCAACACTTTAAATTATTAATTAATCAAAAAAATTAAAGACAACATAAAAAATAAGGATGAATCTTCTAAAATTAAAGAAATTTATAGAGCACATGACCTTATAGGGCCACATCTAATCAAGTCCCTTACCTTAACTGCTACAATATTAATGAAACCTAAACTCTTTATAAGCACAAACAACTGACACATCAAATAAAAAAGATTAAATTAAGATAAATGAGAAGTTCCTCCAAACATAATATTGTTGAGATGTTTTAGTTTAATGAAAAGCAAATAACTCTGGGAAAAAACCTTACCTTGTTGCACCTTAAATTGATTGACTTTAATTGTTTACATTCAGTTAAAGAACTAGCAGCTTCAAGTGAATAAAGTTTATTGTCATTGAGCAGCAAAATCTCAATCTAAAAAAAAATGAAAAAGAAAAGAGAAATGGATTTAATTGAAAATTGTAGAAAATTATATATGCTGTGTTAAAAGATAATGGTATAAGATACACAGCAATTTTGTTTTCAGCCCATAAAACAATAAGAACCCCATAAACACATATAAACATGTTCTAAAACTTATCCATATCTCTATGCTCAGTTTATTTTCACTAATATCCCAGGATACTGAGACTATATACATAATAAACTTTTTCCATAAACAAATATCTAAAATGGCCTAGTAAGAGTAAATTGCCAGACAGCACTAAAGATGAAAAAATATTTAAATAATTTAGGGCTTAAAAAACACCTCCTGCAGTTGGTTTATTTAGACTTTTAAAGGTGTCAAACTGAATCTGTTTTTATTAAATAGTTTTTTAAAAATTACCAAACTAATTCTTATTAATTAATACTGTACAACCTGATAATACTTATTATATATATATATATATATATATATATATATATATATATATATATATATATATATATATATTATATTAAAAATCTATTTTAATGGACAAGCAGAAATATCATAAATCTTACTATTATAAATTTATTAGATAAAAAGTCAAGTCTAAAGAGGGAACTACAACACCTAATCTTTGTTTAATACCAATGCAATATCTTTTTAAATTTGAATATTTAAAACAAATATTCATTATTTAGATATGCATCTGATAGTTCGATGATAATTAGTCAGAAGTATTCATCTTTGATACCTCCAATCACATCAATGCATAACATTTATATTATTCTAATTAATTTTACCTGCATTTAAAAAATTGCAATTCTTATAATGAAGAATGTAAAAAAAATTGCAATAATATTCACAAACATCTTAATAGATATATTTAAAACCTTTTATTTCCATTCCTAAAGAAAAAAAAATTTTTAAGCAGGCATTTTTCTTAACTGTTAGGTGGGGTATAGGTGAGTAGGTAAAAATCCCTGATTTAATACCAGGTTTGAAATTCATTATAAAATAGGAAGGAAAGAAATACTAACTCTTAGAAACACATTTACACACAGATAATAAATCAGTTAAACTAACTGTGATTACACACATATATGTTCATAAAGTAGCAGTTTACTTTAAATCTTTAAAATCATCTCTGAACAATTTTCAGGAAATAAACTTTAAAAGTAGATTGATTTTAATACCTACTGTACAGGATAAAAACAGCTACCTTTAACAGTTACATAATTTTAACATAATTAAAATTGTTAATTATACTAAAATTCTAAGTACAATAAAAACATTAATTTTTAAAAGATTATACAAACTGTAATAGAATTTTAAAATTATTTAAATATACAAATAAATTCTTAAGCATCTATTCATAATAAGCATATTATTTTCTGGGATTCAATGTATACTCAGGATTTTAATAAAAACTTATTTACATTTTAAAATTCAATGATAAGGAAGACATTTAAAATAATTTCTCTAATACATTAGGTTATGCTAAATTTCATTTCAATTTTTACAATCAAGATTCACTACATGAAAGTTAGTTAGATGGCATCTAATACTTGAGCGGATCCTCAATGTCAGCACATTTTCATGCCAGAAGTGACAAAGTAACAAAGCTATAGTAACAAAGAGTAGTACCCTAATTATTTGGCTATCATCCACCCTTGTTTTAACAGGGGAATTCCTTGTTAATAAATAAATGAGAAAAAATTTTTTTAATTTTCTTAACTTTAGGAAGTTAATAAAAGAAAAAAAAAGTTAATCAAAGTTTGAAGTATGTTATGGAAACCCATAAGTTTAGAACAGTTTAAATAGAAAATATATAGACAGTTTTACCTCTGGAATATTTTCTTTAATAATATCAACTACTGCAGTAAATACAACAGATCTGCTAAGAGGTAAATACAATCCATGGACTTTGAAAGCTGTAAGAAAAATAAGTCTTCTATAAAGGAGTGATATTATTAGTTTGATTGATATTATGAAGAGAAAACTAAAGTACCTGTATATAATAATGCCTAAAATAACAACAAAATTATTTTAATTCATAACAAATAATCCAGATACAGTGGTCTTCATAAAATAAAACTTGATAGGATATTAAGGCTTTATAACAGCCATATCTGAATATCTTGAAATGTATGAAAAATATAGAATAACATTTATTTAAAGCTAAAACAATTATGCTTAACACATTTTTATTTACATGGGTAGCTTTTCATTTATTATCAGTTTAGTCTCCATAATTCTCATTTTGTGAGCATAAATCAATTCAGTTTAAAAATAAATAAAATCCAAGCTAACAAAAATATAGGGGGGGTGTTTGTTTTTGTTTATCAAACCTGTTTTCTATGATGCAAAAGAGAAGTATGGGATGCAAGAGATAACTTGTATAATTAATATATCCATACATAGGTGCTTTGACTAATAAGCTTAATTCATTCCATAAACTTACTGAAAAGTAACTTAGAATAGCACTCAATTTATCATATTTTATAAACTACATGTGATTATTAAAAAAATCCTATAACATAAAAAATATATTTAAGTACTCTTAACACAAATATATATTACGCCTTAAAATGTTATTTAAGGCATAATTTCCTTATATATATATATATAATTATATATAGGAAAAAATTAAAATTATTAATTTCATTTTAGTAACAAATGTAACAAAATAAATCAGAATTAATTAAATATTCTATTATACCACTGACAATTTTAAAGTTGAATTTGAAACTCAATATGTTTATAATATTCAGCATAAGATGTGAAAATTAACCTTGTTTCACAAACTAAGAGTGCTTTTTTTTTTTGTTATTTATTCCGAAATTAATTAAATAAAGAGAAGTTTTAAAATATTAATAGCCTAACTTACCAGGAACATGATGAAACTTCATTAAATTAAGGGAACGCTTTACAGGATCATAGCAGGGACTCATGCAATTCTAAAAATAAAGAAATATTACAAAGTAATCATTTAAAAAAATAGATATGTAAAGTTGTCACTTAAAAAGAAAAAAAGATGGCAGGCTAGTAACAGAGTTTGATTTAGAGCACTAAGGTCTACCATTTTGCTAATAAGGGACTAATGAGACTGGGACTTACAGCTTAATATCAATTTCAAATAGTTATGTATATAAATGTGAGTTACAAACCCACTAACTCTAGTACCAAAAAGTAACATCCGACCCATATAAGAAAATTTAATAATTAGTACTGAGTATTTTAACATGATTTTGAGGTTGCCTTTTTCGATTAACTTCCTCATAAATAAGACTGATGGATATACGTTTCTCCACAGAAATACAAAATGGGATTGTAACTTAAATTTTACAGGGTTGATTTTTCATTGACTTTATGTTTTAATACAATACATATTCTCTGACTTACACAGTATTATTACAGCACTTCCAAAGGCCTTAAAAATTGGGCAGGTTTTGAATGGGATTCCTGTCAAATCAGATATATAACACAAATTAAATTGAATAATTTGACAATTTATCATCAGCTCAATTCCTTTTATTGACATGCTAGTTCCATTTTGGCATAAACTCTACTCAAAAGTTGTTTCAATATTTTAAGTCCCAAGAGAACCATTTTATAATGATTTTTGTCTTTCCCTAATTATTTAAAATTTCACACTGACTTCGCTCACCATTTACAATTTTTGACTTTCAAGGTTTTTGGGAACCTAACTGAACTTCATCTCAAAAGTAAGCAAATTTGTCCTCTCTTCACAGTGTTTTCCTTTTTTAATGCAACAAATTTTAATGTTAAAGTGAGTACTTAGCTCTTATTTACAAGCCTTGCCTATAAAAATATTTTTATTTTTTTTTTAAGTTCAGCAACATGTTGAACAAATATTAAAAAAAAAATTCATTTATAAACTTAAGACTAATTATAGAACTTTTATACCTAAATAAAATCACATTCACAAAAATTTAATAAATATATAAATAATATACACATTTAAAGACTAAATAAACAATGTAATAGCATATATATATATATATATATATATATATATATATAGTACAAAGCTGAAGAATATAGCTGAAGTATTGTGAATAAAATTTATTATTCCCAATACCATCATTAACATTTTTAAAATTAACTAAAATACTATATTATAAGCAAGGATTATTGATTTTCTAATTGATTTTGTTTATATACAAAACTTTTTATTTCACTATTAGTACTTAGATTAACATAAGAACTACTTTTTTAAATACTTGTAAATGGATATTTGCGAAAAAGTATTAACATAATTGACTAAATCGCTTAAACTCTACCTTAATGGCCTCCACAACAACAGGGTCAATATAAGGAAGTGGAGTACTACAGCTGGATACAAATAACATCATCTGTAAAAGAAATTAACAATTACTTTGGAAATTAAAAAAAAAAAAATTTCACAGCCCCATAATGTGTTCAAGAAAATCTGCAGAGAAAAACAGAAAAATCTACACTAAACATTAAGGCATCATATATATATTCATAAACATATACACACACACCTTATAAATATAAATCATTGTGTGTAGGCATGTATAATCCATATCTCCTTCTAAACAGCTAACTTTTTCCGGACATCATTACCTTGTGGTGAATTGCCGCATGAGTGATAAATGAGAGCCAAAGGCTTACAGAGTTTGGCAATCTTTTATGTAACCCAGAGACCCAAAGTTGTTGCGATCTATAGTACAGAGAGGAACACTGAATAAAGTGTCCTAATGAAACACATTTAATAGTGTGTAATAATTTTATTTTCGATCTACAAAGGGGTGAGATCCCTCAACCTCTATGTTTTCACATATTTTTTCACTATATAATCATTCTCTTAAATATCCTTCATTCATTACTTATCCTATATTATTTAAATATTATCTAAATTCTTTTGAAATATGATATCTCACAATAAATCAAATATTGTATAAACTGAGGACCATTTAAATATTTAATATCACAATGACTATCTATATAATTTATACAAAAATTAAATTTAATCTTTATTCTTTCTATATATGTTTTATTATCATTAGACTAACAAATTTCTATCATTATATTAACAAAATTCTTTGCTAATAAAATCATGGGCACATGAACATCTAACTATTTATATTATATATATATGCATGTGTAACAGAAAGAGAAATATTACCAACTAATCACAATTACTACAAAACAACAAGGAAAGCCAACTTTTTGAATGTGATTCTTAATTGATTCTTGCACTCATTATTTTTTTAAAGTTAGACAAAAATAAGGAAACACCTAATCAAATGTATGTGTGAACGTAAATACTGATACTAGTTAAATCAGTAAGTCGTCATATTTCCCTACTAACACCACCTGCACAATATCCTTAATCACACTGCAAGTATCAGTAGTTCTCAGACTAGTGTTTTGTGAGTGTGAGTATATTATGTCTGGTCTATGCTGTGCTTTTATAATCAAGGTAGCTGAAGTGTTTGGGGGTTCAAGAGGTATCATATCAAATATTTATACTGATTACAGGAAAAGCAGAAAAAAAAAAAAGATCCACTAGATCACAATGCACACAAAAGAGAGAATTATGAGTGACACTGAGTGATTATGACAGTCAATTTAGATAATTGTGATGGAAAAAAAAAAAAGAGCAGTTGTGTTTGTCACTGCTGAACTGAATGACGGATTTAAAAACTCTGAGTACTAGAGTGATCTTCATCAACATATTTACGTATTTTTCTAAAAACAGGACTCTTGTGAAAATAACCTGATTTAATGCTAATTTCGGTTTCACAAAATTTGGGTAGATACATTCACAATTTCACAAAAGCAGAAATCTATCTGAAAAGTCCAGGCAGACCGCTGAACTGAATAATTTTTCCCATTTACCATTTCTCTGAAATTTTTGACAAGCAGACACTTTGTTAATATAATATCAACCTTTATTATTTATGAGATTGAAATTTAACAGAACTTGCTTTAACAAAATACAAATGCTAATACAAACTGTGATTGATTCTAGCACCCAGATATACTCCAATGATTAAATGATACACTGATTACAAAAAATGTTCATAAGCATTTAAAAAATTAATTTTACTTGTAGGTCTAAAGTTATATGAAAATGCTTGATTGATAAATTTGTTAGCTAATATGAAAGAAAACTAAAAATGTTAAAAAGAAATGGCAGCAAATAGTCATGGAAATTACAAGAAAATATAAATCTGTAAATTGCAAAATTTAATTAACATAACAGACATGCCAACTGCTTTGGTTTCAGCGGAGTTGCTCCGGAGAAATGATAAAAATTGGTAACTCCGCACACGCCTCAAATTGCTCCGGAAAAAAACAAAAATTTTATTTCGGGGGAAATATTTCGTCAATTTTATCAAATCTCCTAATTTCTAAAGGAATTCTGAAGAATTTCTTTTGATAATTCTTTTTTCCGCTATTCGCTGCAAATAAATATTGCTAAATAGGCCTAACCTACAGCGAAATGTATATATTCAGAAGCTTGTGCGTATATGCTTAAAAAATTTCCTCTGAGAGATGAAATGTTGATGCAGTCTGAAGTTGCAGGTATCAGTATAAGAGCTCAGACTAAGTTTAGTTCTTTGAATGTTTCAATATCTTTACTGATAATGTGTTGGATGAACTTAAATCACAGTTTAATCTTTACCAAATGGGCAAATTTAGCGAGGAAATTCTAAACTGGGAACGCTCAGATACAGCTTGGTATAAAGAGATCACAATGCAGCAATCAAGTACAAAGTTTTACCAAAAATAATGCTAAATATATTGCTCTTTCCACACAGTAATGTTGCATGTGAAAGAGTTTCCAGCACTGTGCGAAAAACCAAACTGAATTTAGGTCAAATTTGGAAAGACGAATTGTAGAATCTCTGATGATAGTTAAATGTAAATATTTTAATCAGGGTCAATATTGTTATAAGAATTTTCCTGAAAAAGAACTTTTTAAAGCTAAAAAATCTACTTATACATTGTTAAATGCATAAATTTTAATTTACCTTTAATAGTTTGTTAATTTTTAATTATTTAATGTGCCCAGAAATTAATAAAATATATAATTATATATAATTTGTCTGTATTATTTTAAAATTTGTTTTATTATGTATGTAAATTGTATACGCGTTTACTTTGTGGGTAGCATGTTAAATTTTAAAACCGCGCTGTTGCTCCGGACAGAGTTGATTGAATGTTGGCACATCTGACATAAATAAAAATTATATTTAACTCATAAGTTTATTATGACTAAGCAGGCAAAAATTTATTGCTTAACCCCTTAGAGCACGAGTTTTTTTTTGGAAAACTGGTAAATATGATAGATTTTTTTTTACAGTAAAATGAATATATAGGTATATTGTAAGTTTTGTTTGCAAGTACAGTTGTGGGGTGTTTCTAGGAAGCGGAAAAGGGGTTAAAGTTATTAATAAATTGTTATACAAACAAAGGGTAAAGGATTTGATTATCTTGTTTATATTGAATTTTGCCTGCGTCAGATACGGGCAAATGCGTTAAGGGGTTAATTGTATCCTTCTCATTACTATAAATCTTTTAACTCAATGTGAAAAACACACTTAACAATTTTTATCTTCCACTTAAAATAAAGAAATTAAAATTTTTTTTCAAATGTTATTTTACCTTAAATCCATCAGGAGTGGTAACTCGACGACTAACTTCTCTGATAGCTGATGCAATAGAATGTGAATTTACATAAAATTCAGCAGCTTGTTTGTTGAACTGAAACTGAAAAAAAAAATTATTTTACAAAACAGAAAGAAAAACAATAATTACAAAAAAGTTATTAAAAAACAATGATGACTTACATTATATGGAGTGATAGAAACCTTGCATATGGATTGAATTGATTTCATAATGAAGGTTTTTCCAAACTTTTTTCCATGTGGTATCTGTAGCAAAAATTAATAAATAATAAAACAACAAATAATTTTATACAGAAATGATATAATAAAACTATATAATGTTGAGACAAATGCAAGGATAATTTTTATCACATTTTGAGGGACGCAAGGGAAGACAACTGAAATATTAACTTTTAATTATCTTCCCGATTTCTTTATTAATGTCTCAATTTTAAGCTCACTTTTCTTGATTGTTGCCATGGCTCCCAGTTTGAGAATTGAGGTACTAGACCACATGGTCCAATAATAATTTTTTGATTAAATGCCAACAACAATACTTTGAACATTGGTAACCCTCTCTAAAGCTAATTTTTTTTTCCCAAATTTAAGCAACTACATAAATTAAAAATGCTATATTTGCAACTTATTGTATACTACAGATGTAGTATAGGTTCTCTTTTTGCTCTTTCTGCCTAGATTAGAGCACACTCATTATAAATTATTTTTTCAATTTATATGCTTGGTACTTTTTTTAAGTTCAAAATTTCTAGAAATTTTATTTATTTTTTGGCATTATATATATACACACATTTACATACATATAGTTATTTAAGCATTTCATTTAATTCATCACCAAGAAAGACCTATACTACATGTTTCACAAACCCATAAATATATATATATATATATATATATATATATATATGGCAATCCCCCAAACTTTAGATTTATAAAGAATCAAAAAATTTTCAGATTACACACAAAAATACCTGCTGTACTTAATTTAACAGTATAAAATTTCAAAATGAGGGCATATAACTAGAAACTACTAATTAAAGTACTTTTGAGACTTTTAAGAACAATGATAACCCAGAATAAAATAGTATGACAAAATATAGACAAAAATTGCTTTCAGTTTTTATTGAACAAAATCCCAATCTAATAAATTTATCAAACTTACTGATACTTTATACCATGAGTGACCATCTAATCCGTCTCCATGACGAGGACCATGTTCATGTTTTCCTTTACCTAAAAATCAAAAATAATTGTATGTCACAAATGTTAAAATATCAGAATGTTTAGAAAAGCCATTTAACTCATATATTCAAGAAATAAAATTTCTTCATATTTGCTTATACATGAATAAAATAATTTACATTTATCTATAGTCATTTATTTTATAATAGTTTAATAAATGAAAATTTTACTCTTAGTATCATGTAAAGCTTCATTAATTTTTTCTACTATAGCATCAGATACTTTTATGCTCACATGCTTTACTATGGTGATTCAAAGTTAATAAAGTATTTGAAAGAATCTCTCTTTACACATACAAAAAACATCACTGATCCACCATTGTTATATATCCATAATATTACATAACATTTATATATACCACTAATAACTAAAAGGATATCACTAATCCTTATATATCTAATTTACAATGCAAAATTTACAACTTCTAAGGAAACTGTCTTAAAATATTACTATCAGGGATGCACAAACTATGGCCCGCGGGCCAATTTTGGCCCATGGAGCCTTTTGAATTGGCCCGCCGCTAGTTATAAAAAAAATTATAATAAAATAAAAAAATTTCGATTTTTTTTTTTTTTTTCTTTTAACCAAAACTTGTGGTAAAAAATTCTTTGTATCCGAGAAAAATAAATTGCAGGCATTACAAGCCATTTGAATGATTTAAATGTAAGACTATAGGGAAAAGATCAATTTATTTTTCAGCTTGTCAGTAATATAAATGCATTTACACGAAAGTTGAGCTTATTTCATGATCACCTGAAAAGCAAAAATTTTGCACACTTTCCCAACTGCAAAAAAATGCATGAAAAATTTTCACAAATGAAAACGCAATTTCATATACAAATTTTACTCAGTGCATTTGATAAGCGATTTTGTGATTTTAAAAAATGTCAAACAAAAATTGACTTATTTGCTTTGCCATTTTCTGACGATGTAAGTACAGTACTTGAAAGTATGCAGTTGACTCTATTTGGCTTACAGAGCTCAGACTTCTATAAGAATCAATTCCAAGAAAAAACAATACTGGAGTTTTATAAATCCTTACCTCAGGAATTTTCCAGATTAAAAAACAATGCAGCTGAATGTTCTACCTTTTTTTTTGCAAGCACTTATATTTGTGAGCAAACTTTTTCACTGATGAATCTTAACAAGTCAAAAACTAGAAACAGGATTACTGATGAAAATCTTTCATCCATTCTACGGATTGCTACAACTAGTGTTGATCCTAACATAAAATCAATAATTTCGAAAATTCAATTCCACCCATATCATTAATGTGAGTAGTTATTTTCATGCCTAATTTTCTCTTCACTGAATTTACATTTTGTACTTTTACATTTCTAGTAAGAACAAAATTTTTAGCCTTGTGTTCAGCTATTTGTATGTATCATTAATGTGATTATTTTGCTTTTTTTATTAGTTTTATTTATAGCAATTTCTTTATTTCATAATTTGTGCATGAGTACAGTAATAATTAATACGTGTAATTCATACCTATCTATTAACTTTAAATAAAAATTGAAATACACCCTATATTTTTAAGACTACAACGTTGTGCTACGTTGCCCCCCCCCCCAACATAATACTTTCTAATTTTTTGGCCCTTCCTCACAAAAAGTTTGTGCATCACTGTTACTATACTCAATATTCTTATATCATTTTAGGCTTATAACACTTTAGGATTTTAAAATTTTATATTGAAGCTCACATAATTAATGAAAATGGTACAAAATAATATATTATGTAGCATACAATTAATAACTGAAATTAAATCAAAACTGAATTTTACTGAAATGGTATAAATATGTTCATCAATGAAACAATCATTTTGAAACTAACAACCAAGGTACAAATCATTTTTATTATTTAATCAAGACCAACCTCTATCATTTTTACCCATATTACTACAATACAATATGCAATACATATTCATTTGGGTTACAGTAAATAATATATTCACAAACTAATCAATTTTTCAGGTTTTTTAAGGTTGAAGCATTCTAGGCAGTAAAGGCTATTTATTATATGGGATATTTCTTAGGGTTTAAATTTTGAATAAAAAATTAAACTTATAAGAGAAACTGCATCTGTGTTATACTGCTAAAAACTGAAAAATGTATAAAATAAAAATTTTCTAGTTAAGATACATTAATATATAAGTTGAAGTTAGTATGAATTTAACCTCTTTTTACAAGTAGATATAGGAAAATCAATTAAAAATCCTTACTGGAAAACACCTATAATTTTTTTAAATGTAATTTTTTGCCTCTAAGTAAAAGTACCTGAAAGTAGGCATCTTTGACATCTTTATTTTTCAAATTTAAATGAAAGAGAGGTGTGAAGCTACAAACTAAATTGTAAAGTTTTCATCAATCTTTAAAACAGTTAAATTTTAACATAATTTCAATGAAAAATTGCATTAATGC
>CM063511.1:86953643-87003643 GCA_032207245.1 Pardosa pseudoannulata
GTAGGAACATGAACCATTTATTTGCCCCAGATACTAAAGGATCTAGTTACAGACTTGATTACAGGTAACAATAGAGAGACAAGAGACCTTCTTTATCTTAAGTTAGTACAAAACGTGCAATACACCTTTTCTAAAATTTATAATAAAAAGAGAAAGAAAGAAAAAAGAAAGTAAGCTTTACAGTATACTTACAATCTACGATCAACAGGTGCATTCATATCAACATCACCATCAACATCTAAATTACGTGGTTTTCCCCCAGGAAAAGCTAAAAATATATTTTATAAATTACATAAATGAATATTGGCCTTAAATTTATATGATTCTATGCTTATATTAAAACACAATTTTGAAATCTTAATTACAACATATGTAGCCAAATTTTTAAATATATATTAATGTTACAGAATTTACAATTAAATATGACAAAAAAAAAACATGCATTAATTTTTTTTTCATTTAATATTAGTGCAAAATACATCTTTTATGCAAAAATTATTGACTAGAAATTTGCCAATATACAATTTTTTAGGCAATCAAAAAAGGTTTCTGTTGAATTTTCTTTTGATTTATCTTAATATATTACACATTAGAAAAAAAAATTTCCTAAACATAAACCAGAAATTACTGTATACACACAACAAAGCAATTCTTAATATATTAGCATATATTACATAAGAAATTTGCCCTTTAAAGATTAAGAAGCTCACATTTGCACCTTTTACAATGACATGTTTTTAGTAAAGTACAATTAACAATCCAGATTTCCATCATTTACACTAACATTAGGATTTAAATGAATATGACATAATATTTAATCAAATATTAACACTAATAAACGCTATGAAACAGTTTAGTAGTAGACTATTTTATCTATTTACTAAATTTAAAGAGGAAAGTTCATACACTAAGTTTATCTTAAGTTGCTATGTAACTAATTATAAATTAATTAGTTACAAAGCAACTTAAGATATTTTGAATGATTAAAATACAATAACATAGAAACTTTAATTCAGAAAACTAATAATTATTTTTTAAATCATTAAACTAGATCAAAGTTATATACATAAAGTATGACCAACCTGAATTACGGTACTTTTTATCCTTATGTCTCCCCATTACGAAAACGTTGTTTCTGTAGTTTGGTTTACTAGTTGAAGGTCCTCGATCGTCGTGTTCTATAAAAATAATAACAATAATAGGTTTTAATTACTTTTCATAAAGTAAAAAGTTTCAAATGTGGAAATCTAACTTATATAATTAAGAGAATACTGAACACAACGAAAAAGCAACTCTCCTATAAAATTTTCGAAAAAGTTTTTAAATGGTTTTCACTTGGAATTTACTATATAAAACAACAAGTGAATACAAATCAATGATCAGGATTTAAAGCGTGTTTTAACGACAGATATAATAAACAGCTGTCTATAAACATTACATCAAAAACAAGTACATAGAAATTTTAGAAAAAATGAAAATAAATAGATATAAATAAGCAAATGATAAAATGAAAAACAAGGAAGTAGAATTGACCAACATGAAAAATCGAACGACGTCGTAGACGATCTGATGAACAAGAGCAAACAATTTCTATAAAAAAAAAAATAAAGGATCTAAGCAAACTAATAACTCACCAAAATATCTACCATACATATTCTGAAAGAAAGTAAAAACAAACTAGTGCAATATTTAGCACATAATGTAATATTGCATCACAGATTACAAAGTGCAATATGGAGGAGTAATCATGAGCAGTACAATGTTTAAGATTAATAGAAAAACTATCCGGAATGAGTCATTACAGATCACGTGTAACAAAAGAAAAATATATAAGCACAATCTGGTGTAAAATAAATAGCAAAAACAGTTCATTGATTTATTATAATAAAGTTGATCATATATCTAACCGGTTATTTGATGTTTAATAGCGTGCTGACAGGAATTCAAGGAAAACAAGGGAGAACACAAAAATTTTGGGGACATTCTGGGACATAGCCCAATAACATACACACCCATATTTTAAAAATAACATAATAGATTTTAAAATGAACTTAAATAGATTTGTATTTCAATTTTATTAAATTATGTTTATTGAAACTCACCATATTTAGTTATCTTGTATAATAAAAGGAATGGTTTACTAGATTTACTCGAACAAGCCTTTAAATTTGGGGGCTTTTCGCATCCCTTCGTAGTCAAAGTTTAAGATAAAATAAAAAACAATCTAAATTTGGGAACTTTCCCCGGATTGTACGGATGTATGGTCACCTTAAATAACAGAATTTAAAAAAAATTAGCTTAAATTAGTTTGATTACTATATTATGGAACTTTAACAAAGTTTGGAATTCACGTATTAAAAATCTTTTGTCAAATTTGTCACTAGTGCAACAATTGACAAAAAAGGGAAGATAACATTAAAGCCTAACTTCTCAAAATAGAAGACTTTAATAATAAGTAAATCGGAACTTAACAAACAGCAAATAAAGACTTAGAAACCAAGTTAAGTGATCTGAATAAGACGAAAGAATGCTACCTTAAAATAATCAAAGAATTAAAAAATAACCTTTCTGTAGTTAAAGGGGGAAACACAGAATGGAAAACAGAAATTGGAAAATAGAAAAAAAATTGATTCAATACTAACTGCATAGTCCCTGAAAACTTATAAAACTTTTGCTCACCCATTAAGTTAGTCAAGACTTTAAATTAGGAAAAAAATCCTCACAAAAGATAACTTCCCTTTTTCACCTTTCTCTTTTGGTCTTTTCGAAATGCCAATGAATTTATAATGCAGTGGTTTCATGGTTTTCAAACTGATAACTGTTTCCTACGAACTCCCAAGGGTCCATGTGATTGCTGCTCCAGGGTACCGTAGAAAACAAAAATAAGTTGGGGGACGAAAATAACATTTGGGGTTTCACGAATGTATTAATACAGGATGAAATAATTATGAAGTATTTTTAACTTTATGAAGATCTGAATCTGTGAGTACATATGGATTAAAACACTGACTGTGGTTTTCAATAGGATGGGTACAAATGATACAGCGTTGAAAACATTCGATGGTCGACTTGATGCGGACACGAATGCACATCTTATAGTGAGAAGATTTTGGCAGTATGTCAGTAACAAGACGAATTCAGTTCCGATTACTATACAGAGTTAAATATTTTTATTACGCATAAAGCAGTGGAAACTTAAATTGGACCTCTTCTTGGAAGTGCATATTACTAGTTTTGTAAAAAAAAAAATAGTAATAATTATATATAGAATTTTTCCTAATTATATTGTTTCCATAATTTTTGGTTAGTTTTATGATTAACATTGCCAAGTCTAATCCGAAATGAATGTACCGCGGGTCAGAATTTTCACTGAACGTGATTTTATTAGAGTAATTATATCCGTACAACTGCTGGCATTAGAAGATGATATTGATGTCTTGGAAATAACTAAGGCAACTACAGTAGAAGCTTTCAGTGCATTTGAGACAGAAATAAAAAACATGGGACTGACAGTCAATGAAGAGAAAACTAAATTCAGGGCAATAACAAACAAAATCACAAATTTACAAACACTAAAAATTAAGGTATATGAATACCTCAATTTAAAAAACTTAAAAATTGAACACATAAAAACACAAACATTGAAAACAGAAAAGTTGAAATCAAAAATAGAATCAATATGAGTAACAGATGCTACCATGAATTACAAAACCAGTTTAAATCTAAATACATAAGTAACAAAACAAAAATATAGTATACACTGTCTACCAATAAGTATTTGGACACCTGTGATAGAAAAGAAAAACTAACTTTATTCAAAATCAATAGTTGGTAAAGCCTCCACGAGAGGCAATTACAGCGTGAACCCTCTGGGACATACTTTCCACAAGTCTTTGTATTACAGCTAGTGGTATTGTCTTCCACTCGGCTTGGAGTAGACATACAAACCGATTTCAGACGGGTAGTGCACCCCTTAATTCGGCAATCCAACTCGTCCCAGAGGTTTTCGATAGGGTTCAGGTCTGGACTCTGGGCAGGTCAGTCCATTCGATGAACTCAACTAGCACCATACCAAGCCTTGGTTAACCTCGAAACATGACAACTGGCATTGTCGTCCAGAAAGTAACAGGGGTCCAACCCGTAAAACTGCCACAACGTAAGAAGCACATTGTTATCGAAAATAGTGCAGTAGGCATCGGCGTTGAGCTTACCATGAACGGGGACCAAGGATCCCAGTCCACACCAGGAGAAACACCCCCGGATCATAATTCCACCTCCGCCGAACTTGATCGTTGGCACAATGCATTCTGGAAGCAAACGTTCTCCAGGCAGACGCCGGACCCAGACTCTGCATCGGAACGGTAAAAGGTAAAACTTTATTCGTCGCTCCAAAGAACCCATTTCCACTGATCTACGGTCCAATTTCGATGTGCTTTGCATTACATTAACCTAGAGTTGTGAGCAGTGGAAAAAACCCGGTTTGAACCCGGGAAAAAACCGTGTTTTTTGGGAAGGGAATTTTAAAAATTTCCAAAACATGGGAATTTTGAAGTAATTTGTTTACTTTTATCCTAAGCTCACAAGGCATTTTTTACATTAAATAAATGATTTGATATTAATAGTTAACTGGCAACTGTAAGAAATATAAACGTTTAAAGAAGCCAAATAGCCAAAAAAATTGAATAATTTAGATGAAATTACCATATTTGGCAAGGTATCATGTTTAGCATGAGAGTATGAGTGCATTTTTCTTTTGAGAAATATCTAACATTTTTATTATTAGACAAATATTAGGCAATAATCTGTAGTGTCACAAAACCCATAGATCATCATTTTTTTTGTATAACATCTCTCCCCCTCCCCCTCTCTCTCTTTCTCTCTCTCTCTCTCTCTCTCTCTCTCTCTCTCTCTATATATATATATATATATATATATATATATATATATATATATATATATATATATATATATATATATAATGTGTGTGTGTGTGTAGAAATTGGACACAAAATGCAACATTGTCATTTGATTACACCTTTAAATGATATATGCATTACAAAAAATAATAAACTGTTATTTTAAATTTAATGATTTATTTTTATATTATAAAAGAAGGTGAAAAAGTTTAACATAAAGCAACTTACATAATAAATAATGATAAAAAATAATGTATATAATTATTATATTAGCAATTAAAATGGAAGCAACCAGTTATGTGTTTGATAAGACTAACAGGGTAATTAATGACATAAGTACTGCTATAAAATCATTTAGATGCTCATTGCTATTATTTCTTGAATATATATATATATATATATATATATATATATATATATATATATATATTGCCAAAAGTAAAAAAAAAAAAACCTCTTAGAAATAATATGCTAGTTCTTAAATAGCCACTGTTGAAAAAATAAATGTAAACATTATTAAAATGATTTCTTCCCAAAATTCCGGGTTTATACCCCAAAATTCCCGGGTTTATTCCCACCTCTTCAAAATTCCAGGTTTTTTTTACATCTCTACATTAACCGAGCAGCGCGGTTGGACTTTGCGATCAAAGACTTATGGGTAGCAGAACTACCATGAAAACCAAGCAGATGTGATTTCTTACGGATGATATTCATTGAAACAATACTTCCAGATGCCTGTTGAAACTCCTTGCGGATGAGGGCCATTGGTTGGGTGCGTTCTTCCGAATTTCTCTGGACAGCACTCGTTGGTCTCTATCTTCCAGTTTAGTTTATCTGCCGACTCGGGGCACATTCCGACAATCACCGCTCACCTTCCACTTTTCAAGCACATAGGCCACTGTCGATTTTGGGTATTTCAGATCGCTAGATATGTCCCTTAAGGATCGACAACTTTTGTGATACCCGATAATTATACCTTTCTCGAAATCACAGAGCTCCGAACTATGTTGCATCTTGCATGCGACTAATTCCGATGCTGTTTCTTAAATGATGTATACCGGCGGAGGCCGTGACGTACCTCAGGACAGCAGATATCATCATTTGCATAGGTGTCCAAATACTTATTGGAAGATAGTGTACGAGACACTAATAGGACCAATCGTTTTATATAGCAGCGAATGCTTAAGAATTAATAAAGCTGACTAAGAGAAACTGATGACTTTCGAGAGGAAAACCTTAACAAAAATTTGTGATGCAGTAAGTGAAAACAGAATTTGAAGAATAAGATATAACAATGATTTACAATCAAAATGCAGAGAATTTAATTTAGTAAAAGTGATCAATGCTTCCCAAATAACGTGACTAGAATATGTATTTCGATATAGCGAGGAAAATCCTGTTAAAAAATAACTTTCTATACTCAAAAGAGGAAGACCGAGAACGAAGTGGATAGATCGAGTGGAAAAGTGGTTGAAGGACTTGGGAGTAACAGATAGGAAAATATAGCATTGAGTTGGTTGGCTCGTAAACAGCTGTAGTGTCTAGGGAAAAGAATTTTACGTAATAAAAAGTTATGTGTATTCCTTTTCCCGGTATTAATTTTATTTAATTGTGCTTGATGAGTGCTGTATGCTGCAGAATCCCGAAACGATTTTTATATGTAGGTGGAAGATTTCCGTTATTGAAGGAAAGGATTTCCATCCGGACTTCATATATCTGAATTTCTATCTTGACTAAGTTTATTTCATTAAAAAAATAAAATATGCTAATCGTGTTCTTTCATAGAATCACATACGATAACGTCACAGCAAGCTAATCTAGGTAGATTAACCCTGCCAAAAGTAAAGATCTCTGTAGCAGGTGGTGACTCATAATGAGATTTGAGAAAGCAGAAGGAATGACTTAATTCACAGACTCCACGGGAGGCCGATTGCAATGAAAGCAAACGGACAAGTTGATGATTGGCACAGTATGATGCAGTGTACAGGTGTCGCGTAAGCCCAAAAGGTCAGCACCTGTCGTAACATGCAACTTGAAGAGGTTTCTATTCGAAATTAATATAGGAAATCTAAATGGTTTAGTATTTGAATTATTCTTAGCATTAACAAAATTTGCACCTTTAGAATGCTTTACATCTCTCTCATTATGAGTAATAAGTTTCAATGAGGAAGATCTACCATTCAAGAAATCAAAAAATTCCTTTAAAGTGGAAATTCAATTTCTGCACTTTTTATAGACCAAAGCCTTCTGCTTTCAGGATCCAATTTTTGGAATAATAAATGCATTAACCATGGGTCTCTGATGGTAGCCTCTTTACAAACAGCCTTTAAACCTCTAATCACTTCATGGATAATGTTTACCAAATTTCTAATACTAGAACAATTTGGATTACTGTTAGACTTTTGCTCTAAAAACAATTTAATTAAAGAAGTAACAATTTGGTTTTTCTTATCATATCTGTTTAATAGTTTTTCCCACGTCTCATTACAAGATTCCTTTGACATTGGTGTGCGTTTTATTAACGATGATGGTTCATCTGACAGTAAATCTTTAAGATATTGAAACTTTTGAAAGTTACTTAAAGAAGTTTGCTAATGAACAGTGAACACAAACATATATCTAAAATTTGTCTATTCTGTAAATTTTCCTAAAAAAAATTAGTATACTTAATTTTGGTAACCGAACTTGATTTGAAATAGAATTTTGGGAAATTTGATGAAAAGTTTGCGTATAAGGAGGTGAAACTTCCAATGAATTAAGAGTATCTAATTTATTTTCATATTTTGATTTTAAGTCGAAGTTTAGAATCTTTATCTAACAAAAAAGAGTCTAATTTCAAAAATTCTTTAAGTAACTCATCTAATCGTTTCAATCGAGTTACTATTTCATTTTTTGTTTTTACATTCTCAAAATTATTCTCCAACCTAGTAACAGAACTTTTAATACAGCCTCTTTCACAAAAAATTTGAGCTATTTTTTTGTTATCTTAATCCATGATTATTATTAGTATAAATTAATAAATTTGAAATCAATACAAAAACAAAAAATAAACCATCTGTTCTATAATTTAATGAGGAATTTGCACAAGGGAATTTGAACAACTTAGTATTTTTCTGATAATTCCAGACTCGTAGATTCCAAAAATGTTCTCAAAAATGTAAAAAACTGGGTTCATGTTTTAAAAAATTAATTTTAAAGCTAAGCGAAAATCACGTGACATCAAAAAGCTCCGTGATTGGTTGTGACGTCATCGTTCACGTTGTCCAATATTTTCTTGTTGCTTGTAAGCGCGCACTATTTTCCGATTTTGTTTTTGCAAGTTACTGAAATTTTCTAGCTATCAAAATTTATTTTTATTTAAACCTGAAGGTTTATTTTATTGATCTAGATAGCTTAGTTATCTCAATTTGTCATAAATGTCTCTCCTACTTGGATTTACCAAAGGACAGTCAGACAACCTCCCGAAAATTGACAGCATGTCAATGTTTTCATTCTTGGTAACAAAAAACCCGGATTTTATGGGAACAGAAATACGGGGAATTAAAACCCAAAGTTATGTAAAATCATTTATATATTTATCCAATTTTATTTAACATGTATTAATATTTTAATCATGCTAATTCCAGCTCTTCTGTTTGTAGACACAGACAAGTCAAATAAATATACATATATCATATACACACATTTGTAGTAGCATCGCTTTCTATAAATAGAGATGGATGTAATATTAAAATAAAAATTAGAGGAGGTATTTATTGCGGGAGGTCCCGGTCTCATTAGCCCTCGTGTTGCAAAAAGTAGACCGTAGTGCTCCAAAAACAAAACAAAACCAATTCTTAGATATTTTAAATTTGATGAAAAGAAATGTAAAATCTTTAAAAGCCTTTACTTAATTATTTGTACATTTTTAAATAGCAATACAATTTTATTGCCTTTAATATTAATGTTAAATTAAAAAATGTATAAAGTTTCTGAAATTAAATTTAATTTTTAAAGTGCTATCATTATTAAGTATTTTAAAAATATTATACTTTTTTCAAATTAGTCACCAATTTAATCGAAAAATATCACTGTGAACTGATACACATAAGAAATTATGCATCTCTGAACAAAATATTTATAATACCTTGAAAATACATAATCCTCCCCTTCCCCGAGTTATTTATTAGATAATTATATGCTGTAGATATTTATATGTTTTACGATATATGATTTATCAAACATTTATTGTATTTGAACTCTATGATAATACTCGAAAATTAGCAGTTTTAAAAGTTAAATAGCACTGGTTTATCAACAGTTCTTTTAAAGGTATAGATGTATTTTTATATACTTTAATTGTTCTAAACTAGTAATATTTAAACAAAAGCTAGCATTTATTTACCGAAAAATGGTCTTCACAAACCCATAGAGATGATTTATATGATAATTTGAGGTTTAATTTCTCATTCCTTTCCATCGCATTTGTCCAGATTTTTCGTGTATGTGGATCTTTGGGAACACTGAAATATCTTCTCGTTGCAATTAGTTGTTGTATTTTTACAGAATGGCACAACACTATATTTATAATATGATTTTTAATGCCAGACATAATAAAAAAATTTCTATTATATGCGATACTTTACACAGAAATTAATTTAAAAGTCGCCTTTTAACATGTAAACAGCATAGGCGGTCGGTGTCTTCGTGAACGATGACGTCACAAACTCGGTGAAGGAAAAGTATCGTTTTTGAGAGACGTTAAAGAGTCCGCTATAAAACACGTTAAAAGCCACTAATTAGGACCCCAAATGAAAGAAAAATAGGTACTGCCCTGCTTACTTTTTTGTCTTCTATTGTTTAAAATTAAAATTAGAAACGTGAAAATTCCTCAATTGAAGAAAAATATTTACTGTAGTAAATATTTTTTTTCAAATTAAATTTCCACAATAAAATTTCAATATTTTCATTAAAAATAAATATATGTTATTTTAGTACTGTTTCAAACAGTTTCAGTACATTTTATTTAGAACAGCATTTCAAGAACATATTTCCCTTAAATATCTTCTTTCTTAAATATAACAACATATTAAAAATTGTTCTAAATCAATTTCTGTATATTTATAATACTTAAAATACAATTTCAACATTTAAGAAAACTTCAGTTAACGTAACTTATCTCTCCGGGTGCCTCCAAAAAAATCTTGTATATACAAACCTTTAAAACCAAAACTTGCTCATGTCTTTTAAATATTTATTTTTGAAACATCAAAATAGCAAATTAAACTGCAAAATGGTAAACATAAAAGAGCAGATACCACCAATATTTGGGCGAATTAAGCACATTTTTCATAGGCTACAAATGCATTACAAAATGCCCTTAAATACTGCAATCAAAGGCTTACAAAATGCACTCACCCCACAATCATAACATAGAACTCTTATAAAAAAAATATGTCAGGTGCTGCCCTCTATGATTATAAGAAAAAAAAATACTTATTAAAAAATACAATTTACTCTTACAACATGATGGTCCAAACATGTAGTAAACTACAAGAACATTGTAACAAGAGATATGCTTGGTCGGTATATTATTCTGAACCGCTGTCATGAAACTTACTCTGTAACACTTGTCTTAACAAAAGAGGATATTATGGGGAAGGAAAAAGTTGCACTTGTTTTTGAACCAAGTTTCTTAAAGAGCTAATATTAAGAGAAGGAGAACTGTGAGTTGACTCTAGTAACTCAAAATTAGAGAATAGGCAGATTTTACTGAATTCTTGAGCAGTTTCACTGTAACATAAAAAACATATTGGGAGGAAGACACATTTGGAATTTTTTTAGACTGTTCCTTTATTGTCTAGGCATGAGAAAAGAAAAATGAAAGAATATGAGGCGGTTTATCGCAGGAGAATATGTTTCATTTCTTAATTTCACTAAGCTCGGTTCTCGATTTTCTCATTTGATTTATGTGATTTTTATATTTAAGAACCATATTATGTTTTGTTGATTTTTGGTGATCTTTACCTTTAACTTCTCATTAACAATTTTTAATTTTATAAGCTTATTGTTAAATGTCTTCGAGTCATTGCAGAAGAATTTTGACTTTATTGATTAAAATTTCTTATTTTGGTAACTGCATGTAACTTCAGAGAGTGGCTTTTAAATTCCAAAAACCTTTCTGGTCTTCAATATTGGCATTTCTTTTCTCTTAGTCAATCCTTGATTTGTCCCACCTCTATTATTATAGTATATTTTTTGAAGTTCATGGGTGCTTTCCATGCAACTATAAGAAGAAAAGTTCATCTATGATGCAGACTTTTGTTTAATGGTTTTCTAAACTAATTGCACACTTTGGGTCTCTTTTTACTAATTTTGATAATTGTTAAAACGAAAATACTTTTTGAAAATTTTGAGAATTCCTTGAATTTGGTTAAGGGGTACCTCTGACAAATAAATAAATGTATTCATGACATCTTTGGGTTTTCCTTGACTAATACCGCTGGAATCACTTCATGGCTTCGATATGAGATGAACTGTGTACCAGTTTTCGTGGTTTCTGTAGAAGCTTTCTCGCGATGTCTAAATCGTGAAGGTTAATGGCAAGTCAACAGTTGTTGTTATTTGGATATTAAATATTGAAGCGGCTCCGACAATAACGTCTTGTTGGTTCTTTTATTGCTTAAGGTTATTTCTCGATATTTTCCGGCTTTTACACGAAATAACCGTTTTTATGCTTTGAATTCCTGTGATTTGGGCTATATTTCCCTCCAATTTGTAGATATTATAACCCTTTTAGCAGAAAATTTTTGAAAAAATTTCCAATATCTCATAATATTTGTAAGAACACAATAAAAATTTGGTTCTAAACTTCGACATATTTTAAGATATTGGGTTTAATGTGTCCTGAATATCGAATTTAACTTTTTACAGATAATAAACTTTATGTATGTTGCATTGGAACGATATTAGATCTCTGACAGGTATTTAAATACCTATCAGAGAGTTTTTATTGCTGTATTTATGGTGACCGGGAGCGTTTCATATGATTAAAGTGACCATTTAACCGGAAAGGGGGGGTCGCAATCCCCCCCACCTCTTCAAATACACCAAATCCTTTTCCATGTTCGTTCCAATTCTTTGTCTTTCCATATTGGTTTCCTTTTAATTAATATATATATATATATATATATATATATATATATATATATATATATATATGCGAGTGTGTGTATGTAATATATCAGAATTATTACCACTGAATGCTCAATTTATTCAGACCATATGATTTCAAAAGTTCTTCTCAGTTAAAAAGAAATTAATGGAAAACCCTAAAATAACATGTAATACCATTCATAGACTATATGTGTTAGCTATTACTCATGAGCTTTAACTTTTTGTTTACCTATGTATTATGAATGATATAGTAGGGGGTTTTGCAGTTGCTATCCGGTTCCAATGCTTTTATTTAAGCTCATAAAATAATTTATTAGGCTAGCCAAAAGTCTGATATTATTTATGCGATCGTTTTTATATGTTTTATAAAAGTAATAATAATCACATGGCTAACGAAAATAATTACTTTTCAGCTCTATTCAAAGATATCTGGGTAAGGTTACTCCAGATTTCTTATTTTTCAAGGGTATGAAATAAACATAATTAGTGTGATTTTGGAGGAATACTATGGCTGTCTCTTTTCATAGGAGCTATAACGGGATAAATCTAAGACTTATTTGTAAATAAAAAACGCTATTTAAACGAGTCACTCAGTTAATCAGCTTGAATAGCTGGGCAAAACCAGAGGTTGTAGCTCATTTAACGTAAACGTATTATATAACCTAAACGCAATCACATTTGATGTGTTGCCATAATTTTTATAAATTTAATTAAATTGTACAAAATAGCTTCTTATAAATTTGTGCACAGTCAATTATCTATTTTTGATTAATGAATTTAGTAAAGTTTATTAATTTAAAAAGCTTGCGAAGTTTTAATTTCCAAAATTATTTTTTAGTTTTATTTTCAAGCTATGTAACTGCTACTCTGTTGCTTGTTAGGTTAATGATGGTATCGCGCAGACGGCTAACGTAATGCTTGTTTAAATCGCTATACAGGCCAATATTTTTGGCAGTTGGAATGAGATTGAAATATGAGAAAATGTAGCGATGTAACGTGAATGTAAGTAACATATTTCACTTATCGTAATTTAATGCAAGTTATTAGGAACTGTTTTCATAATTTAGTTATTTTCGCTGTCGGTATAAAGCATGTATGTCGCCAAGATGTTTAATATCTGAATAAAGAAAAATAAATAATAAAACACATTTCTGATTAGGAATCAACTTCAGATATTATAAATAAACTAAATGAAAACAAATTACTTCTCTTGTTTTGAACTAAATATATATTTTGCTCATTACTCATAGAAAGTTAATTTCAACGCAAACCTTTCAACGTAAACTTTGTTTTTCTTTATTGAAATTTTAAGAACACAACGAATTTTTTTTCTTGCTTTTTTTTTTAAGAAAGTTTAAATGACTGTGTAAAGCTAAACAAAAATATATTAATTATGTATGGTTTGTAATCCAAATAAGTTACCTTTTTAACCTAAAACAGTAATTTAATGAAAATTCTAGTTAACACACTTCGTGTAGTGTTAATTTAACATGCGTATTGTTATAGAATAGCTCATTATGATCATAAATTTAACTGGTGTTGGTAAATATAAATGTAAAGATCTAAGACCTTTTAACTTCTTTATGATCAAGTTTTTAAGTGTAAGTTACAAAGATGCAGTATGTATGCTGTTAAAAGATAATTATAGCAGAATACATGGATTTGGCTTTTGTTAGCTGTTGTTGTATAGAAATTAATGAATGTTCAATTAATAACATTGTTTAAAAACTTTTTGTTGTTGAAATAGGTATGAATTTTATTGAAATTTAGAAAACATTAGTTTGTTAGGAAGAACAAACTTAAAAATTTCATTTAAAATTAAATAATTGCATGTGTTTTGCTATTTAAGTATAAGAAAAGTTACACATTTTAACTTTCACTCAAGTTTTTAAACAGTAACTTGCATAGATTTAACAGAAATCTAAAGAAAGTACTAAGATTTATTTATACTTTAAAATATAGGAGCAAATTATATGAAATTTTATTTCAAATTTCAAACAGGATTAATCAGTAAACAAATACTGTGTGATCTGATGATTAATCAAATGTTTTGTTATACACATTTTGCACTTGTATTTTTAATATTGTGTGGAAATTACAGGTCTACTTAGATGGTCAATAAACATTTTAAATTAATGGAAAATACTATAGTAATATATATAATTGGTTTTATAGATTTAGGAAAGTTTTAATGTGCGAAAAGTGTTAGTTAAAGCTCAGTTTTGACTATGTCATTATTTTAACTTATAATTCTATTAGTGATAATTTCCTGTTTATTAAAAATATCTTAAGCACATTTAAGCAATTGTTTTTGTTTCCTATTATGTCATTTCTTTTCAGTACTAACAAGTTTATCTTATTTTTTTAAATATACAATAAAATCATTTAAATTAAATAATAAACTTTCTACAACATTTATTTTATGCTTGTAGAAGTTATTTGGTTTTATCTATTAATACATCTTGAGTTTTTTTTTTATGAATTATATATATATATATATATATATATATATATCAGAAGTTTGCCAATTTGCTCTGACCTAAGTGATACAATGAGTATTAATAATGTAAAATGTGTGTGTGTGGGAAAGAGTGTTTTGGTTATACTATATATATATATATATATATATATATATTATTTGAAAAGCTTTATTGATAATCTATATTTTTATTCTTTATTTAATAAGCATTGATTGCCAGTTTATATATGTATTTATTTATTTTTTACATACAAATTTTCATAAAAATTAGAATTTTTTAAAAATATAAAGTTAGAATAATCTATTTCATTTAAAAGTTAAAAAATCTAAAATTGTATATCATACTATTTTTAGTACATGTTAAAGTTAAGAAAATATATACAACTAGGCAGGACTGGTACTAGGCTAATAACTACCTGTAAGTTAGTATTTGGCTGCCCTTTATAAATCCTTAGCTACTAAATTATGAATTCCCAGTAGATTCATAACTTAGTCCCAATCCATAGATGATTATTATGCTTTAAGGACTTTTCTATATAATTAACTAGGGATAAAACTAGTGCAAAAAAAGCATATACATATTTTTATTGTTTATTAAAATGTATACCTTTAAAAAAAAACAGTAACAAAATGAACCCTTAAAGTGTACTTACTCTTTTTGCTTTCTTATTTGCCAGTTCATCATTAATCTCTGACAATTGTAAACTTTTATATAATGTTTCTTTGATTGAATATATTTCGATCTAATGCAGTAGAGAGATAATAGAATTTTGTATGAAAATTCTACATTATTACTTCCCTTTTACCTACTATTACAAATTTGTTTGGATTTTTTTTTTAAATGGCTGAAAAATTTTTGAGTGAAAATTTCTTTTAATGACTCAGTAGACTGAGTTATTTTAATGACTCTCAGTTGCAAACTATTCTCTTTTTAAATAACAAAATAATGTCAAGAAAAATTCATTACACTAACATAAGTTTATGACAACAATTACTCCCATTTGTAGGAAGGCAGGGAGATAAAAAACAAATTTTCTCATTAAATATTTTTAGTAAAATTCTCATTTAAAATAAAAAAAACTTCAGTTTGCATATTAAAATTATTTAATCTATTGCCTGCTTGTTCGCATGCATGCTTTGCATACCTACTATCCCCAGCTCTGTAACTACGCAGTTTTTTTCAATGTAACACACTTAACTTTTAATGGTTTTCATTTGATTAATTTATGTAAACAGTAGTGTTAGGTATATTACCAAAATAAATTTGTTTATTAAAGTTATTTTCAACAATAGTAGTTAAAAATTGTTTTCAGAAATTTTCTAATTTGAAAAGTAAAATTGAAGTTACTGTTAGTTATGGGAAAGTTTCCTTTGGAGGTATTAAAATATTCTTGTTTACATTATTATAAAAATGCTACTGTATGTTGTATTTTGAGGAAATTTTACATTTAAATTGTAAAGATTTTATTTTCTGCTGTGACAATATGATAATTATTGCTATAATGTAGCCCTCAGTCGTAGTATATTATGATGGAAGAAAAGATATTGAATGTTTTAATTATGTTTCAGTCCAAAATTTAAATGAAAATCAAATGTGATTTATCTCTAAACCTTAGTTTATCCATTTATATAAGGCTGAAAAAGTATATATAGTTTTTCCTTAAATTTTGTAATATGTAAATGTTGTAAACTGAAGCATATGATGGGGAGGGTGGATTATTATCATGGCCAGTTAGTTTGATAAAGTAAGAGACTGTTTAAATGACAAAGGATATTTATTGATGCAGAATCAGTTGGAATGGTACCTTCTTCATTCTCTTCATTTTACAATCTCCTTGACAGTTTAACAATGGGAAAAAATATCTGAAAAATTGGTGTGACAGCATGCATTCTCTATTTGTTCAGAATTTTCTAAATTAGGTACTATAGCATTATAAAGTTTTAATTGGTTAAACCTTGCCTGAGGACATGAACTGTAGATCCAGTGGTTCTCATAGGGGTCAAAATAGGGCAGATCAAAAACATGAAGGGTTTTTGTTTTTATTCATAATTTTTAACATGAGAATTTTCTCGAGCCGTAATGCTGCTTTTTGCTAGGAATTTATTTCAGTACATTTGAGGTATTAAATTACAGGTTATGTTTCGACAGTATACTTAAGTGATTGTCTTCAGGGTTATATTCAAATTGTACGTTTATTAATATGTATATGTTAGTATTTATCTTTCTGTTTATCTACTTCTAATGTTGAATATTTTTGATTTCCAAACAAATATTTTTTATGTAAATGCTGTATTTTGTATTTTTGAATAAAAACTACAGGGAATGTTTAGAGATTTACTAATTTTGTTTAAAGCACTATAAGGCATTAAAATTTGTTTTTATCCATGGTATTTTAAATGTATGTTACTGAATTTATATATTTATATTTTTATTACATTTTCTTATGTTGTAAAGATAGTTTTATAATAGGGTTGGCACGTTTTTGCCAAAGGTGGGAAAAAACCGGTAAAAACCGTCCTGGCAAAAATACACTTTTGCCACTTTTTATCAAATGGCAAAAATAGATATGTTTTATTTACGGGGATTTAACTATTTTAACTTTTACTAATTTTAACTCTAAAGATACATGTTTTTTTAACATAGAATATTCAATGTGTCATTGAAACAGTAATCTAAATCTAAAGTTATACCTAGAGATACAAAAAAAAAAAGATAAAATGAAGATTGATTTTGCAAATTTTTATATGCAATGTTGTTTTTAATGTAATTATTAGCTTATTTCCCCTACAAACTGTAGGTTTAAGCATTTTTAGTATTTAATATATATATATATATATATTATGTGTATATATACACATTACAATTAAAGACAACGTTACTATATTAAATTAATAAATAAAGAAAACATTTTTTATCCATGTAATATCATATAAATTCATTTACAAAAATAGAATATTGTATTTTGATTGCTAACGTCAATGAAAATTATTTTAAATTGTTTAAATTGTCAAATTGATACTAATGAAATACCTAATTAATATTCTGATTTAAGTCTCAATTGTATTATGTACAAAATTATTTATTTTGTCATTTATTAATTATTAGTTATTTTGTACATTTTTAAAATCCAGCCAATTTTTTCTAGATTTTGCCATTTTTGCCAGTTTTTACCAGTTTTTTTCCAGTTTTTGCCACTGTCCTGACAAAAATACCATTTTGTCAGCAGAATGACCAACCTGCTTTATGAGAATAAAGTAGCAATTTTTCATTAATGCAGTTTTTCTTTGAAGTATATTCTGCATTCTCTGGTTATGTATTTATTTTGCATTTACTAAATATTGCTAAACACTGGCAGTTTAGAAGAATCTATTGCAAATTATACACCATGTTTATTATCAACTATTCTAACTCTTAAAACTAGTGATGAGATGTATACTGAATTTTGTCAAATAATGAGTACTGAATATTTTGCCAAATACCAAATATGTGATTTTAATTTAAATTGTTATAATTCTATTATTCGCTAATTTATTGTAGGAAAATTTAACTACATTGTGTCTTATGTGAATGTATCGACATAAAGTATGATTATCATTTTATCACAAAGTTTAATTAATAATGAAATTTAACTATTATTTTTGCAGAAATAACTTTTAAGGTTTGGAATCAAATTTTTTACAAAATGACAACACAAATTCTAGAGCAAATATAGTTTATTTATGCTTTAAGTAGTCAAAAAAGAACATGGTATTTATGCAAATTTTAATATCTATTTATTTTTATTAATAACCTTTCTATTTATAGTAGAAATTTTTTTTCTTTTAATCACAATGACTATTTTTTATTTCTAATTTTTTTTTCTGCGCAATATTGATATGTTCTGCTGAATCAAATATTTGGTCAGATTGCTACATACACAAACTTATGTGTATGAAAATTATTAAAATTTTTTTCTGAAGTAATCGTTAGCACTATTTTCTTTCACTAATAAACAATTTACGCTTCAATATTGACATCAAATTTGAGATTTTTAAATTGAATAAAATATTTTTTGTGTTTGTGACAGAACTTTATAATTTAACCCTTAATTTGGCTAAGTCCGCTACACCGGACATGTATATTTATAACTACTATATAACATAATTGTCAGTGTTCACCACAGCAGACATTAATTATCTCAAAAATGGAAAATGATATATTTTTTTGTTTATTTTACAGAGATCCTAATGTCTATACAGACATGGGGAAAATAACAGAAATTAAAATTAAAAAATATTTGAAAAACATTTTGTCAAATTAAGGGTTAATATATATGTTTCAAAGGTTTGTTATAGTATTTTGGATGTCTGTGTTTAGAGACAGCACTAATATGAAAAGTTAGGTTTATTTTATTTTTATTATTTTAGTGTTGGAATTATACTATGAAACTTTAAGCATAATTTTTTTCCCTATACACTTTATAAAAAAATCTTTGAAATCTTCCATCTCACAAATATTTCTCCATGCATAATAAATTTTAAAAGTTTTAAATATAAAAAATGTTAAAAATCATATTAAAAAAATCAATGGATATTAAAGATGTTATTGACTTATTGCTAAAAATGGAATGATGCTTTTTTTGTTTTCACCTTTTAAATAAGTTGCCAACAACTGGAGTATATTGAATCATACATATTTAAGATAATTCATTTGTCTGTTTGTAAAAAAAAAAAAAAAATTAAACTTTTTATGTTGTAAAGTTTTTTAAAAATTTATACACAGATTTTCACATTATTATCCCCTCCCTCTAAAAAATCAATTTCACAGAAAATGCTCTTTTCTGTAAAGTACATTATTATCACCTTTTTTTTAGGTGTGTGTGTGAGAGAAAGATTGGGTAAATTTTAGAATACATAATTTTAGGGAGGTCATAAAAATTGTTACCAGTCTTTTGATTTCAATATTTCAGACCATTGTTAATATATTTATATATTGTCTTTCTTCATTTTGATTTCATTGGAAGGATTTTGGGGTGAGGGATTTTGTGGTTATTTTATGTTTGTATAGCTCTAAAGCACTGATTGCATTTCAGTATATGAATAGTAAGTTAACAGTTCCAATGCATGGTTCATTGTTTTAATATGTGTAGCCATTTCATTGTCGCACTTTTTTTTTCTTTTCTTGTCGCTGCAGAGAACAACGCCTACATGAGACGAAAGAGAGTATTCGATGTCTCTTTCAGAATGTTTATTGTTTCGTTGGCGATAAGAATTGAGATAAATATAAGGGAGGCAATATTTTTCATTTCTTTTTTTTTTCTTTTCCCCCCCAACTCCCCGCGTCTTTTTTTCTCTTCGTTATCAGCTGTGTGAGCTGCCGTGTGATTAAAAACTGAGATCTGTGTTCACAATGACTGTGGCGTGTGTACTATCCGAAATATTTACTTTCAAGGCGATTAGAAAAGTTGGTTTGAAGATAGTTTCGTCGCCAACAGGGCGGTGGGTTGACATTTCTGTTGACGATCGGTTTCTTGAGTGAGAAAACTATTTGCAATGTGTTTAATAGGCGAATGAATATTTGAAGATTAGCATATGGATAAGTGAATCTTTGCTATGTGTTAAAGGTAATACTTATTTTGCATTATATCCCCCCCCCTTTTTTTTAAGATCTTTCGTAGAAATCCTTTTAAACTATATTTAGGCATAATTAAAGGCATACAAATTTTATTGAAATTTATTTACTCTCATGACTTGATGTCTGTATTGAAATTTAAAGATAAATATCGTACGAAACAGATTAAATCAAAAGGTCCGGGTGGTAGGTAGATGGAGGTCTGCTCAGTAGGTTTTTGCCGCCATAAGGCATTTGCCATTTTTGTCCCTTTCAAAATATTATAAAGACATAATTTTATGGGGTGTGGAGAATACTAAGCTGTAAAGATAGTTTTCCCCCGAAATTAAAATTTTTTTACTGATTAGAAAGCACTTGCTGTTTATCATCCTATAATAAAAACCGGCAAAGGACGAAATTTGCGGATCCAAAAATGTTTTTATATGCGTAAATTGTTGTGCACTTGTTGAGACTTAAGAGTTGCAGAGAGTAGTACGGTATATACTAATTTAGACGGCTATGCCTTGTATCAAACTGTAGCACCTAAGAAGCGTGATGCATTGTGCTGTAGGTTATCCAGCTATTGCGCAAAGTATTTGTTGTGGCCTTTTTCTTTTTTATTTTTGCTGATTTGGATGTTTGCTAGTTTCTTATGTTAATTCAACTGTGGTGTTGTTGGCATTTCCTTTCAACGCTGTCACTGAATCCGTTGACAGCTTCGTTTGCATCATAATTTGGAAATGTAACTGAGAAGCTTAAGATTTGAAATAAAATCAGAAATGGAAGTAATATTTTACTTCTTCTGGGATAATGTCTTTAAAATTGCATCATGATTTTGAATTCTTAGCGTAGTGTCAGTGGGGTTTATATACAGCTTTCGCTTTGGTAAAATCATTCGGTGTGAATTAATTCAGCATATATATAATAATGGCGATCTATGTAGTTACCGGTATTCTTAAAATTCCCTTTTTTTTGTGTCTAAATTTGATCAAGATTGAAAATATTGTATGGTATTTCTTCCGTTTCACCCACTTGATATTAAATTCATAAGTATACCGTATCATTTTTCTCCGAATGGTAAGATACATTGATATGGATTGAAAAGTTTAAGAACGTGATTAGTTTTTAGAGTTTTAATGTGAAGTATTCCTTCAAACAACCAACAAACATCTGTTTCTTCATAAGGCTTGGTTTTCTCCTTTTACAGAGTAAGTTGACGACCTATATGGTGCTCCTATAATAAAATGGCCAACAATGGCCGCGGCATTATATATAAGCGAATATCTAAATATGCAAGTGCAATAAAATTTCAGTGAAATATTCACATAAACTAGTTTATTCAATCCAGTAGTAATAAGGTTAGGCTGAGAAAAATAAAGAGACAGTTTTTGAAACTCTCCCATTACTAATTTAATAGCTCAGGTCGCTGATCCTGCAATGATTCTGGGGGATTCCACTATCAAAAATGTATAAATCCTAATCCAATAATGTCCAGTATTGAATTCAATAATTAAACTTGATTTTATGTGCTTCCATTTAAGTGATTAATTTCTTGGTGAATAATTCAGATATTCAAAATTTAGACCTCTTTAATATTGAGGGTTAGGCGGAATTTAAGAGGTTAGTAATAAATCGGTAAATACAAAAAAAAAAAAAAAATAATATATATATATATATATATATATATATATATATATATATATATATATATATTGATTTTATGTTTTCCAAATAAAAATATGTTTATTTTATTTATTTTCAATCAATATTAAACTTTTCTCTTGCATATATTTATATTTAAACCGGCCAAATTCGATGGGAAATCTCACGATTGAAGAAGCAATTTGCACCCGCCATACTTTGACGTGCGAATTTTTAGTGTGTATAAGTGAAATAAAAAAAGGAAGCAAGCGGGAATGTGTATCAGGAGTGATTGTGCACCAGGGACACCCTGGAATTCCGGATTTTATCAATTATTCTTCTGGATTTGGAAATAATTATTCCATATGGGTTGAAATTTTCCACCGTAATAGTTTGATTTCAAAGAAGTCAATTTTTTTAAATAAATAAAAAAAAAGGCTTTTTGTCAAACTTTCGTTATTGCTTGTTTCGTGTTTTAGCTGTAGAAAGCGGGTTTTCTACTAACGGTCAGCATTTCCGGTCATCGTGAGAAGCAGAAGAGGTGATCCGCTGAACTATGAGCTTTGACCTTGGAACGGATGTTGGTTGATAAGCGTAGCGACGGCACATTCTCGCGACTCGTGTATGCCTGTATTAAATCTAAAGGCTCCTCCATACTATGGTCCACTGCAAGCCATTACCACCGTCTTGAGGTATGGCTTATCGTGGTCGATGGGGGCAGACGATAAAATAGCCTTAGCGGACGATGGCCTCGGAGGCGGTTTTTCTCCAAAGATCAAAGCAGCCGGATGCGCAACTAAAGTGCGCAGTAGACCCTATGGACGAATCCACGCTCTCGCCTCATTTAGTGGCCCAGCGTGTGGATGAAACCGGTGAACCATCGTTCAAGGTCACCATCAGGAAGTGGTGAACAATTGACCATAGTGTGAAGGCTACATAATATTAGTAATATGCAATTTTTTGTTATATGCAAATAACTTTTTTAGTTCAGGGTTTTTGATTACGAATGATATAAATTTCAGAGTTTTTTACATAGAGGCACAATATAGAGGAGGAAAAATATCTCGGAGTACAGCAGGTAATACCGTCACCACATTTTTCAGGATTTTTTGTAAGGTATGACAACTATACCGCCTGTCTGAAAAGATAAATAGTGCTAATTCGAAGCCTCTGTTGTGAAAAACTAAAAGTTTCAAACTGTCGTGGGGGGAAAAGAAAATCAAATTGGGGGGAGGTGTTATAATGGAAAGTGGTCATATTCCAGTAGACCAAATTTGATATACCGGACAGTGACATGGCTTCATATGAGATGGGCTAAGAAGAGAGAATGAAGCCATATCGAATGAGACGCGGGGGGCAAGGGGTTAGGGATCATAAAGTCGGAGATATTGAATATCTGTGTGAATATAAAAGAAGTATTAATTTGCTACGGTGCATATTTTATCTCCTTTTTGCTGATGAGACCTTCATCCCCCATCCCCCAAAATCGACAGTCTAGCTTGTCCATGCATTTCTAATCTTCTATAATGTGTTAGGTTAGACCTGGAGTCGCCAGACCTCGCCTCTGCAGACTTCCTCGAAATATTGTATAAATAGCGTTTGTACATATAAATGACTCTAACACCTTCCGTTGTCTTGTTTCATCGACAATTTGGCTCTTCTCTCTCGATAGTCTGACGACCGGTGGGTTAGACAGTGGCTGAATGGTTAGGGAAGAGAAATTTATTACTGATGACGGAGGCTGGAATTTTATAGAACTCGCACAGATATCGTATATCTTCTAATATATTAGTCTTGATCTAATGAATCGCCTTGATGTTAAAGTAGTGATCATTCTTATTTTATTCGTTAACATTATATTGGTTATGATAAATATTTAATATTATATTGGTTTAATTGTATCTCCGATCTTTGGTCATTTCGCAGGTGTGTGTCTATTGTGTAAAAATGACACATTTAAAAGTTATTGTGTAAAAACTTCTTGTGTTAAAAAAACTTATTCAATTTCTAGTTCCGTTTTACAAAAAGGTCAAGTTTCACGGAGGGATCCCCCACCTCACTTCTTATCTGAAAATTAATGCATCAGTTCTTAGATACATAATGTATGCAGGCCAAGAAATTTCCGTTTAAAAGGTTCAAGCCACATTAAAATCTTTACTGACCACTATTTTATGAAAAATATTAACAATATTTAAATTAAGAGAAGTAGTACAGGACGTCACAAAAAACGGGAATTTCTGACATGTGTAGTGGCAGCACTGCGGGATAGTGACAATGAGCAAGTAAACACTTTGCCATTTTAGTAACCACGGATTAGTGGAACGGGCAACAGCGTGCGTTCGTCATAAAAATGTAAACAGTAATAGTTTGGAAGGTGCGCAGAGGGAATTCGGACATTTTTACAACTTAGGACGTCATTGTGCTCCCCCCCCAAAAAAAAATGCCATAAATAGTTTGATTAATAATTTCTGCCCTCAAGAAGAAACCAACATCACAACCAAGAAGTGCTCGTACTCAGCAGAGCATTGAAGCTGTACGCAATTCTGTTTTATGGAGCCCCGGCTTTCAATTCGTTAGCAAGAAACTACGGCTGAAATATCCCGGGAGAGTGTTCGCAGGATTCTTCTTTTAGATTTGAAATTTCATAAATACAAGTTGCAGATAGGGTGGATAAAATCATATACTGCACAGCAATCAGTTTAAGCTGTGCGAGAACTGTTCCTGGTTGCTTAGATCGCCAGAACTGCGATTTTTTTCTTGTGGGGTTATTTGAAAAGTAGTCTACATGACTCAACCAGAAACTCTGATGAGTTGAAACAGAGAATTCAGGATGAAATTCACAGTATTCCAATTAAGATATTGCAGCGGTCAATGAGGAATTTCAACAGCAGATTTCAAGAATATAATAGCACAGGAGGATGGCATATAAAGGACGTAGTTTTTAAAAAACGATAAATTCCATTAATGTTCCTTAAGTCGCAAATTTTTAGGTTTTAATTACTATCAGTAAAGTGCTTTACTTCCATCACTGGATTTTACTGGATTGTTAAAAAGTTCCTTTTTTTGCGTCACCCTGTATAAAGCACATATTCGTGAACGAAACCGTAACAGAACTTAGAAATTGAAAAAAATTGAAACGTATATATTGCAAATAATTAATAATAATAATAATAACGACAACTTAGGTTTCCAGAAGGTGTCAATGGTGTTCCAGAAATTATCACATACCACTGAATAGTCATGCAAGAAAGTTTTTCCGGGTCTTTAGCACTTTATGTATGTGTAGCACTTCTCTCTGGACTGAAATAAGACTTGGTAAATTGTAGATGTTGGGTGAAAATGACGGTGCCGTGTGTCCATTAATGGCAATTTTTGTTGCTGAAAATGGAAGATAAGTGCAGTAGTTTGATTTCAAAACACTCCTGAGCATCACTGGAAGATAATCTGAGCGTATGTATTTTGATTTGAAATACAACATTTTATAAAAGATGAAACTCACTCGCCAGCCGTAAATACTTGGTCGCCAATGGTGAATTGGCGAGCGTAAATTTCGTGTCCTGATATATGTATATAGTAATCCTTGTGAGGTTTTAAAACTCGATATCCTCCTTCGCTACGCCACTGTTATCTAATGCTGGTTGTAAAACTTGCTAATATCCATGTTTCGGAATAACTTATCGGTAGTTTCAAAATGTTGCGTACATAAGTTTAAATAAAGATTCATAAGTTTAATGTAATTTCTAATTAAAGAGCTTTCATAAAATTCAACAAGCTTTCATTTTATGACTTTGGACGTTCATCATGATCAATCTCTAGTTAAATATCTACTATTTGATTCATTCGTACGCGTAATCCAGTTGGACAAGAGGCCCCCATAGAGGGTACGCGAAAAGAAAATGGTAATGGGGGCACCCAGGTGAAAAAGGAACAAAAGGATTAAAAGTTATTCTAAAAAGAGATAGGGGTTTTTACTAATATTATCAACTGTAATATTGAGCTCCCTATCTATAAAATCTTCAATGAAAGAGGAGTTACATCCGTTTTGGTTCGTTGGTTTAGGGCGCTACGATCTACTACCGTTTGTGCTACACGAGGGCCAATGTGACCGGGTCCTATTGCTTAAAGCCGATTCCCATAGTTAGTAAGTGCTTTAAAACTGCCTGTATTTTCTGTTTTAATTAATGTGAAAATGCTTTTCTGTATTATGAAATTAGTGAAAATGCTTTGCACAGACTTCCTTCCTCCCTTCCGTGTAATGAGGAATTTTCACGTTTTCTAATTTTGATTTTAAACGATAGAAGACAAAAAAGTAAGCAGGACAGTAGCTATTTTTTTTTCATTTGGGGGCCTAATGAGTGATTTCTAATGGGTTTTATAGCGGACTCTTTAACGTCTCTCAAAAACGCTACTTTATCTCCGCCGAGTTTGTGACGTCATCGTTCATGTAAACACCGAGCTCCTATGCTGTTTACATGTTAAAAGGCGACTTTTAAATTTGTTTTTTGTGTAAAGTATCGCATATAATAGCATTTTTTTGTTATGTCTGGCATTAAAAAATCATACTCTAAATATTGTATTGTGCCACTCTGTAAAAATACAACAACTAATTGCAATGAGAAGATATTTTTCAGCGTCCCAAAAGACCCACATACACGTAAAATCTGGACAACTGAGATGAAAAGGAATGAGAAATTAAACCTCAAATTATCATATAAATCATCTCTATGGGTTTGTGAAGACCATTTTTCGGTAAATAAATGGTTGCATTTGTTTAAATATTACTATTTTAGAACAATTAAAGTATATAAAATACATCTATACCTTTAAAAGGATTGTTGATTAACCACTGCTATTTAACTTTTAAAACTGCTAATTTTCGAGTATTATCACAGAGTTCAAGTACAATAAATATTTTATAAAGCATATAAATATCGAAAAACATATAAATATCTAAAGCATATAATTATCTAATAAATAACTCGGGGGAGGGGAAAGTTATGTATTTTCAAGGTATTATAAATATTTTCTTCAGAGATGCATACTTTCTTATGTATCAAATGTAACAGTGAAAGTTTTCGATTAAATTGGTGACTAATTTGAAAAAAAAAGTATAATATTTTTAAAATACTTAATAATTATATTACTTTAAAAATTAAATTTAATTTGAGAAATTTTATACATTTTTTAATTTGACATTAATATTAAAGGCAATAAAATTGTATTGCTATTTAAAAATGTATAAATAATTAAGTAAAGCCATTTAAAGATTTTAAATTTCTTTTCATCATATTTAAAATATCTAAGAATTTATTTTGTTTTGGTTTGGTTTTGGAATGCTACGGTCTACTTTTTGCAACACGAAGGCTAATGAGACCGGTCTCACAAAAAATACCTCCTCTAATTTTTATTTTAATATTACATCCGTCTCTATTTATAAAAAACGAGGCAACTACAAATGTGTATGTATATGATATATGTATATTTATTTGACTTGTTTGTGTTTACAAACAAAAGAGCTGTGTTTAGCATGAATAAAGTATTAATACATGTTAAGTAAAATTGGAAAAAAAAAATATAAATGATTTTACACACCTTTGGGTTTTAATTCCTCGTATTTCTGCTCCCATAAAATCCGGGTTTTTTGCCAAGAAAGAAAACATTGACATGCTGTCAATTTTCGGGAGGTTGTCTGATTGGTAAATCCAGGTAGAAGAGACATTTATGACAAATTGAGATAACTAAGCTATCTAGATCGATAAAATGAACCTTCAGGTTTAAATAAAAATAAATTTTGATAGCTAGAAAATTTCAAGAACTTGCAAAAACAAAATCGGAAAATAGTGCGCGCTTAAAAGCAATACAAAAATATTGGTCTGCATGAACGATGACATCACAACCAATCACGGAGCTTTTTGATGTCACGTGATTTTCGCTTAACTTTAAAATTAATTTTTTAAATGATGGACCCAGTTTTTTACATTTTTGAGAACATTTTTGGAATCTACGAGTCTGAAATTACCAGAAAAACACTAAGTTGTTCGAATCCCCCACATGTGCAAATTCCTCATTATTGACATATATTTTTAAATTAGTATTAATACCAAAACAATTTGATAATAAATTTCAATTTATTTTCATTATATATGTTTATTGCAAATATTTTATAAATATATATATATATATATATATATATATATATATATATATATATATACACACATACATACATACATACATACATACATACATACATACACACATACATATATCCCTGGCCTGAAATATTTTTATGTTTTTTCTATCCATAAACTCTCTACTCTCTAGTTATTGTGCTATGAACTCACGGATCCACCCTTCTATCTCTTTACTGTGGTATTTGTTTATTTTTCGCTCGTTGCCATTTTTGTGCTTACTGATAAAAACCTCTGGATTGAAGGGCTTGCCCCATATGGTCCAGTTGCTCCATCGCCTTCAAAGCCTTATTGCATATTAGGGTTGGCATGTTTTTACCACCGGTTGAAAAAACCATGGAAAGAAAACGGTAAAAACCGTCCTGTCAAAAGTACATTTTTGCCACTTTTTGCCAAGTGGCAAAAATGGATGTTTTATTTACGGGGATGTAACTATTTTAACTTTTATTAATTTTAACTAATCTAAAAGTATATAATGTTTTTTTTTTAACATAGAATATTCAATGTGTTATTGGAACAGTAATCTAAATTTAAAGTTATACTACCTAGAGATATAAAAAAAAGATAAAATGAAGATTGATTTTGCAAGTTTTTATGTGCAGTGTTGTTTTTAATGTAATTATTAGCTTACTTCCCCTCAAACTGTAGGTTTAAATGTTTTTAGTACTTACAATATATATATCTTATATATGCATATATGCACATTACAATCAAAGACAACATTACTATATTAAATTGATAAAGAAAATATTTTTTATCAAAATATATTTATCAATATATATTTATTTACAAAAATGGAATAGTGTTTTTCATTTGCTAACATCAATGAAAATTATTTTAAATTGTTTAAATTGTCAAATTAATACTAATGAAATATTTAATTAATATTCTGATTTAAGTGTCAATTGTATTTTGTACAAAATTATTTATTATTTTGTTATTTATTAAATATTAATTATTTTGTACGTTTTTAAAATCCAGCCAATATTTCTAGATTTTGCCATTTTTGCCGGTTTTTACCAGGTTTTTTCCAGTTTTTGCCCCTGTACTTGCAAAAATACCATTTTGCCGGCAAAATGACCAACCCTATTGCAAATATGCGTTTTCAAATGATTATTACAATCTTAATGATTAATGGGTAACCGATTCCATAGATAATTCAAATGTTCGCTTGTGAAATGAAAGTATGGAATATTTAAATGTTAATTGCATGTTTATTACTCATATAAAACAATTTCAATTTAATTAGTAGAGAACATCAACATAATTTATTATTAACTTACTAACAGTTTAGATTCACGTAAATGTATTTGCAATTTTGAACACTCATTCAAAATTATTTATATACATAGTTAGAATTTCGCTGTGGCGTCCCGCTATTTTATCTTCAAATTGTAGCAATATTTTATATTTTAATTATGAAGCACAAAGATTCAAATTATTCATAAGAAATCAAATACTATTAAATTCTCAAACCAGGGTTGGCATGATTTAAATCATTTTTTTTTTCACTTCTTTTAAAATCTATATTCCAAAGACAGGAGAATTGGGAATCAGTTAGCACAGTAATACGAATCCCCTATATAATAATAGCCTAAGGTGTCTGTCCGCGCAATTATGAAGCGGTTGTACCTGAAATGGATACAGGCATCCATATTGAATTTTTTATGAGTTAGGGTTAGCAAAATTCAAAGCGAGTTCGAAACCCACCCCATCCACCCTTTGCGAGCGTTTAATGCTATTATTTCAAGTCTTATTCTCCCTCTTATTCTATACTAAATTCATTCTTGATATGAATTTAGTATAGAATAAGAGGGTGGAGCGTAATATTTAAACTGGACTGTGTTTACTCGTTCCTCATATACTCTAATTAGTTCCTTCATCAGGTGTAGGCCTAGCACGTTCGGAAGAGGGTCTGCCCATTTGATCAGCGTATTTCTAGGGTTGACAGTTCCGTCCCCGACTCAGCCAAATTTTTCTAAATGTCTAATTAATATTTTCTGCTTTTTCTTTTAAATTCTTATTCCTAAAGTTGCTTTATTATTTTCAAAATTGTCTTATTATTTTTTCAACTTTTTATGAATTAAACTTTCTTCTCGTAATGTAATAATAGCCTATGTTATCTGTCTATCTGTCCTCGAATTTATGAAGCCGTTGGAAGTGGTATGGATAGAGCATCCGTATTGCATTTTTGATGAGTTAAAATTAGCAAAATTCAAAGCGAGTAAAGTTTATTTTTTCCTAAACTATAGATACGATTCTAAATTAAATTGGTATGAATAAGCGTCGTATCACAGCGAAAAATACTGTCATATTTAAAACGTTCGAAATCCACCTCGTTCCCCTTTCCCAGCGTTTAATGCCATTATATCAAGCCCTATTTTAGGAGCAGGCTATTAAATTTATCAATTTCTCACATAATAAATAGGTAAAAATAACAAATTTTTCTAGCATTTTGACGTCATTCCTTTAACTATCTCATTTAATCATTTATTTTAGATTATTTAAATATCTTCTGTATTATTCTCAAACTTAGATATTACCTAAATAATTTTCTTTTATATTTGGCTTAAATAATAGATTAGGTACATATGTGATAATTTTAATCGATTATTTTTGTAGAACGATAATTTTCAGCCAAAAAACAAACCATTTTTTTTTACCTGCCTCATAGAGTACTTTACAATTCTGGAAAATTAAAAATTTTACTGATCCCGTCATATGAAGGGCTATATGCTTGTAAGTAAATAAGTGTAAATAGATAGCATGTGCTTTCCAAAAATTTAGGGGTTGTTATCAGAAAGTATGTAGTAGGGGTAGTAGAATGAATGATTATGACTGGTGTAATTCATTTTATGTAATGGGAGGTAAACAGTATTACAGAAATTAAAACCTAGTTTGTCTACCAAATAACAGCCGTGGCTTCATCTGCTGATATGGAAAGACAGTTTTTTTCTTTTGGTATTGTTCATTCTAGCCTTCACAACCAATTAAGAGTGGATAAAGCATTAAAGCTAGTGTTTTTATTGGAACAATTAAATCCATAATTCGGTGCTTAAAAATATTGAAATGTGATTTGTTTTTTTAAATAAAAAGTTTGCATTAAAAGAATATTTATTTTGTTCTTTAAATTTACATCTTATTTAGTTTGCATAATCCAGTTACAAAATAATGGAATGTATTTAGATTAAAATTTATATATTTAATTTTAGGTAATCAGTGTGTAGGATTACTAGATAGATAAGGTGTTACTTCTTATAACAAACTATTCTATGTATATTGCAATAAATAAATAAATAAATAAATAAAAACAATTAAAATTAGTATTCAGAAAAAAATCAAAGAAATCCAATTTAAATAAAAAAAATCTGATTTATATCAAATAAATCTGATTTAAAAAAATTTTTTTTTAAAAAGTCATGATTTTTTTCCAACCGTATTTCAAACATTTAATATTCAATATTCATAATGTAAAGATAACTAAGCATATTTCTTGTTTCATATTGGTGAAAAAACTTTTATATAATAACAATTCAAATTATTATTTCCAGGTATGTCAAAAGAACAATAGCTTTATGATTAGGTAATTCTTTGAATTAGAATTCGAATTTCATTTAAAATTTCTGATCTTGGTGATCAACTGCTTTCCACTTAAAAAAACAAACAAAAACAATTTTATGATCAGGGCAATCAAAGTTCTTTACCTTTACTTCTCAATTTTGTAAAAATAATAACAAAAGATTAAAAATACTTAGCTTTGAATTTGTAGCTATTCTATTCTTTACTTTAGGTTTCTAGTCCCAACGATTGGAACTGCACTTTTCCCAGAATCTATTCAAAATATAATTTTCTTTTCATTGTTATTAGTTCTAATTATCAATCTAACGCTTCTGCAAATGCAGGCGTAATTTGATGTTTTCAATATTTCAAATGTTACTTACATTTTTTTTTTAATATAACGAAGTCAAATTTAAAGGGACAGTTCTCCTTTTAAATATAGGCATTGTTTTTTGTTTTTTTTCTACTAGCTTCAAAATTGAAATTGCTATTGAATCATTTAATTTTATTTTCTCAATGAATAGTAGTTAAATATCCTGATGGTTATACTTTACTAAATTCGGTTTGGGAAAAAACATAATTGTTATATTCGATTGTTATGTGCGGCCGAATGGTTAGGGTGCTGGCTTTACCATGGCATGGATGTTAGCCGTTAGGAATCGGCTTAAAGCAGTAGGTCCCGGTCTCATTAGTCCTACTGTTGCAAAAATTAGACCGTAGCGTTCCAAAACCAACCCAAATCAATCGATTGTTATGTGCATGTTGTAAGTTTTTTTTTTATAAATGGCTTTTCCCATTTTTTTTTTTTTTTAAATAGCAAGACTCGTTTTTAAAATTTCTTAAAGATTTTCTTAAATATTTAGAATGAAACTGCATGGAATAAACTGTAAAATTTATGGGTAAATTGTTAAAAAAATATTAAAGCAAGAGGATTTGTTGAAGACTCAAATTTTTTGTTTGTTGATGTGTTTTTAAAATTGCATAAAATTTATTTTATTGATGTCAGTTGCTTGAAATGTTTCCTAGATGCTTTAATTTTATGTTTTTTTTCTTTTAAATAAATAAAAACTTTAAATGACTTTTTTCATGACCTGTTTTTCTAGTTTCCCATTTTTAAAATTTTTAAGGCTTTATTTCTGTTTGAGATAGATTTTATATTTTTTGTCCCTGTTCTTAATTATACTCGTAATAAATATGTGCATGGATTTAGACTTCAGATGTTTAGTTTGTATTTTATAAATAAAATTATATGAAGTGTTAGATTTCACAGTTTTACGCTATATATATATGTGTATATATATATATATATATATATATATATATATATCAACAAAAAAGTTATATCGACTGTGATATTAAATGTGTCTAAAAATCCATTGCAGTATTGTGAAATATATTTAGTAAATCTTCGAAAAAAAAAATTCGAGGAAAATTAAAAATTTTTTTATCCTTTTAAAATTTTAATTAAATGTGCAGTTTAAAACAATTTTTTCCCAAAGATACTTTTAGTTTAATATTGATTTATTTACAATTGATATATGATGTAAATATTGATTTATTACAATTTTTATCGAATTTTTTTTTTAATTAAAAATTGTTGAAAAGGCTGGACAGTTTCGTACTTCTAAAAAAGTTAGTTATTTCGTATATTTGGGTCACAAATATTTTAGCCCTGCGAAAATTGCGAAATCTGTAAACATTCAAGAGCTAGGTTTTTTAGTTTAATCAAAATGCATTTGTACTTATTTATAAGTCTTAAAATGCAGTTATTGTACTGAAATAGTTTGAAATGGAAAATATATTTATGAATTAACACTAGATTTACGGACCGAATCAATTTGACTCCTTAAAAATTTGATCACTATATATATTTATATATAAAACTTTAATATTTTACAAAAACATACGTTGGTTTTTAGTTATGTAATACAATATATGTAAACTTTATTCCTCTTCCCCGCAGATCCCTTCATTTCGCAATCAAATGTAGTATACCTATTTTCACGGTTGTGAGCCAATTTGACTCATAGAATGTATATGAAAATAAATAAATACAGTAGTAAATATAATATAAAGTATAAAGTATATAAAGTATAGTATAAAGTAAATATAGAGAAGAAGTCGAGAACACTTTCATTCCAATGACAGAAATTCATGCTACTGACTCACGGAAGAATTGTCAAGTTCAACAATTATGCAAAAGAAACAGATGTAGAAACCATTGTGCTAAATGTAATAGAAATGTTTGCGGAAAATGTGTTTCAAGAAAAAGATTTTATATGTAAAAATTGTTTTCCATGAATTTTTTGATAATAAACATTTCATTTAAATTAATTTGGAACTATTTTCTTTGCAGAAAACTTCAATTTTCTTGTATGAGTCAAATTGGCTCACTTTAGTAAAAATAGGTATATGATCAACATCCGTAAATCTAGTGTTAATATAAAAATTTGGAAAAATATTACTCGCATGCTTTTTTACATTGTTCATTTTTCCCAAGTTTGTAAGTATGTACTCGTTCAACGATTATGGACTTTTAACTGTGACGCTAATTGTAATTTTTTGCAGATGGAAAAGTCAACCCTGGGGCCAAGAAAAGTTTTCCGGGCTCCTGCTCTGCGACGGGGGCGGGAAGTCATTCCTATATCAGACAGAGTAAGTCATTTATTTTTGGAAGTTTTACCCATTAATTAATAGATTTCGTTTCCAATAAAATACATCAAATAACTTATTATTTCTTGTAAATGATCGGTATATTGTTCGGTATAATCCACAGTTATGTTTGTCAAAGTTTTTCAGGGCACATAGTATCTTTCGAAATGAAAAATCTTCGATATAAAATAAAAAGTTATGTTTAGAAATATTTAAATAAAATCTTTAATAAGGGTCTATCTTTATAAAAATCACTTATCTAATATGCAGCAATGTTTTATGTATGGGTGTGTGTTTGTATACACACACACACACACATATATATACATTGTATATATATGCATATATATATGCATATATATATATATATATATATATATATATATATATATATATATATATATATATATATAAGCTAAATATGAGCTAATTAAACTAATGTATGAAAAGTTTATACAATACTATACCAAACAAGTTATGTAGATCAATATAAATTATACATTCAAATTAAAAAAAATATACACTATATCTTAACATTCATGATTACAGTAAGACAACGTTTAACGCGTGGAATACGTTCCATCAAAGTAGAGCGTAACACGAAACAGCGCTGAACGAGGCTATCTTAACATGTAAATAATGGGGTTAGGGGAAAATGGATAGAAAATTGGTTAGGTATTAAATTTAATGTTTCTTTTAATAAAGATAAAACCGAACATTTATTTCTTACAAAAATAAAAACAATATAAACGAATATATTTATAAAAATAAATAAAATTCTAAGTCAGTCAGATCATTCAGTCTATTCTGTGTTTCCAATTTTCAGCCTTTTTATCAAGAAGACATCTAATGTAGTTTGCGTTTTCCTTTTGCATTCTGTTAGAAGTTGTTGATAAGTGGATAAAACATCTATAACACCCCGTCTTGCTTTTGAACTCCTGTCAAAATTTGGATCCTTTTCAACAAATTGGTCCATAATTTCAGTTTTTTACAAACGCTATTGAAAGTTCTTTTTGCTCTTCGAAATCACTACTATCAATATTTTTGTTTTCTTCTTGCTCAGTTAATTCCTTGAACTCATCATTAGAAAGACTAGCTGCTGTTTCTTGAACTATTTCTTCGACGTCTTCCACATTTACCTCATCTTTTCTTGTTTTTAATTATCACCCATGATAAAAACTAAAGATCATAATATTTGTCACTGTATTAATCATTATAGTATTATATAAATTTATACTTACAATAATGTCAACAAATGTTTCAAATGATAAAAATGCGTCCGTACAGCACCACACCAAACAAGAAACACAACTACACTGTTTCGGATATGTAGCTCTGCCAGGAATTTCGGGGAATTCCCGGGTTGAAATAAAAGAGCGCTAAACGAAACAGCGTTAAGAGGGGTCTTACTGTATATGTACAAATGCAGCATGATCATTAATTCCAATGTTTGGTTTGATTAACTTTGGTTATTACCATGTTTATATTGAGGGTAAGGGGTATGCTCCCATAAAAACGCTGTAAACCCTAAATGGAATCCCATTTCTCCAACGGTATTAGCTCCGAACGATGGCCGAATGGTAGAGCGCTGTTCTTCAGAGCCAGAGTTCTCGGGTTCGAATCCCATTGATGGCATGGATGTTCGTAGCCGTTCGGAATCAGCTTTAAACAGTACGTCCCGGTCTTATTAGCCATCATGTGCAAAACAGTAGATCGTAGTGCTCCAAACCAAACCAGCGGTATTAGTAATTATAGCATCCATTCGAATTCTTTTTTCACTGTTATTTGACACATGGTTCATTTTTAATTTGAAGTTTTAGGTTTTGCTTTTATTCTTCCTTATATTTGTGGCATATGTATATTATATTATATTATGTGTATGTGTTACGTGTACACCGAGTGAAAAAATTAGAAATCTGTTTACCGTAAAATAGCTTTTCTAATTTACAAATTTCAAACAATTTTTTTGTATCTCAATTAAAAGTTAATTATCTTTTTTTTATTCTCTGAACCTCAATTGTAGTCATGTGAGCGATTTTTTTATATTATAGCATGACAGATATTAGTTTTTTTAAATGTTAGGTACCAGTTAAAAGTTTAGATGAACAGAATAAAACATATCTTGCTTCAATTTTATATAATCAGTTTCTAATAACAGGTTTCAAAGGCTGGTAAGTGAATTTCCTTTTTTCCTATTTATTTTTCTACATTATTGAAAAAAAAAATAATGTACTTGAAATGACAAAATCAAATATTTTTTTTCACAGCGAGAGCGTTATTATAGAACTTGTAAAAGAAAGATTATTCTGGAAAGAGCAAAAATTCTATTTTATGAATAATCGAAAAAAAAAATTCTGAGGAAGATTTTAAATCTTGATAGGTATTATGACCTCTTAAACTGAAAATGCCGTGCTATATTCTTGTTTATTTTTCTCGAAAATTTCTTTTTGCCGAATAAAAACAGATGAAACCTTAATTTGTACAAAAACTGTGATTAATTACTATTTTTTTTTTAATATTTAGTGTGTATGAATTAAAAACTTGTTTTATGTACTTTAAAAGACGAATCGTTATTTACCGAACTTTCCATAGTACGAAATTCACTTAGCCTTTATTTATCCTCTTAATCCAGAAACACACTGCAATCATGCCACGAGATCTTTTGTGCTATCACGTGAATTTCCATCACAGGATATTACGTCATAGATGAAACAGGAATTTTTTACTACTCAAAAATTTACAGTTTTGACCAAACGGACTATAGTTGGATAAGTTCATTTATAAAAGGAGCAGCTTTTTATTTTTATGTTGTTAAAGGATGCCTTCCCCGATATTTCATTTCCCGGTTAATCCGTTCCCCAATAATCGGGAATCTACCGTACTTGCTATCTTTCGACAGAATATTATTACCAATGTTTCATATTTTCGCATTTTTGACTGGAACGTGATTGGATTACTAGTTAGTCATAACCTTATATCCATTTTGACATTGGTACTGATCACAAGTTCTTGAAGGTCAAATGCGTAATTAATTCATCCATTCCTTCCATTTTTTGTCTCTGACGCCATCGGAAAAATTATGCAGTTTGTTGCAGTAGGACTTGTCTATACCAGTAAAGGGAAAAAAATAGAAAGTTATTCTCATGTATCTTATAAAGTTTAAAAAAATTTACTAGTGTCCAGAGGTGAATTAAGACTGGTTAGGCCCCAGGCACAGAAAAAAATATTGGACCTCATTTAAAAAGGAGGAATAAAATTATCAAGATAAAAATAAATACATTGTCAGATTTTTAAATAAATAAAACATATTAAGTATTATATTTTATTCCAATAAAATTTAATGATAATAGAAATTTCGGAAATTTTACTTAATTAAAATAGGATATTTAAATAATTTCTTTTATATTTGGTTTTGAATACTTATCAATTATCTCTTAAAGTTTCTTTTACTAAACTTCCGTTCCCCAATAATCGGGAATCTACCGTACTTGCTATCTTTCGACAGAATATTATTACCAATGTTTCATATTTTCGCATTTTTGACTGGAACGTGATTGGATTACTAGTTAGTCATAACCTTATATCCATTTTGACATTGGTACTGATCACAAGTTCTTGAAGGTCAAATGCGTAATTAATTCATCCATTCCTTCCATTTTTTGTCTCTGACGCCATCGGAAAAATTATGCAGTTTGTTGCAGTAGGACTTGTCTATACCAGTAAAGGGAAAAAAATAGAAAGTTATTCTCATGTATCTTATAAAGTTTAAAAAAAATTTACTAGTGTCCAGAGGTGAATTAAGACTGGTTAGGCCCCAGGCACAGAAAAAAATATTGGACCTCATTTAAAAAGGAGGAATAAAATTATCAAGATAAAAAAAAAAATACATTGTCAGATTTTTAAATAAATAAAACATTTTAAGTATTATATTTTATTCCAATAAAATTTAGTGATAATAGAAATTTCGGAAATTTTACTTAATTAAAATAGTATATTTAAATAATTTCTTTTATATTTGGTTTTGAATACTTATCAATTATCTCTTAAAGTTTCTATTACTAAACTATAAAAATTTTAGATGCTTCTCATAAAAAATGACGACATTACTAGTTTTAAAATATGATATTGGAAAAAAAATGTAAATTAGTAATATTTTTCTTCCAAAACATATTTAAATGAAAATTAAATTGTTTCAACTCTAATCAATGGGTTTATGAATGAATATATATTTTTTTCTCTAAATTTAGAATATGTCTGATATCAAGAGAATGAGTTATTAAATTTAATTTTAATAAAGTTACAGTTCGATATACCATCAAACTTGTTACAGTGCCAAAGTGTTATCCGAATGATTATATCGAGGTTCGAGTGCGATTTGTCTTAACCCTTTAACGGACAGTGGTTTCGGAGCGAAACCACCTGTTAAATTCTTTCTCTGCTTTTGAAAGACATAGGATGAACTTATAGGTTTTCTATGTTTATGCCATTTCCAACTCACAACAGAGTATAAGAGCTCTATACTTAATTTGAAATATATGTGGTTAAACTTACTTTACTTGGAAAAGTCAGTAATATGATTTTTTCACTTATAAACCCAAATAAATATCTATCCAAACAACACTTATAAATTGTTTGTTTGGTACAGTCTACTGTCTTTCAACACAAGGGTGAATAAGATCGAGACCTACAGCTTAAGGCCAATTCCGAATTGCTACAAACATCCATACCTGCAGTGGGATTTTAACCCATGCATTCCGGTACCTAAAAGCAGCGCTGTACTATATGGCCATCGTTCGACTGTAAATTGGTTAGTTTTTGTTATCATACCCTTTTAGATATAATCATTGTTCCCACAGCATAATTAAACCTTTATAAAAGCATTTTCACTCTGTACAAGGGGCTGGATTTTGCACTTTAACCACTCCTCAAATTCCACCCCCTCAAAAAATGTAAAAAAAATTATGGATCAATATTTATAAAGTTAATAGATACCATTTATAATATAATTTCATTAAATCCCAAAGAATTTATAATAGTGACCTATAAAGGATTAAATAGGTTTTCGAAGCAATTTTTCCTTTTCGCTTCTCCTTTATATACTTACTTTGGATCAGAAATATTAAGTAGCAGTGGTGTAAGCAGAATTTTTTCAAGGGGGGGGGGTTCATAATTCTAAAAAATAGCCCGCATAATTTCTACTAAAATTTTTATTTTTGCCATTTTGTCTGAGCTTAAGGGGGATGTTTAAACCCCTAACCCTTCCCCCTTGTGTACGTTCCTGTTAAGTAATATAATGTATCGAAACCTTTGCTCCAATGGCGAACGCTGGCCGATTGGTTAGGGCGCTGATCGTCGGAACCGGAGTTCGTGGGTTCGAATCCCACTATGGCATGGATGTTTGTAGCCGTTCGGAATCGGCTTTAAGCAGTAGGTCCCGGTCTCATTAGCCCTCGTGTGCAAAACAGTAGACCGTAGCGCTCCAAACCAAACCAAACCTTCGCTCCAATATCGCAGGTTAAGAGCCCAATCACCCAAGGGTTCCGAAACCAATCATATTCATGTAACTGGCAGCGATGAAAGATATAACTCAGTCTACATTGCCTGTTACCTAGAACAACCTCTGCGATATTGAAATAACCAGATGTTGGTCAATGGTGACCTCTAGGATATAAAGTACCTTTTTGACGTTATTCGATGTTTTCTCAATGAAACATATGTTTAAACATTAAACACTCTACCACTTAGTACACTAAACTTACGTATTTAATCACTACACGCTCCACAATTCTTGATTAGGTACAACATAAACACATTACATCAAAACATGTAGCTATGATTTTAAAAAATCAAAACAAAATCAATCAACAGCCAAACTCATATAACACACTCCTCTCTCTCTCTCGTTTCAGTCAAGTGGTGCAGTGACGTCATTCTGGCATCTTAACCCCTATTGTAATCAATGTGTTAAGAACTAAAACCGTAATAAATTTCAGTAATATAGATTTCACAAGTTTGAGGAACCCAAAACAAATATTTGAAAACAAAAATTAATTCTCCAGTTTGTTAGACATTTGTCATAAAGCCGAATTAAATAGAACTAACGATTTTGGATATACAGCCAAAGATCCATCGTGTTCTTCAATGGCAGCTGGTTTCGTAGCCCCAATGTTATCCAAGTTTCCAAACGATACCTCTGGAGACTAGGAGTCTTCTTTTACCCTGCTTCTAAATTACGAGAACACCCTTTGTATTGGGCTATGGAGTAATATTGGCTGCCTATATGGCTCTCCCATAATACAATAGTTAACAAATTCCACTGTGTTGTATAGCCGAATGCTTAACAGGCAAGTTCCTCCGCTATATATACATTTCTTTGATATACAAACTTTTTTCCTCTTTAAAGGGGACGCATCACCTTTAAACCTTCAAAAAATCGATTTTTTGTTTTTTGCATTTTTAGAATCTTTGGAATTTTCTGAATCGTTTTAAACAAATCCCATTGAAACATTCGAATTAGAACCTGTAAGACTATAACATAAAAAGAGACACACTGGAAGCATGGTACATTTAAATCACCCAGCTGGTGTTTGTTTCTCCTTGCCGCTGTGTCATCACTTTCAGCGTTGAAACTGTTTTAAGATTAATTGCTAACTGAATGGGTTGTACCAACTCTGTGATATGATTGGCTTTATCAGAAGGAGCTGTACAACTAATCTTTTCCCCATTTCCGAAGTATTTTATATAATGATTTATTTTAATATTTGTACACTAAAAAATATTCAGTTATTCATTTACTTTTTCCACATATTATTAAATAGTATTAAAAACAAAAAACAAAAAAAAAACAAAAAAAAAAAACCCCAGCACTTAATTGTTTTATTAAATGAACTTATTAAAATTTTATAGGATTATGTATGTAAATATTTGGTATGTCAGTTTTGTAATTTTGTATCATATTAGTGTAAAGATAATGAAATAATTTAGAATATTAATAGTGGAAAATTAACCTCAGTGTTTTTGTTTATAAAATGTTAATTCTGCTTTCTATAATAAATAAAAACATGTTTAAAGATCTTAGCATGCCAGCTTTGCTCATAAAATGTTTAGAAGATCATACACAGAATCCCGCTCTTTAATTTTGAAAGGATGCCTAAAAACTTCTGTGATTCAAATATTGTTCAAATAATGGTAAATGATGCATTTTATGTATTTAATGATGGTCATGTTGTTTGAACCAGTGTTATGCAAGAACTGTCTTAACAAATTGGTAATTATGCAAGAGTATTTACATACAACAGTGATCAACAGCTGATTCGTTCGGCTGAAAGCATGGCTGAGGTGCTTAAGTTAGTGGCTTGCAAAGCAAGAAAAAGATATAAAATTGCTATAAAAGTAAAAATATTATAAACAGAAGGGACAATGTATACATTTAGGCAATTTTAAACCATTCAGGCTTGCAATTCCGTCACTTTTCTCACCTTTAATCACTTATTTTACAATTGATCACTTTTAGTCACTTTTTTAAGTAAACAGTCACTTTTAGTCACTTTTTTCATGGTGTATCACAGCAAAAGTCTGTTGTTGAAAAGAGAAAATCTGAATTACAAAATATTTTAATAAAAGATCAAAAATGTGATGCGCTTATCTTATTTTTCTTATTAAAATGTTATTAGTCATATGGTTTCCAGAATTTAGTGATTTTAAAAAGTCGTAATGAAGTTCCTGAAATCTACATTTGTACTGAAATATACATTTAATACATTAAAGTAATTTACGTCAAAGCACACATTTCTTTTTTTTCTTTTTCGTCACAATTTTTGTTTAGATACTCTAATCTAGCTATGTATTTATTTCGAAACATCATTAATAGAAAATTGTGATTATAAAATTAATGTATTGTATGTATTCAAATCTAATTTATAGATCTTCTTGAATAAAAAGCAATGTTTAGTTGTTTTAAACAAAATTTTTAACCTTTTTGTATTTGACGCTAAAATCATGTCTTGCATGAATCATTTGATTTAGAGTTAAAATAAATAGAAAAATCTTAATAATAGCATCTGTAATCAAGAAGAGTAAAAAATCGCTTTTTTTTTCAATGTTTAGTCACTTTCTAGTCACTTATTCTGTATTATTTGTCACTTTTCTCACCTTTTTGAAAGTACCTCAGCAGTTGCAAGCCTGACCATTTTATCAAATGTTTTAATGGAAAGATGATGAAAATATCTAAAGTTTTAACTTTAAAGTTGCGATCATTACTATCGCGGTGAAGCAGAACGCGAAATTGTAATATTTTGTGCTGGGTTCATTTTGCTTCAAACTGTAAAAAATGAAAACTATCAAAACTTTTGTGTTTGGGCTTGCAGCCGGTTACCAATTTCATTAAAAGTCAAAAACTTTCAAAATTACAGGAAGCACGAAGAGAGTGTAATTACGTAAATCCCATGTGGTTTCTATATCGGTCTGTTTTGTTTGCATTTTGATGCAGTTCATATGGTTGAGATAGTCAATAATACACTTGGGAAGACGGAAACCCAACAAAGCGTTAACCCAGTTTTTATTATTTCCCTTTAATGCTGTTGCTTCTTTTAATGGAAAGTCTCACTAGCGGTTACATTTGGCTAATGCACTTAGTATTGCGATTCTCGAGAGTTGAGGTTGAGAAGTTATTCTTCAACGTCCTAATTGGTTTGCGTGCCAGTTTCATTTAATCTTACATGTGTAGATTTTCATTTTTTGGATTTTCAAATATAGAATTGTAGATTATTTATTTATTTTTTTTTTCAGTTAACGCTACCGTAATTCTTTTGGTTGCATTGCAAAGTTCCCTTCAGCATAATAGAAGTGCGGGTTTGAAATGTTGCATTCTGACTAATGAACTATTTGCGTTGCGCGATACTGTCAAGCACACGTTAAATGAACGTTTTTCTTACATACAGTAATTATGTATGAATTTTGGAGAAGATATGTTTCCATTCTTTTAAGAATGGCAGCATCTATCTGGACAGGTGATTTGCTTTGTATTATTGGTATAGCTACTGCTGATGATAGTCTAATTCATTTCTCAATACTCTCATATGCTGTTGAAAAAAATTTTTTTTTTAATATTTTAAGTAGCAGGATTGGCATGATTTAAATCAGTTGATTTTTTTTTTGAAAAAAATCATTGATTTAAATCATTTTTTTCACTTCTTTTAAAACCTATATTCCAAAGACAGGAGAATTGGGAATCAGTCAGCACAGTAATACCAATAAATAAGTGTAAATAGATAGCATGTGCTTTCCAAGAATTTAGGTTTTTTTTATCAGAACGTATGTAGTAGGGGTAGTACAATGATTGATTATGACTGGTGGAATTCATTTTATGTAATGGGATGTAAATAGTATTACAGAACTTGAAATCCAGATTGTCTACCAAATAACAACAGCCGTGGCTTCATCTGATGGAATGAAAAGACAGTTTTCTTTTGGTATTGTTCATTCTAGCTTTCTTAAACAATTAGGAGTAGATAAAGCATCAAAGGTAGTGTTTTTATTGAATCAATTAAATCCATAATTCGGTGTTTAAAAATATTGAAATAATTGTGATTTGTTTTTTTAAATAAAAAGTTTGAATTAAAAGAATATTTAATTTGTTCTTTAAATTTACATCTTATTTAGTTTGCACTATCCAATTACAAAATAATGGAATGTATTTAAATTAAAATTTATATATTTAATTTTAGGTAATCAGTCTGTAGAATATACTAGATAGATAAAATGTTACTTCTTATAACAAACTATTCTATGTATATAACAAAAAACATAAAAACAACAATTAAAATTTGTATTCAGAAAAAAATCAAAGAAATCAGATTTAAATCAAATAAATCTGATTTTTTTTCATTAAAAAAATCATGATTTTTTTCCCTTCCCTGATTAAGTTATTTTGGTTCGTTTAACCTATGTGTACTATGTTTGTAGAGGGAAAACATTTTAAGCTCCAACTGGAGTCCCAATTTTCCTACGGTATAAGCAAACATAATATCCATTCTAATCCCTTTTCCACTGTTATATTACATCAGGCAGAGTTCTGCTTTTAGTTTTCTTATTTCTATGACTTTATATATAATCTATTACATGAGAATCAAAAAAGCAAAAGTTCATCTAGTATATTAGTTATGGTAGAATTTTGGGACGTTGAATCTCTAAACCAGTTTCTCAAACTGTTGTGTCGCGTAGCACTTTTTTTGCAAAACATATCCCTGTGCTCTCTGAAAAGGTTTAAAATTAAAATTTTAATAAAAAAATATTTTTAAATTTAAAATTACGAATACTTTCACGAACAGGTGAGAATTTTTTTTTTAGGTTTTAGCATTTTGTTGTCTCGATGTGATAATACTAAATTATTAGCGTAAGAAATTGTGGATATATAAAATTCACCTTAAGTTTATAATTTATTTTTCATCTGCTTATTCTCAATGGAAAATTAGTATAGAAAAATAAAATAAACGGTGAAATCTGGTGTTTTGCAAGCCTTAAATTGACGAAAATATAGTGTATCGTCAATGCCATTTTGTCGTTATATTTACCGTATATATTTTCGAGATAAAATTAAGTGGATCACTTGAATTTACAGAGTTGTTCCGTCACTGAAAAAGTTTGAGAAGCTGTACTATAAAATATTTCAGAGAATTGTTAAAAAAAATAGTTGCCAAAATATTGTTCACGACGAAATTTAATGATTTCATAAAAATGTGTTAAGGTAGTGATATTTTTAGTCTGTGTTCCACGGCGTTTCGCATGTTAAAGTCGAAAAAATGTTCTAAAGCACACACACATACATATGTATAATTTTTACCTAGCTATAACTATTTTAATGACATTCAAAGCAGCTTACTCAATCGAAAAACGTTTCCCAAGGCAGGGTTCCCACGGTCTTTAAAAGTCCTTAAGAACTCCTTAATTTTAGCTTTCATTTTTAAGGGCCCTTAAAACTACTTAATTTTTATCAAAGATCCTTAAAATATCCTTAATTTTGAAATTGGAACACTATCAATTTTTTCCATGGAAAGATATAAAAGAAAAAGTAGCTGAGTTACAGAACTTGAGCGAAAAAATTTCTGATATATTCTGACATAAAAAAGAAAGAGAAATCTGTTGAATTTTCAAAATAAAATTATGTATGTGAATTTGCACTTTTAGAAATTTCTTTGTAAATAGTAAATAAATATTTGTTAAAGTTCATAAAATTCTTTTACATTTTCTAGCCATTTTCTAGCATTTTCTAGTGCAGTATTAATAGTAAAGAAAATCCTCAAATACATATATGTTGTCAGTATATTACTGTAGTAATTCAAAATTCCTTTCCTTGATATCCTTAAAAAAGTATGAAAATACTTTCAGCTTATTAGTATTTTTTATGGTCACGAGCTACAAAACTTGTTTGACAAATAAATTATCTTTCGCATTCTGAAAAGGTTTAAAGTATAAAGTCTGCTGTCCGTTTCTAATTGCTAACAGTCAAGCAGATTTTATAGATATTTCAGTTACTTATGGAAGTTTAATTTTCTTTGGATTGAATGTAATAATAGTCTAAAACTCTTCTCTCCCAGGCAATGTCGGGTATAATCAGCTAGTGTACACACACACACACACACACACACGCACGCACACACACACACACACACATATATATATATATATATATATATATATATATATATTAATTACAAGTCATTTTTAAACCCTCATAAAGTACTGTTTATAATGTTGTATTTTATTCAAATTTATTTTTACTTTGATCACTCAAAAAACTGTAGATGCACATTTTTCAAAATTAGTTTTTTTCAAATAGATTTCTTATATTAATTTTTATTAATTTTTAAAAACTTAATTCTAAAATATTGAAGGGCATTTTTTGAACATGCTTTGTCTGGTTCATAATCATTAAAATATCAGGAAATAGGGTTTATGTCGTTATGCCGTGTATTTCAAGTAGGTCCTTATAAAAAATTACTTTGGTCTTTAGAAAGTCCTTATTTTTTCTTCTGGAAAAAGAGTGGGAACCTTGCAAAGTATTCGGCAACTAAAACAAAACAGAAACTGAATGCAGATTATAAAACGCTACTAATGATAACATCAATAGAGCTAGGCTTCAACAGTTGGAGTTAAAAAAAATTCATCCTAGTGACGAAATATAAAGCGATGATAGGTGACACGTAGAGAACGAGTTGATACTATTGAGTGAATTACAGTAGTTTTATTTTAACAGTTTTTAATTATAAAATACAATATTAAAGATGTGTAAGAATTATAAAACGAAACAAGTTTTGCCCCTATATCAATAAGTATTTCGCAGATTGATGATGCATCCCCTAAATAATAATAGCCTGAGTTGTCTGTCTGTCCTCGAATTTATGAAACGATTGGACCTGGAATGAATAGTGGCATCCATATTGAATTCTCTATGAGTTAGGGTTAGCAAAATTCAAGTAAAGTTTATCTTCTGAACTATTGATCCTATTCTAAAATAAATTGGTATAAATATGCTTCATATTACAGCGAAAAATAAACTCGTCTTTAAACGTTCGAAATCCTCCCCTTCCCCACTTTTCGATTGTTTAATGCCATTATTTCAAGCCCTATTTTCCCCGGTTAAGAGCAGGCGATTAAATCTATCAATTTATCGCATAATAAATAGGTAAAAATAACATTTTTTAGCATTATGACGTTATTCTTTTAACCATCTAATTTAATAATTTCTTATTTTAAATTATTTAAATATCGTCTGCATTATTTTCATACGTTTTTAATGAACTGAGATGTACTTAAATAATTTTCTTTTATATTTGGCTTAAATAATAGGTACATATGTGATAATTATTAACTTAATCGATTATTTTTTGTTACAATGAAGATTTTATCACCGGTATTAACAACAGATTGGAAAATTAAAATTTTACTGATCCCGTCATATGACGGGCAATATGTACAATAATAATATCGCAAATAAAGGGATTTTCAAAGTAAGCATGAGTGGCGCTGAATTTTACGGAGAGCCACATGCCGCTCTGAGAGCCGCATATATTCTCCGTTTTTGCACTACGCTGTCTTGTTACCGAATTCCTTTACTGAACGGTAATGCTAAACGATCCAACCTGATTATCAGAAATTTTTACGTGGTTGAATAGAAAATGTAACGGAATTCTAAAAATAACAAGCAGATAGTGTATTATTTTGCTTGAAAATTCCAGAATTGATATCCATTTTTATTTAGATAAGGAATAATCGGATATTTTTGCAGGAAAGCCTTAGAGGTAATTTTTTGTTTCACTTTGTCATGTAAAGCACATCCAGAATTTATTAAGGGTAGGATGGGCAAATATGTATCTTTAGTCTTTTTTCTTTTTTTCGACAGCGCGTAATATTTATGACGCATTGACTGCCGTACTTTCTTTTCATATGCAAAATTTGGCAGCCATGCTATATTCATTTTGAGATGTTGCCAAATGAGCTGAACATGGTAGTAAATATCGTAATAAGGGCATGGACCGAAAATTTGTCATTAATTACTACTAACATATTTAAATTTATTGCCAAAGCAGTTGATTTTGGAATATATTTTGGTTTAAGTCGCTTCTAAAAGTAGGTTCCGGGTATTGAGTAATATTTTTACAAACTTAATAAAGGATGTCACCCTTTTTGTTCATATATTTTTAAAAATTTTTAAGCAATGTAAGTACAAGTGGTAGTTTAAAAAGATTTGATGGAAGTAAAGCCAGTCGACGAAAATTTGTGGTTTTATTACGGAATGAAAAATGAGCTAATATCAAGAAACATGACCTATTCAGTTATGTTGTGTCACATACAGTTGCCAAAACATTCCTAAGAAACAGTTGTGTAAATATATGAACCTTTTGCCGTAAATGTATAATCTTCTTTTAATCTATATGGTGCTTTCTTTGAACTAATTTGTTGTTTTCAGTCTGATTTAAATAATTCCTAAGGGGACAAATAGACTTTCGAAAATAGTTAATTTTGTTTTTGTCTAGTCTGATGAAAATTAAATACTTTTTAACACAATATTAATGTGAAATTGTTTTGAATCTCGAGTAAAATATTAATAATTTTAAGTTACATAATATTAATTGTTACAAAAAGAGCATTACTGAAAATGGTTTCTTGCGCATCTTTTTTACGTATAATCGGTTAATTTTTATCTATAAAATACCCTTTAGAATTTCAAATAAAACTTAGTTCTTATCGTAAGCATTCGCTAGAAATATAGTTGTTAGAAATGATAGTTAAACTACTTATTAATAATTAAAAATATAGATATTGATGTATGAAAAATTTAATTTTAACTTTTATTTTATATACTACGGTGCGGATTTGCTATAAATTTCGAAAATATGACTGGTATGACTGAATATATAAAATACGACTGAATGATTTTTTTTAAAAATGTATAGCTTTAAAAAATATAACTGAAGTCTAGCAATTTTGTTTAAAGCTTTCTAAATATAGCAAATATGCGTCGTTCTTTAATCGTATACAATTTATTGCCGAACGATGGCCAAATTTTAACTCTAGATTTACGGATGTTGATCATATACCTATTTTTACTGAAGTGAGCCAATTTGACTCATACAAGAAAATTGAAGTTTTTTGCAAAGAAAATAGTTTCAAATTAATTTAAATAAAATGTTTATTATAAAAAAATTCATGGAAATTTTTTTTTACATATAGTAGTAAAATCTGTTTTTGAAACACATTTTCCGCAAACATTTCTATTACATTTAGCACAATGGTTTCTACATCTGTTTCTTTTACATGATTGTTGAACTTGACAATTCTTCCGTACGTCAGTAGCATGAATTTCTGTCATTGGAATGGAAGTGTTCTCGACTTTTTCTCTATATTTACTTTATTTTATACTTTATATACTTTATACTTCATATTTACTACTGTATTTATTTATTTTCATATACATTCTATGAGTCAAATTGGGTCACAACCGTGAAAATAGGTATACCACATTTGATAAAGCGAAATGAAGGGGTCTGCGGGGAAGAGGATTGAGAGTTTACATATATATTATTACTTAACTGAAAACCAACGTATGTTTTTGAAAAGTGATATTAAAGTTATATAATGATCAAATTTTTAATGAGTTTGATTGGCTCGGTCCGTAAATCTAGTGTTAAGGCGTTGCAGTATGGTATCGCAGTTTTCGGGTTCGAATCCCGCGGCTGGCATGGATGTTCGTAGCCGTTCCGAATCGCCTTTAAACAGTAGGTCCCGGTCTCTTGAGCCCTCGTGAGAAAAACAGAAGACCCCAGCTCCCCAAACCTAAAAAGTTTATCGAATACTTTTCAAACGTCGAATAAGATTGTTGTTAGGCTTTAATTAACATATACTGCATAAAAGAACTAAAGAAAAAAACCTCTTTCAGATTAAACTTTGAACAGTGTTCCGTTAAAATTGCCGTCTCACGTAGTCCAAAGAAAACAAAAGGTAAAAGCAAAGTAAACTAAACGAACGCAAGAGTTAAAATGAACGCGGTACTCGTGTATAAAAGCGCAAAGCATTTATATGGAAAGTATCTCCCACTAAATACACTTGGGTGGAATGGCCTTGAGCATACTTTCTTGGATTTGTTACGGGAAGAAAATCACTCTGTCATGACTAAAGATGTATCCGGTGTTGAAAGGACCACTCCATTCCGTGAAAAAATTTGTAACATCGCTTTTCTGAAATCAGCTTTCTCATTCCATCGAGTTCCTTTCCCTCACTGTTTTAAGTATCAATCAATAACATATTATAGGGACATGGTG
>CM063511.1:87006143-87011143 GCA_032207245.1 Pardosa pseudoannulata
ATATAATATATATATGTATATATATATATATATATATATATATATATATATATATATATATATATATATATAATATGTATCAAAATTATTACGCATAAAATATCTAAAATTCTCCTTTTACCCTTCTCATTCTTTCGTACCTAATTTTCATAGTCCCGAAAATCAGATATAAATGAGTGTTCGCCGACTTAAATTCTTTTTACAAGTCTCCCAAAACTAATGCTAGAATAAATGCTAATTTTCTGTCCATTCATCACATTTTTCAGCTGTTCCAGGAAAAATGGTTCACACTTCCAATGTTTAAATTGCTGCATAATGCTGACTTAAGCTGTTGGTATCATGGGGAAAAAATCCGCGTGATCCCCGCTATTGGGTGAAATATGTCATAGAAGTATGTTTTCGTGATCATTCGATGCTTTGCTCTTGTCGTGTAAAGATGTTCGTTTTTAGTCTTAATAAACCTCAGAGTTATTCTACGTTGGATTTTACTTCTTTGTAATGGAGCTATGAGTGAAATTTACTTAGGTCTCATTGTTCAATAAGCCCGGGGAATTCAAAATAATAGGGGATAAAACTATTGTGATGTCGAGACTAATTTCGCACATTACACACACACGCACGGATGATATTAACTTCGAAATGGACAGAGGGTCTTTTTGAGAGAGACGTTTATAAGCTATCGTTGAGCTAAGATGTACTCCCTAATTGTACAATTTTATAAATAATGTAAATAGGAATAAATCTCCTTAATTTTTTTAAAAAGATTTTTCTTTGACGTCGTAGTTATAATGGAGTCTTAAGTAACACTACTCCATCGGTACCAAAATATTTACTATTCTAGATCTGTGACGTTACAGTACCAAGTGACAAAATAAAATTTGAAACTCAGAAATTAGAAACTTTTCACATCAAAGAGAAGCTAATTGTCTTTTATAGCCTGTGAATATTATCAATACGAGCAATATATTTTATATTAAGATAAAGGCTAATTACGTTTTAATTTTTTAACAGTTTTCAATATTTTTTGTTTTAGTTTTGGAAAGGACTTTTTTATAATTTTAGGGTTACGGAATAAAAAGGTATTTTACGTCAATTGTATAAAAAAATTCAGTTTCTAACATACATTTCAAAATGATATCTTTGCGAGTAAGTGAATTTTATTATTTTCATTTAGTGTATATTCTCTACATTTAAAAAAAATATTTTACTTAAAATGCTAAAACTAATTTTTTTAAAGCTATAGTGTTATTAAAAACTTAAAAAAAACTCATCCTAAAAGGAGCAAAACTTTTTGCTTTATGATGAATCGAAAAAATAAACAGTTATTTTAGGTCTCGAAATGTACTATGTCCCTTAATGTTACTGTTCTGTTGTTCTCAGTATACAATATTGGGAAATGCTTTCTTAATAATCGAGCGCTGCCTTTCTTTTCCCATGACCTTATAAAGCAGTCTTATTATTTTAGTAATACGTCTTTAATAAAAAATTTTGACGTTTGGTAATTCTTATTTTTCCAATAGTCATTTCTTAGTAATTTCTTTTTTAATAAAATATCATTCGGTTTCGTTTTTAGAGGTAAGCATATGAGTGTCAAAAACGATTACTGCTTTGCTATTTTTAGCAGCACTGATTTATTCTGTAAAGTACGTTCCTAAAAATCAAAAATTGCTTCATGTTTTCACGTAAGTGCGTTGTATTAGTACAGTACTATAATACTGGGAAAAGGCGGGTCATTGTCATTCCCAGAAATGGTCAAGTGCGTGTACAGCGTGAAATGTATTAAGAATAATTTGCACTGAAGAAAATCTCTAATGTTTATGAAGAATATATCTATATATATACATACATATATATATGCGTATATATATGTATATACACACACACACACACACACTAAACGTATGTATGTGCGTTTATATGTGCATGTATATGTAGTAAGACGAACTTCACGATGGGTGGTTGAAGTCATGGCCCATAAAAATGACACTGGAACCTTTAAATACCTTTATTAACAGAACGTTGGAAGACGGGTTCCTACTTCATTATAAGGACAGGACAAACTAAGGGGTCAGCTAGCATGAAGTTATAAGGTCCTTAACACCTGGGTCAACTGCTGTCAAAATCTGTGGGAAAAATCTTGTCTCCGATAGCGTTTATCTCTTTTTTGTTTGGAAATTTCCTAAATTGCTCGCTAGGGCTATGTAGAATTTAAGTGGTTAGATCCCTTCTTTAAGGAAATAAACTGTAGCCCCATTGGCCAATTTAAGTTAAGGGGTTAAAAAGGGGAAAGCAGAAGGATGCGAGGTTTTTTGCCCTTGATTTAAAATATGTAAACCCCTGAGAATTTTCTCGGTCCGTCGTTGGAATTGTATAAAAAATACGTACATTAGCTTCCCAGTCTAGTTAACTTTTTCTTACACACATACATACATATATATATATATATATATATATATGTAAGAAATAATATATATATATTTGTTTGTATATATGTATGTATGATATGCATGTATATGTATACATACTTATAAAGCATAATCTGTTGAACATACACAGTATAAAATTTCTTTTAATTTCTTAGATGGACGTCAAATATATTTTAATAATTTAAATTGCAGTGTAATTTTTTTCGTCGGTATTTGGGTAATTTTGCGAAGAAATGCTCAAATGTTCTTGGTTTAATGAAAAAACGGCAAAATAGAGAAATTCTTAAGAGGTTCGGTAAAGAGATGTTTGATTGTATTTAATTCTCCATATTGTATTTAGTATGTTTTAATTTTTTTGTGTATGTTTTGCATGAAACTCTAGAAAATGTGTGTGCATTTAGCACCATGTTAATGAGTAAACACACATAAGTGAAATGCGATTTAGATACTATATTTCAAATTTTATATTGCGTTAGTTATATTTTTAAAAACATTAATTAAGAATCTAAAATTTATTCTCTCGGCAAGGAACCTTATTTTTCCTGCCGATAGTAACTTATATACTTTTGCACTCAGAATGTTTCGTAATTTGATCATAATTGTACTTTTGTGCATTGCGCATTAATAAATTAAACATTATGATGGTCTTTCTGATCTACTACTACATGTAATGTATCCTGGATGATCTAATTTTCCTGGTCATAGAAATATCCTTACTGTTTCTGGGATCGATTTTATGCTTATTTCCGCGACCAGTGTAATGACATGGTGGATGACAGCTCCCGGTGCGCTATTATTGATGGCGTTGAGAGATACTAGATGTCAGAAATGCTTTTTGTGATCAGCGGAGCGAGACTACTTTTGTCTGTTTGCTGAAAAACATGGCTTTTCTCATGTCTCTTTGTCAGCCGATTTTGTTGTCTGCTTCTACGCCCCAGATTTTAGCGTGAGATTCTTCAACTTGTTTCTATCGCAATTCTTATTCAACTTCGTTATGCAATTTATTTTCAGGGTTGTTATAGTAAGAGACATAATTGGTAAACGTATCGGAGAAGCTCTTATCTTGCAGCTGACGACAGCATTTTGGGGAATTTTTGTGGGTTTAGAAATGCGGTCTTTATCAAGGCATCATTCATAAAGTATCACATCTTGTACACGTTGAAAAATCAACGGATTCAGATTACGTTTACCTATTCCGATAAAGAATTCGCGGATTTCTTGTGTTAGAGCGATAAAAATTTTGACGGATTAAAGGTCTACTTAAATCAAACTACCTACACGTCAAACCAAAATAAACTGACCGAAATTTTTTTTTTTTGCGATAGCGCGAGATATCGCCCATCCTTCACAGGGAAAAGGAATCGTAAACTGAGTCCGTTGCTTTTTCAATGCATAGAGGTTGGCGTGTGATAAGGCATTTACAGAACCGATCCTAGATCGTAAGCCACCCATATGCAACTAAACGTTGGCAGTTTTTTTTAATAGGCTTTATCCTTATACATTCTATGATTGATAATGATCATTTTTCTGCCCTTAAATTGGCATCCCACGTTCTGTGCACTTTCTTGTCCCCAGTTAGATTCGACCCCGAGCCTTTATGCGCCAATTATACAGGAAAACTATTCTACTAGTGACACCATATTAGTATGAGGAAAAAAGTATTGCGGTTCAGAGCAATTTTTTAGATGAAGTAGCGAAAAGTTGCTGTAACTCTCCGGTTCTCTCCAATGAAAGACTACGAACATTTGATGTCATGGTCTTTCGCCCCACAAAACTCGGTGGATAGCGTGAAAACGATAGGTGCAGTGCTGTCAATTAATATAGAAATCTAATTAATAGATTTTCTGTAATTAGATACATTTGGGACATAAAGGATCCTCTGTACACATGCACGCAGGCACTTAATAAAAAAAAAATATTCAAAGATTGCTTCTTCTGGAATGGCCGAAATAATAAAGTAACGTTCTCAAGTTAAAACAACTGCAGTTACTGCTACTCTTCAGTCAGCTGTTCGAATCTCTCTGTTGGCATATATATATAAGCAGTTGGAGATGGACAGTGATCTAATCATCTTCGTCGAAAAAAAACAAGATTAATTTCCTTCAATGTTGGCATCATCCTACATTAATTCGGTCGAACGATAGCCAATTGGTTAGGGTGCTGGCCTTCGGTACCGGAGTTCGTGGGTTCGAATCCCACTGTGGCATGAATGTTCGTAGCCGTTCGGGATCGGGTTTAAGCAGTAGGTCCCGGTCTCATTAGCCCTCCTGTTACCAAAAGTAGACCGTAGCACTCCAAACCAAAACCAAACCTACATTGATTCGTGTTTCTAATGAGGAATTTTCACGTTTTCTAATTTTGATTTTAAACGATAGAAGACAAAAAAGTAAGCAGGACAGTAGCTATTTTTCTTTCATTTGGGGGCCTAATGAGTGATTTCTAATGGGTTTTATAGCGGACTCTTTAACGTCTCTCAAAAACGCTACTTTATCTCCGCCGTGTTTGTGACGTCATCGTTCATGTAAACACCGAGCTCCTATGCTGTTTACATGTTAAAAGGCGACTTTTAAATTT
>CM063511.1:87016143-87108543 GCA_032207245.1 Pardosa pseudoannulata
GATTGTTTGGAGGAAGACTTTAAACTATGAAATCCTCAAACTGGAGAGCAAAAAATAGATCCAACTGGAAGAAACTTATGGAAAAGGCTAGGATCCACAATGGGTTGTCGGGCCAGTATCGATGATGATTTTAAGTATCAAAATGTTTCATTTATATTTTATTTTAGCTTTATTATTTACAAAAAAATCGATTATAAATTTCTTGTAATTTCTTGTTTAAAAGTATTGTTATTGTTATTTTCAATGTTGGTCTTGAATCCAAACATCTTAGGAGAAAATAGCTTGTTTTCCTCTGAAGAAATTGAAATAAAGAAAAAAAGGTTGGAGGGATAAATCCTTCTGCACCAAAAGAAATTTCGAATCTTTCGCTTGCAAAATTATTCAGTTCTGACCTGAAAAAAAATTTCTCTGTAAAGGCCTTATATTGCTTTTAGTTTGTGAAAGTCACGCCTGCACGTGCTCTCACATATATAAACGCCACTTGTCTTGCACGTACACTTGCCTTCTCATCTCAACTCGATTCTTTTAAAATTTTGAAAGAAAAATGAAAATTAGGCTACAGTAGAATCTCGCTTTAATGAACCTTGGATATAATAAACCTTCGGTTTTAGTGAACTTATCCAGGGCTTTTATTTATTTATTTATTTATTTATTTATTTATTCTAGTACATGCCGCATTTTATTTATTATTATTTTTTTTTTGTAGGAGGAGTTAGGGGATTTATTGTTTTATTTTTATTTTTTGAATTTTATTGAAGTTTACAAAGATCACAAATCTAATTATTCAGTCAAGAATAGGAAGTTTCGTTTATACTTACATACGTAATATTAAAAATCTATTTTAAGACAAACTTAAAAAAAATTGCCATAAATATATTGATTGTTTTTATTTAATGAATATATCATTTTTATCTTGGCACTCTGTTACCTTTTCATGGTGATGACGTGAATGCTTATGAGAGGTATATTAAATGCTGACAATGCCTTCGGTGTTAGAGTTTTTATACTCTGGTCTCATCCTTCATGTCTTCAACAGTTGAAATTATTAATATTTAAGTTTTTTTTTTTTTTTACTTAATAGTATAAATTTTACCCGGTTAGGGTTTTATTTATTGAATAAAGTTAATGTGGAGAAACATAAATAACATTTAACCCTGTTTAATACAAACTTAATCTCTTAAAATTTGAGTGCTTAGAATAACATTGTAATTTTTAAAAATAAGTAATATAATACCAGGACTTAAAAAAGCTCAAGTGGATTTTAGGTAAAATTTTGTGTTTTTATTTTTTTATTTTAAAGGGGGATTTTATCTTCATATGTATATTTTTAGATGACTAATTTTTATTGTGAAATCAATAATACCATTCCTAGTTTAAGATATATAGTTAGATATATAGTTAGATATATAGTTAGATATATAGTTAGATATATAGATAGATAGATAGATAGATAGATAGATAGATAGATAGATAGATAGATAGATAGATAGATAGATAGATAGATATATAGATAGAGGTAGAGATATAGAGGTAGATGTAGAGATATAGATATAGAGAGATATAGGTAGATAAATAAATAGATAGATAGATAAATAAATAGATAGAGATAGATAGATAAATAAATAGAGATAGATAGATAAATAAATAGATATAGATAGATAAATAGATATAGATAGATAGATAAATAGATAGATATAGATGGATATAGATATAGATAGAGATATAGATATAATAGATAAAAATAAATTTATTTTAATATACTGACAAATCAAAATGTCATAAATTTTATTTTTATTTATTCGATTGAAATGAGTCTAACGCGGAGGAGAATAATATCCTCATCTGTGTTCGATGACCACTTTATATCTTCTAAAACTTAAATGCTTAAAATACATGTAATAACATTATTACTGTGTATATAAACAATATTGAACTTCATGTAATCATACTCTAAAAAAGAAACAAAAAAATATTAAAAATTTAACTATCAGTAAATTTATCACATATCTTTTTCCGTTTCCTAAAAAGTCCCAAAAGAAGCCAATTTCAAGCATATATATATATATATATATATATATATATATATACACACACACACATATAGGTAAGTAGGTAATGTTTTTTTTCTTTTAAATTAACTACCAACCCCCGGTGTTTTTAATTTTTTTCTATATTTATTCATTTTTTCTTATAGGTTAGGTATACAGATCTGATTTATTTACTAGTCAGAGTTGGCCAAAAAAAAGCCAGTTCAACTTTTTTAAAATAGTCTTTTTCGTCTTCTCAAAATTTAGTGTGGTACAACATTGATGAAAACAAGGCTTTTCACCCCCTGAAATGCAACAAATTTTTAATTTAACGTTACACATTAGACATTTCATGCCCACTGCTACTGAAAAGGTCATAAATGCTAATTAATGGAAAGAATATTTCATCAGCTGAAAGGTTTAGTTATATTTTGAATGATGCAAGATTCATTACATTCAAAGTAGTGTAATTACAATATTCCTTTCAATTAATCACGTTCGTATTTCGAATACCGCTGAAACGTTGTATATTTAAATTAAAGGGGAGTTCGAGGTCACGAAAAATAGCTCTCTAAGGATAGAACCTTGGGTTACTTAAGGTTTATTCGATTCATTGTTCCTTATGACGCAGATCACTAAATTCGATAAGAGTTTCTCATTGACGATGATTCCCTTCTTAACTCTGACAGTTCCGTAAGTATTCCTCAAGGTGCTAGATGATGTAAATTCGAAAAAGTCTTCAAAATGTTATTTGGTATTTCGAAAATTCTTAAGTATCAGTCATTTGTAAAGCGCTTGTAAAGTATGTCTTAGATCGAAATTGAAAACTGTTTTTAGCGTATAATTATATTTTATATTTCCATTTCGGTTATATAAGCCGTGGCATAACATATTTAAAAGTTTATATTTACGTCGGTGGGAATGTTTGCATTTCTTTGTAAAATAGGGGCAGGGTACTTTAATCAAAAAGAGTAGTTTAGCCAAATAAAAAGGCACTTTTTATTGAGTGAAAGGTCTAGCGTCATAGTTGTAGTATAGTAAATATTTTGGTAAAGTTAGAGTGGTGATACTCCATGATGATTACGACTTTTAAAACATGAAGGAGTTTTATTCTATTTACATTATTAACACATTTGTACAGCTAGTGTGTACATTCTCGCTGCAAGATAACATAAAATCGTCTCTCTCTACCTTCCTTCCTCAATCCAAGTTTTCTGTCTACCTTGAAGTCACTCCGTTTGACTTTTTAGGAGAAACATTGCAGAGAAAAGGGAGCAATACACCTTCGGCTATTAAAGGGGCAACGGTTGGATCCTCATAAAACAAACATTTAATGGCAGCGACAAGCGTGTTCATAGGTCATTTTTATGAAGATCTGAGTTCTGTATGCGTGAGAAAGCCCCGGGCTTTTCAGAGAGTAATTGCATAAAATCCCCCATCTTCTTTCGACTGACTTTAATGCGGAGAATAAAATACAAGCATTGGCAAAATATATGTATGGTTCGGTGTCTAAGGGTGTCGTTAGACAAATTCGATGGCAGACTAAATTAACGATAACAAACATTTAATAACGTAATAACACAGAAAATATTTAAGCATAAAGACAAATAGTTAGACAACGATGAAGCTGCGGCATAGACAAGACTTTCTACTCGAAGTTTAATATAGACATTGCTCCCTACTCGGTGTTCAACATAGACAAGACACCCTACTCGGTGTTTAATAAATTGAGGGAGCTCAAGTGCCACGGGTCCTTGACCAACACCTCCTAAAACAACCTTTAGGAGGTGTTGCCTTGACTCGACCAGGTCACTCCTCGACTCCAACTCCGACTCTCTTTGTCGTTCCTTACTCACCCAACTCAGTGATGAGGGCGCGACCTTGCGAGGATGTGCTGCACTAAATCCTACACACACACACACACACACACATGTATATATATATATATATATATATATATATATATATATATATATATATATATATATATATAATGTATGTATGTAGGGTTCGGTGTCTAGGGGTGTCGTTAGACAAATTTGATGACAGACGAAAATAACAATAACAAATATTTAATGACGTAACAACACAAATAGCACTTAAGCATAAAGACAGATAGTTAGATCACAGTAACGACGCGGTATTGACAAGACTTCCTACTCGAAGCTTAACATAGGTAAGACACCCTACTCGGTGCTTAACATAGAAAAATACACCCTACTCGGTGTTTAATAAATTGAGGGAGCTCAAGTGCCACGGGTCCTTCACTCGACCTGGTCACTCCTTCACGACTCCGACTCGAATGTCTCTCTGTCTTTCTTTACTTACCCCACTCAGTGATGAGGGCGCGACCTTGCGAGAATGGTCTGCACTAAATTCCCACACACACACACATATATATATATGTATATATATATATATATATATATATATATATATATATATATATATATATATATATATATATATATATATATATATATATATATATATATATATATATAAACTTGATACTACAAGAACAAATATATTTTAAAATCGAATGCTATTTCTGTAACATGCGTGATATTACGAAGTACACTTTCTATAAGGTATTTTAGGACTATTTACTAGGTCAGTAAACAATATATGTGAAAACAGAATATGCCAAGCATTAGTTAACTTCACTATAAATAACATTATATAACTTCACTATAAATAACCTAATTAAAATCCTAATTGAGTATAAAATGACATTTGTGTAGTACCCTCGTGAGTTTAACCACATACACGTTAAGCCGAAAACTAAAAGTTGGCCAAATTTTATTTCATTGCTAAAGTTCGTCAAAATGGATTACCGACTTCATTCAGCGATAATTATGTAATTCGTTTTTGCCTGTTAATGTAGTTTGAATAGGACAGAATGAATCGACAATTAAAAACAAATAGAGACCACGGCGCGGTACCCTTCGAAAAGTGCCAAACATTAATACTAGTCAGCGGCATATCTGAAGGAATTTTACTAACGTTTTTCAGATGTCTTTATTTTAAGATATATTCCTTTTTTTCCCATACTGTGTTGTTCAATATCAAACCCGATGTAGCTCGCTGACAGTGCTATACCTGTGCAAATACATTGAAGCCGACTTGGACAATGGTGTTTGGATGTAACTTTATTTTGCTATCCCGAAAAGATGCGAACGTCCATGCCAGTAGCACGATTTGAACTAGCTACTCCAGTACTCTAAGGTAGGGCCCATTTGGATATCCCCAGCTCTGAGAATTAAGAATAAAAAAAAAAAGGCCTGTGGATAGAGATTTTTGGCATCCTAAGCTTTCCTGGTTTGGAAGACAAAAATAAATGGACAGTAAAGCAGAAAGGAAAATGATTATCAATGTCAAGAGTTAGAATTCTCCTTCAACCCAAAATAATTCCTAAAAATGGTAAATATAAGCTGTTGAAGATGATCCTTTTACTGAAATTGACAAAATCCGTCAGTTTACTTACCATTGTAATTAAATGACGGTTCTCCGAAAATTATACGTTATGGAAGTTTATATACTTTAAAATTCCTTACCTCTTCCAGCAACCCCCTTCCCTCCTCATTACTAATAACATTTTATATGCCCTTCTCCGTTACTGAAACTTAAAAAATTTATCCCCACTTACAATTCTCGCTGAATTTGGCGGCATGCTGATGAGGCAACATTTGATACATCCTGTAACTCTTTCTCATGTTCTATCCTGTAGTATTTTGCTGTGCATTTCGCATGGCAAATGGGCTTTTGAATAACTTTTATCGCATCACATCTTTCTTATCTACTTGCTTTGGAGTTGCACCGAAAAAAGATTAATCGTCCAGGGTTTCGCAATGTACTGTTTAGAGACTTATTTTCTTTATCTCTTGAACAAATACTTTTATTAATAGGTTATAAATCGTTTTAATGGTGGTAGTGTAACAGTCTACATGTAAAACCGCAATGAATGCTTATTTGTTTCTAACCTTAATCTAGAAACTCTGTTTAATATTGCGATGTAATAATGTTGTTGAATATTGAAGTTGTTTGGTGCAATGTTTGCGCTAGTGCATATTTTTTCCAATCTAGTGGTTCAGTAAAGTTTTTCGCCTGGGTCTGGTGTTCTCACCTTAATTACACAATGAATGATCCAACGGCTTAGCTTTGCTGCATTTACTCACACGCGCAGACTATATACATGCTTTGAGTACAGGGGAAAAGCTTGTCGCTCATCCTTTCGCTCCGAAGCTTACATTCCATCTATCTGTCCAAAACAAAATTACCAAATATTCTCAGTTGTCCATCTAGTATAGTACTAGTGGATTATAATTTTCCTACAGCGCTACCTTTTGGCATATCTCTCTCCCCCCTCTCTGTCTCTCTCTCCCCCTTCTCACTCTCTGTCTGTGTCTCTGTCTCTCCCCCTCCCTCTCTGTCTCTGTCTCCTTCTCTGTCTGTCTCTGTCTCTCTCTCTTTGTCTGTCTCTCTCTCACTCTGTTTCTCTGTGTCTCTCTCTCTCCCCCACTCTCTCTGTCTCTCTCTGTTTCTCTGTCTGTCTCTCTCTCTCTCTCCCCCCACTCTCTGTCTGTTTCCGTCGCTGTCTCTGTCTGTCTGTTTCTGTCTCTCTCTCTCTCTCTCTCTCTCTATATATATATATATATATATATCTGTCTGTCTCTCCCTATATATATATCAGTCTGTCTGCCTGTCTCTCTCTATGTGTGTGTGTGTGAGAGAGAAAAATAAGACGGACTTCACGACGGGGTCAGCTAGCATGAAGTTATAAGTGAAAGGCCCTTAGCACCTGGGTCAACATCTCAGTCAAAATCTGTAGGAAAAATCTGCCTCTGATAGCGTGTATCTCCTTTTTGTTTGGGAATTTCCTAAATTGTCCGCTAGGGCAGTACAGTTATAATTTATATATATATATATATATATATATATATATATATATATATATATATATATATATATATATATATATATATATGTATGTAGGGATTGCTGTATTAATTTTGAGACATGACGTGAGAGAATATCCCTTCAAGGGAAAATTTCTTGGTAGGCCCAAAAACTATTTTATTTAAACGTAAATTTTTTAATTTTTTTCTTATGGTTTTCTGTAATTTTTTTCTATTCATTTTCCCCTCCCTTACATTCATATCTTTTATTTTCTAAAATTTGTTAAAAATAACTTGGGGATTACGTTAGAATATTCCATTTACCTTTAAATAGATCTCCTAGTGGAAAATTGCCTTCATTTTAAAGAGAATCAAGGTACCTATAAGAAAATTACGCATAGCATAGATACAATTTTAAATACTTTTAAATATCCAAACGAGCGTGCCGTTACTCCTAGTAACGGAATAGACAGCGTGGAAATGAAAAAGAGAGGAGCTGAAATAGAAATACTCTATAAAAATCAAATAACCAAAGTAAATCTGGCCATAAAGCAGCAAAAATATTATAAAATCCATTTTAAATACTAGCAGATGAATTAAATTACTTAAAAGTTTTAATAATTTTAGCACATAATCAAAAGAGTAGGTTTACCCTAATCGCTTTGAAATATTCTTAAGATTGATTGAGCTAGCCATTTTAGAATGTATAAGAGGCATGTATACAGACATACAGATTTTATATAATTATGTATATTTATAAATGTTTAGCCGTTTTAATTTATTAAAAATAGCATTAAGTAATATAATTCTGTATTTTAAGTTTTCACCTCAAAAAATTATATACTGTTAATCATGATCCAGATAGCTAACTACTTCGGATTCTCTGGAGTTACTCCGTAGAAATGAGAAAATTTGATAACTTCGGACACCCCTTAGATTGCTCCGGAAAATAACAAAATTTTTAAATAGCTAAAAGATTACAATTTAGCAACTAAATACAAAGTTTTGCAAAAAATAATGCTGAATGTTATTCTTTTCACACAGTATGTTAAGTTTCCACAACTGTTCAGGAGAAACCAAACTGAATTTAGGTCAAATTTGAGTAGACAAACTCTTTAATCCTTGATGATAGAAAAGTGGAAATATTTTAATCAGGGCCAATGTTGCTATAAAAACTACTGTTCTGAAAAATAAGTTGTTAAAGCTAAAAAAGCTACTCATAAATTTTTAAATGCATAAATTTTAATTTACCTTTTACAATTTACTACTGTGTAAATATTTTAAATTTAATTTTAATTTAGAAACCAGTAAGATATGTACTTATGTATAATCTGTAATTAGCATGTTGAAATTTCAAACCACGCTGTTGCTCCTGACACAAGTAGCTGAATTTTGGCATGTCTGATGATCTGCTGTATTAAAATGCATTTCGAAAGCAGCCAAAAATGCCTCTTGGGTTGGATAGATCTGATCCAAAACTTGATATTTTGCAGACTATGTCAAAAAATCTTTGTCAATTAGAAAATATGTTGTTGCATATTGAAATACAGTTTCACACAACTTTATTTCAATAACTTTTACCTATTTGTCGGTTTATATCCTGATCAACTGCGATTATTATCGTGATAATGCAGGATATTTCATACACTAGCTGAAAAGGGATCCTTGATAGATCAACGATCTTGATATTTTGCAGTCTTATTTAAAAAAAAATCTTTGTGAATTAGAAAATATGTTGTTGCATATTGAAATACAGTTTCACACAACTTTATTTCAATAACTTTTACCTATTTGTCGGTTTATATCCTGATCAACTGCGATTATTATCGTGATAATGCAGGATATTTCATACACTAGCTGAAAAGGGATCCTTGATAGATCAACGATCTTGATATTTTGCAGTCTTATTTAAAAAAAAATCTTTGTGAATTAGAAAATATGGTGTTGCATATTGAAATACAGTTTCACACAACTTTATTTCAATAACTTTTACCTATTGTCGGTTTATATCCTGATCAACTGCGATTATTATCGTGATAATGCAGGATAATATTTCATACACTAGCTGAAAAGGAATCCTTGATAGATCAACGATCTTGATATTTTGCAGTCTTATTTCAAAAAAATCTTTGTCAATTAGAAAATATGGTGTTGCATATTGAAATACAGTTTCACACAACTTTATTTCAATAACTTTTACCTATTGTCGGTTTATATCCTGATCAACTGCGATTATTATCGTGATAATGCATGATAATATTTCATACACTAGCTGAAAAGGGATCCTTGATAGATCAACGATCTTGATATTTTGCAGTCTTATTTCAAAAAAATCTTTGTCAATTAGAAAATATGTTGTTGCATATTGATATACAGTTTCACACAACTCTATTTCAATAACTTTTACCTATTGTCGGTTTATATCCTTATCAGTTGCGATTATTGTCGTGGTAATGTATGATAACATTTCATATACTAGCTGAAAAGAGATCCTTGATAGATCAACGTATGAATCTTCCACTTTCATTTCATACAACTAAATTATTTCTTAATTTGACTCCTAAAAGAACTATTAAGACATGGTCCAAGGTGTGACCAATAAGAGATGGAGGATTTAGGGGAAGTTCCGAGGTGTTCCCAGTTTTCCAAGAAAGACTGCAGCGGTCCTTTTTAGAGGGCAGACTGGACATTACTTTTTGCAAGATCTCTACAGAATTGAAATTATTGATTCAACGGACTGTGTTTTGTGTGACTCTAGTCAATGACTTTTGAACATTTAAATAACTGTTGTACTTTCTCAGTTGGAGGACATTGTTAAAAATATAGGAGAGCCCGTGAACGAATGAATGTCTTAGGCGCTAATTGTTCGGCATTTGTAAAATAAATAAATAAATATTTCATCACTTAAAAATGAAATAAAATTGCATTTCACTATTATAGATTACCGGTAATTTATAAGAAATAACTTTGAAATCTTAAGCTAAACGAATGTAGTTAATTTGCTATTGTCAGAGTGTTATAGCGTCATTTTAGATGAGCAGTAGCAATTACATGTTATTTAATAATTCCTTAGAGAAAGATGGTCATAGTGCAATTTTAAAGTATATCTTTCTTACCTAAGTAACTGTTATCTTTTTCTGAAGTTGACTAAGGTAAATACTTAAAAGAATAATCTCTGTTTATCTGAATAATTTTTATAAGCCTTCAATATTCTGGGTTTATTACGTAGACAGCAGTGAAAAACTAGGCTCTTAAAACAATCAAGTTAAAATTTTTAAACTATCGTAAATGCATTCAGGGTTATTGCAATATATCTTGAAAATATATGAGACGTATTAAAAATGGCTAGATGATTTTCTAATTTGTCTGCGACTTATTTTTTGTCACATTTCATGTAGGACAGAGATCTTTAACTTGCGTTCTGTGAACCCTATGGAGGAAATTAAATCTTAAATTTCGTAAAAGTCACGTGCTTCAAATATATCAATTAAAAAGCCTAATGTCACATATTTGTCTTTTTTTTTTTTTTTTTTTTTTTGTCTTTGCATGTTTTTGATGTCGTTAATTATCTGTTTTTCATATTCATGGTAGATGTGTTGCCCAACATAACATTCAATAGTCAAACATAAAACACCATAAAATTCTCAATGAAGCACAACTTAATAAATTCCCATCGGTCCATCATCTAGCGGAGCAACTCTCGAACACAACACATATCAATTCGAACAACACATTCTACGAGAGTAGTAGAAGTAGTAATTCTTTACACCGAATATCGGTATACATCGAATTATCTGGTATAAAGCCGACCTCCTGGGTTGCAGTATATGTATATCCCGTACCACCAAACCAAACCAAAGATATTAGTTCTGTTAACCTTATTCTGTCTATTAAATACAGTCAGTCACGCACAAATATATAAGTGAGTAATATTTTGTTTCTATCGTATTAGATAACTCTTATTTTATTGCAATTTATTTATCTTAGCAATAATGGTATGGAGGATATGGAAATTGGTAAGCTTCATACAACGAATACAGAAAATAGTTTCGCTACTGCTGGTGAAAATGAATCTGATGTTAATACCAGAAAGTTGTCGAGTGATTCAGATTAACCCACTCGTAAAAAGCGTAAATTTTAGAAAACAAACTAAAGAAATTGATTACCATTTAATACCTTATTAAGATGTTTGAATTGTGATAAAATTAAGATGCAATAATAATTTTGTCAATTTGAGTATGACAAAGCTTTGATATTCTGTTTTTTCTACTCTGATCAAGTGGTTCCTTCAGGAAACCATAAGCTTCCAAAGGGTTTTTAAAGTGTAAAAGGTTGAATACCCCTGATGTAGCGCTTATGATTGTTTTTTAATTTTTTTGTTTTCGAATTGTTTCTGACGAACCGTGATTGATAACTTATTAGGTAGGATTATTTTACGTGTCATGCTTGCTTCAGATTTTTCACGTGAATCACTTGTTTTCTCTGCTGTGTGCCGTAGAAACAGCTGTTCGTCGTTTATGGTTGTTGAAACTGCACCTGCCATTCAAATTTGCCTTGAAACAACTGTGCATCATTCCATAATGAAACTGGTGTTTTCCCTTATTACGCTTTTTATTGCATATTTTTTTCTATTTAATTGTAAAGTTGTGTACTAATATGTATTTTAACTCGCTTTTGCTTTGTATAAATATGTACTTCGGAATTAAAGATCACAATGTCACAAATTTCAAACTTAGAGTGTACAATAACGATTTTTTACAGATTTGATTTGGTTCGTTCTTAATGAAGGGCTTTATAAACATCTTTTTAGGTGTTAAGGAAAACATAGTCTGTAAACATACGAAAAATTAGAATTTTTGTATGTTTACAGATAGGGGAATTTTTATCTCGAAATTATGTTGGTTGTTAATATCTCCCCCCCACCCTTTACTAGTTTACTAAATCTCTCAGTATTAGGAAATGGAGGTCACCTGTTGTTACCAGGGTTCCCATGGTCCTTAAAAGTCCTTAAGAACTCCTTAATTTTAGCCTTCATATTTATGGGCCCTTAAAACTATTTAATTTTCTTCAAAGGTCCTTAAAAACTAATTAATTTTTAAATTAGAATACAATTAATTTCTCGATTGACGCTATCCGCTATCTTCACTTCCTATCAGTTTTAGCCGTATTATTCTAACTTTCTAGTTTTGTAAGTTCGGAGTAATATTTGTCGAAATCCGGTTCTAAGAACGCCTGTATAGGTGATAAGTACTGTTCAAATATATATATATATATATATATATATATATATATATATATATATATATATATATAAAGAATATATAAAATATTTGCTAATGTTCATAACATTCTTTTACATTTTCTAGCTAAAAGTGCAGTATTAATAATAAATAAAATCTTCACATACGTAATGACAATATATGTTTTCAGTGTATAATGTAGTAATTCAGAATTCCTTTCCTTGATATTCTTAAAAAATGATGACAATACTTTTAGTTTATTAATACTTATTATGGTCATGAGCTAGAAAATTTATTTGACAAATAATCTTTCGCATACTGAAAAGGTTCAAAGAATAAAGTCAGCTGCACTTTCCTAATAGCTAACAGTCATGCAGATTTTAATTAAACGAAGCATTTAGAGTGGGGGTGGGGTGTAGATATTTCAGTTAATTATGGAAGTTTTTTTTCCTTGCACTGAATGTGATAGAAAAGTCTAAAATTTTCTTCTTTCCCAGGCAACGTCGGTTGTGTGTGTGTGTGTGTGTGTGTATATATATATATATATATATATATATATTCTGGATCATAATCATTAAAATATATTCCTCAGGAAATAGGGTTTATGTTGTTATGCCGTGTATGTTTCAAGTAGGTCCTTATAAAAAGTTACTTAAGTTACTTTGGTCCTTAAAAAGTCCTTAATTTTTGTTCTGGAAATAGAGTGGTACAGTATCAGTATATATGTATCAGTAGCTATTTTTCACTTCTATTTTTTCAGTAACATTAGTCTCTTAAGACTCATACAGGTCTTATGTTACAGCCCTCCAAAAGTGTTGTGTATACGTAAAACATGTTTAACTGAAGTGAGGGGTCACAACTTCCCTCGGGCATTAATGACATCATTTCAATCTATTTATAATTTATATTATGTCATTCTTTAATTAATATAATATACTGGGATGATTTTTAATATATTTTTATTTATATAATATCCTATGACTATGTACTGCAGCATTGCTCGTAATAGCATGGATGATTGAGATATTTGTTGTCAGTTTAACTAATTATTCATTATGTATATATGTATGTCTGTATGAATGATCATTTCCTCTGTTCACAATAATTATGTAGTCCCTATTCTTCTTACTTGCCCGGGCTACTGGGTAAGGAGAAGCCTAATCAGCTAGCAGTAATAAGGAACGATGCAGTCTAGCCACATTGAAGAGAACGGCACAAGTCTAATTAAAACTTTATTTTAGAGCTGCTAAAACGGACATATTTATTAGTCAACTACAGTCAAAAGAAAGACAAAAATCACTCTGCTCGAACAGAGGTTTACCCCAGAGCGAAGACAGAATTTTCCCAAGGGACAAGAAACTTATTCACAGAATTTAAGTGTTAAGATCAGGAAAAACGCGGATCCATTTGCCGGCGACAGCTAGAAAACGTGTTGAACAGACAGAAAATTTACATCTATAAGGCAAAAAGCTTTTGGGAAATGTATCGAAAGAATTTTAAGTCTAGGACGCTCCTTTGATTAAGATATTTAGAGGCTGGGAAAAAGATTTTAAGGAGTTAGAATGGGAGAGAGGAGGTTTTTTAAGGAAATATTAAAGTTAAATAATTTTAATATATTACAGATATATACTTTCTTTCTTTTTGAGAGGGGTGTCTCATCAATGCCTGACTGTGTAGCACTCTTAACCAACGACTACCCATAAGCATTAATTAATCCTTACTTCTTCCTTATTAATCCCAATTTTTTTTAAATGTGAAACGGGAACTAAAAGTTAATATTGGAATATCTTGTTTACAGAAATTCATCGAAAGGAATTTGTGCTAGGTTCCGTGTTTAACAGCTCGTGTTTGCATGCATGTATTCAATGCAATGTAAAACCTGAAACATGATGCTTGCGTTTGTACTTGTCTGTAAAGCATATGAATTATTGTTTATGGCAGTTATTTAGATTCTTAGAGTGTTATAGATTTCGAGTATTCACGCGAATTTGCTTTTGTTTCAGTGAACATGTCTCGAAATGTAAATCACAGATGATTCAGATATAGGCCACAAGTTTGCTAACGTGTTAAATGAAATTTTTATTATTCGAGAAAAAAGTCGGTCGCTATCGTTTTGGGAATTTTAACGTTAGTAATCATTCCTCGCAAATATATAGTTTCTATTTTTTAATACGAATTATGCATAATTTTTTTTTTCTTTCTGAAAATGTTTAGGGAAAAAAAATTCTGACTTTCCCGGGTTTATTTTCGATATAACGAATAACCTCTAGTGTATGTCTGTTGAAAATTTATATTTTCGGTGGCATTTAATAAAAAATGTATCAAGTAAAAAACGTAACGGACGGGCGTAAATTTTTTTCCAATGCTCCTTGAACGAGCCAACATGCTTGTCTTAAACTACTAGAATTAACTCAGTGCAGTAATTATCTCTCTCTCTCTCTCTCTCTATCTCTCTCTATGCCTCTCTATGCCGAACGATGGCCGAATGGTAGAGCGCTGCTCTTCGGAACCAGAGTTCGCGGGTTCGAATCCCGCTGCTGGCATGGATGTTTGTAGCCGTTCGGAATCGGCTTTAAACTGTAGGTCCCGGTCTCATTAGCCCTCGTGTGCAAAACAGTAGACCGTAGCTCTCCAAACCAAACCCCAAACCCTATCTCTCTCTATATCTCTCTCTATATCTCTCTATATATCTCTGTATATATATCTCTCTCTCCTCTCTCTCTCTCTCTCTATATATATATATATTTATATACATACATATATATATATATATATATATATATATATATATATATATATCTGTGTGTGTGTGTGTGATAGATATTACTGGATTTTATGTCTTTATATGTAAAATTCTTCTGTCTGTGTGTTTGTAATAGAACTTCTCCTAAACGGCTGGTACGATGACCGATTGGTTAGGGTGCTGGCATTCGGTACCGTAGTTCGTGGGTTCGAATCCCACTGTGGCATGGATGTTCGTAGCCGTTCGGAATCGGCTTTAAGCTGTAGGCCCGGGTCTCATTATCCTCGTGTTGAAAAAAGTAGACCGTAGCATTCCAAACCAAACCTAATCGGCTGGACTGATTTTGATGAAAATTTGTGTCTGTGATTAAATTGATTCGAGAATGGTTTAGATTCACAATTTGATCCAATAAAAAATGATTTTTTATTAAAAATCTATAATTTCGCGCTTATTGAGATTATTATAATACCGCTTGGAACCCTTCACTGCCAGCGTACCGCAGTGGTCAGCGCACGGGCTTCAGTTTAAAACTCCCAGAATCGAATCCCCGTACAGGCGATATGGGAATTTTAATTTAATCTAATTACATTTATGTTTCTGTTTGTTCTAGAATATACTTTAATTAACTAGAACGGTGTTTTAGAATATTACATTAATGTGTGATGACTACGCGTGGTGGCGTCAAGTATTTTCCAAATAATTTTTCCTTACCTTTCCATCAAAACGGTTCAATTTGTAATTTATATAAAAAACATTTTACAATTTTTGGATTTACAGCGTTAAAACAGGACAGGGTCTTTCTGGTGATCCGGAGATATATATATACATGGTTTCCGCGCACCTGCAAAGTCAGGGAAAGTCATGGAAAATCATGGATTAGACAATGGATTAATTTTGTCATGGAAAGTCTTGATTTTTCAAGTAAAATGAGTAAAAGTCATGGAAAGTCATGGATCCGCTAAACTTCCGATTAAAAAAAATGCATTGAATTGTTTAATTCTATCTTTACTTGTCATTTAGCTGAAGTTACTGAGTTTGGTATTTATGTATTATTCTGTTGACCCTATTGTCAAATAAAATTTGCTCATCAAGGAAACTCAAAGCAAGAAAGCTTAATGGGTGGGTAAATGTATATTATTCTGGTTTTTTCTTAAATTATAGATTAAAATTTTATTAATATAATAATTATTTTTTAATAAAAATTAGTTAAGATTTTTGCACAAAATATAAGTTTATCTCTAGGGATATTGTATATAAACATTATAGGGTTATATTTGACTATTATTCATGGTCACCTGAATAATACCAAAGTACCCTGAATTCACATTGGAAACATTTTGATTGAAAAATTGCTATATAATTAAACTTAGGTGTGTAGATACAACAATTTATTTTTATGTATGTGAGTTTATTAACACTTATAAAGTAAGTTTATAGTTTTTTTATGATAAAATTCTTATAATTTCTCTAAAAGCACATATTTAATTTGTATTGACATCAGAAGTTTTATTTATATATACTTTAACGAAAGCTTTTTTAAAGTCATGGAAAATGATTTGCTAAATCAGGGAAAGTTATGAAAAGTCATGGATTTGAAAAATTTTATTTTGGCAGATATCCTGTATATATATAATATATCAAAATTATTGCACTTAGAATATCTCTAATTTTCTCATTCTTTGATATCTCTTTTCCCAGCCTCGAAATGTATTATTTAAGAGTTTTCGCTAGCTTAAAATTTTCTTAGCAGTCTCCCAAATCAAACTGAAAAATAAATGCAAATTTCAGTACAGACGGACTTCACGATGGGTGGTTGCAGTCATGACCCATAAAAATACCTCTATTAACAGAACGTTGGAGCACGGGTTCTCACTTGATTACAGGGACAGGACAAACTGAGGAGTCAGCTAGCATGAAGTTAGTACAAGGCCCATAACACCTGGGTCAACATCTCAGTCAAAATCTGGTGGAAAATCTGCCTTCGTCCAAGTAGTGAAGTTTCAGCGAGTCTCCTTGACACAGAGTCGTATCCCCAGTAGTGAGCGCTGAGATGTCTTAACTGATGTGCTTCTTAAAATTTGCAGGAATATTTTAAAAATTTACAGGAGTTTAAGCGGCGAAAGTCATGACTATATATAAAAATAAAAAAAAATTACAATTAGGGCCCTGTCCCTAGTAAATAAAAATAATAATAAAAATGAAAGGTAGTGGAAAAATGAAGAATTTTTGGCATCGTAGGGGACAGAATCGTGTACCGGTGGAATACGATGCTTGAATGGGCAGGCGGACATACCAATCTGCCTTCGGTAGCTTGCATCTTCTTTTTGTTTGGAAATTTCCTAAATTGTCCGCTAGGGCAGTGTAGAATTATAATTGGTTAGACCCCTTCTCTGAGGGTGTAAACTGTAGCTCCAGTGATCAATTTAGGTTAGGGGTTAAAAAGAGGAAAGCAAAAGGGCGCGAGAATTTTAGCCCTTAAGATTTGAAAACCCCTGAGAATTTTCTCGAGCTATTTAAGGGGGTTTTATAAAAAATGCCTACATTACTTTCCCTATCTAGTTTACTTTTCCTTACATATATATTTATATACATCTATCGCCGACATTCTTGGCAATAGCAAGTACCACTTTTCCGGGTGTTCTAGTGGCATAAGTGGTGCGCCTTTCGTTTGAAGAGCACCGCTAGGGTGAAAGAACTGACTTTGCTGAAAGTGGGTGCTCGTAATTTACAAGCACGGACCATGCAGAGGGTGCAGATTTGTGGGTAGATTATTTCTGGTGTGTCTGATGTGAAGTAATTTGAATAAATTCTTAGCCTCACCCTTTACCTTTATTAGATTAAATTGCTTTGTTCACAAAACTTAACCTTTAATAACCTTGTCTACCTCTACCTTTTGCAGTGTAATGAGGTCAGTAGATGTATGTTAGTTCATGCTTCTATCCATTTATTTCGTTCTGCATTTATAGCCGTAGAACACTTTATAGTGTTAATATTTTTAAAAAACGTTTTAATTTTATTTATCAACCCCTTGACATACAAATAAAACCAAATTGGATGCGTCCGCAAAATACTTTTTAACAGTTACGAACAAATTGAGGGATGTTTTATTTTGAAATTTGAGTGACTTAAAATATTTGATTCAAATATTGTTATTTCTATTATTTATCCTAATACACAGGGGCCTAGTAAGATCTGGTGGTACCCAGTGGAGTTTAAACTCGTAACTCCATATCTCCTGTTCACCAAGACATAAACTGAATATTTAGGCAGCGTTTTTTTTTAAATTCTATTTGCTGACAAAGAGGGCAAATGTTTGTTTCGTAAGCAATATTTTATGGGTAAGATAGTAAAATACCTTTTTTTTTTTAAAAAAACAAAAAATTAATCTAACGTACATTGTAAGATATTTTTTTCTATAGTAATAGTACTTAGTACATACCTATTATTATTATTAATAATATTATTATTATTAATAATATTATTATTAATATTATTATTATTATTATTAATATTATTATTATTATTATTATTATTATTAATATTATTATTAATAATAATAATAATATTATTATTATTATTATTATTATTATTATTATTATTAATATTATTATTATTATTATTAATATTATTATTATTAATATTATTAATATTAATAATAATAATAATAATAATAATAATATTATTATTATTATAATTCAAATATCCGCTTTGCACCCAGCTTTCGGTCTAGATAAATGAGAATCCCAAGAGTTATGCAAAATAGTTTAATAGTATAGCCCAAAAGGAAAGAGTTAATACAAAACCGGCAATTTTTTGCACCCCGCCACTGAGCTGGTATGCGGTTATCCGTCTTCCTACGCCACTGTTAATACATACCTTCTAACAGCTACGGATTATACTTAATTACGGAAAATATGAATTATTAAATTACGCACCAGTGCTTGAAAAAAAAATTGATTTCAGGATATTTGGGACATTTACATGCTTGCGACGTCTCACACACAAGCCAAACGACAAGCCCAATGAGTAGAGCGTTGCTCTTAGGTATCTAAGTTTGTGGGTTCGAATCCCACTTCTGCCATGGATGTTTCTAGCCATTCGGATTCGTCTTTAAGCCGTAGGTCCCGGTCTCATTAGTCTTCGTGTAGCTATAATATAGACCATAGCGCTCCCAACCAACCTCTCTCACATGCATACACACTTCTTGTACCTCTGTCTACGGAATTGGTAGTTTTAGATTTAACTAATAGTTTATTAATAATTAAATAATATAATTTAAATAATGTAATTAATTGCAACTCATTGTATGCTTGGTTTTTAGAATAGCGGGTTAGTGTTATAGTATAATTCTTATGTTTATGGTATTTCACCTGTTGTTGATGTTCCTTTTATTGTAACTCCCTGTTTTTTTTCCCCAATCCATTGATAGTACTTAAACGTTATTATGTGTGATGCTTCGTTACTTAGCGTTGTAACATGGGATGTTGCTACTTTTAGTTTTCTTTTAAGGATTATACAGTACTAAGATGTGTCTATTGCCTAAATCACATCTATCAGTAACTATCCTTTTGTTTGACGATTTTGTGGGTACTGCTGATGACACACAGCATTATTAAACTTGTTTCTAGTTCTATATTTTATTTTATTTTTATTTCTTAAGCTCCCACGTAAGAAATAAGTGCGTGCGTGTGATATAAAAGTAAGGAATAAAATATTAAAAAAGATTAAATAAGAATACCATTAGCAATCCTGATGTGCCATGCTACTATCAAGAAAAACTAAATTATGTATTAATTAAAAGGAAACAAATATGGAAAGATAATGAACTAATATGGAAAATGAATTTGTGTACTTGAAGAGGTGTGTGTGTGTGGGGGGGGATTGCGATATATATATATATATATAACTTAAGTAGGAAAGAAGTTAATATATAATTTTAATACCCCTCACACGCATTATAGTGCTTAATTAAAATGCTTTTGGGCATGAAAATGTGCGCGATATAAATAATAGTTAAGTCTTTAAGCATATTTGTCTTAAAATATATAATCTGTAAAAAAAAAAAACTAATTTTTTAAATTTGAAAATGAGTAAGATTTTAAAATTTGAATCTTATTTTGATATGTCTGTAAAATAATAGTGGAAATAATTCCATTTCCTGAATACCAAAATGTGCTGAATTATCTTTATGTTCAGTTGAAGCATGCTTATTAGAATGGCGAGAAATAAAGAATATAGTGCTTCATCTGCGTCATTTTCACCTGTAGAATTTATTCCGATGCGATAAGCAATCATGTGTGTCGCGATACAAAATCGATTCTGAGGCTCACCGTTAATGTCAGCTAAACCCGTTGGCCTTGAGGCCTTTTCTGAGTTGCGTTCTTTTCACTCGGTCTTGTTAAAACCTTTCCTCTCCCAGCATCGGGTATATTCTCTTGATTTCCTTCATCCACGGTGTTCCGCTCGGAAACGATCATTTGTTCTGCTGGTGTGGAAAACGTTGGAAGTGATATGTGAGTTCCATACAGACAACTGTTTGCAGACAGTGCCGTGTCGCCAGGGGATTAGGATGTGAACTTTTATGTAGTACTCAGTTATTGATCTCAATTTTTCAAACATTTTAGTTTTTTATAAGTATCTATAAAATAATTCCTGTTAATTCTTTCACTGATTGACTTAATAATTAATCCTGAATCGTATTAAGACTCTGAAGTAGTGTAGTTATTGAGACAAGTTCAATATCCTTTTTTTGTATGTGTGTCTCAAGGCTGTGAATCGTTTATTATATATGTATAGAATATGTCAATACTGTTGTGTTGATTATGAGGTTATACTATAATGTCTGTATAAGCAGTTTCATACAGACAACTGTTTGCAGACAGTGCCGTGTCGCTGAGGGATTAGGATGTGAACTTTTCTGTAGTACTGAGTTATTGGTGTCAAATTTTCGAACATTTTAGTTATAAGTATATATACAAGAATTCCTGTTAATTCTTTCATTGATTGACTTAATAATTAATCATGAATCGTATTAAGACTCTGCAGTAGTGTAGTTATTGGAACAAGTTTAATATCCTTTATTTTGTGTGTCTGAAGAACGTGAATCGTTTATTATATATGTATGGAATATATCAATACTGCTGTGTTTATTATGAGGCTTATAATTTGTCTGTATAAACAATTTCACACAGACAACTGTTTGCAGACAGTGCCGTGTCGCTAGGAGTTTAGGATGTGAACTTTTCTGTAGTACTGAGTTATTGATCTCAATTTTTCAAACATTTTAGTTATAAGTATATATACAAGAATTCCTGTTAATTCTTTCACTGATTGACTTAATAATTAATCATGAATCGTATTAAGGCTCTGTAGTAGTGTAGTTGTTGGAACAAGTTCAATATCCTTTTTTTGTGTGTGTTTGTCTCAAGAACGTGAATCCTTTATTATATATGTGGAATATGTAAATACTACTGTGTTAATTATAAGGCTTATACCATAATATATCTGTATAAACTGTGTCATACAGACATCTGTTTCAGACAGTGCCGTGTCTCTAGGGGATTGTAGTGTGAAATTTTGAGTATCGCTGAGTTATTGATCTCAAATTTTCAACATTTACCTATCCTTATACAAGAATATTTGATGAATTACAATCACATGTTTTGAATAATTACATTTTCCATGCAATCTCCCTGTTTTCATGCTGTGCAATATATTCTGGTTTCCGGTTGTGTGATATTCTAGAATCATGCTAGGTAAAGATTCAACGAAGCAGTACAAGAATTATTGTTAATACCTTCACTGGCTTAATAATTAATCATGAATCGTATTAAGATTCTGAAATAGTTGGAACAAGTTTAATATTCTTCTTTTGTGTGTGTATCTCAAGGATGTGATTCGTTTATGGAAAGAATATACGTATATGGAATATGTCAATACTGCTGTGTTTATTATGAGGCTTATATCTGGAAGTATTATCTCAAGTTATATTGACTTAACAATCATTGGATACATAGTTTGTGTACGCCATCGGTAAATACGATATGGATGATTCCGCAAACGAAGATGATGTAGATAAGAATGTTGATATTCCTAGTAAGGTGAGAATTTATTTTGTAAATAAATTGTAGCGTGCTCATTTTTTTTTTTTATATTCTCGTATACGTATTATAGGAAAAATACAGTAAAATCTCGATTATCTGAGTTCCGATTAACCAAGGTTTTCAGGGGTTATTCTGATCCGAAATTCTCCGATATTTCCGAAAATTTATGTGGGTTTGTTCTGACAATTATAAATAACAGATTTTTTGCAGTGCATCCTTTATATATCTATTGTCTCAGAAAATAGATGATATGAATGAAACGAAACAAGAAAATATACATACATTTTTTTATCTGATTAATTTCTTTTAATTTCTGAAAATTTTGGAAAATATGCATTTTAGATCAAATAAGTAGAGAAACAATTATAATTTAAAAATAAATATTAAAATTTAAACTTTTGTATCAAGGTTAAGAAATTCAATTTTTGTTTTCTGGAAAATCAGCACACGCACATTGATGTATGTGTGTTTGTATTTATACAGAACATTTATATTTGCGACTTTATAATAAGGAGATCTATATTAGAAAATATTGATATCGATAATCGATTGATATATTGATATTGGTAATCGATATATCACAATATTAAAATTCAGATATTATCCAGCTCTAATTCCGACGACTGGGAATTAACCTTAATATAATTTTTATTTTAAATTAATAGCGCTTACTTTTCAGAAAATTTTGTGTTACATTCTTTTTTAAATTTACTTGGAATTACCCTTGGATTTTGTTAACCGAGCTGATCTTTTCTCCTGAATATCTACATGGTTTCCGCGCACCTGGAAAGTCAGGGAAAGTCATGGAAAATCATGGATTTAGACAATGGATTAATTTTGTCATGGAAAGTCTTGATTTTTCAAGTAAAATGAGTAAAAGTCATGGAAAGTCAGGGATCCGCTAAACTACCAATTAAAAAAAATGAATTAAATTGTTTAATTCTATTTTTACTTGTCATTTGGCTGAAGTTACTGAGTTTGGTGTTTATGTATTATCCTATTGACCATATTGCCAAGTAAAATTTATTCACCAAGGAAACTCAAAGCAAGAAAGCTTAATGGGTGGGTAAATGTATATTATTGTGGTTTTTTCATAAATTGTAGATTAAAATTTTATTAATATAATAATTATTTTTTAATAAAAATTAGTTAAGATTTTTGCACAAAATATAAGTTTATCTCTAGGGATATTGTATATAAACATTATAGGGTTATATTTGGCTATTATTCATGGTCACCTCGATAATACCAAAGTACCCTAAATTCAAATTGAAAACATTTTGATTGAAAAATTGCTACATAATTAAATTTAGGTATGTAGATACAACAATTTATTTTTATGTATATGAGTATATTAACACTTATAAAGTAAGTTTATAATTTTTTTATGATAAAATTCCTGTAATTTCTCTAAAAGCATATATTTTATTTGTATGTACATCAGAAGTTTTATTCATATATACTTTAACGAAAGCGTTTTAAAGTCATGGAAAATGATCTGCTAAATCAGGGAAAGTCATGAAAAGTCATGGATTTGAAAAATTTTATTTTGGCAGATACCCTGTATCTAATAATGATTAATAAATTTTATATATATTTATATATTGTTACAAATAGGTTAGCCCTCCAGTGGTTATCGAAGGAAACGTCAGTTAGTACCTTAATCTCTGGGTCGTGTGTTCGAGCTCCATGTTGGGCGCCAATTTATGACACAGAAGATTTTAAAGAAAAAAAAACACAAACATTCATTCGCTTAAAATAATAATAATAATAATAATAATTTTAAAATTTACTGAGCCATTAAACAAACAATGAACAGATAAAATGATTAAAAAAAAAAGACAAAATAAATAAGATGCTACTTCTCAGAGATCGGCTGACTGAAATTTCCTTCTATAGCTTTTATTTGTTACAATATATAATAAATTATATATATTTCTCTCTATATAATAGTTATCTAATATGAATAGTGTTATTAAATAGGGAGATCAACAGTTTATTAAAACCTTTATATCTATTAATAATCTATTAAATTATTGCATTATCTATTAAAGTATAACTGTGAGGAAAAATTTATATAAATTGAAGTAAATTTAAATATTCGATTTCTTAAAAATCATATATTCTTAAATAAAGGAATTAACGTTTAAATTAATGGGGTTCTTCATATAGATGCTAAAGCTAGTCTTATAACATGGGGTAATGAATTTATTTGTTATTTTTGCCGTAGTTTTGAGATGGCAATTTAAATATATGCTTATGTATACATATATATTTATACATATGCATAATTTTTTTGTATATGCATATGTATACAAATATTATACTTATATACAACTATTAAAAAATATATGCAATGAAATTAATGGGGTTAATAAAATGAAACTAATTCCTCGGATAGTTTAATATTTAATGAATATTTTTAGATTTTATTCAGGTTTGGAATAGAAATAGTTTTTCGGAATAAAGAATTTATTGGAAAAGTTCGAATATTTAAAAAATGTTTTTCGACGGTTAACATGTTTCATAATATTTTGTTGAGTGTATCAAACATTTGGGAGTTACATCTCTATATCTATTGTACAATAACGTATTCAAGTTATTGCAAATTCGTATTTCGATTTTTAAGGCATATTTATGGATTATGGATTAATATATATTTATGGATAAATACATGTTAGGTGTCTCGACTCAAATGTCCGTGGAATAATTATTTCCCTTTTCCACTTTTCGTATTCGTTATCATTTTCCACTTTCCTTGCAGTGGCAGGCTTTAAACCAACAAAAAGAATACTACTGTATGATATCGGTGATTAAACAAACATTTTTTAGAAAGTTCATGTGTTATCATATGGAAGTTACTCTGGATGGTGTTGGCTTTTCTTTGGAAAGAATGGAGAATTTCCTTTACTTTCGTCCACTCTCCTAGTGACTAGTTGAAAATTTTTAATTAGTGGTTATGTGCTTTTGATACAGAATATTCGTAAACATTTTGGTGGATGATATATATTTTCATAGTTGAAAGCCATGAACAGGTGAGACATTTAAAATCTTCGAATTTTATTTCCTATAAAATATTTATTGCACTTTCGTTTAACTGACAATGCATATGACAAAAAGTTGCTTATGTATACCAGGTGTAGGAACAAGTCGATCATGAGGAATCAGTTGATAGTGAAGTGACCGGTCGATCACGATGTGTGGTTCGTCGCTCGTCTTTTTTAATGTAATGATTAGAGGTGTGTTGCTGCTAATACCATTTGGACGAGTCAAGCATATGAGCCGGAGAATACTCTTATTAAGTCGAAGAGGTATGCCTATTGTTTGAAATGCACCGCTAGGATGAAATAGCGACTTTGCTCAAATCGATGCTTAGGTCATCTTAATTTAGAAACAAGAACCAAGCAGAAGGCTTAAGGATGGGCCTGCCTCCTCCAGAGGTATTGTTTGGTGACTTGGAGGACGTTACAATTACGTCCTCATACATACCACGAAGGAGTATGTCTTGTTTTTAAAGTTCACCGCTAGGGTGAAATAACGACTTAGCTCAAATCGACGCTTAGGTTTTCCTAATTTAGAAACAGGGACCAAGCAGAAGACTTAAGGCTTGGCTTGCGTACTCCAGATGTATTGTTTGGTGACTTGGAGGACGTTACGACCACGAACCTATTTTACGCCCCAACCGCTTTATTAATCTTTGTCCTGCTCCAGTCTCCAGTTAGGTCCCTACATTTAAATTACGAGGACCCAGTAGGGGCAGCGTTACTCGCGTCCGCAGCTTATCTTAAGCTAAACGTACTTTCCGGGTGGTGTAAAATGAATAACAGCTTCGCAGCTGTGTTTGGCATAAAGATGTCTGTTTGTGTTGTTATTTGCCAACTGCATTGGAAAAAAAAACTTACTGAATAATTTATTACTGCAAAGAAAATTTACATGTGCAGTATTTATTCATATTCCCTCGTGTTTCTTTTGGAAGCAACTTTAATATCCCAAACAAGTAAAGTCGTTGATAATATTGGAATATTATACTGCTTTATTAATATTTTTACAGGATTGTTGTTTCTTTGTTACGAAGTTGCAACAACTTATTTGCATTTTTTGCTAAAGAAACCTTTTAATGTATATTTAAATAACTATTGTTTGCAAAGTTCATGCGCAAATCGTTTGCAATTTACAACGCATGAAGGTAAAACTTCCAAGATGTGCGCGAAAATAATAGTGTAGCAAGGAAATTTCCGTTGTTTAAGGCTGCAGATGCTAGAAAGAGAAATAACGAATGGATGAAGGAATGCCTCTTAAAAGACTACCCAGCTAATTGTGAGTAAATTCGGGTAGAGTAATTAGTGGCGTCGACGTCATAACATTGCGAGTTGTGCTAATCTATCTTTCGCTCTACTTAAGAAGTTGGTGGAGTAATGGATCCCTTTAAGACCCTTATCACGCATCAACCTGTATACGTTGAAAAAGTAAGAGATTCAGTTTACGATTTCTTTTCCTGATGAAGAATGCGCCGATTTCTTGTGTTATAGCGAAAAAGTTTCAACCGGTTTAATTTTGATTCAGGTTGATATGTAATGAGGACTTTAATCGGGTGAAAATCTTTCGATATCGCACGAGAAATCCGTGCTTTCTTTATCGAGAAAAAGAATCGTAAACTGAATCAGTTGCATTTTCAATGGTTACAGGTTGACGCGTGATAAAGATTGTGATATGAATTTTTCTCTATTTATTATTATTTATTGAATGGGAATTTAGCTCATGCTGTAAATCGAAACTAAGTAATGTTAATTACTATAGTGTAACTTTTTAATGATTTATTAATAAATTATATTTTTAAGTACTCTCATAGAGTATATTTCTAGATCGACATAAACAGAAAATTTCAAAGAACTTGCTTATAACACTATGTGAGTAACATTTGCAAGTTTCCATGAGCCCCAATTTCCAGTCGATTTATTTATTTCGCGATGAGGTTCATAACTACGCAAATCCACGTTCTACTAAATAAATAGGAAGATTGGAAAATAATTAACAACGTTTGTACAGTGACCCACATCACATGATCTAAAATCGGTATATGTCTTTTCAACTAGAATTTGTAGTATTATTGTTCAAGCAGTACCTTATTTAGGATTAATTCCAACTTGCTTCTCCTTTAGTATGTGTTCCTCTGATTTTGGGAGATTTACTTGGAAAAGTGTTCAATATCCAGTAGGAGGTTATCCAATTAAGAACGTCTTGAAATTTTTCTGGGGTCGTAATAAGAAGTCGTTAAGTGTTGGCATTAAACAAGTAAATCTTCATTTCGTTTTGATTGAAGAAAAAATTAATACGGATTTTTTTTATTGCTGTTTATTTTAACTTTCGTAAAAATAGAAATTAATCACAATTATTTTATGTTAAACTTTCCGTGAAACCCCCAAAACATTGCTCACTCCTAGATTAATTTTTATTTATACATTCTCCCTCAGAGGTAACACGGAGCCCGGAAAGTCCGTAAGAACCACTGGTTTAGATCAGAGGTATTCAACCTTTTTAGATTTTGAGAACCAATCAAGTCTATCTTTAAAGGACCTTTTTGAACAAAGAGCGGAAAAAATAGGCTATTGATAGGCTTTTGTTAATTACAAAATTATTATTACATCTTGTAATACAAATTGCAAATAAATAAGTTATCAATTATGATATAAATTCAAAATTACACACGCTTGTACGCTTGTGTATGACCATTTAACAGTTAGAATGAGGTTAACAGAACTAATTTGTTTAGTTTGGTAGTATGGAATATATGTTGCAAGGTGGAGGTATTGGCTTTTACAGAGTACCTAGCAGAAAAATATTCACTACTTCAACCTTCAAACGAAAAATATATGCTGCAACCCAAGGGGTCGGCATTTTCTTAGATAATCCAGATGCGCAGGCAGCTTCGGAAACAGGCAGAGAGGCAAAAAGAAGCCACTAATAATGTGACTTAATGCGTCTCGTTTAATGTATTTGAAGCGCGTGACTTTTACGAAATTTAAAATTTTATTTATAAAATAACTATATTCTGCAAAGAAATTGCTTTTAAAAATTCAATCTTTTCTAACAATTTAAATTTTACTAAAATTTTGGCGCTTTGACTAAGCAAATACTGATCACTTGTGGAACCTCTGTGAAAGTTCTAGGGAACCCTAGAACCCAGGTTGGAGACCTCTGGTTTAAGTAATGCAATTGTTCCGGTAGAGTTGTAAATCGCAGTGAAGCACGCTAGTTCGAACGTGCATCAAAAATTAAAGAAAATAAAAGGTTAAAATTAAGGATATATGTGCCAGTCGTAAAATAAACTTAACAATTTAATATGGAGAATAGTTGCATCTTACACACATTGCTGTAAGGAGAAGGAATGCGGCTTACCAGCACAGAGTGAACCACAATGGTTGTGCAGGAGCTGAGAGATGATGTGCACTACATTATATATGCTGTATATGAACAATAGACTGTAATGTTATGTAGCCTCCACACTATGGCCAATTGTTCCCCACTTCCTGATGGTGACCTTCAACGATGGTTCAGGGGTTGCATCCACACGCTGGGCCACTAAATGACCCGAGCGCATTGATTCGTCCATAGGGTCTACCGCGCACTTGAATTGCGCATCTCGTTACCTTTGATCTTTGGAGAAAAACCGCCTCCGAAGCCATCGTTCGCTAAGGCTATTTTATCGTCTGCCGCCATCGACCACGATAAGCCAAACCCCCTCCAGACGGTGGTGATGGGTTGCAGTGGACCATAGTGTGGAGGCGCCTTTACATTTTTAGTTTATCGCCAAGTAGCGGAGCCAAAGCAGTACTGGAAAGTCTTTAGGGCTGATTTGGCGCTGTGATGCCGCTGCAGTAGCATTCTTTGTCTTCTCGAGTTGGTATGATACTTTAGGGCACCTGGATCAGTGGTCGAATCCCACGTAATGAAGGGAAAAATAATATTGTCTTAGAATTGCTCATGAGGGTAGAAAAATAGTAGTTAAAAATACAGTCTTAAAATAAATGCGAATTTAAAGATGAAGCAGAAAAAAAGGTTAATTTGCTAATTCTTAACTGAAATGATTAGAATTTAAGATGGATGACTCAAGAGTAATAAAGAAATAAAATGGTTTATATTAATGGGGGGAACTGGACACAAAATGCAGCAGTGTCATTTAATTACATCTTTAACTGATATATGCATTACAAAAATTAATAAACTGTTCTAAAGATATTTATTTTTAAATTTTAAAAGGAGGGGAAAAAGTTTAACATAAAGCAATTTACATAATAGATAATGATTAAAAATAATGTATATAATTATTATATTAGCAATTAAAATTGAAGCAACCAGTTATGTGTTTGATAAGACTAACAGGGTAATTAATTACATAAGTACTACTGTAAAATCATTTAAATGCTCATTGCTATTATTTCTTGTATATGTATATATATATATATATATATATATATATATATATATATATATATATATATATATATATTATATTGCCAAAAGTAAAAAAAAAATTCTCTTAGAAATAATATGCTAGTTCTTAAATAGCCACTGTTGAAAAAAATAAATGTAAACATTGTTAAAATAATTTCTTCCCAAAATCCCGGGTTTATTCCCACCTCTTCAAAATTCCGTTATTTTTACATCTCTAACTGTAGGGGAGCATGGTGTCGCGAGGCATTTTCCAAGACGGCTCGAACCAAGGCATGATCCCGAATTATTATAGCTGTATGATTTTCTTTTCATGAATGCGGTGTCCTATTTTAAAATGGCATAAATAAAGATCGCAATAAACAAAGAACTTGTGTTTTGTTGAGATATTTTTGGGACTAAGCATCCCTATTAAAGAGATCAAGTTCACGATCCGTGACGTCTTGTTTCAAAAGTTCATTGGAGATTCCTTATCTGTTATTCTGTGCTGTATTTTTAACCATCCGATTGTAGAATTCAGAGTTTCGCAGCCGGTAACTTGTCAAGCATTCTTAAGCTTACCGAGAAAGTGAAAAACCCACTCGCAACAGCGAGAGGTCTCTATTAAGAAAATATTGGTTATTTGTTATCCTTGACTGTCCAAGCTTGAAGAAAAGCATTTCTTTATTTCGTTTTTGTGGTGTGCAGTTTGTCTAACTGTTAGCATCACATGTGGTTTACTCGTGTGTTATTGAATGCATTGTTGGTTTTAAACACGATTCTATTTACTTATTGGGATAATTGTTTTCCTGTCGCGTTTGAAAGTATTTCGAAGAATTAATTTCTATAAACGGGTGTAATGTTCTGCAAACGCTTACTTGAATTCCATTCCTTTTTTAACGAGAGAATTCTTATAATTAGTTGCAATTAGGACTAAAGCAAAAAGCAATCGCATGAAACCTCTACTGGAAATAGATTTTAGCTTTATAAAATTTCACCATAAACTATATAGGAGCAGAAATATGAAATTTCCACTCCGTAATCTGTTTTAAATGTTTAATCGGCATATGTAATAATGCATAAAAAATTAAAATAATTTTCCTGTATTTAGACTTTAGGTAGCTTTGCATATAAAATTAGATATAAATATATATGTCTAGATAATTCTTTTATTAAATTCATACTGTAAGAAAGTGTTTTTGGGATTAACTTATTTTATTATTATTTGGTAACGATTTAGTAATTACGCTGTTGATATTTTTTTTCTAGTCTGTATAATTTAAAGCGTAGAGGATTAATGTGTCATATGCGTTTACATACAAAATTTCGGGTGAGTGTTTGCAGTACTTTGCCGGGCTCTAATCACTATTTCACCAATTTCATAGTCCTGAGTTTGTTTTCCCTATAACTTATCCATAAATGTAGTTATTTAATGCAGCAAAAGAATGATTGCTTATTTTTGTCTGTAACCAACAAAGTTTTTTCTTTTTTAAAATTAAAGTTGAAACTCTGTATGTGAATAACGAGGGTAAATATTTTTTTCCCACATGGGAATGTTAACTTTTCAAATTATGGTCAATAATCCTGCATTTTTGCACTAAATTTTTGGTCATTGTCGCCTATGCTTCTTAACTTGAAAAGTTGCTTGTTTTACCTCCATAACGACTTAAATTACTAATAATAATTATCAATAATTGCCATTGAATCACACTTTATAAAACTATGAGCTTCTTCTGTTAGTGGGGAATAGGGTAGGTCCGAATTAAAGGTATCATCCCCGTCCCCTCTGTGTCCCTATGTGTTAATCAAATGGATAATTAAAGGTCTTTTTATATCTATTGGTCCTTAATTGCTCGTAATTGCCATTTTACTAATATATATGTAAAATGGCATATATATGTGTGTGTGTGTGTATATATATATATATATATATATATATATATATATATATATATATATATATATATATATATATATATATATATATATATACACACATACACACACACATGTGTCAGGTCTAAAAAAAGGGTAGTTGGAAATTACGTGAGTTATAAGCGATTTTAACAAGGGAACTCTTTTATAATAAAATAAAAGAAAAAGACCCACGCTCGCTTTTGGGATCATCCGGTCAAGCGGAAAGATTTTTGAAGAATTTTATGATGCAACGAACCGATATGAGTCAGTTAGCGCGTGGACATGGAGCTGTCAGCACACTCTACGCGTGTCTTCGACGAACAAATGAAAATGGAGCAAGTTTTGCTTTTAAATGAAGCGATGATTTAATAAACTTATTATCAAGAAAGACTGTTTGCCATTCGCCTTAACATTGCGGCACGATATATATATATATATATATATATATATATATATATATATATATATATATATATATATATATATATATATATATATATATATATATATCGTGCTTCAGTGTACCATATACCAGTGTACCATATATATATATATATATATATATATATATATATATATATATATATATATATATATATATATATATAATTTTTTACGACAATGTTAGATTTAGTTGTCAATAATGATTATGTGAGTTTTTGATAATATTTGATTGTCGCAATCTACAGTTAACCTAAATTATTTATTTCTCTACATAGATGGTCTTGCATAATTTTTTCACCTAATCTTCAATCACATGCACTGTGCATGACAGTTTTCAATTCTTCCCTATTTCTGATGATATTAGTCGTATTTGTTAATTTGTTAATGAAAAATCTTTAAATCCGAATTTACATTAAAAAGAAATAAGACATTAGGAAAGGGTCTATATTTACATTTCAAGATTCTCTCCTTAGCTAATATTCCGTCAACTGTTGCAAAGCATAATATGTGAATCTGTTTGAAACAAAAGTGTAATGCAGGCACTTTGTTACGTTGTTACAAATTTTATACGTTGTTAAAAATTGCATATTATGTAGTAATCAACAAGGGATGTCCGTGCCCATATTAACACATTGTGTGCGGGTACATTTGGCAGCGGAATTGTACCGGGAACAAGGGGTTTGCCCGTAAATTTAACTATTCAATTAAATCTCAATAGATCGAAAGTTATTTAATTTTTTTAACCAACTTTTCGTATTTTATATTGAAATATATAAACAAATATACAAATAGAACTATATAAATAAATATATAAATAAGAAAATTAAATATATAAATATATATAAATAAATATATAAATAAGAAAATTAAATATATAAATAAGATTTTTGTAAACAAAAGATAACTTTTTTAGTGGATAAGTTTATATTAGTATCGTAAATATGAAAAATCAAATAGAAATAGTAGTATATAGTTTTAATTTTTTCGAATTATGTTATATATAAGCATTTTTACATTATAAAAAAATGGAAAGAGCAATCATAAAACGAATAATGTAAAAACTAGTTTTTATTTGTTTAAATTTTTCCAGAACCTATGTAGTAGACAAGAACATTGGGCTTCGTTTTCCTGTGTATACCGTTATTTTTGTACCCACAAACAAACTATGTTGTTACAGTAATTCGTACTAGTACGTGATCCGCGCTCAAGTATCAATCGTCAGAAAACGTACTAGTACGTGTCCCGCATACAGTGTGTTAACAGGTGTTTTAAAGAACTATGTTGTGATTTAAAATAAGCAGTTAAGTGCATTTTATTGTCTCCGTTGGTTTAAGGCATGATGTCATACCTAACTTATAATGTTATTATTTATTGCAAGCGAACTTATCCCTTTCGAGCGTATATTATTTTTTTGTTCTTCCATCGGATCTTTTGTTTTCACGATAGTTTAAAGTGTTATATTCCAATTTTCTCCTCTACCGAACCTCCTCCGTCAGATTCTAGGTTATGAAAGTTCTCTCGCGGCCGGCTGATTCCAGAGGTTTTCGTATGGATTCTCTCCCCATTTTAAATCGTGACCCGGGTCACGACGGATCTATGAAAAGCTGCAGAAGTGTACGATCCCAGCTTGTATGATAAATAGATGAATGTAAATTCCCCTGGGAGTTTAAGATTTTATCTTTGCAGAGAATGATGTTTAAATACATCAATTTGTATGTATGTGCCTTCGTCCGTTCGCCCGATCTGTGTTTACAGAACTGTGCGGTAGATTTTCTGAGTATGATGCAAATATTCGGGAAGGTTTTGATTTTGTTTCGTATGCTGTCTGATGTGGTCGCCTCAGTGCATAACTCGCTGGGCCCTGTGTGTGTACATGCATACATTAACCGATTGACGCTGAGCTTTCGGTGTAGGTAATTAAGGGTCTCGAATGAGGGTCATATTTATTATAACTAGTATTCGGATTCTATTACATCGGCAATGTAAACAATTGAGGAAATAAAACAACTCATCTTCACAAAACAATAGCGCATTTCATTTAATTTTCTTACATTTAAGAAACAATAAAAATGTTTTATTTTCCTATATTTTCCAATTTACCTTTGTACTCAGCGAACGAAAAAATAAGTACTTTTTTTGTGAGATTATTGAGAGTAGATACCTACAGAAATACAAATTTTAAGCATGTGGCATAAACTGTTAAATGCTGTTAATTCAGCAAACTACCACGTTATTGTAAATAGCAACGGAATTAGCTTGCATGCGGATTCACGAAAGTGGCTATAATGGAATTAAAGAGACAGGCCAAAATAAGGAACTAAAAGTAAATCTAGTCTAAAATCTGTAAAACTTGTATTATTTTAAAATACATTATAAACACTATCAGAGGAATTAAAGTTACTTAAAATGTTTTAATTATTTTTTCTGTTATTAAAAGAATAAAATTAAATTTAGAGTAATAGCTGTTCTATAAATGAAAGTTTCAAAATGGACGGTTAAAAAAAAGCGTATGTCCATGATCTTAGGATCAGTTTACCCACCTACTACTATTTTCCTAGGGTGAGCCAACCTGAATTACTGTGCTGAATTTCATCAAGATTAATTTCGTGATTTTGGAATTGCATAGAAAACAGACAGGCATATATTTTTCTTTTTTTATTTTCACGATAGCTTTTTGTAAGACTTTTAAATTATGATAAAATGTTCAGAAATCTCCAACCTGCTACTAAATTTGGAATGTATCAGTATTTTCCCTTTATAATTTGGAGATCCCCAAGTACATTTGCATATAGATAAAAAAAAAGAGGACCAGTATACTTAAAGGGAAGTTGTGTTTTAAGTTTATTAAATATTTGGAGTTCTATGATTCATTTAATTAATAATTGAATCATTTGAAATTTTTAAAAATTAATGTTAGAATAGGTTTTATCAATTTCTATAAAATCTGCACAGTTTTGCCTCAATTAGTCTATTACAGGATGTACAAACAAATCAAAATATAGCTTGATTATACAGTCAAATATACAATGCATTAACCACTTGTTTGTTTTGCACATACACCGTTCGGGTAATCTGATTTCTTTGTCGTTCTCACTGTTTTGGCCATATCTTTTGTATTTTTAATGTTAAATTAATCGTATAGATGTTCACAAGATGTTAGTTTTCAAAGTGTATTCTGTTTGGTTTAAAAGCACAGGCTTTCTGGTAGGTTTTGCATTACTCCTTGAGTGTTTAGGAAACTAACCAAGAGAGATTTTTTAGAGGTACTTCCGCCTTAAAGACAATAAACTAAGACTTGCAAACTAGTACTATGTGTGTTCACTGAAGAAAAATGACAGCGTCAAAAAAATTTCAAAAGAGACTAGGTATTTTTGTCCGAACTGTGACAGTTGGACTATGCCTCTTGAGCTCTTTCAAGATTTATAGCACTAATTCTGATCTTTGAAAAAACAGGTTAAGTAAATGTACTTATAGTATTTGCATTCAAAAAAGTTTAATACTTGTAATTGAAAATATTTGTATTTTTTTTATGCATAACTATAAAGGTAACTTTCCTGTCTGGCATACATGAGAGAGAAAAGACAACTTCTAGGGAAAACATTTTATTTCCTGTAAAAAAAGTTGTTATATATGCTTAAAATAATTAGAAATATTACTTTTAATAACATTTTCCAGCTTAGAAATGTAAAATAAACAAAAATATATTTTTTAGGAAAATAAAAACTGTTAAGGTGTTAATTGAAAAATTTGTATCTCTCAATTTGTAGTAAAATTTAATAGCCGATTTTTACCCAGAAAATTTCTTTTTTTCTTTATGAATCAAATAGGGTCCTTCATTATTAAAAATAGATTTTGTTTACAATGCCGTTTATTTATTTATTTTTTTATACCTAAGTGCTTTCTTTAATTTCTTAACGTTTCTCAGTTATTAATAAATATCCCAATATAGTTTAATAATTTTCAGTTTAGAAATTTTTCTATTTAGCTCGAAATAAATAACTTTTGTAAAGTATACCATACTACTTTAGTCTTAATGTTCAATGTTCTATCATACTCTTAAAGAGCCTGTTCAGTGTCATGGAATGACATAACACCTAACTGTGAAAAATAAATTTGTTGAAACTGTTAGAAGTAGCTATCCTGATTTTAAATTAAAAAGGAAGCAAACTGTTTTCTTTCCAAGTATTCCTTATTAACAGATTTCTCTTTTAGTTTTGACTAATTCCAGGAACACAAAATATGTTCTAGAAAAAATTGTAAGAGCATTACTGTGAAGTGACTAAGAGGACTCATTATCTTAATTATGGGCAGTTTCATGGTGCGTTACGTTCTTAACCCTTTGGACGGTTGTATCATATATGCAACATCTTTTTGAATTCACTAAAAGGACAGTAGTATCATATATTTTATATGGCATATTTAATTAATACTTTTTTATTACTGCTAGATATAGCCTTATGTCTTTTATGGGGCATTTGGAAATATTAGAGAATTAGCAAAATCAATTACTAAGTTTTAAAGGACAATGGTAATGATTTAATTATCAGAGTAAAAAGATGCAAAAGACAAGACAATATAAAATACTGTCTTGTAATTAAAATTTAAAACTCTAGACTATCTGTGTGTATGTGTATGTATGTATACGTAAACCAGCAAAAATTAATTCCACCGGTTACAATAAAAATTGTTTTGCCAGGATTGTTTCCCCAATGATGATTACAATGGATGATTGTAACATGTGTCCAGCCCACCGTGGAAAATCCATAAACCCTTTAGTGGGGTTCAATGTGGTGGTGTTCCTCCTCCTCGTTCAAAATTGGCTTTAAGCAGTAGATTCCAATCTCTATAGTCCTCATGTACAAAAACAGTAGACCATAGTATTTCAAACCGACTGACCAACCAACCTGTAGTGAGTTGTTATATTTTGAAGAATTAGCATCTTTCTGAGAAAATGTTCCCTTTGACCCTGATGGCTTAGTTTAATTTTCCTTTATGTAATAATGAATTTTTCATAGACCTCACAACTCAGCAAGTAAGGGAAAATTAATCTTTTATTAGAAATCTTAGCCAATGCTACATATTTTCATCTTAGGTTCAAATAATAATACCTGTATAACTAAGTTAAGTTTTTAATGTAGAACTGAGCTGTCTTTCATACTGCTATCTTTGGATCTTCTTATGTTATGATGCCATCCTAATCATTCTGTATATTACAAGCATAACAAACTATGTCGGAAAAAATTGCAATTTTAGCTAAAGTTATTCTTTTGACTGTTCATAAAGTAGTGAAACGCATAAATTTTGTGTACAAATAATTGTTTTTTTTTTTTTTTAAGTCTTTCATAAGTTGTTTGGAAGAAATATTTTTAATGAATTTGCTCTAACAAGTTCACAAAAAATGTGTGTATTATTATGCTAATTTTTCTCTCGTTTTGATTTTATTGTTTTCTGTTTCTAAAATAAACTGTCTAAAATATACATTATGCTGTTATAAAAAAAGTGCTTGATTAATAACTTTTCTAGGAGAGATGAATGGAATAGAAATGTTAACTGCGCTTTAGATAAGGTGCATTAAAAATATCTTAGAATTTATTCAGTTTGAAGTAATAATAAAATTTTCGTATTTATGGATAAAGAATTTCCTGGCATTTCTAATGATGTTTTGTTTTCTTTTCAGGTAAAATTAGAAAAAGTGCTAGGATTAACTGTATCGAACAATGCTGCTTTTGACTGTGATCCTAATTCTAGTATTGTTGCATATCCAGCAGGGTAAGTTATCAATTACAACTTGTATTTTAATAGGGGTTTGGGGGAGAAGGTTTAAATTTGAATATGACATTTAACTCAATAGTTATATATTTAAAGAAAATTTAGTGATTGAATAATAAATTGGAGGGGAGACACATTACAATTTATTTCATAAATGGTAGTACCGATGAAAATGTAGAAAAGAATAATTTGAGAATTTAAATGTTTAATCTGTCTGCTGTCTCAAAATTTTTGTTAATTTTTATCATGGTTTTTAATGAGTTTTTAGTTATAATAAAGTAATAAATATAACTAAATTTTAAAAATTTAAAAAGACTAATAATTTTTAAAAAAGACCAAAAACAACTTTAATTGGAAAACTTATTATCTATATGCTTTATTTTTCTATTGATAATTCTTTTGGTCCATCAAGCTTATTGGTAGAAAAAATAACTGATGTAGATCGTGGTTTATTATTTCTTGAATTTGTTTTATGTACCAAAATTATTAATGAAAAGTTAAATTTATTTTACATCTCAATAATAATCAAAGTATTTAACTTTAGATGAATAACTTTTTAAAATTTTTATATAATTTAAATGCAAAATGAATTCTTTAAAAGGACATAGATTTTCATAATTAATATGAATGTATAATTGAGTAGCTTATCTACATTAAACTTTTGTTACATATTTTTTTTAATTAGTTGTTTATTACTTTATTATTTATATAAGAAACTAAAAAATTCCCAAAAAGTTTTCAAAGAATTTCATTTTAATTTTCACATAGACTTTTGGTCAAGGTTGGAAAAAAATCATGATTTTTTTAAAAAATATCAAAAGTCAGATTTATTTGGTTTAAATCATTTTTTTTTAAATCGGATTTCTTTGATTTTTTCTGAATACTAATTTTAATTGTTGTTTTTATATTTTTTGCAATATACATAGAATAGTTTGTTATAAGAAGTAACATCTTACCTATCTAGTATATTCTGTACACTGATTACCTAAACTTAAATATATAAATTTTAATCTAAATACATTCTATTATTTTGTAATTGAATAGTTCAAACTAAATAAGATGTCAATTAAAAGAACAAATTAAATATTCTTTTAATGCAAACTATTTATTTAAAAAAACAAATCACAATTATTTTAATATTTTTTTAAGTACCGAATTATGGATTTAATTGTTTCAATAAAAACACTCGCTTTGATGCTTTATCCACTCCTAATTGGTTACGAAGGCTAGAATGAACAATACCAAAAGAAGAAAACTGTCTTTCCATTCCAGCAGACGAAGCCACGGCTATTGTTATTTGGTAGACAAACTGGATTTCAAGTTCTGTAATACTCTCTTTACCTCCCATTACATAAAATGAATTCCACCAGTCATAATCAATCATTGTACTACCCCTACTACATATTTTCTGATAACAACTCCTAAATTCTTGGAAAGCACATGCTATCTATTTACACTTATTTACTTATTGGTATTACTGTGTTGACTGATTTACAATTCTCCTGTCTTTGGAATATAGGATTTAAAAGAAGTGAAAAAAACATGATTTAAATCAATGATTTTTTTAAAAAAATCAACTGATTTAAATCGTACCAACCCTGGTTTTGGTTTTACTTATGTGAAAACTATGATATCACAAACTTTATATCACAAAATACAAATATTTTTGCTTTCTAAAATATATAGGCAAATGTAGTCTTCTCTTGTAATTGAATGAAACTTATTAAAAAAACTAATTGAATGAAAATTAAATGTTACTTTTCTTGTATTTTTTTTCTAGTTGTGTTATTGTTGTCTATAATGTACGAAAAAATAAGCAAGGCCATATACTCAGTAGTTCAAAGAAAACAATTACATCTCTTGCATTTTCATCAGATGGCAAATATTTGGCAACCGGAGAGGTACTGTATTAAAAATTTTAAAACAGTTTCTGTGTAGTGGATATCTGTGTGGCTATGAACTGTCAGAATCTGCTAAACCATTTTTAATGATATTTTCCTATCTTACGATTTTAGTGTGGTCATCAACCCCATGTTCGCGTATGGGATGTGCATGAAAAAATTCAGGTAGCAGAATTTCAAGGTCATAAATATGGAATAAATTGTGTTGTAAGTTACTTTTATTCTTACCTTTCTATGTACTGATAAAATTGTATTGTTTATATTTTTCTCCGTCTTTCATGCACTGTGTATGTATGTGTGTGTATATATATATGTATATATATGTAGCTTAGTCGTACTTATAAAATTTAACATCTTTGAACCCACTAAATTAAGAACTAAGAACTTTCTTTTACTTCATTATGATACATATCATTTTGAACTTAATATATACCATTGTACTTATTTATGTATATATATATATATATATATATATATATATATATATATATATATATATATATATATATATGCACATTTGCAAAATTTTTTACGCAACTTATCTTACTGACTATCCCTAAAAATTATTAAATTATTTAAAATGATATTAAATGATTTCAAGGGAAAACTACAAAATTAAGAAAATCTCATCACAAATCAAATTAAAAAAAATCATGAATTAATACTAGCAGTCATTTATTTCTTTATTATAGACTAAAAATGATCAGTATTTTAAAATTTTTTAGAATATTTGCTACAAATTTTAATGTTTATGTTAATCATAAGCTATGTAATTATTCAAATTGTAAAACGGTTTTCTTGAACAAGCATGAAATTGAAATTCAGTTTTGTTTATAACATATTTCTTTTTGTGAAAATTATTTAAATTTTGAAATATCATAGGAATGGATAAGAAAATAAAAATTGATTATTCTATGTAGTTAACCTATCCTCTTAAGTGAAAATAATTGTCCCTTAATCCAGATATAATTAATAAATCACATTATTTAACATACACTTAAGTGTTATTTGTATATGTAATTTCAGTTTTTCATACTGTCTTAATGTAACTTTGTTACATTGATTGATTTTAAGTTAATTTTTAATTTGTTTTCTTGGAGTAAGTTAGATATTTATCATTAGAAGCTTGAAGATTTTTATGATGAATATTGTTTGAAAATGCACTTATATATTAAAATTTGTGGTTTTAAATATTTCAATTAACAGACTTTAGAAAAAAGTAATTTTTCTACTGTAATTGAATTTGCATGTTAGTTTTAAAATATGAATTGATCTTATATATTATTGAATTTAAATCCATCCAGATGCATTATATTCAACAAAAATAATACTGTATTGTTTTTTCTTTGATTAACATTTTAGTATTTTAGGGAGTACCATTTAGTAAGTCTTTTAAAAGCTTTAAAAAATTTAGTTACAAAATTTACACTTAAAAAATTAATTCCTTGGTTTTCTGATCTTTTTAAAAATTGTTAATTTATTTTAAAGTATGAATTAATACTGTCACGTACTTCTTTATATATTATGGCCTAAAAGTTATCAGTATTTTAAAATTCTTTAGAATATTTGCTATAAATTATATAATTACTATTATTTCAGGCTTTTTCTCCAAATCTCAAGTATGTTGTGTCTGTTGGTTCTCAACATGACATGATAGTAAATGTGTGGGACTGGAAAAATAATGTTAAAGTTGCATCCAATAAATGTTTCATGTAAAGTAAGTAATTAGTACTTAAATTCTGTTTACATTTTGTTATAAACACACGATTTTATATATTGGATAGATTGCATGTGAATAAATTTCACAGCTAGTTCATCTTAAAAACAAAGCAATAAAAATTTAAAGGACATTTGAAGATAGGAAAAGATGCATGGGACATCCTAACCATGTTTCCCTGGTAGTAATGCTCCCCCACAATGTGGTAAATAGACTTCTCTGCCCCCATATTGGGTTTGAGGAACACTCTACAAAAGGGTGATTAACATATATGTATATGCAGAGGAACCTCAATTTATCATTCCTGCATCATTAATTTTTCTGCAGTGATTGTTTGATTCATTTGGTGTAAATTTGTCCCAATAGAAATGTTATTTTTCAACAAGCATCATTGTAAAATTCTTCATTTCCCTGCATCAAATTTGTCTTTTTACTTTGTTTTTCTAGAAGTATCACTTGCAGGGAATTTTGGAGAACTGAAGAAATTAGTTTTTTTTCTTGATAAGAAAGCCCCAATATCGTGTGAATGGCAAAAAGATTTAGGCTCATTAGAGGTTTCCTAGGCCACTAGAGTATTTTTAACATAACTAAACTCCTGTTTGTAAAAGTTGCAACACCATGAAGAAATGGCATGATTGAGCTGAAATTTTCAGCAAAGGCTGAATATAGTGTTATATGCAAATGACTAACAGTTCAGAGTCACCATGTGTGCATGTACTGAGCAGCACTCTCTGTAATGCTGCTGAAACCATATAAATTAAGGGCTATAACAAGACATTGAAAATAGCCTATAGCTATCTGCTAGTGATAAATGCTAGATGAGATGTAACTAAGTGAAATTTCAACAACTTACAGAGTTTGAGCAGAGAAGAATTATCAACCCTTAGGAAGAATGATTTTCCTCTTGAGCAATAGCAGCTTGTGTACATTTTAACAGCAGCATAGTGATAAGAACAGATGAGAACCAGACTATTCATAAATTCAAGAGTAGGTTCTTAAAAGTGATGTCAAGGGGCAATGATAGACCTGGTCCACATGGCACTAATGGACAGTACAGCTTCAACACCAGAGTTGGAGTGCATTGGTCTGCTGTTACCAGTGTGTCCCTGTCTACTTCATCAATATGTTGATGGCTGCTGCACTGTGAGCAAGAACTTCTTTGTACAGGATCACCCTCATGCACAACCATCTGCAGCTGCAATGAGCTCATAAACATAGATAGGCATGTTAGATATTATGCCAAGTGCATTATTAAGTGTCATACTGAACAAACATCTCAAGTTTATGGTCTGGGGTATGATTAATCTTATAGCAACAAGTACTGCAGGGAATTGTTAGAGTACAAAGGCATTCCTTTTTTGCAAGGCATTTCTGGAGTTGTTTACTCAACTGAGCAATATGCACCCACATGTTGCAAAAATTATTAGTTTTTTTTTTCCTTTTAAACTTGTGAGGAATTTTGTTCATCAGTATTTCACTCTTGATCCTCGTCCAACTTCTTCAACATATGAACTTTTTGCATGCATACAAACAATTCCTTATTGTTTATATGCATAATCATTTATTTGTCCCACTATAAGTCCTTTGTGTATTAAATATAGTTTAATGTTGTTGATTCCTTCATGATGCAGTTTTTATGAACAGGAGTTTACTAGGGCTACAATAGTGGAAGATCTATACTCAAACTGAAAGCAAGGTCATAAGAAATGTGAGGAGAAAGACAAAAATTAATGTAAATTAGTACTAAATATTTCTGAGGCACACAAAGCTGTGTTAAAATCATAACATTATATTCTGTCAGTGTACTTGCAGGTATAGAGTTTATATAATGCTCATTCTTTGCAGTCAGATGATTAAATAGTACAAAGAGGTATCAATTGCAAAATATTTGTTAAATGTTAAATATTATTTCAAAAGTATTAAATACTTTCCATTAATATACACAAGTTACAACTCATAGCTATATGTCTTTAGAGGGAAGTGGGTTTTCACAGCTTCAAAGACTAGATATACTATTACTTGTGTAGAAGATTAAGTATTTATTACATTCTGTCTGTGTGAATTTTTAAAGTATTGCTCAATCAGTATTATAATCAAATACTTCATATTATATATTTCAACACCACTTTCACTTTGTTTCCGCAAGAAATAAATCTTTAGTGATTTGTTGAAGAAACTGATGAATATTGGTTTGAAATGTTTGCCTCAGTTGTTTTTGGAAAGTTGATTTTGAAGTTGAAGTGAATTTAATGTAGAGAGAAGTATTAAAAGTCACTTGATCTAATGTTTTTAATCAGCTACTTAAAAAATTTAAAAAATAAATGTCCAAAAAAGGATTTTGTCTTGTACCAGCCTCCATGTGTACTTGTTAATTAAAATTTATATTTGTTAATCTCTATTATTTATTTTATTTTCTTTACAGGTGAAGGCACTTTCATTTGCATCAAATGGGAATTATTTTGTTACTGTTGGAAACAGACATGTTAAATTCTGGTACCTTGAATACTCTCGCTCAACAAAGGTGAAGTTTTGCTTTCTGTGACATTAAAAAACTATGTAAATTTTAAGCTGTAATTTATTTGTTAAAATATTTTAATCAGTAGCCAAATTATTTAATTTTGTTGACTATTTTTATTCTTCAGATGTATAATTTCTGTCAAAGAGTAATGTGTAAAAGATCTTATATGTCTAAGTTTTTACTCTTAATTCTAAAAAAATATTATTAATAATAGTAATGTTAATAATATTAATTATTAATAGATAATTAATTGATAAAAATTTTAATTTTCTTCCAAAAAGTCTGAAAGTTAAAAAATTATTACAAATGACTGTAAAAGAAAAGAAAATCACTAAAATACTATGTTAATATCTGATATTTAAAAAAAAAAACTTAAATGTACAGAAATTTCAACAATAGTAGCTGAATTCTTGGGCATTCCTTGTCTTCAAATATATTATGTTTTCTAATTAGTATGTTGTTTATGTCATTAAAAATTTTAAGTCCATAAAATAATTTGTATTACAACTATTCTTTTTGCCTTTCTTAGTATAAACTCGAGCCTATGCCATTGATGGGTCGATCTGCTATTTTAGGAGATCAACGAAACAATTATTTCTGTGATGTAGCCTGTGGAAAAGGGGAAATGGTTGATAGCACATATGCTATAACCAAATCTGGCCTTTTATGCGAGTTTAATAGCCGTCGTCTTCTAGATAAATGGGTTGAATTAAGGGTATGTTATAATGTTATAGAATTACTTTAAGTTGCATATGTAATCATTATTTTATTAACATTTTATATTTTCATGTTTAAAGGTACACCTTTACCTAAATAAAAAATACTTGACATAGATTTATGTTCTCTAAAAATACAGATAATAAATGTATCAATCCAAATTTGTGGTTCAAGTCTAATAAAACATTAATATATTTAAAAATATTACTGTGGGAATTAATATTATATATTACAAATTTTTAAAATAATTTCATCAAGTCATGTTGTTCAATCTTTAAATTATATTGCATAATTGTGCACACAGTGTTTCAGGCACATATTGTGTGATCAATATAGTTTTTATTTTGAATTTAAACACAGTGTTGTTTTTAATAATCTGAACTAAAGTCTTTGAAAGGATAAATTTAGTTAAAAGTAATTGTAAGGAATGTGCACACACGACAATGTGTGCCTTTGATGATTTCGGCAACATCGCCCCATTGACCCCTTCCACTCGGCGTTTCTTTGGAGAAGTAAGAAGCCGGCCAGCAAAAAGGGAGTTTGATAAGGAAGTTTTGGTGTAATGGTGGGGTTTTGCAGGGCCTCGGAGAAGGAGGATGTGCCCTTTTCGGTAGGGCTCAAGTTTTCAGACAATCTGGAGTTAGCGAAAAGTCGAGATAGAGCCGGCAGCCGAAAAACATCTCTCTGTGTTGATGTGAGAAAAGACGATGCTCAGTTTCTAAAAATCTGGCTAAGACTGGCTCTGAGACTCACGATGATATTTGATTTTCTTTAATTTTGTGTTTAATATGTTGTAAATAAATGTGTGTTGTCCATCTAATCCTGATGTGCCTTAATTTGGCTTATGCATCCCAACGACAGTGCATGAACATATCTGCCCCAGTAAAGTAGGCGGGCAGGTCCCACGCTAACGTAGTGCACCTAGAAAGAGGGTGTGTTACAGTAATCAAGCATTAGTTTTGTAAATTAAAATGTACTCAGTTTTGTTAAAGCCACTTATTTAGTTTCATTCTTCTGTACTGAATAATTTTAGTTTTTCATTTTAGAATTCTAATATTTATGAGTGTACAAACTTCAAAGTGGTAACTGAAATAGTTTTTAGTAATTATATGTGCCAGTTACATAAACTCTGTTTTGATAAAAAGTTGCAATGTTGTTTTTACAATATGATAATTATGTATAAATAAAAATATTTTATATATTAAAATGCTAAAAAATCTGTTGACAAATGTAAGGTATATCAAATAGAAAAATCAGGTAGAGTAATTAAAAAATCATAATAAGCATGACCAAAACTTATATATAGGCTTTTAAACAGAAAACCAAAAAATAATGCTCATGTATTATTCTATAACTTGGTAAATTGATGTCATACTCAAAATTTTTGATAATTAGATTAGATATGTAAAATGCTCTTCAGTATTATAAAATTTAAAAGAAAAAGTTTCATATTTAATTTTTATTACCATTTTAAAGGTGTACTGTCTCAAAATTTTTATAAGCATTTAAATTAACAGTAGGTGATTTAGGCAAAAGATACAGTAATAATTCCCATATAATTTTTTTTAATATGACATAGTATCTGGTTGATATAATTTGTATTTTATCTGTAAATTTTTGGATTATTTTTTTTTTACAGTTCACTTGTTTACACTTACAGTTTATATGAATGTTTAATAATTTTATTTATTCCTTAATAGGAAATAGTTAAGTCTTTTTCTGTGTTTTAAACATAATTTTTATGGCATTTTATTTGTATGTATGAGAAATATTTTTATTATAAACTTATATTTTTATGGATTTATTTTATCTGCTAGTCTTATGTGTATAATTTTACTGTAAGCAAAGATTAAATTTTAAATTTGATCTTTGCTTAATTTATTATTTTTCAGCTTATTTTAAATTGCTGAAAATGGTTGTGAATGCTCATAAAGGCTGTCCTAGTAAATTGGGAATTTCAACTAGCAGAACACAGTATGTGTTAGTCATCCTAAGGGTTGTGATTTATTGATGTCTGTGTGTTTATATTTCAATGGAATGGGAGAGCATGGAATGTTTATGGTTAAAGGTTGGAGTAGAACTGTCATTTACTAGATAGTGTTTGGTATATTTTGAGTCAGTTTTATTTTAGCGATCATGGAGAAAGAGTTCGGTATTTAACCCTCTGACTGCTCAATTTGTAAACAAAGATCTCTTTAAAAATTGTGTTTTTTTCTGTTGCATAGTTTAAGTATATATATATATATATATATATATATATATATATATATATATATATAAATTGGAGAATTGAAATACTAATTTTTTTTCTAGAAAAGATTTTTTATATTGACTTTTATCATGAGAAACTAAGCTTTCAGAAAAACTAATTTCAGATGTTATCACATAAAAAATTTATTTTTTAATAAATTTCAATTGAAATACAGTTAATTTCTATTTATAACATACTATCTATAATTCTATTATCTAATATAACTATAGTTCTAGTCATATAATTCTATTTATTACCTAATTAAATGTCTAATACTGTATATAATTTATTCCACTGTTTAAATGGTGAAAAGGCAGAATATGCTTAATAAAGGAAGAAAAACACATGCTCATGAAAATTGCGGGATGAGCAAATTTTGCTACATTTGAATTGCCCGTGGAAATTGTAGGATGAGCAGTCAGAGGGTTAAGCAAAGATAAAAAATATTAATGTGTAGCTGGTACAATTACTCACTTCTCCTTTTTTAGCCCCACATTGGGCGCCACTGTAGAAGGACGAGACTCTTATTTCAAAAGGAGTTTAGAATTAATTTAGACATTTTTTTCAGGAACCATTTTTTATTTTCTTGCAAAGTTCCACATCACAGAACACAAAATAACAAAGAGAACAAAACACACTCTCATAGACCACTGACACTATATTAGAACACCCTTGATGGCTTTCTATGCCACCTATCGTAAAAAAGGAGAGGTGAGTAATTGTATCCGCTACAAATGGATGAATGAATCAGATAGGGAAATGGAGGAAAGTAATTTTTCTAATACCAATTGACAACGAATCTGATTATTCTGATGGCACGACTCTGAAATATGTAATATGACTAATACTGAGAACAATTTAAATACAAATGAATGGCACAGTTATGAAAAATCTGATATTTCAAATTGAATCGATATATAATTATTCAATTTGCTAAATTTATATTTTTTAGTAATACCATATAATTTTACTGATAATTTAGTTCAATTTTAACACTCCATTTTTTTTTTCTGATTGTAAATATAAACTTTATTAAAGTAATACCATTTTTATTAAAAAGAAATATTCTTTAAAGTTCACGACTGTTTTTCTAAATATGAACAAAATATTTGTTACAGTATATAGAGATACTATCTGGAATTATAAGCAGTAAGTTTCAGCATATTAAATTGAAGTTAGGATTTTTATTACTTTTTAAATGAAATTGGGCTTAACAGAAAAACTTATGTTCTTATAGGGAAGCATTTCTTTTTCTTTCTAGCCCTGAATAGATTAATACTTAAATGTTTTGTTTGTAATAGTTTTCTAGAGCTATATTTGAAATCCTTAGGAAAGCATATGTTTGATTTTTAAAATTAAGACTGCATTTTTATTTAAATTTTTATTTATAAATGTCTTCAGTTTCTATGTATTCATTATATTTTCTCTTTATGTGTTAGACAACAAGTGCCAACAGTATTTCAGTCGGTGAAAATTTAATATTTATTGGTTGTGCTGAAGGCGTGATACGTTGTTTTAGTCCTTTTAACCTTAATTTCATATCAACATTACCAAGGCCTCATCCATTAGGTGTAGATGTTGCAAAGGGTTTAGTTGGAGGGTAAGTGATTTTATTTTAAATATTGTTTTCATGACATTATCTATATATATAAAAAATGAATTTGTGTGTCTGTCTGTCTGTATGTATGTACTCAATAGACTCAAAAACTATGCATCCAATCACCGTGAAAATTTGGGAAATGTTTAGGTATATCCCTGGGAAGGTTTTTGTAAATTTTCAACGTTCGAAATTCATTCCTTCCCCCTTTTTCGAGCATTTCATGTCATTATTCCAAGCATTATTTTCCCCAGTTAAACGCAAACGATTAAGTTTTTAATTTATCGCATCATATCTAAGGGAAAGAAGCAATATTTCTAGCAATGTGACGTCATCCCAAGTAATTGTTTTAAACGCAGTTTTCCACGGTTAAAAGCAGGAGATTAAAATGTTCAATTCATCACATAATAAATAGGCGAAAATGATATTTTTCTATCATTATGACGTCATTCATTTAAATATTTCATTTATTCATTTCTTATTTTATATTATTTAAAATCGTCTGCTTAGTATCTATTCGATTTGAACTGAAATTTGAGATATAAAGTGATTCACTTTCATTTCTATGTGACGCAAATTATAGCATTTTTATGTAAGAACTAATTTTAAATTTAATTCTTGGTTAATTTTTACGTTACAATGAAATGTTTATCAATATTATTCTAACAACTAAAAGTACAAATTTCAGTGACTCTCGTGGGCAAATAAAAACCTATCATTTTATATAGTTATCTTCATATTCATATGGTTGTCGATATGAATGTGTGTTTCTGTTTCATACAAAACTATGTGGTTTGTCATAAATTTCCTTAATTTTGGAAAACATTTATTACTACCAACAAAATTAGCACTGTTGCTGTCAAAACCTGTGCTTCCTATTCTATCACGTAATATGGCAAGATCTGTTAACTTTGCTAATCAACGTACAGTAGTAATACAGTAATGCAATTTAGGGTTAAGCTTATATTTTACAATAAAAAAGTTTGAGTAAATTTAATATAAGACAAATTCGATTATAAAAACTGAATAATGTTATAATACGCTTATGATAGAAATATATAAATATGCCAATGACTCGAACTGAACTGTGACGAATTTAGAGAGTTATTCACGAAAAATAAATCTTTGTTTAAAAGTAATATATTAAGTTCACTGTAGCGAAGCACGGGCAAACTTGCTAGTGTGATCATAAATCTTCAAGCCTGTATTATTTTTAAAATGAGGGTACAGCTTTTCTGTTTGTAACAACCTTGTACTGAGATCTTTTTTTTTTCAAGTACTTCCTGTATTATGCAGTAATGTGTTTCATAGGAATTTATCTTGTATTTAATAATGACATTAGTAAAATTTCTATACAGGTATAGGAGCAAATAATAGTGAAAAAATTGCAATTTTTTTTTTTATTTGAGAGTTGAACCACCATTAGATTAAATTTTTATCTTGTATGCAATGGGGAATTTACAAATAAAGGCTGAGTACAAAGTTTGAGGGAATTCACATCTTCCTCCTGCATAGCTACCTTGAGTTACATTGTGTGTTATAGAAGAAAAATCCAAGCACAGATTTGTTCTCTAAAACACCCTCCAAAGTTTCAATGATGTTGAGATCAAGGCACAGAGGATAACATGTGAGATGTTCCTCTTCATCATTATGCTTATCTAACCATGTTTGAACACTGTGATCAGCAGTGTGTAGAGGTGAAGTTATGGAAAGAGACTATGAAATAAGATTGTGGAATTTATATTTTCTCTGAGTGATATCATCAAATAACACTTGCTTAAGCACTAGATGACAAAAGAAAGGAAGACATGATAGTTTTCACAAAATGATTTTAAAAGAGCAACTATCTATTTGAACTAACTAGGAAATTGCCTGAGAGACAGCCTTGAACAACACATTTGTGCACAAAATTCATAGTTACATACACTCCATAGGCATAAAAAGATGCAAAGACAGACATATTTGGGATAATAGAAATTTCTAAGAAATCTAAATTTGATAATATAGTTATGTAATTTTGAAGCTTTTTAATCTGACAGTTATTTCCCCAATTTTTTAATAGAATAGGTAAATAGTTGTTAAATGAAGCACTTATATTTGGAATTTTTTGTAAAACATTTTTTAAATTGCAGCTTTTGGGTATATAGATTACAAGAAAGAGTAATAATGGATCATTCATGTACCCAACTGAACTTATTTAACTGCAAGCAAGACTCTTCAAGTTATTTCTGGCAATGGCAAGTAGGTAACAAGTTTGGGGGCAGCCCATGAAGCAGATCTAAAAGTACCCCGATGGGTGAACATGTTTATGTGGCATGTGAGTGTCTACTTTAGAGTACTGTCAGTTTAGAATTTGGAATAGATGCTCAAGTAGAACTCATGTCCTTGACAGCAGAATTAACTCAGGGACAATGGAATTCTAGTTAAACATACTTGTTCCAAGCCTCAAAAATTAATTTTTAATGCATGTAAAGTGATTATTTGCTTTGAGGAAGATGTGTCTAATCATTTACTATAATTAACAAATTTTATCAAAAGAAAGTAGTTCATTACTCACCATTTGAGCAAAATTAACAGAAGCATATGTCCACGATGAAAGAGTTAAAAAATAGTTTCTTGTTAACCAGAGTGACCACAAATTCACTATGTACAACTATTCACAAATTCACTATGTACTTTTATTCTATCACTGGGACACCTACATTGAGTTTCTGTACAATATTTCTCCCACTTATCATTTTAGAAACCTCAGGGGAAGATGCATGTTCCATTTGTAATAAAAGGGTTAGGGTTTAAAATAAGTACATTTAAGTGTTTTCTCAAAATAAGATATTGTATTTTTAATGTTTTACAGTTTTTTAAATGTAAAATTAGTACATATGTATGTTCAAATACCTAATTATGTTTTACTGTAAGCTGTGCATGTTATTAATTATAGGAAAGCTGTTTCTCATCATCAGAATGCAAAATTTCCTGATACTATTGCAATTGCATTGGATGAAATTAATAAAAAGGTAAATCTGTTTCTAATAAAGAAGAAAAGTTTTATTTTCTTTGCTTACTTTGTTATCTGAGTGTTTATTTATTTTTCAGGTTACATGTGTATATAATGATCACAGTTTCTATGTTTGGGATGTAAAAGATACTAAGAAAGTAGGAAAATCTCATTCTTTTATGTATCATAGTGCCTGCATCTGGGGTATTGAAGTGAGTTCAATGCTTTTACTGTTGAAATTTATATGGGGAGATTCTTTCTCTCCATTTTTTTTTAGAAACGAGAATAAGATAAGTTCATAATGTTAGAAATTGTCAAATTTATCATTACTATTTTATATTTAAAAAAGAATCAGTTTTAATGAATGTTTTCATATTTGAAATTAATGTACTGTAAATGAATGAATTTGTTCGTATAAATACATCTATATTGTCTTAATGTAGAATTATTATATATATGTTAATAGTGGTATTTATTTTAATTTGTGTAATTCAGATATATCCAGATGTTTCTGAAAATTCTAAAAGCATTCTTCCAAAAGGAACTTTTTTAACTTGCTCCAGTGATGACACAATAAGGTTTTGGAATGTAGAATCTTCAATGGAACAAGATACTGCATATCGTAGAAATATATATAGCTCAGTAAGTATTCATTAACACTACAATTTTTCTGCTCAGAAGGAAGCTCATTGTTATATTTAAGTTGGTTGAAACTGAAAACATTTTTGAATTTTACCTTAATTGTATCCCTTTAATTTCCTAGCCCATAAAGTATCTCTTTTGATTAAATAAGTCTGTATCCTCTAACATTGGTCACTAAACAGGTTGAAGCACTTAATGTCACAAACTGTGTTATGTCATGTCCCAGATGTTGTCATAATATATATTTTTAATCTATATACACAAGTGTATTTATACTGTATATATCCATGTATATGCCGAGAATGTTTGGGGGCTTTTTAAAGACTTAAAGGGTGGAGGCTGGCTTATATATACATATGCATGGAACAAATGTAATACTTTTTTTTTTACGTTTTCTGCTGTTGGCGACAAAAAGTTGCCAAATTGGCCTAAATTAACAGATTAAAAGAAAAAGTAAGGAACAAAACAAAAAGTGTATGAAAGGGAAAAGTAAATGAAATTTGCAAATATTTTGAAATGAAAAAAGAACACAAGAACTGAAAAATAAATCTATATATATATATATATATATAAAGCTTGCTTAAATTTATGAAAAGTTATCTTTATATAGGGTTATTATAGTTGAAACTTATCATTAGAATCTAAGTAAAAATATAAATGGCCTCATGGTCTAGCACCATTATTTTCAACCCATCATGAATGTAATCTAAAAAAGTTAGTGAAAATTGTGAAATTAAGATAGCATGAAGTTAATTAAAATTTAAAATTTAAATTGTTTTTCCTCGCCACTTTCAAAATTGGTCTCAAGGGGCAACCAATCCTCTACCTCTGCAGTACTTAAATTGGAGGATGTGGCAAAAAGGTTTGAGAAGTGTTGGTCTAGCATTTTATTTTAAGGCAATTTGATTTGAAAATATTTTCCCCTATTTACCTGTATGGCAACATTTTCAAATTCTTGGCAACATATTTGAATGTTTTAGAAATTGTTTTTTTCATTTTGGCTTATATACAGGTTTTGAACTTACGGTAAAATTTTGAAGAAAATCACCCCCTCAACTTATATTTGGAAATATATGGTATGTGTGTATGTATACATATATAAAGGGCAAATTCTCAGGTTATAGCCACCTACATGTGAGATATTTGGCGACTTCATATCATTATAAATTCTTAGTATATTCATAACTTAACCCAATGGCTCTTATTAATCCTTGCTATTATGTTTATGTGACTGCTCCATAAAATAGTGTAAAAAATATTAAGACATATGTATCAATTACTAATTTTCTTTTAATAAGATAATTACATACCTACATTTCCATGTATAAGGTTAGAACTTTTAGGGCTTTTTATATAGTTAAAGTAGGTGAATTAACTTCTGTACAATATAGGTCCTTCTTAGTGTCACTTATTGCCATTGTGACCAAAAAGTTTTGAAATCAGAAAAAGACTTAAAAAGAAACAAGCATATTTAATCTTGCAAGAAACATACTTTTCCACAAGCCAGAAATAGCTATAAATCTCTGAAGATAGCACTTGTTTTTATTTTATTTTTTTAAAATAGTTTCTGTTGGTTAAATTTGTGGAAAAGTATTAGCTTCAGATAGGGTTACATGGATTGAAACTATTTTGGTATTAATCATAAAGCTCCTGCTTTCTCCTTCCCAGGATTAGCATGTGATATTGTGTTACAGTGAACAAGGAAAGTGTGCTTTAACTGACCCATTAAATTTCTGAGTCATGTTTTCTTTTATTGCAATTAGAGTGCATATGCAATTTTTTAAGCTTTATATTCTTGATATATACCTGCTAACTTATATCTAATGGCTATACAATGTACAGATTTTTTATAACTTTTAACTAAAGGGATTGTTTGATTTCAAATATAATAAATATATCAAGAATCTTAAAATGAAGGAAAAAAATGTATGTGTGTATGTAATGAAGATATTCAGCAGTGTAGGAACAGGGGGGATTATGGGAGTTTCTCTTCCATAAGGATTGACATAAGGATTGCTGTATTGATTTTTAGGTATTAAATTGATGTGGAAAAAATCCCATCTTTCAATGAAATTTTTTTGCTTCATCCCTCAAGATATTTTATAGTATTTCTGTACAAGAACCTCTCATAATTATCCATTTATATAGTACCATTTATATATATAATATATATTAAGATTTTGTTTAGCTTTATGTATCCTAATGAATGTAGTTTTTGATAAAAACAATTGATAGAGTAATGGAGAAAGCTATTGAATCTGAAACTGTAACTGGACTTATATTTCATGTTAAGTTTTAAGTGTATTTGTGCAGTTTTATATATTCATATATAAAACTGCACAAATACACTTTCAGTCCAAATATACATTTTGATCGTGGTAGGCTGATAATTATTGTTAAAGTACTGAATAATATAAAAGCATTATCATTTGTAAATTGTAACAATTTTATATAATTTGTGTTATAGCTATATTTTTAAATTTTTTACAGGAATTGCTCAAAGTGTTATATATAGATCCTGAACTTTCTTACTTATGTGACACAGATTTAAATGCTAGTAAGTATTTGTTTTATCAGGGGGTTTTATATAAAAAATTTACTGAGAATTGTAATGAATTTCTTTTTTTTATTTCATTTTACTGTTTGTGAATTACTTTTATTTTTCAGATGGTAGTAATGATAAAGTTGACACTACTTATGATGGCAAAAATGGTGTAAGATGTTTGAGGATAAGTCCAGATGGAAGGCATTTAGCGTCTGGTGATAGATCTGGAAATATTAGGTAAATAACTAATATTATATAGACGCAAAAGTTTTTAAAGTTTGGGGTAAAAAATTATGCTTCTATAATGTTCCATACAAGGTTGTTTGTGTCCTGGGAAAACTCTAAAATTTTGCAGATTTTTTTAGATTTGGATTTCTAAAGAAATAAAATTATAAATTATTTCCCCTTACTATTTTTTGTCAACTTTGAACGCTAATCAAAAAATGCAGCATGTTCTGAATCTCAAATTATCTCCTAATTACTGTAAACATTGTCTACTATACTCAGAATCTTAAAATTACTGGCTGAAATTTTATAAAGAACTTTGTCAGCCCTTTGCAGAGAAATACTGAAAAAGAGTAGGGTCATTTACGATTTTAAAGGGTAGAAACGCTTAGTAGTTAAAGTCATAGTTTGGTTTGATTTAGATTGGAGCACTACAGTCTACTTTTTTTCTAAATGAGAGCTAATAGGACGATTAGCTCATACTAATATTACCATGGCTGTTTCCAAACAGTTACAAGTAAAATTTAATGCTTTTAAATGTGTATAGCATATTTTCATATCTTGTTTAAAGATTTTTTATTTTATTAATTTTATAGAAGTGATTTTGATTTCCTGTCCAAAATGGTATTTGCTGATACTTGTTTTTACATCCCACTTAATGTTTAAGTTTGTAATATTTTCCAGAAATTTTTTTCTGTCCCTACAAACACCCCAGGTTCTATATACATGGTTTCCGTGCACCTGGAAAATCAGGGAAAATCATGGATTTAGACAATGGATTAATTTTGTCATGGAAAGTCTTGATTTTTCAAGTAAAATGAGTAAAAGTCATGGATCCGCTAAGCTACTGATTAATTAAAAATACATTGAATTGTTTAATTCTATTTTTACTTGTCATTCGGCTGAAGTTACTGAGTTTGGTATTTATGTATTATCTTATTGACCATATTGCCAAGTAAAATTTGTTCACCAAGGAAACTCAAAGCAAGAAAGCTTAATGGGTGGGTAAATGTATATTATTCTGGTTTTTTTTTTTAAATTGTAGATTAAAATTTTATTAATATAATAATGATTGTTTTTTAATAAAAATTAGTTAAGATTTTTGCATAAAATATAAGTTTATCTCTAGGGATATTGTATATAAACATTATAGGGTTATATTTGGCTATTATTCATGGTCACCTGGATAATACCAAAGCACCCTGAATTCAAATTGGAAACATTTGAATTGAAAAATTGCTATATGATTAAACTTAGGTATGTAGATACAACAATTTATTTTTATGTATGTGAGTTTATTAACACTTATAAAGTAAGTTTATAGTTTTTTTATGATAAAATTCCTGTAATTTCTCTAAAAGCATATAGTTTATTTGTATGTACATCAGAAGTTTTATTCATATATACTTTAATGAAAGCTTTTTAAAGTCATGGAAAAGGATCCGCTAAATCAGGGAAAGTCATGAAAAGTCATGGATTTGAAAAATTTTATTTTGGCAGATACCCTGTATATATATTCCAGTAACTCGTGTAAATTATGTAATCATCTGTAACATTTTCCATGATATATCATTTCTAACAACTTGCTTTGTTATACAGTTTCCCAAAATTTTTTGATTACCTCCTACTTTGAGTATCAAGCGTTTTTTATATCCTCCTCTTACCCCAAATAATGCCTAATAAGGCCCGCTTACATATACCAGTAAAGTTATCTTCATTTTACTGGGTAAAAGGGATATTGTTTGAAGGTTCAGAAAAATCTGTTTACAGCAGCAATAATTTCAACCTTCCTTTTTGCCAGGATTGTGGTCTGAAGTCGCATGATCCTAGGGGAGTGCAATTCCATCATTCCATGTACTGTGCTTTTGTTTATTTGATACAAAATATAACATCAACATTTCTTTCTACTATTTTTAAAGAATCGCATGAAAAATTCATTAAATTATGTTGAAAATTTTAGAAACAAAAGTAAGGAGGATAATGAATTAATATTATCCGTTAGCCTGTCATTATCAGTTTGAAATTGCATATGGAAAAATGCGTTAATAGCATTAAAAATAAGGCTATACAGATAATAGAGAATGAGATTTATTTCAAAATCCCTTCTGTTAATGTGTTTAAAATCTAGCATGCATAGACTTATTTGCAATACCATCAGATTCATGCTGTAAACAAACATGTCACTGCCAGCACCTGTATTTTTTGTTAGAACATGCCAGTTTTTCGATTTATTAAGACGATTCAACTGTTACACAGATGAATTTTGATGACTTACAAAAATAACTTTTGTCTAAACCCCCCCCCCCTCATACACAATAAAAAAAGAACCTTACCTCCTCTGTCAGCTGGATACAAGTAATAAATCACCACTTATTGCAATTTTTAAAGAATTTTTTTGTTTATATTGTTTATATTTACAAAAATGTCCTAGCTGTAGATAGGGCTATTAGGGTTAAAGTCATGATCATTATTGTTGGCATCTATCTAATAAGCAAAATGTTATATGATCTAATATATTACTTTACAAAAAAATTAATTGGAAGATATTTCTTGCTTTACCCTCTTCACAACATGTTTGAAAGTTGCAGAAATTCTTTATTCACTTTGGCTCTGACTTTAAATTTTGGGTAAATTTTAGGAATAAATTCATTTTCAACTTATACTCAGATGGACCTATATTTAAAAAACTTAGTAATTTTTTTAAAAATGCATTTAACATAGAAATTTTTTATAAAGTTAATTTGTTTACATTAAATATATGTACATATTTGTATGTACTATCTATGAGATTTATATTTATGTCCATCATCATTGTCACAGTAATTATGTTTTTTAATAACCATTAGTATTTATAAAGTAAAAAGTTCTATTTTATTTAAAATGCTAGCTCAAGTACTTCAATTTTTTATTGAAAATAAACATTTCAAAGATATCTGTAAATTTATAACTTATTTCTATTATATTCTAATATTTTTTTCTTTTTTTTCCCCTCCAGAATTCATGATTTAGAATTTTTAGAAGAATTATGTAAAATAGAAGCTCATGATTCTGAAGTCCTATGCCTTGAATATTCCAAACCAATTGCAGTTGCAGGTTATATTTATATATATTTCATATCTTAATTTTTATGTATATGTTAAACTAGAAAATGTAATTAATATTATTTTAACTAATAAAGATATATGTAGCTTAAATAATAAACTTTTATTTAATTTTTATAAATTTATCATTATCCAATTTTTGTGTAATATAAGTATTTCTCTTTGTGTGCCTAAGTATTTTCAAGATATCATATTACTAATATTATTTTTTGCAAAAGGGGCATTATTATTAGAAAAAGTTAGTTCAAACACGGTGATAAAATTAAAAAGAATTAGATTAATTTACCTTCTTTTTTAAGATACTAATGATGTATCTATTTAATGTTATAATTCCATATAAGATGGTATACTCTTACATAATTAATGCTCTATAACTTTGGATTAATTTACATTTTTAATGAAATAATTTTGAATTAAACCACTTGATTTTAGTAAAATCTCTTAGTTCTTCCTTTATGTATTTGTTAAAAAGTATTAAGCTTTAAGTTTGAAAATCAAAGTTGGTTTTCCATGATTAAGGACCTTTAGCTTGTTTTTACACAAACTGCCGTTTTTGATTGCAATCACTAGATAACTTAGTGGTTAGCACAGGGAGGTAGAATCCTGGGATGCCATGTTTGAGCTTGTCAGGCACAAAAAACATCTGCATATATACATTAAAAATGTGCATGACAAATCTGTTGGTCTGGATGTAGTTCCTCTCTTTAGGAAGTTGGATGGGGGGGGGGAGGTAAAGAATCAGATTAAAAATCCCTCATCATGAAAAAGATGTTCAAAATTGAGAGGATTCTCCAGTGGGACATTATAAATACCTTATACCTATTGAGGTAGGTTGCCTTATTGCAGGATATCAAGAGATTTTAATTGCAGGCACAAGATGACCTAGTGGTGAGCATCTGGAGCTAGAATTGCAAGGTTAGGATTTGGCTTGCACACAAAACATCTCCTTGCACACCTGGTGAATATACAGGATAAATCTGTGACTCTGAAGGAACTAGGAAGTTGTTAGGTGGGGAGGAGTACAAAATTAAAGACTAAATCAGAGGCAATTTTGACTAATTTTGTTTATACATATGTTAGACATGCCAACTACTCCTGATTCTCTGGAGTTGCTCTGGAAAAATGAGAAAATTGATAACTCCGGAAATCCTCAGATTGCTCCGGAAAATAACGAAACTTTTGAACAGCTAAAAGATTACGATTCAGCAATTAAATACAAAGTTTTTCAAAATATGCTGCTGAATATTACTCTTCCCACACAGTAATGCTGCATATTGAAATTTTCAGTACTATGCAGAAAAACCAAACTGTATGTACATCAAATTTAAGTAGACAAACTCTAGAATTGCTGATGGTAGAAAAATGTAAATATTTTAATCAGGGTCAATGTTGCTATAAGAAACTGTTCTGAAAAATAAGTTGTTACAGGCAAAAAAGCTACTCATATATTTTTAAATAAATAAATTTTAATTTACCTTTTAGAATTTACTGTTTCAATATTTTAAATTTAATTTTAATTTATAAACCAATAAGATTTGTGATTATGTATAATCTGTAATTAGCATGTTAAAATTTCAAGCTATGCTGTTACTCCTGACACAAGTGCTTGAATGTTGGCATGTTTGATATGTGCAACAAAACTTTAATTTTTGAGCTTAAAATATATATTTTGATTATACTTAAAGTAGTAAAGTAATTCTGACTCTTTCAATGTGTATGTATGTCTCTATCTTGCATCATGTATATGGCTCATATATATATCATCTATATATCTAAAAAATGATTATCCATAGCATGTTGAAATTTTATATTTAGAGTTGTTGTAACATCAAGTTGTGCACCTCTAGTTTTAACTGTAACCCATACTCTATACAATGAAAGTTCTCTATATAATGGTTATTAATGCTAACATTCTCCAGCAGATGGCGATAATTAAACTACTCATTGTTGATTACAATTCTACTTGTTGATGAATTCATATTAACTTTTAGATAAATTTTTTAATTAAGGGATTTCGTTTTTAAATAACTAATATTTTAGCAATTATGTAACTGCTGTCTTTATTAAAGAATTGGAAGATCGTATCTCATTAAAATAAAATAAAATAAATTTGCATACAATGTGTATAATTTAGTAGGTGTATAAAAAAAGTCATCTAATGTCCATATCAGTTTTTTTTTTTAAATATATATATTTATATATATATTTATTTGAGATGAAAAAAATATTTATTCTAGGTCAAGAAAAAAAATATCTTGCATCTGCAAGTAGAGATCGTCTGATTCACGTGTTTGATGTGAAGCAAGATTATACTTTTCAGCAAACACTAGATGACCACTCCTCATCAATCACAGCTGTGAGATTTGTACAGAATGGAGGTGCTCTTCAGATGATTTCTTGTGGTGCTGACAAATCAATAATATTCAGAAAAGCTGCTTTTGTAATTATCTACTAATTATCTAATCTCATTTGGCTGTAATATTTTCACTTTATTTGTTGCCTAACTCATTTTAATTATTTTTATTTTATTAGTTTTTTAAAATTCATGTTGGAGTAAGGATTTATTCCTAATGATTCTAATGGTTCTATGTTATGAAATTTAATAAGGTTTCTGCCTACCTTCAAGGCACTTTTTTCAATTAAAATGAGGTATAAAATATGAAATGAAATGAAGTCTCAATAATTTTTCAGCTTTTTCAACTTGTAGTGAATCTTTGCATTTATGATAAACCTGTAGCAAATTCTAGTAAAGATATTTCAGTATTATACAGCACTTAATACTGTTTTTACTTCATTGTTATTTACTTCATTTTTGATTTGAAGCATTTGCAGTACTTCTAAAAATTATAGAAGTATTTCAAATATTGTACAAAATTGGAATTTTGATTTATTTTTTTTTAAATAAGACCTTTATTTTCTAGAAAATGTTACTAAAATAAATAAATTCAGAGCGATTAGATTTTACTTTAGAAGAATTTGCCAAAACTTTTATTTCAATAGCTTAAAATATTTATTGCAAATAATCATAGCCTAAAACAGATGCTCCAAAAGTATATTTATCATTATTTTCATATATCTGTTGAATATAGATAAATAAAAATTAATCAATATGTGAATCTATATTTAAAACAAATAAATAAAATTTTGTCCATTTATGTTATTATAAAATAAAATAAAAAGTTGAATATAATTGATTACATTTTTATGAATATGAATCCAACCAAATCTGTACATACTGTTTATTATTTATTCTTGGCTTCTATTTATTGCAAAAACAAAAAAGAAGCTTGTTTGGAATTCTAAACTCATGGTGTACATAAATTTTTTTGAATGAACAATGAATTTAAGGTAGGCTTACACCTTAACATCTCTGGGTACTTACATCATTACTGGGTGAGCTAACTAGATTAATTATTAGATTTTCAAATAACAATTATTAACTTATTAAGACGCTTAAAACTTATTGAATTCTTTTTAATTTAGTCAAAATCTGACACGAATGTAATGCTGCATTAATACCATTTAATTTTTGTTACTTTTGATAGTAGGTAGATAGATTTGAATTATTTAAGGTTTTAATTCTAAAAGTTTAAAAGTTAAGTTGTGCATGTACATAGATGTTCTAATTAGCATGTATTGAAATTTCTTATTAAAAATATTTTAAAATAATAGTAAATATTTGAATGTTCAAAGAAAAATTTACATATTTATTTGTGGTTAAACAATGTGCTATTGAATTGTTATATATATATATATATATATATATATATATATATATATATGTTTTTTATAAAGAATGATTAACTGAAGTGTAGCATTAAGTGCAAAGTTGAATTAAGTAATTGAAGTTACCAAAGAAGTAACATATGAATTTTAAAGCACTTTGTAACTTATTTTATTCCACTTTATGATTAAAAAGTTTTTAATTGTTATTATGTATTGAATGCTTTTAAAAAATTGGATAGTGTTAAACAATGAAAAATTTGTATTTGAATGTATTTTTAACCTAATTTAAATTTTATTATTTTAAATATTAATATAAAATACATTAATTTTTAATTTCCTTGTTGCACAAAGAAATATTTTAGACTTTTTGTGGTAAAATTTCCTTATGTTTTTTTAATGTCGGTATATAATGAAATTTATTTCTTAGAAAGTTGGCAGATGCTAATTGTATTGTTAAATGTTTACTTTCAGAATCCTCAGCTCTCTTTAATAAGAGAACACCATGTTGTCGGTAAGACAACTTTATATGATATGGAAGTTGATATTCAACAAAAACATATCCTAACTGCCTGCCAAGACCGCAATATTAGAGTTTATTCAGTCACCAATGGAAAACATAATCGATGCTTTCGAGGATCTCAAGGGGAAGATGGAACATTGATAAAAGTTAGTATAAATGAGTCTTTTAGAAATCATGTAAGAGAGTAGAGAGGGGCAAGCCATATGCTTCATTGTGTTTATGGTGGAACAAATGTACTTAATGGTTCTGTAGATTGAAAATTAAAAAGAGACATACTCTTATTGACCTAATGAAACTTTTATCTCTAAGTATCTTAACTGTTGCCAAAATTTACAGTACAAATATTTAAACACAATAAAAGGAAAAAGTGAGTGCATAGTACTCTGTTGTTACTTTAACCCTAAATGACCATTTATGATCTGGAAGGAACTGAAGTCTTAAATCTCTTGCTGAGAAGCTGTACAAAAGGGAATGGGATGGCAAGCTTCTCTAACTGTCTAGTACTATTTATAAAAATATAAAAGTAGTAGTCATTTATGGAGAAAAATAAAATAAAAATAATGTGAGTTTCACTTACACCCATGGGAATTCCATCAAAATGTCTAAAGGGACTTAGAGGAAGGATACCTAAATGAAAAGTTATGGATAGCCAAGTAAAAAAAATTTTCTTGGATGTAATTCAAACTTTTTTGGGTAAATAGTAGGACCTTAATTTTGATGTATGAACAACTTCAGTTGGTTTTTTGTTGTGGTAATTTTCTTTATCTGTTTCATAATGAACTTTAGATAATTTATTCACAAAAATTATCAATTTGTTGTTGGAATATTTCATCACTGTCAAGTCAATGTACATAATATGGGAGATGTTGTGAAACAGGGTATCTAGGGAATCTTGGATCACCGGATTGATTGTAAGAATTTTTGGGTTTCATAAAGCATTTGAAGTTATTAGGATTGTATTGTCTGTGATTGTCTGAAATTATTAACCAGATTTTGGTTTTGATAGTCATCAACAGCAGGAGTCAAAATTCTTCGAGCATCTTGTATTGTATGCTGATTTTTTAAAACCGTAATTTTAAAGGCTGGATTTAGCTAAGAAGTTGGGTTAGAAAGGGGACATTTACTGTTATTGATGATTTGAATTTTGTAGGAAGATGATCCATCAAATCCTAAATATCCATATTATTACATAATTTTAATCTTGGACCTATTTTACATTTTTTACGAAAATATTGCGTTATGCCATCTGTACAATTGTACATTAGTCCTGTGAACTTGCTAAAAGTGGTTAAAGTCAGAGTGAAAAAAATTTTATTTTAATATTTGTGCTAGTTTTCCATAATTTTTAATTAGATTGCAATTTCTAATATAAATACTAAACACTTTTCCTTTCAAAAATCTAAAAGTATTGAGTTTCCTTGTTTCATTTTTATTTTTCTCTAAATAAATTTTATCAAAATGCTCAAGCCATCAAATTATTTCCATTTCACTATTAGATTCAAAGGATACAATATTTGTTATCTCTTGGTCAGCTTTTACTGCCCACAACAAGTCATCCAATTCAGCAATATGACTATCGCTAGTTATTTTCAGGTAGTAATATATAATATAATACAAAAATAATATATTTCAATTTAACTTAAATATATTAATACCACATAATATAATTTTAGATATCAAAACTTAAATATTTAACCTTATTAAATCATTTAATACAGTTTAAATCACCATGAGACAAATTTTTACTTTTGAAACTTTAAACGTTAAACTTTGCAAAGCATGTTCTACCTTGACTTGTCACTTAAAAATTTTAAATCCAGAATGTTTGATATCTAAAGGAAACAGAATGAGCTCTTAATCACTGTACATTATCTTGTTTTTTTTTTTTTTCCCTGCTCCTGAACAATTGTGAAAATGCTGCACTGTGATTCCAAAATTGCCTCAGATGTAATCACAAAACCTGAGATATTAGTTGTGTAGATTGTTGTTGAGGAATTTCAACTTTACTTTGGAAATCCAATGACACAGTAAGATATGTAGAAACTTTAAAAGTACAGGCAGTGATTAACAATGCATGAAAACATTTTAAAATTCAAAGAAGCATGTCAACATCCAAGTTTGCAATTTGTTATCGAAATGTAGAGGAATACGATAGCAAATCCCCAACTGAGAACTGTTGAGCAGGCAAAAATGTTGGTAGATATACTTTCTTCACTAGCACTTTTTCATGACAAGGAAATTAAGAATTTTTAAGTATATATCTTGAAGGCCTGGGAGAAGAAATCAATAAGGAGAAATTGAAGTGATAAATTCAATTGGTAGATGTACTTCTGGTAGCTTGCTCTTTTTGATAGAGTTGAGAAATTTGGAGTCTGAATCTTGAAGGGATAGTTTGAAGTCAGAGTGTGAGAAGTAGAATGATAGTAATTATTTTTGAAAAGCTATTAAGGGAGTGTGTATTTTAGATTTTAATTTGAATTTTAGTATTGATTCAAAATTTTTGGGTACAGCTTTGCAAGAAGATCGTATTGGCTTATTTTGTAATGTGCAATTTAACCTATCACAAAGGTAAGAGAATTCACATTGGCTTGGGTGCAGTCATAAGTAATAAAGTGGTTGAGAGAACAAAGCAATTTAAACATTTCTAACAAAATTATGAAAAATAGAATCCGAGGTTTATTGGGCAACTGCTCCCAAAGGCTTCTGGGATGAATGATCATGTCAATTTATAGATGTGTGAGTCAGCCAATCAGGGTTCTTAATGGTTAATCAAATGGAGGCACTTGGTGACACAATAGAAGCATCACCATCTTATGTAAGAAGAGTGGGAGTCAGTAATAATTAATTTTGGTGCATGTGAACTCGCCAAATCTAAAGAAAGAGAAAGATATTTGTTAGAAATTGCAATTTAAAAATAGAATTGTCTGAAAATTATTTTAAGATACACTTATAAATATGTTGGTTAATTTTAGGTTTAAAATATCATTACATATATATGCAGTAATCTTTTTGCATTACATTTTCTTTTTGATTAAAACATTCATTTTTCACCCCCTCTAGGTTGTTTTAGATTCTTCTGGCACTTATTTAGCCACCAGTTGTACAGATAAAAGCCTTTATTTATATGATTATGCCTCAGGAGATTGTTTGGCAACCATGTTTGGACACTCAGAGCTTGTTACTGGTTTAAAATTTGCTAATGATGGACGTCACTTAATTTCTGTTTCAGGAGATGGGTAGGTGAGAATGTCGATTTCTTGAATTCTCTTTTCAGATGCTTTATATCGATATTTTCTAATTAAGAGTTCAATATCACAGTTTTTGCTTATTTAAATAGTAACTCTAAAATTAAACTCTTTTCCATGTTAGTTTATTGAATTATGCCACTTCTTATGACACAGTTTAGACACTCTTTAAAACTTCATTTTAAGTGCTCCTTAAAAAGCCTATAATTTTTTTCTGTTGAGTATTTAATTTTTGATAAAATTAATCTTTTCTAACAGCAATGAAATATGACGTAAATTGCCAAAAGAAAGTGTTTTTAATAGTTGTATACTTTCTTTCTTTTAGTTTTCCTCTATTTTCCTCCTTTTTTATTTTTTCTCTTCAATTTTAGACAAATTTTTATTTTTTGTGTCTGATTTGAATAAGTTTCAGTCATAACCTTCTTTTACAGTTTGGTCCTTAAGAATGTCAAAATACTCCTTTAAAAGGTTCTTGAAAACTCCTTAGCAAGTTGAGACTCCTTAAAGCCTTTAAAAACTCCTTAATTTTATTTCCAAAATCTGTACTGCCTGTATGATTCAGAATTGTAATTATAATAGAGATAGGAGAAAAACATATTTGATATATTAATTTAGAATTTGAATTAAGAAGTGTTCTAGTGTTTCTGAGGAAAATATCTAGTATTTTTTAAGCTGCTCTAATTAATATATTGAATTTAATTTAGATTTAAAATAAGATTTATTTAAATAGAAAATAAAATTGAAATTTTTAGGTAAAGTACATTTGAATGTTAAAATCTTTTCAGGTGTATTTTCTTGTGGAGATTACCCATTGATGTCACACAGACAATGTTAAATAAACAAATAGCTGTAGAAGGTACTGGTTTACCTAGTTTATGGCAAGATAACAGGTATAGTACTATCTGTATTTAGCTATTTTAATAAACTATTGGGATATTTTTCTTATTACTGGAATATATATATTCTTTTCTTTTAAGGAGAAATGTTGTTGCTATTACAAAACCCTTACAACTTGTTGAAAATGAGAATGAAGAAAAACCAGTTGAAGAAAGTGATCTAGTCAATGCAACTGAACTTGATAATGCTCCCCCAAGTTACAGGTTTAGTGTTGGTCAGCTACCATTATGGGCTAAAAAACAAGTATGTTCTATTTTATGTCATACGTTTGACTTTTGATAAAATATATTCTAAGAGTTAATGACTATGTAAAATCCTTACAAATATAAAATTTAGATTGATTACTTGATTGCAAAAAATAAATATTCATTGCCTCTCCCTCTGAATATATATTGCATTGTCACTGCAGTAGTATATTAATAATTTAGACAAAGCTCCATGTGCTTTAATAACGCCATTGATTCAGAATCATTGTTTTTGTTATCTTACTCTTAATAATTATGATTTACCTTCTGGTTTGTGCATAGGTCTCCTCTGTTGTGACCTTAGTAGTTAAGTTGCTATACTCTAGTTGCCTAAAAAAGCTCAAGATGAGGTAGAAATCTTTTTGCTGTCTGCACAACCTTCAATCATTCTCTTCAGCACTCACAAGAAAAGAAAAAAAAATGTTCCAAGTTCCACAAAATTGATACTTTTGGGAAAATTAGGGGACTAAAATTGTTTGCTAATCAATTCTGGAAAACAAAGAATCTTGGAATTATGAATGTAGTTCAAAATACCTTAGATGTATGAAGATAAATTTGGGACTATATAGATTAAACAATCAATGATGGGGAAAATGAGTAATGTGGAATGATAGTTTTAGGTTCAACTTTATGAACTGTTTCATAAATATCTTTTCTAGAGAAGTATTTTTTATTTACAGGGTAGATTGTAGAATCAGTTCTGATATTTTTTTATAAGTTCCTTTTTTATATTTTGTATGTATAATTTTCCTGTCTAAGGAAAATCAGTAATACCTTTGATTTACTGAAATGTTTTCTTTTTAAAGCAATGAAAATAAAAGTTAAAAATTTGATAATTATTTGACTCTACTGATATATTGTTAGATATTCCAGATTTTCACTGAATGTTTAACAATTTTAATTATTTTGTGTTGTTTTCTTTTGCATTTATTGTTTAGAACTATGTATGTTTTCATAATTATATAAATAACTTTGTGTTCATAGATGTTAGAAAAATTGCCAGATGCTCCTAGTTCTAATCAAAATTTGCCACCACCTATTCCTCCTCGGGGTCGCTGGGCTCAACGAATTGATGGCCAAGGTCTTGTAGTTCGATCATATCTAGATTCTGATTCTGTGATTCCATTTCCTAATGTAACTGGTGAGGTATTTTCAGATAAATTTTAAAAGTGGTTATCAGTTAAATATTTTATTCTAAAAAGAGCATGAGAAAAATTAAAGGATTGATTTAATGTTTTTTTGAAAATAAGTTTGATATAATTTTGTCATTAATAGTTATAAGTAAATTGGAATAGTTTTATCAAAGTTTTAGAAAGCCAAATACTAAATAGATACTTGGTAAAATTCCAATGACTGAATATTGTTAGATATTTGGTTGAATAAATTCATGATAATTTAAAAAAAAAAATGTATTTTTGTCATGCTTTTAAATATACATGATAATAATGACATTTTAGCTGAAACAGTATTCAGCTAATTGGCTAAATTACTAATTGTTACATGCCTAGTTATAGCAGAGATATTTGTTTTGTATATAACATGGTAGATTTCTTTTGAATTTAAGTGGGCTCTGTGTTGCAATTATTTTGCTCACTTGCGTCATTTGTGCCTTTCATACATCCTTATGTTATGAGATTTTGATATAGTTTGTGTAATAATGGCAAGAATCTTGTTTGTGTATAGATATATTTATAAATATATGGTCATATGTGAAAACAATTTTGATTGTAATGTGAATCATGATTATCACAGTCCAGATTTTAATTTTCTTCAGTGGTGTTAAAAAAGATTGACCAGATGTTAATTTTGCAAGATTCCACTTTTTTTTTATGCCAGGAATTAATTATGAGTGGATACATTTATATTACTGGATACCTTGTGTCAATTATTAAATTTACTAAACATAACTACATATTCAAGGGATTAAAAATTGTGATAATGTTAATTGATATCTTGTTAAAAAGAAAATGAAGCATTTTCATCTCTGCAGGTATCTGTTTAAAATCTTAATAGTTTTCTTAAGTATAAAGAAATAAATTATATTCAGTTTAATGATCTCATTCATTAAAATATTACAGTGGTTGAAAGAAATGAGTATGAGGTTTAATGCTTGTAAGTAATGATTATAAATTAAAAAAAAAAAAATTAAAAATTAAATAAAAAAAAGTTTTTTTCATTTACGCTTAAACTTTTTAATTATTTTCAAAAGTTAGCATATTAGTATTGTAAAATTTTCTCAATACATTCTATCAGATTGGATATAAGGTAATATTTTGTGAATTGGCTAAGATAACTTTTTTTGTGTGAAAGTTAAAGTTTAATTATTAGTTTTGATCTGCATCTTCTTCCTCTCCCTACAGTGTGTGTGATTTTAACTATGCTATAATTATTTAGAAAATCTGTTGCTCAACGAATTGATGGCCAAGGTCTTGTAGTTCGATCATATCTAGATTCTGATTCTGTGATTCCATTTCCTAATGTAACTGGTGAGGTATTTTCAGATAAATTTTAAAAGTGGTTATCAGTTAAATATTTGATCCTAAAAAGAGCATGAGAAAAATTAAAGGATTGATTTAATGTTTTTTTGAAAATAAGTTTGATATAATTTTGTCATTAATAGTTATAAGTAAATTGGAATAGTTTTATCCGCGTTTTATATAGGGATGCCATGAATATTTGGCCACTATTCAGTATTCAGCTTATCTCTTTAGCCAAATACTAAATAGATACCTTGTAAAATGCCAACAATCAAATACTGTTAGATATTTGGCTGAATAAATTCATGATAATTTAAAAAAAAAATATGTATTTTTTGTCATGCTTTTAAATATATGATAATGACATTTTAGCTGAATCGGTATTCAGCTAATTGGCTAAATTACTAATTGTTACATGCCTAGTTCTAGCAGAGATATTTGTTTTGTATTTACATGGTAGATTTCTTTTGAATTTAAGTGGGCTCTGTGATGCAATTATTTTGCTCATTTGCAAGTGTCATTTTTGCCTGGCATACATCCTTAAGTTATGAGATTTTGATATAATTTGTGTAATAATGGCACAAATCTTCTTTTGTGTCTAGATATATTTATAAATATATGATCATATGTGAAAACAATTTTGATTGTAATGTGAATTTTATGATTATCTTAGTCCAGATTTTAATTTTCTTCAGTATGTTAAAAAAAGATTGACCAGATGTTAATTTTGCAAAATTCCACTATTTATGCCAGGAATTAATTATGGGCGGATACAATAATATTACTGGATACATTGTGTCAATTATTAAATTTACAAAATATATCTACATATTCAAGCAATTAAAAATTTTGATAATTGAAATTAATATCTTGTTAAAAAGAAAATTAAGTATTTTCATCTCTGCAGGTATCTGTTTAAAATCTTAATAGTTTTCTTAAGTATAAAGAAATAAATTATATTCAGTATAATGATCTCATTCATTAAAATACTTTAGTGGTTGAAAGAAATGAGTATGAGGTTTAATGCTTGCAAGTAATGATTATAAATTAAAAAAAAATAAATAAAAAATAAAAATAAAAATGTAAATAAGTTTTTTTTATTTATGTTTAAATTTTTTAATTATTTCCAAAAGTTAGCATATTAAATTGTAAAATTTTTTCAATGCATTCTGTCAGATTGGATATAAAGTAATATTTTGTGAATTGGCTAAGATAACATGTTTTTTATGAAATTAAAGGTTTAATTATTAGTTTTTACCTGCATCTTCTTTCTCTCTCTACAGTGTTTGGGATTTTAACTATGCTATAATTATTTAGAAAAACTGTTTCCTAAAGAGCATTATTTGTCTCTTCTGAATATTAAATTTTATTTTAAATATTTTAAAGATGTTAGTTCCTTTGAGTATCAGTAAAAATATTTACACATTTTTTTAACAGAACTTTCATTTTTTTCTTTAAATAAATAAAATTTAAAGAAATTCAAAGAAAGCTGTTGAAATATATGAAGTTTTTTATTTAAATGGTTCTCAAATATTTAAGTAATATTTAAAGAGCTGTAATCAGTTTTTATCAAAAACCTTTATAAATGTGCTTAAAACTTTTTTTTTAATGAAGAGATGAAAACTGTGTATTCTAATTAAATATTATAATAAAAATGTTAGGACTCTTACTGTTTATAATTTATGTATTTTCTGTATATATGTGTGTGTGTGAGTGAGAGAGAGAGAGAGAGAGAGAGAGAGAGAAAAGCTATTTAGGTATCAAATTTTAATCACATAAATATTTCCTTTCAGAAGAATCTGAAAATTCCAAATTGAATAATGAAACTATTAGTAATAATGAACAAAGTACTGTTTTGGTGAGTTTGTGAAACATTTCATATTTTGTATTCATTTATATTTAAGTGATATCAAAACTTGTACTTGAATCTCATTTAAAAAATTTAAATAGTTGCATAAAAGGAGTTTTTTGGGAATCAAGAGTGAACCTTGATCATTTAAGTTAGCTCACAATCCGCATAGGCAGCAATTTAGTTATTGGAGAAGCAAAACTATTTTTCTGGGACAGCTGAAATATGGGGCCAGTGAGCAGAAAATTAGCATTTATGGCAACTTTAGTTTTAAGAGACAGGTAGAAAGAATTTAAGTCGTCAGATTCAAAGGAGTGTTTGCCATTTTATGCCTGGAAAATTAGGCATTAAAAAATAAGAAGGGGCAAAAAGGAGAATTATAGATAGATATTGTAGGTGTAATAATTTTGATATATTACTTATATATATATCAGAGCTCACTGTAATTTTTTTGCCCTGGACAAATATGTAAACTGCTCCCCCAAATAAACATTAATATTTAAAGAGATGAATTGTTAATAGATATAAACCTATGGAACTTGAATTGTTCTTGCAAACAAAAAACAGCATAACAAAAATACTTATTAAAAAACCTAAAATAAAATGAAATAAAGTATTACCCTCCAATCCTCCATATTTTTTGGAATCATTAAATATTGTGGTATCCCAATCTCACAAAATTAATGCAGATACTTTCTGTCTTCCCATAAAACTTACATAATACAGTGGTTATTTAATCAAACTTATCCACTCTTATGTATTTTTTTCTCTTCTTAGAATTAAGGATTGCAAATATTTTTAGGTCTAAATAGTAACTATAACTATGAACAGTAAATTTTTAGGGGAAAAATTGATGCGTATAAATTTAGATCCATTCAACATGCAACATATCAATACTTTTCTCACACAACCAAATTGCCACTTTTGAATTTTAGCACCCTGGACAAATGTCCAAAATCCTGGGTCCTAGTGTATATATTTATGTAATATATGTAATATATTAAAAAAAAATCCTAAATGCAACTGAATTATTTCCTCCTGTATTAGTTTTATATTTTGCTGTAGTAAACAGCCTCAATACAAGAGCTTAATTACTTCTTTGTTCCATTTGGTTCTTGTAAGATCTGTATGAATCACTTGAACTTGAACCCTGACAAAGAAACCCCTATATAATAATAGCCTTATCTGTATGCCTGTCCTCGATTTAATGAAGCAGTTGGACCTGGAATGGATAGAGGCATCCATAGTTAGCAAAATTCAAAGAGAGTAATGTTTATCTTCTCCTAAACTATAGATCCAATTCTAAAATAAATTAGTATAAATATGCTTCATATCACTGCAAAAAATACTGCCTCCTTTAAAACGTTTGAAATCCACCCCTTCCCTCTTTTCGAGCTTTTAATGGAATTATTTCAATTCCTATTTTCCCTGGTTAAGAGCAGGCGATTAAATTTATCAATTTATCCCATAATAAATAGGTAAAAATAACATTTTTCTAGCATTATGTCGTCATTCCTTTAACCATCTCATTGAATTATTTCTCATTTTAAATTATTTAAATTATGCCTTATTTTCATATGTTTTATCATTGATCTTAGATATTACGTAAATAATTTTGTTTTATATTTGGCTTAAATAATAAGGCAATTTGTCAGAACGTCACGAACTACTATAATTGCCCTTCCCATTCATTTTCATGTTTACAACAGCCAATAGACAAACAATAAACTGCCCTTCCATTTGAAACTAAAGCCAGAATTGTCATAATTTGAGAATTTGCCCTACTGCGTGAAATTGCCTTATAGATTAGGTATATATGGGATAATTTTAAATTGAATCATCGATTATTTTATGTTGCAAGATAATTATCAGACAAAAAACAATTTCTTTTTTACCGAACTCATAAGGTACTTTACAATTTTGGAAAATAAAAATTTTACTGATCCCGTCATATGACGGGCTATATGCTAGTTTTTAATAATTCGCCCACATGGAAACTAAAAATACTGAGGTAAAATGAATCTCTTTAAAACACCATCCCTAGCTGGAGGGTAAATTTAGGTGTTAGGTAGATTACTGCAGCTGTCTTGTTAGACAGACATGGTGTTGCCCAGGTTTTTAATAGATTCGTATGAGTCTTACCTGTACAAAATTTTGAAAATATATCAAAAGGGCCTGTACTATACCTGTACTAGATTCCTTAATCTTGCAAACACTTTTCTTTAAGCTGAATGCGAGGAAATAACATTTGAGGCATTTACGTAAATTAACAGTGTATTAAATTTATCCCCCCCCCTATTATATTTTGCTTAAATTTATTTGCTTCAAAAGATGAATACTTTAATTGCATTAAATTTAAGAGTTTTTTGAAAAAATCTTTTGTCTGAAAAAAATTACTTTATTCTTTTTAATTTGTTATTTCAATATATTGTTTTTCCACTACAGGAAACTAAAGATATTTCTTTTGAAGTATCAGAGCAAAGTGTTGATGAGATTTTAAATGGAACTTATGAAGTGAGTCAATTAATCTTTTCATTTCTTTCATTTTATTGATTTGTAAAACTTGCAAATAGGCATTTTTTACTGTGTGAAAGTTTTGAAGTTTTTTGTAATAGACTTCTTTTTAGGTTGTATCTTAACAAAAAAAGTATATACCTTTTTATGATGTAGGAAAAAAAAAGCTTTAGAAATGGATATTGCTAAAAAAATTATGTAAATTATAATTTTACTACCATGTAATTTCAATCCCCTCCTCCAAAGAAAGCTTTTTTAAAATATAAAAAGTAAAAACATATTTGAAGAAATCCATTTTAAATTTTTATTGTTTATGACTTTCTAAAAAGTCATAAACAATAAGTCATAAAGAAAGTGTCAAATATGTGAAAATTTTCAATTTAATAGCTATATAATATCAAATCTTAACAGATATTAATCTCATGATTGTCACTGGATGACAGTAATTGAGCTGTACAACAGCCTTGAGAAATGATTTATTAAGGGATAAACAATGATAAACATATTTGTAGCATATGAAAGTTGTGTGTAATATAGTATATTGCTCTATTTAGTTGTATGTATTGACTAATATCAGTTTAATTCAATATTAGGATACTTCTTCACATGTCACATTACGGCATAGCTCCAATAGTAGTGTATCCAGTAGTAGAAGAGAAAAATCTCGTCCTTTATCCAATGCACATAATGTGAGATTAGAAGAAATTGATGCTGAAGATGAACGCTCAGATTCTGAAATTAGTGAGATGGTATACTATCCAGCATCAGAAGAGGGTTCTGACGTTGCTGAAGGGTATGTTTTTTCATGTGTGTATATATATACATATATATATATATATATATATATATATATATATATATATATATATATATGATGGATGTTTTTGACCCATTATAAAGTTAGAATAATATCTATGCTGGATACAGTGTAGTCATTAATTCATTAAAAAAATACTGCAAAATTGAAGAATAAAATTTTTTAGTTTATTCAGACAATCAATCTTTGATACTTTCCTGTCTAAATGTTTTACATCCACTTACTTATATAGTGGTGTGGGGCTTTAGTGAGCCAGCCAATCAGGAATTTCAAGAGTTAAACAAGTGTGATAATCGAAACTAAGTTACATAAAAGTTATATAAGAATAGTTGAGCTACATAGAAACTAACTTGGTTGTTATTGCAATTGTTTAAGGTTACCACAGTTAGAGGAGAAATAAAGATATTTCACCAAAGATTGTAGTTTTAATGATAGAATCACCAGAAATTATTTGTACTGATAGTTTTGTTTTTATTTTTTTCTCCTATCTTCAATTCTTATAACCAAACCATTATTACTTGTTTTCTATTGGAAGACTATTCATATTTTCTGTTTTAGATCCTTTCATGTTTGTGCTGGTAATGGAAAAGATGCCACTAAGCAATCTCAAAAGTCAAGGCCCGAGAGATTGTTGAATGAAGTTCCTTCTATTAATACACCTGGTAAGTCAGATAGGGCTTTATTGAAATGAACTAACTATAGCTAAAAATAGAAAGTTAGAAATTAGCAATTAGTTATGGGATAAATTCTTGGGAACAGTTTGAAAGATGTATACTGTCCATTTATTAAGAATAATTAAAAGTTATGAATGATTCAAATTTGTTTATATCTACAACATTTTTTTTCTCAAATATTAGTATAGTTCATAAAATCAAGACTGTTTAAATAGTAATAAATCAAGACAGTTTTTTGTTATCTTTTAAATTATCATATAAATAACTTTAGGAATTCTCTTTAAATGAAATAGAAAATTTAAAAAGCGCTTTCTATTTTCATGTTAGTTTAGCTGAATTGGTAGGAATTGGTAGGACACTGTTTTTTAGTACTAGTCTTGTACCAAAACCAGTAGTGTTCGAATTTCTTGCTAGTTTAGATGTTCTTAGTTATTTGAAATCTATTTGAAAGGAGTAGGTCCCTGTTTTATTTCTTATGTTAGAAAAAAAATTAAGCTTAGTGGCTTAAACTAAACCAAACAACTATTTAGAAATATCAAGTAGTGGAGTTTAATGTATTGATATGTCTCTAGATCATCAATTCTCAAATTTAATTGGAAATGCCACCTCTGGCTTATGCTCAAGGTACCTCTGCTATGACACCCAGTTTAAGAACTGCAGAGCATCACTCACACACCTCAGGATAAATCTTACACTTTTGACTGTATCTCAGAAGCAGACAAAGACAACTTACATTTTAAGTACCTTCATGAATTCTTTAATAATTTCACACATTTCCTTGGTTATTGCTGCTGCACCCTTTGAACATGCTCATGGCACTGTGGGGTGCCACAGCATCCAGTTTAAGATCTGTCACTCTTGGTAACTTAATGGCTGTTGTCTGAAGTTTATTAGTCTTTTGTGGAGGTAAATGTTTGGGAGTTTCTTTGAATGACAATTAGTGCAATGATCAAACCTAAAGTAGGATGAAATGCTACTTTAATAAGTTGCAAATGTCTTGCATACATACATTTCTAACATAAACTTTGTCTAGAAATAGTAAATAAGGTAGACAAATGCCCTAAAGTTTACGAATTTTATGTTTAAATTGTTTGCTTTTCTTTCTTAATATTTGTGATTGTATTGTTATTAATAGTTACACATTTATAACTACATTAAATAAATATAACAATAATGAACAAAAAATCAAGTTGTTATACTTACTGTAGTCAGTGGATATTTGTTTCATTTATGAACTATGGGAATTTATAAACTATGGCAAGCACTGTTTAGTCACCCCTGATTTAGAGAACAGAGTATAGATAGTTCCAGTTATATCTACAATTACAATACATTCGAAGACATTAATTCCCCCCCCTTTTGTAATAAACATTTGTAAAATTAAATAATTAATTTTTTAAATTATGACAGGGTTTCCTTTCCTATCCTTTACCCTTTAAAATAAATAAAATAATTAAAATTTAAATTATAAATTGTAAAAAAGTACTTATAATGTACTTTTTTTATTTTAATGATTTTTTTTTTTGTGTGTGTGTAAATAATCTTGACTGTTTTTATTTGCTCTAGCTTTTATGGGTACGCAAAATTTACTCTTAACCATATTTCTTTGGTATTTAGTATATTTGTTTCTTTAAACAATGACTACATTTTTAGCAGAGCTTACTTTTTTTATCAGATACTTTTTATTCATCTTTAGTTAAAAAAAAAAAAAAAATTCAGCGCTTTGACTTTAATTTTGATGTTATTATAAGTAATTGGATAATATTCAATTTTGTGTTAGTTATAAATAAAGGCCATTTTCAGTTTTTAAGAAATAAATACTAAAGCCAACTGGAATATAAGCTTTTTATAAACTATGGTAGACAGAAGTGAATATTTTTGTATTTGGGTAAAATAACATTTTCCTGCTTATTGTTAAAAGTATGATATATATTATAGTGTATGTATGCAATATAGAAAATTAGCTGTAAATGAGATGAACTAAAAGGCAGATGTAAAATATTACGATCAAAGTTCAAAAGAATGAGCCAAGAACTGGAAGTAGTATTGAAAATGTACTTTCTTTACTTAAACTGTGTGATTAATTTGGGAAACAAAAAAATTAAACAAATATAGAAAATCAGCATATTGGAGATAAGTTTTTAAAATGTTGTTGTACTCGCCATTTTAAAATTAAGTTAAAATTGAAAGAGAAATTAAAGATATCTTGGAAGTCATTCAAATGTAGATCTTATGAAGCACATAAAAGAGGTATCTGTTATTGTAAAAGATATGTTACACTACAGAATCAGTGACAAACTCTGACAGCCTAAATTGTAAATGGTCTCAAAGTTTCAGTGGTTATCCAAAATTACCTGAAAATTTAAGGAAACTATCCCATATTTGGTTTGTTGGGGCTAGGCTTAGCAAAAATGATGCAGTTGATAAACTGAGTCCTTTAATAGATGTTAAAACTTAAAAAATGGAGCCGCTTGGCTATATATGTTTTCCCAGCTTAGTCTGTTGGCAGAAACCTCTTAGAAAATTGATTCCCTCAAGTAGGCATATTCCAAAAAGAGTAGTAAATTCAGTATTCCTGTGTTTTGTTAGTGTGCCAGCTGGTCAGACAGCATTGCAAAATCAGCAATCAGATACTGGATAGTGCAACTAAATCCTATGAAATTGGAAAGGAACAAAGGATTAAGAATAACTAGCCAAACAATGGCCGATTGGTTAGGGTGCTGGCCTTCGGTACTGGAGTTCGTGGGTTCGAATCTCACAGTGGCATGGAAGTTTGTAGCCATTTGGAATCGGCTTTAAGCTGTAGGTCCTGGTCTCATTAGCCCTCGTGTTGCAAAAAGTAGACCGTAGTACACCAAACCAAACCACAATAAGAATAACTTTAAAAAATTTGCTTTTAAGATTTAAGCAAGCGTAATTTTTACTGATGGGAAAACAGAAAAGATTGTGCTTTTAAACTTGGGTTTTTTTCTTCATGATGGGAATCAATTAAATCCAGGAAATATAATTTAGATGCATTGAGGTAACAATATATATATATATATATATATATATATATATATATATATATATATATATATATATATTTCTTTTTTAGAACAAGAGACTAATAGTGATGATGAGGATGCAAGTACTCCTGTTGATAGTGAACAATCATTTCTCAGTTCCTTATGTATCAGCACAGAGAACCTTGAGAGGCTTGGACAAAGGGAAAAATTTATGAAAAGCAATTATGAAAGTCTTGAAAAAGGTGAAGCTGTAGATTCCTATAGTGAAGCAGAAGATAGAAATTTTTTCAGGCAGAGTATTTCTGCAAAATTTTTGGCTGGATCACTGGTTCCAACAAAGAGGTAAGTGCTTTATGTGTGTTATCTCATCTTCCTTATCAACATCACAAGGGCTTGAGATTGTCCATTAGTAAGTATGCTGAAATCGAATCTTGAGGTGATAGAACCCTAAGGTGCCTAACAGACACCCAATACTATTCTTCTTATGTTGAACAATGGCCAAATAGGTAGGATGTTACTCTTCAGAATCAGAGTTTGTAGGTTTGAATCCCATTGCTGCAGGGATGCTATTTAGTCATTTGAAACTGGATTTAAGCAGTCTCATTAGCCATCATGTAGCCTAAAAGTAGACCATATTGCTCTTAAATTAAGCAAAATGAACCATATCCTAGTTGAAGCAGAAAATGTGGAGAATAAATCTGTGGATAGGAGTAATCTTTTACTGAGAATTTGGCATATGGAGGTAGATATGGGATTGGAAGAGAATAAAAGATTCAAAGTGTTTTTTTATAACAAGTACAATGGTGACATGTCATGATACTATAATAATTACTCTAGATGGGCCAATGATTAACTTGTCATGTTAAAATCTCATGGTGCCAGGTTAAAGCTTAGCAGGCACCCAAAATATATCTGTATAAGCAGAGAATTTTCAAGGTAAATATATGGTTCTGAGTATCCCATTAACAGATGGGAAATATGTTTGGAATCAAGATAGAAAATTAACTTTCCAGAGGATTATCAAAACTAAGTAGATTCTCCTAGGGCATCATGGGTGCTTTTATCCATAAAGGTTTAGTAGCTCATTATGAGTTAAAATAAAAATACCCAAACATTTAGATGTGCTAAAAGTTAGTTTGCTGGAATGGAAATCAGTGTCAAGTTTTGAGCCTGAAAAATAGTGAGTCAGGAGACGATAAAAGCTTCTTTTTGAGGATTATGAACATTTAGAGGATACTGTGACATGCTACATGCTTTACACCCTTCAAAATAGATATACCTGTCATGTAAACATGACAACAGGTCATGTATGACTGTCATAACCTGTTAACAAATAGTACCACAAATCCAATCTTTAAGTTTAAAAGAATGCCATTGAATTTATTTACTTCAAAACGGTATATTTAGTGAGTTGAATATTTGTTGTAGTAAAATATATTGTAGGAAAAGCATTAAACATATATTGTGTACTCCTTTCTATAAGTTATATATAATCATCTACTGTATTTCTGTTTTAGTGAAAATTTAACATTTTCTCTTTGTTTAGCCTGATACTTTTTAATTTTGTTTGTGTATCTTTAGTATTCTACAATTTTTTTTTTCTTTTAAACTAGATTGCTTTCAAATGGATTGTCCAAATCACCATCATTCCCAGAGAGACAGGTATTTTTCTATCTCTGCTTATTTCATTTTCTGTTGCTCTGCATTGATTTTTCTTTTTTTAATAATTTAAGAATGATGCAATGATTATTCCATGATTTTATAATTTTAGACAAATACTCCAACCAAAAAGAGGGAAGAATTGATGAAAGCATTAAGTGAAGCAAAGAAAAAATTGGAAACGGTAAGTTTAGTAATAATAAGCATACATTGCTAGTTTTAAAAGACTACTGCAATATCTTGTAATTTTAATATAACATATTTTAAGTAATTAAATTTCATTTGTTCTAGAGCTAAATGATATATATGAGTAGCTGCTTTCTTCCAGCTAGCATGGAAATGTTCGTTGGCCATTGGCCATAAGTTGGTTATTGGTCTTTTGGTTGTACTGAACTTGTATATTCAAACAGGAAACTGAAACAGTGGCATTTAATTAGCAGAGTATCTTGTTGGCCTTCCTTTGACCCAGCATATAAATATTCCTCTCTATGTATAAAATTTTAGTATGCCATTGGCTAAGAAACACAAAAGTAATTCCCCTATAGTTAAGCATATGTGTAGAACCAGTGACAAATGAGAAAGTTGTGTTTCAACTGCTATCTTTAGTACTAACACTTTTTGCCATGAGACTGCTGCAATATTTCAATACTAATGTTTGGGTGGATCTGCAATGGAGTGAATTCTTATGTCTACAGTAAACTACAACTGCATTACACTTTTCTCCGAGTTTGGAGGGGAAAAAATTGCAGTTTCTTATTAAAGTAGCTATAATTATAGTTCTTACATGCATGGGACTGACTGTAGAGCTACATTTTATCTTTTGAGTTACTTTAGTAAGAGTTTGCATTTTTTTCTCTCTAAAATTGGGGAAAAAAGCATGATGCAGTTGTACAGTTTACTGTGAACAAGATTTTATACTTATTGACATTAAGATGGTTCATACAAAAAACATGTTGGATTCAGTGAGCTAATACTAACATGTTGACATTCTGTAAAAAACAACTATTAGCCAAATGTTAGTATTCAGATGGCCAACATACCATATAAGGGGTTGACCCATCTAATGCAGTACCACATTGGTCCCTCATATAGATGTCAGCTGTGTTGGTTTCGAATTTGATGGTTAGAATACTACTATGGTCATGGATATTTGTAGGTATTCAGATTTGGCTTTAAGCAGTTGGTCCCAGTCTCATTAGCCCTTGTTTGGAAAAACTCTAAACTGTGTTTTAAACAATAGTAGTACTCTAACTTAACCAATTAAAGATCCTGGGTTCTATTGAGAATAATAGAAACTAAATTAATCTTTTATTATTTTTAGATCAACAGTGTTGTTTAGTAGCATATTCCTTAATATTGAAATTTTTTTCTATAATTAAGGTATATAATATTTTTCTTATGATTTATGGTGCTAAACACTTAATTTCTTTCTGAAATGAAATAATAATAATTATCTGAAAAAATCAGAAAAAAATTATTTTTGAAATGTATTCATCAAATTTTATTATATATTGCAGGTTGGGTACAGAAGTGGATTGAGTAGCAGTAAAAGTATTGCAGATCTTCATAGTACACCTGATAGAGAAATGTTTAAAACTCCTAAAGTGGGATCAACTGGTAATACTTAAGTGTTTCCTGTTTTTGAGTAATTTTAATTATTCATGTTTTTCTGTAAACTTATAATTTTTAAGATTTAATTCTTTTATTATTTATATTTAGCCATTTATGAAGGTCTTATTTACATTTTAGATGGTGACATCCGAAGAGCTGCCTCAATGACTGATCTTTCTATTAATAGACGTAGATTATTTTCTACTCCTAATGCTAAAGATGTGGGTAAGTGAGGACCATATTAAAGGGGGTTTAGTACCTATCAAGACTAAAGTCTTTATTAATGCTAAAGATGTGGGTAAGTGAGGACCATATTATAGGGGGTTTTGTACCTATCAAGACTAAAGTCTTTATTATAATATCCCATTTCTGATTCAATAAAAAATTAAAAAGTTTTCTTTGTATTAAAAAAAAAATCTTATGTCATCAATAAGGGTTGAACTTTACAAAAATTATTTATTTTGTTATATAAAGTAATTCTTAGTTTAAAAAAAAAATTTATTTTTTTAAACTTTAAAAGATTTCTGAGAATTAAAGAATGATATACAAAATGTTTTGAGTAAAATATATTAGCTTTAGAGCAGTTATATGCATATATACATTTATACTGGTTAATCTGGGAAACTTCAGTTATTTTAATAAAGAGACCTTTCTTCTTTATAATTAGTATTGTGTGTGTTAATAAATATTATTTTGATACTGTTTGAACATTTGCAATTGTTGCACTTTTTGTATTTTGTTTAACTCATAAAAAGACATTTTAGATTGATACATAGTAAATACTAGAAAACTGGAACCCCTTTCAAAGTGGGCCCCTGGTACATGTGTCAAATTTGACACCATATATCAAATCCTGAGTATTATAAAAATTAGTTAAGTGTTACAGCTGTCAAGTATTAAGTTGTTATTATTATTATTAATTTGTGAGCACTTGCCCATACAACTCCACAGATTTTGTTGGCTGTTTTAGTATGCAAGGCTACCTGTATGGTGCACATATATAGCCAACATTACTCCCTAGGACAACACAAAAAAGAAAATCCTTCTAATTTAGAAACAGGGACCAAGCAGAAGACCCCCAGGTTTGGCCTGCCATCTCCAGAGGTACTGTTTGAGAACTTGGAGGACATTGCAACCTTGAAAGTAATATGTGTATCTGATGCCATTAATGAATGTAGTAGATCTTTAGCCAGCATAAACCCAGAACTTGGAACCCTCCAGTTACTAGATTGATGCCTTTCCGAACTGAGCTACTACAAATCTTACAGTTGAAAGTAGTATGGGCAATCTCTCATAAATGAATCTATAAAGCTAAGTTTAAAAAAAGTAGTGGTGATCTGACCTATATCTAGTTTTTATGCAAAACATTTTTTTTATAAAATCAAAAGAACTTATTGTAGCAGTTGATATAGCCTGATAACAAAGCAGTCGGGTGAAGACTGGAAATTCACTGCTTGCGATAGGCAGGGATGAACTCGGTTGTTCTTTATTAGAATAAATAATATTGGGATATAGCAATGTAACTGAACTTGACTTCTTGATCACAACAGCAGTGATATGTGCATATGTTGATATATTTTGATAGCTTGCTGCTTGCTGCTTGCTCATTCTTCTACTAATATCAGAGGAGAATGGTGTTTTAAGTCAATAATAATATAAAAAATAAATGCTTGGAATCATGTGATTACCTGGAGTATCATAATATCATACCAAAAAATTTAACAAAATGTTTGGCAGTTTTTTTTTAGTTTACTAGGGATGAAAATGGTAAAATAGTAAGTGAAAATATACTGATTTGCAATTAGATCTGTATACTGTTTTTTCGTAGGCTACGTCCAATTTATTGAGCTATTTGGAATATCACTGTGCTCTACAATATCAAAATTTAAATAACAGATAAGAATTCTTCATTTTTAGAAATTAAGAGCTAATTTTGTGTTAATTATTTCTTTTTAATAATTTATTAAGTAGTTCATTATTAATTTCCACCTTTGTTTTACTGAATTTCAGTACATCATCATAAATTTATTGTTTAAAAAATATCTGCATTAAATTTAGAAAAGTAAATTTTTCAGATTTAATATCTGTTCAGAGATTTTTTGGGGAAAAAGTAAAATTTATCAAAATAAACCTTTTTCTATTGAAATTCAAACTTTTGAGTTGTATAAATATTTCGTTTCAGGCAGATAATATATACAGAGACTAGAATTACAAAAATAATTAAAATGTAAAGTAGTGAAGTATTGCTAAACTATTTCATTTGCAGTCTTTTCTGTTTAAGGAGTATAGTAGCTTTTAAAAATATTTTGAACATAGTGATAAAAAAAGTTAAAAATGATCTGTTCATTAAAGGGTATGACTGATTTTTAGAATACCTGAATGATGTATATAACTTATCAGTTCTGCATGCTGAAAATTGTATTTCATATCACACTTTCTACCAGATATTTTACCAATGCAACTGTTTTGGATTTAATCACTACAGTATGTTATTTTTGCTCCATAAATGCTATTTACTGACACCTACTACTCTTGAAGCTGATTTCAGCGAGGAGCGGAATCTGGTACTGAAGATGAGGTGACCAATGAAAGGAGTTAGAAAATATAGTTTAGCATAAATAAACTATATAAATTAGCATTAATGGTTTCTAATTTGAATAAAAAATTGTATTCAGTGCCTGAATAAGTTACTCTTGAACAACAAATTTTTTTCTTGTAAGTGTTAAAATGAATTACTTCTGAAAAATTGTTAATATCTATCAGAAATCCAAATTCTTACGATCAAATTGTAACCCTAAAAATTTTAATTCTTTAAAATGAAATTAAAATAAAAATAAGTAAATTTTATTTATATATAAAATGATATTTGTTAACTTCTATTTTAAAGTATTATTGTGATATATCAATATTAATACTTTTTCTTTTATTATTATTATTATCATTATTTTAAAAAATACTGTTATATATTTAGAATTACTGACAAAAATTAAACTTCATTAAAATGTTTATTAATTGGCTTCTAATACATCTTATGACATTTACTTCTCTATTAACATTGTACTCATTTTCTAGATGAAACAGCTGCTCCTTTGTGGAATCAAAGTAAAATTTACCCTATAAGTATATCACCCCCTTCTTCACCCAAAGCAAGTGAATCTAGAGGGACTCTTCAAAAGAATGATGCTCCTACTCCTTCAGCAGTAGCACGCAGCACAAGTGCAAGTTCTCTGTATCATAAAAATCCAATCAGTCCTGGATCATTGCACAAGACAGCATCAGTTTATACCTTAGATAGAGCATCGCCTCAGCGTGTTGGTAGTGCTAATTTGTCTTTGTTGTCACGAAGTCCTATGAATTTTCCAGGACGACCAAACCTACCCTCATTACCTCAAAGGCAACATTCAGCAACTATGATAACAACAGCTCCTCTTGCAACAGATTCATCATCCGACTCTTCACCTACAGAATCACCCCCAATTAAAAATGGGCGACAAACTGCACCTCCTCGACCATTTGGTACGCGAAGCAGAAATTTCAGTCTTAGTGAGAGTGTTGAATTAAAAGGACAGAATCCCTCTGAAGGACTGCAAAAGTTCAGGTTGAAGTCAAGGAGTGAATGGGACTTGAAGAGTAGTTCACAAGATGACTTTGGGAAAACTAGAGACTCATGGCAAAGTAATCGTTATCTTTCATATTCACCTAGGAAAAATATGCGTCCAAAGTTAAATCATATTGGATCTACTCCATCCCTTTTTAACCCTGAAAATCTTCGCCACTCTGAGAGTGGTAAAAATTTAGCCTTATCTGAACAATTTCCATTCTTATCTTGGGATCCTTCAGCAGTGCCATGTAAGTAATTCCCTTTTTCTTTATTGTTATTTTTTAACATTGAAATATGTTTCTAAATGTGTTATAATCTAACTTTTAACTTATTTTCTTCAAAATCTGGTTCAGAGATAGAAATGAATTCATATTGTTATATATTTAGAGCATTTAAATCTTTGTTAGAAAATACCTCCTTTTTAATTTTATAAAGTGACTTCTAATATAATTTTCCCTTATTAGAATGACTTTTTTTTTTTTTTTTTTTTAAAGACAAAATCAAACAATCTGATTATGTATAAGTTTCTTAGGGTCAAAGGTAAATAGATTTCTAGTGTTACATGTTCTTTATTGAAGGATAGGCAATCTTTGTTGCCATTGCTCTCCATATGTTCTTTCAGCCTCCTTATCATGAATTAATTTTCCTATTCTTGATTTGATAATTGTTTTAATGGTTTAAAATATACAATATCTCAGTTGTAATCTGTACAACTACAACTACTTCTTTATTATCAGAAAGTGTGTGCTTGTCTATTGAATATATTTTAATTTTCAGTAACTTTAAGATATCCATCTGATAGGAAGACTTCTGTTTACTGCACACAAGTACTGGGATCTAAATTATTCAGTGATTTAAAAACAATTACTGGTCATATATTTACTTCATTAAAAAGAAAATGCTTGAACTTTAGTAATCTCAGAAAATACTTCTGTATATCATCAAATACCAATTAAGATTTAAAAATGACTTATCTGTTGTATCCCAGTATATTTGGCCGAACGATGGCCGAATGGTTAGGGTGCTGGCCTTCGGAACTGGAGTTCGTGGGTTCGAATCCCACTATGGCATGGATGTTCGTAGCCGTTCGGAATCGGCTTTAAGCAGTAGGTCCCGGTCTCATTAGCCCTCGTGTTGCAAAATGCAGACCGTAGCGCTCCAAACCAAACCCAATATATTTGCTGTAAGTGGACTGTATCTCTGTTGATAATGATAAGACTCCACGAACAAACACAAACATTTATTATGTAATAGTCAGGGTTAACATGATTTAAATATTTTTTATTTTTTTTTTTAAATCATTGATTTAAATCATTTTTTTTTCACTTCTTTTAAAACCTATATTCCAAAGATAGGAGAATTGGGATGATTGGGAGACTAGTTATGTAAAGCATATATGTAAGAGGAAGTTTAATGTTTTCGAGTGCTCCAAAAGGATAAAAAGTACTAAGTTATTCGTCGAAGTAGCCAGAAAAGGATAGACTTGCCTGAAAATTATTTTAAGATGGGGATAATTACATTAGCTCATTTTTTAGAGTAAAAATAGCATTACAAATTATCCCCTTTTTCTGAAAAGGCTTGAAGTTGTATTCATCAACACCAAGCCAATCCCAACAAGTAAAAACATGATATTTGGTTAGTGAAATCTTAAATTTTTGTTCTGGTCTCGCTCACACTAAATTCACAAATTATTACAAATATTTACAAATACTTAACAGTATATAAAATTATAACATTATAGCAAAATAAAAGAAAAATAAGTAACTAATCAAATTAAAAAAATGCTTTTCTTAATAATTTACCAGGATAATGTAGTTGCATATGAATAAATAAATAGATGAAAAGAAGATTTTCTGTTGCTGGTGTCGTTGAAAATTCAAATTGGTCATTGAAATAGTAGAACTGGAATCTGCTAGAGTAGACAAAACCACATAACCAGAATTTTGTATTCGAAAGAATGAAGGGAGCTTGAAATGTGGGAAGTTGAGTTTAATCTGCATTAAAACCATCCATCCTGAACAAAATCGTGGGGCCATGAAAAAGTAGTTGTAAACAGGAAACAAAGAAACTTTATGATCAAAAGAAATAGTATATTGAAGCACCTTCTCTCATAAACTTTTGTTCAAAAAACACATACATCTCTATTTTATATTTGTATATGCCAACCAATCGGAAGTCGAAACCAATCGTATGCCAGTCACGAGGTTATATCTTGATGTAGTTTATATGTCACTAGTTATTCAAAGCATTTTTGTAAGAGGAAGTTCGGCATTTTCGAGATCACCAAAATAATTTAACAAATTTATTCGCTAAGGTTGCTGAAAAGGATAAGATCATCAATTGGTTAATTTTTTAGGGTAAAAATGTATATAGAATTCCTTTGGATGAAAATTTAAAACAATACATTTAGTTTTAATTAATCATAAATTTACAACAAAACAGTCATTTATAACTATACATAAATTCTTAAAACAATAATTAAAACAATCTGTTAATATTATAAATATTATAATCTTTGCATATATATGTTTCAATTATAAATTTTGCAGTGGTTATAAAATTTTAATGCTTGGGCCGTGGCTGGCTATATTTTGTCTAAATAATAATCTACCAGCTGTAAAGTGTTTTATTGTAATAAATACTTGTATCAAAGCTTCTGGATTTAGTACTTAGAATTATTATTATATTGTTAACTTTAATAAATTATTATGTGTTTTTCTATCTTTACAGTAACACCAGAAGTATGTGAAAATATTGCTGATAATTTAAATAAAGTAACATCATTTGCCATGCAAGTATTTCACAGGGTAAGTTATTAATATATATTTGAAGAAAATTATATCTGTGGTGCTTTTTTTAGAACTGATATAAATATTTTGTATTTTATTTGAAATTAAGTTTTTTTTAAAAAAAGATTTAATTGTGAAATCAGATCTTTATATGAGAGGACTGACAGCATTAAAAGTATACTAAAGCATGAAAAATGAAGTATTAACATACTTTGATTTTAATGTCATATTTTTTTTTTAGTTCTGATTAGTGAATATTGTTCACCTCATATTAAGGTTGTGTTGATGCCCAAAACTCGGTTTGATTTAAGTAGTAAAAAGTGTTTTTACTAGTACATAGAAAACTTTCCTTTTCCCCTAGAATGTAACAAAAAATAAATTTTCAAATTGAAATTTCACTATTATTAGTAATTAGTGTTAATAACTTAAATTATTAAAATTAAAATTTTACTCAGAGAAAAGTTATTTCCTAGTGGGAAAACTTAGGAAAAAGAGAAACAGTGTTTCTTGAAATTTTAATTTGTATATCCTGGAAATCAGGCATAAAAATTTTAACACCTTTTTAACAGGAAATCCTACTTTTGATTTCTATAAATATTTAAGGAAACTAGCCCTTTTTTCTTGCTCACAACATTTGTTATTTGCAGCAATAATATTGCAAAATACATTTAATTTCACTGTGTTTAAAAAAAAACAAACAAAAAAAAAACAAACAAACAAACCACTTTGGGATGTATTGCTAAGAAAATAATCCAAAAATTTAAAGTGGTATGGATTTTTCAAAAATTTTGCATCATGAATAGGCCTAAGCTTCATTTTAAAAACTTTTTTTTATAAAGCATGCAGTTTTTTTTATCTTCTGGGAAAGAATAAAGTATCACTAATAGCCACAATAAGCTCAATTTTGGAAATTTTTAGTATAATGTGCATTTTTGGGGCTATGGAAGGGTTTAAAGTTAATAAAACCATTATGTGGGTGTGCCAATGTTTACTAAATTTAAAGATATTTTTGCAAAATTATTATTATTCTTTTTTTTTTTTTTTATAATTTTGCAGAAATTGAAGTTTTAATATCTCAGATTTATTCACGAAATCTCCTTATTCAAATAACTTAAGATTACATATAGAAGTTCACATATAATTCCAGCTTAATGTAATTCTTCTTTTAATTTGTTTTTCTGCAAATCAGTATGCATGTAAAAGAATTTATTATATTAAAGATAAAAAGAAATGTACATTTTTAATTGCTTATTAAGTAAAAGAAAAAGGGATTTTGTCAGTTTTTAACATTCTTGACAAAGGGGGGTATGTCGATAGTAAAAACCATCCTGCATCAAAAACTTGCCAACCCTGCCTGATATTTAATTACTGTAAGATCTTCTATAAAATGCTTTGCATTGTTTAAAAAACATCATTCAGTTTAACATTAAGCATAAAAATAAAATAAATGAAACTTTGGAACTTTCATTATGTATTTTAGAAAAATAATTTACCAATATATAAATATTTATCTTAGTTGTGGGAAGTTATTAAATAAACATTGATGAGCTTTCCATATAATTAGCTCTTCCCTGAAAGCAATATTTGTACATCCTGCATAGGATCATCAGCAATACATAAAATATTAAATTTTTGTGCTATCAGGAAAATGCTAATATTAACAACTTTTTTGTGCAAGTATTATGTTTCTAGACAGTTTCAGCTGTTTTAATTTGTATATTTGTTACAAAAGTACTGATTAAAATTGAAAACCTATAAACTTGCATAACAAATTATAGAAAAGTCCCTGTGTTAATCCTCCAATGTAACTTCAATTTCCTGCAGTTATTCAGTACATAGTTCCTGACAAGAATTTATAGCTGAGACTCATTGGCTGTTCTCAATTATTCTAATGGGTTTTCTGAGTGTGGGCAAAAACACATTGCTTGTTTTACCAAGAAAGACTAACTAAAACTGTTCTGCAAATTTGTTCATAAATGGATTCTCTACTCTTTAGCTTTATAAAAAGTCTAAAAAATTCTCAGCTTATTCACGGAAATTTGTGGTGTATAAATAAATAAATAAGTATATAAATGTATATATGCATGTAGACAGGTATTTATTCATTTTTATTTTTTCTTTAAAGCTAACATTAACAACAGATCTTCCGCCAGAAGAAAAATCTACAATGACCAACACCCTAGCTCAAGGTGTTTGGCAAGCTCAACAAACACTCCGCCCAGCTGTACCCCCTCTTAACCAGTGGCCAAATTCTTTAGAAAACTCTTTTGATTTAAATGCAAGACGACTTCCAGGTCTCAATTTCCAGCTTGCAAATGGGGATGTGGCAGATCCATCCCTGCAGAGGTTTCCTAGTGGGGCCTCTCAACAACCAGATGTGAACACATTTTTGCAACAATTTTCAGATAAACTATTGAATATCATGCTGCAAAAAATGTCAAATAGTCAAGAAAAGCCAAATAATTAACTTGTGTTATGTACCATAATGAATGAAAGCTAAAGAGTTCCATGTATGTGTGCGTGTTATAAGAGTGCATTAAGATTTTTGGAGGTATGTATACCCCAATCTGTACAAACGGTTTTTTCTCCTCTACTTTTGCTCTAATAGTTTTCTCGATTCTTTGCAAATCTATGTTTTTATTGTCATGTGCTTACACTTTAATTTAACATCATAAAAACTATTTTAAAAGTTCTTAATCAACATCTTTTTCATTTAAATACATTCCAGTATTTCAAATTCTTCTCAAAGTATTTATGTACATATCTTTTCTTTTATTTTATTAGGTATTTTATGTACCAAAGGACATTGCATTCTGTATAATTTTGAACTTTTAAAATTGTGCTCTTTCATTAAATTAAAAAGAAATAAAGAATTCATTGTTGTTAGTTAATGTAAACTGGTCTACATTAAAATATTTGTTGATTAGAAAAAATATATAATCAGCATGTGTTACATAATGCTATATTTATCTTTTGCATCCTATCATGCGAGTTTACTAAATCAAAAACTTTAAGGAACTATTTTACATTGTTGCTTGGAATGCATATCATAACAATATCTGTAGAATCAAAGTTCAGTAATTTTATAAGATCATTTTATTTTAAGATTCAAAAGCACATGCATGTCAATTATTCTCACCAAATAGTTAGAGACATTGATATGCACATGCTTTTGAATCTGCAAGCAAAATGATATGCATCTATTTAAAGATTTAATAATATGTTTGGTAATATCTCACTTGCATCTTTCTCACTGTTTTTGCATGATAATTGGTTTTTAAATGTGTTCTTGAGAATATAATACATGTCTATTTTAGTATTTAATTAAAAAAATTATAGATCTACAATTTTATCTATGAAGTGTACTTGTGTGAAAAATTCATTTTTAAATTCTTTTCACATAGAAAGGCTTTTAAACATGTTTCATTTGATTTTTTAACTAACCCTTTATGACTGTATTAGTTTGTGAACTGGTGCTATAGCCATTGTAATAAATTTTCATTGAATAAAAATATAGTATATTTTTATTACATATATATCATTACATTATTATTTGTTTAGCTTAATGGTACAATATATTTTTAAATGTCTAATGTACAGTCCTCGTTCTCTTAAACACAAGTGGGAAAAATAATTTTGTCTTAAAAATTGTCAGCTAGACCATGCCACATGTATCCAATAATGTGTCCATTACTTCAAAAATTGAATTATTATAAAATAACATTAATTTTTTCTCTCTCCCTTTAATTCATTATTTTAAACTGTATTATAGGTTTGTTTCATGTTAGCATGTACATCTTTGAGCATATATTTCTTGTTAACCCTTTGATGCAAGTTGGTGGTTGTGGTATGTAATTAGGTATTAAATAATTTTTTTCCTTGCTATTTAAAAGACACATGAATAATTATTTTTTATTTTCTGTTTTTAACATTTCAAACTAGCAACAGATGACAGTACTACTATTATTTTCTTTTCTTTGAAATATACTTCTTTGAAGTTCAAAGATATCATTTTTAAAGGAATTTCATTAAATCCCAGAGAGTTTTTTTAATTGTGCACATCAAAGGGTTAATTTATCTTTTTAAAATATTTGCTTCATTCAATCCTTCCTCAGTAGCATGACAGCCCAGGATGGGCCTTAGCCTTCTCTAGAATTCCATACCAGACAGTCTTATTTTTGGCTCTGGATTTCCAATTTGAAATTTTCAAGGATCTTATGTCTTTCTCAGTGCTGTCTAACCATCTAAGTTTTGGTCGTCCTCTCATTCGGGTTCCTATTGGTTTGGCCATAAAAACTTTTTTTTGTGGATCTATTGTCATTAAGTTGAACTAGGTGTCCGGCCCATTTTAATCTTTGTAAGCTAATAAAATTAATCATATCTGGGTTTTTATATGTTCTGTATAATTCAATATTTGTTCTTCTTCTCCATATACCATTTACATTAATTCCCCCAAAAATACTTCTCAATATTTTTCTCTCAAAAACTGCTAGGGTTTCCTTGTCTCTTTCTGTCAATGCCCAGGTTTTAGCTGAGTAAGTCAAAACAGGTCTTATTAGGCATTTATACAATATTATTTTAGTCAATCTTTTAATGTAGTTAAAATATTTCTTTTATCCAAAAAAAAAAACATAGATTAGCAGCAGTAATTCTGCTATGAATTTCAACAGATATATTATTTTGTGTATTAATTTCCAAACCTAGGTATATAAACTGCTTTACAGTCTCAAATCTATAATTGCCTATTTCTAAGAAGGAGTGATTATATTCTGATTTTAAACAAGGCATATATTTAGTTTTATGCTTCATTCAAGGAAAAATTGCAATGTGAATAGGATGAATGGCAGAGAAAATTTGGTTAGATTTTGTGTAGAACAATTGAAAGCATTGCTACTTTATTATTTGTTTTTATTTTTAAGTACATCTGTGTATGAAGACTAAAGTAGATGTAGGCTGTATACTTTTTACTTTTGAACAAATTTAATATCTT
>CM063511.1:87108643-87138643 GCA_032207245.1 Pardosa pseudoannulata
TTAGAAGCAGGGACGAAGAAGAAGGCCCCCCAGATTTGGTCTGCCACCTCAAGAAGTACCGTTAGAACTTGGAAGACATTTCGACCATGAACCTATTTCTCGTGTTCTAGTCCCCATTAATGAACACAATGGATCTTTTTATGGCTCGAGCCATGAACTCACAACCTTCCAGTTATGAGATCAAAGCCTTTACTGATCATGTATATATATATGTATATATATGTATATATATATACATACATATATATATATATATATATATATATATATGTGTGTGTGTGTGTGTGTAAGGAGAACGACTTTGCTCAAGTAGGTACTTGTAATTTTGAAGCAGGGACCAAGCAGAAGACTCCCAGACTTGCCCTACACTCATAAAGGTATTGATTGAGAAAACATGGAGGACATTGTGACCACGAACATATTTTACGTGCTTCAGTTACTTTTAACGAACACGGCTGATCTTAGGCCGGCTCGGTCTCCGAACCCGCAACCTCTCAGTTGCTAGATCTTTGCTTTTGCTGACTGAGCTACCGCGGCTCATAAAGCCTTTAATAGAGGCATGAGATAAAAGTTCAATTAAATATCTTTAGATAGTAACAGAAAAAAATACCATGGGATATCCCGCAGGCGTTGAATTTTATCTTTTAAATACATATAAATCGTATTTTATCTACTCGAATTTAAGGTACTTTTGAATAAATAGTGGTTTGATTATAAATGAATCTTTAATAGTATATTAGAAATTGAAAGATTATGAATACACCCGTATATTTTCCTCTAATTTTTTAATTTTCGGAATGAAATATCTCAAAATGAATGTATTGACTTACTTTAAAAGACCACCATATTCCTGACAGTCGGTAGATCAGATATCCGCCGGCGATACAACCGAGAATTAACATAAGACTCTTAAAGTTCTGCATATCGTGTCAGCAAATTTCTCCAAAAAGTATTATTTCAAGAGCAGCAATTGTTGCCTCGTGCGAAAAGTGTGATCACAATGTAGTTCAATAGAAGTATTCAAAATTTAAATTTTCCTGCAATATAAATTGTTTTTATTGTTATTGTTCTATACTGTTTTTTCTGCAAGAGCAGCTTTGATACAAGACTCCATTGGCGATATTTATCTCGCCTAGCCAAACATCGTATTGTTAATATTGTATGATTTACATAATAACTTAGTTTTCAAAATAAAAATTTTAAAATGGAGGACTTTGTGACCCTGAATTTACTTTATGTTCCCCAGTCACCTTTAACTAACTTGGTGGAACTTAGGTCGGTTTGGGTTCCGAGCCCGCAACCTCTCAGTAACGAGATCGTTGCTTTTACCGACTGAGCTACAGCAGTTCAACAAAACGCCTAAATACCTCAATTCCTTCAGAATTCAACAATAGAGAATTCGTGTTTGGTATTACTACAAAGAAAGCTTCTCATATATTCCAGTAATTGTTGTTACGAAATGATGAGTGAAAGATCTTAACACTTCCATACAGATTGCATACTTCTGCAGCAAAGATGAATTCAGACAATAAACGTTTCGATAGATTCTTATCTAGAGAGAGATCTACGATGATTATATGCATTTACATAGATAACAACGCTAAGAAAGTATATGATTAACATTCTCATAACCAGTTTTGAGACTACTTTCAAATTTATGCCAGTTGTTCTGTCCGGTTTAAATACAATTACCAATTAACATAAGACGCTTAAAGTTCTGTATATCGTGTCAGTACTTTAAGAGGGTCTGAACACAGTGGTCAGAAATTTCTCCAAAAAATATTGTTTCAACAGCAGCAATTGTTTACCTCATGCGAACCAATAATGTGTGATGACAAAGTAGTTCAATAGAAGCATTCAAAATTTAAACTTTTCTCCAATATAAATTGTTTTTATTGTTACTGTTTTCAATGTTTCTTCTACAAGAGCAGCTTTGATACAAGACTCCATTGGCGATATTTTTCTAGCCTAGCCAAACATCGTATTGTTAATATAGTATGATTTACATAGAAGCTTAGTTTTCAAAATAAAAATTTAAAACGTGGAGGACATTGTGACCCCGAACATATTTTACGTGCCCCAGTCACCTTTAACGAACACGGCGGACCTTAGTTCTGCTCGGGTTTCGAACCCGCAACCTCTCAGTTACGAGATCGTTGCCTTTGCTGACTGAGATACCGCGGCTCAACAAAACACCTAAATACCTCAATTCTTTAAGAATTCAACTATAGAGAATTTGCGTTTGGTATTACTACAAAGACAGCTTTTTTATATATTCCAGTAATTGTTGTTACGAAATGATGAGTGAAAGATCTTAACACTTCCACACAGATTGCTTACTTCTGCAGCAAAGATGAATTCATACAATAAACGTTTCGATAGGTTCTTATCTAGAGAGAGATCTACGATGATTATATGCATTTACATAGATAACAACGCTAAGAAAGTATATGATTAACATTCTCATAACCAGTTTTGAGACTACTTTCAAATTTATGCCAGTTGTTCTGTCCGGTTTAAATACAATTACTGCGGACGTAATTGTTAGTTAATAAAACTGCATTTACGAATATTATCAATTTTGCTATCCGAATTTCTGCTGCTTTCAATAACATAAATTGAGATTTTTATCGATATCAATGAAAACAAACGAATTTGGAGTCAATTGGCTTTGAATGATTGATAATGCTACAGGACTGCTTTCCATTAAGAGTGATTTGATTATTTGAAAAATTATTATGCAGTGGGAAAGATCATCAAGATTTGTACGTACCGGGTGATCCGGGTTTCGTTTCTCAAGGTAATTGTGTTGTCTGATTAGGGCTCAAGTAGTGTCGTCAGGCATTAATATTCATTATATTGAGCCTTTTGTTATATAAATATCACCTATATAATAATAGCCTAAGTTATCTGTCCGTCTGCCCTCGAATTTATAAAGCGGTTGGACCTGGAATGGATAGAGGCATCCATATTGAATTCTTGATGAATTTGGGTTAGCAAAATTCAAAGGGAGTAAAGTTTTTCTCTTAAACTACCTATCCAATTCTAAAATAAATTGGTATGAATATGCTTCATATTACAGTGAAAAATACTGTCGTCTTCGTTCGAAACCCCCCACTTCCCCTTTTAGAGCGTTTAATGCCATCATTTCAAGCCCTATTTTCCCCGGTTAAGAGAAGGCGATTAAATTTATCAATTTATCACATAATAAATAGGTAAAAATAACATTTTTTTTCTATCATTATGACTTTAACCAACGAATTTAATCATTTCTTATTTCAAATTATTTAAATATCGTCTGCATTATTTTCATACTTTTTATCATTGAACTTATATACTACCTAAATAATTTTCTAAGACATTCAATCCTATTGTGTTCAAAGAATAACAGAGGATGGAATAAGGTAGTCGAATGTGAGAAATTTTCTCATTTCTGCCCAGAATGCCAAAATTTGTTTCAATTCTGGGAAAACTTGGAAAGGAAAAATTGTACAAAAGAAGATTCGAAAAGTGTTATATGATCGCACTACATTTTGTTTTGCACTGATGGAAGACGTCGAATTTTCGATAGCCGCATAAAGTTATGAACCTTACTCTGCAAGAATCTAGCGGGTTTGGTTTGGTTTGTGCTACGGTCTACTTTTTGCAACATTAGGGATAATAAGATTCTAGTGGGAGTATGATAATATGGAGCATGTTCTGTTTGTATGGAATTTATCCCCTGGTGTTCGTTGAGGGTAAAGGCAAAAACCTTATAATACTGGGCAAAATCTTGTAATACCTCTTGAGATCAAGTATATCTTGAAATATTACATTTCTACTCCAGTTCGCTGCACATCTACGAAACTTTCAACAGCTTCCTTGACCGCCACAAAACCTGGATCTTAATTCAATTGAAGGTTTTTTGGATATGTTAGAAAGGCGTATAAAACAGTAATCTTCCTCTCCCATCCATTTACACGATTTTAAGGTATGTGAAGCAAATACACTGCATTCTCTAAATGCACTCCAGAAAGTTGCATAATTGATGCTCTCACACATACGGACTGTTATCCATGTAAATGGTAGTTCAATAAAATAATAACCCCATTCTAATGCATTGACTAATGTGTATATGATAACTATGATTGCGAAAGTTATTTCTCTTAACAAAATTTAAACATCAGCTGAACTCACGTACCAAATTTTAAGAAGAATGCATAGAAATGCAGAGGTAAGAAGGAAATGCCAAAGTTTGGCAGTTCTGCTTGTATGGAATTTATCCCCTGGTGTTCGTTGACTGTAAAGGCAAAACCTTGTAATTCTTGGATATACGAGGAGATCAAGTATATCCTAAAATGTTACATTTTTACTCCAATTCACTGCACATCTACGAGACTTTCAACAGCTTCCTTGCCCGCCACAAAACGTGGATCTTAATTTGATTAAAGGTTTTTGGGATATGTTAGAAAGGCGTATAAAACAGTTATCTCCTCTCCCAACCATTTACACGATTTTAATATATGTAAAGCGAATGCACTGTAATCTCTAAATGCACTCCAGAAAGTTGTAGAATTGATGCTCTCACGAATGATGAATTACTGTTATCCATGTTAAAGGTGGTTTAATGAAATAATAATCCATTCTAATGCATTGATTAATGTGTATATAATTACTATGATTGCGAAAGTTATTGATTCTAACAAAATTTAAACATCAGCTGAACTCAAGCACCAAATTTTGAGAAGAATGCATAGAAATGTAGAGGTAAGAAAATGCCAAAGTTTGGCAGTTCTGCTTGTATGGAATTTATCCCCTGGTGTTCGTTGACGGTAAAGGCAAAACCTTGTAATACTTGGACACATGGGGAGATCAAGTATATCCTGCAATGTTACAATTTTACTCCAGTTCGCTGCACATCTAAGATGCTTTCAACAGCTTCCTTGGACGTCACAAAACCTGGATCTTGATTCAATTGAAGGTTTTTTGGATATGTTAGAAAAGGCGTATAATCTCCTCTCCCATCAATTTACACGATTTTAAGGTATGTAAAGCGAATGCGTCGTATTTTCTAAATGCACTCCAGAAAGTTGTAGAATTGATGCTCTCATGAATGATGAATTACTGTTATCCATGTAAAAGGTGGTTCAATGAAATAATAACCCCATTCTAATGCATTGACTAATGTTTATATAATAACTATGATTGCGAAAGTTATTTCTCCTAACAAAATTTAAACATCAGCTGAACTCACGCACCAAATTTTAAGAAGAATGCATAGAAATGTAGAGGTAAGAAAATGCCAAAGTTTGACAGTTCTGCTTGTATGGAATTTTTCCCCTAGTGTTCGTTGAGGGTAAAGGCAAGCCCTACTAATACTTGGACACAAAGGGAGATCAAGTATATCCTGAAATGTTACATTTTTACTCTAGTTTACTGGACATCTACGAGACTTTCAACAGATTCCTTGTCCGCCACAAAAACTGGATCTTAATTCGATTGAAGGTTTTTTGGATATGTTAGAAAGGCGTATAAAACAGTAATCTCCTCTCCCATCCATTTACACGATTTTAAGGCAAATGAACCGAATGCACCGTATTCTCTAAATGCACTCCAGAAGGTTATAGAATTGATGCTCTCACAGATACCTGCTGTTATCCATGTAAAAGGTGGCTCAATGAAAAAATAACCCCATTCTAATGCATTGACTAATCTGTATGTAATAACTATGATTGCGAAAGTTATTGCTCCTATCAAAATTTAAAACATCAGCACCAAATTTTAAGAATTCATAGAAATGTAGAGGTAAGAAAATGCCAAAGTTTGGTAGTTCTACTTGTATGGAATTTGTCCCCTGGTGTTTGTTGACGGTAAAGCAAAACCTTGTAATACTTGAAAATACGGGGAGATTAAGTATATCCTGAAACATTATATTTCTACTCCAGTTCACTGCACATCTACAAGACTATGATCAGATTCCTTGGCCGTCACAAAACCTGGATCTTTGATCTACTGCTTTTATTGAAGGTTTTTTGATATGTTAGAAAGACGTATAAAAGAGCAATCTCCTCTCCCATCAATTTACACGATTTTAAGTTATGTAACGCGAATGCACTGTATTCTCTAAATGCACTCCAGAAAGTTGTAGAATTGATGCTCTCACAGATACTTGCTCTTATCCATGGAAAAGGTTGTTCAATGAAATAATAACCCCATTCTAATGCATTGACTAATCTGTATATAATAACTATGATTGCGAAAGTTATTGCTCGTAACAAAATTTAAGCAGAACTCAAGCACCAAATTTTAAGAAGAATGCATAGAAATGTAGAGGTAAGAAAATACCAAAGTTTGGCAATTCTGCTTGTATGGAATTTATCCTCTAGTGTTCGTTGAGGGTAAAGGCAAAACCTACTAATACTTGGACATACATGGAGCTCAAATATATTCTGAAATGTTACATTTCTACTCCAGTTCACTGTACATCTACGAGACATTCAACAGATTCCTTGTCCGCCACAAAACGTGGATCTTAATTCAATTGAAGGTTTTTTGGATATGTTAAAAAAGGCGTATAAGACAGTAATCTCCTCTCCCATCTATTTACACGATTTTAAGGTATGTAAAGCGAATGCATTTTATTTTCTAAATGCACTCCAGAAAGTTGTAGAACTGATGCTCTCACGAATGATGAATTACTGTTATCCATGTAAAAGGTGGTTTAATGAAATAATAATCCATTCTAATGCATTGACTAATCTGTATATAATAACTATGATTGCGAAAGTTATTGCGCCTGACAAAATTTAAAACTCAGCACCAAATTTTAAGAAGAATGCATAGAAATGTAGAGGTAAGTATATGCCAAAGTTTGCAATTCTGCTTGTATGGAATTTATCCTCTGGTGTTCATTGACGGTAAAGGCAAAACCTTGTAATACTGGGCATACGGAGAGATCAAGTATATCCTGAAATGTTACATTTTTACTCCAGTTCGCTGCACATCTACGATACTTTCAACAGCTTCCTTGACCGCCACAAAACCTGGATCTTAATTCAATTGAAGGTTTTTTGGATATGTTAGAAAGGCGTATAAAACAGTAATCTCCTCTCCCATCCATTTACACGATTTTAAGGTATGTGAAGCGAATGCACTGTATTCTCTAAATGCACTCCAGAAAGTTGTAGAATTTATACTCTCACACATACGGACTGTTATCCATGTAAATGGTGGTTCAATGAAATAATAACCCCATTCTAATGCATTGACTAATCTGTATATAATAACTATGATTGCGAAAGTTATTGCTCTTAACAAAATTTAAAACACCAGCACCAAATTTTAAGAAGAATGCATACAAATGTGGAGATAAGAAGAAAATGCCAAAGTTTGGCAGTTCTGCTTGAATGGAATTTATCTCTTGGTGTTCCTTGAGAGTAAAGGCAAAACCTTGTAATACTGTGACATACGGAAAGATCAAGTATATCCTGAAATGTTACATTTCTACTCCAGTTCACTGCACATCTACGAGACTTTCAACAGCTTCCTTGGCCGTCACAAAACCTGGGTCTTGATTCGATTGAAGGTTTTTTGTATATGTTAGAAAGGCGTATAATATAGCAATCTACTCTCCCATCCATTTACACGACTGTAAGGTATGTAAAGCGAATGCACCGTATTCTCTAAATGCACTCCAGAAAGTTGTAGAATTGATGCTCCCACGAATGATGAATTACTGTTATCCATGTGAAAGGTGGTTCAATGAAATAATAATCCATTCTAATGCATTGACTAATGTGTATATAATAGCTATGATTGCAAAAGTTATTGCCCCTAACAAAATTTAAGCTGAACTCACGCACCAAATTTTAAGAAGAATGCATAGAAATGTAGAGGTAAGAAAATACCAATTTTGGCATTTTTTATCGCTTGTATGGAAATCCTCTGGTGTTCTTGTAGAAGTGTAAAATTGGCATAGAAAATTATCCTGAAATGTATATTTTTCTCTAGTTCGTTGAAATTCAATGCTTTTTCTGACAAAATGGATCTTCATTCGTTGAAGTTTTTTGGATGTTTATGTTGATATGTTAGAAAGGGAAAAAACGATATTCAATACATACGATTTAAGTTGTGTGAAGGTTATTTAAAAAAACTAGAATTGATGCTTCACGAATGATGAATTATGTTATGTAAAAGGTGGTTCAATGAAATAATAACCCCATTCTAATGCATTGACTAATCTGTATATAATAACTATGATTGCGAAAGTTATTGCTTCTAACAAAATTTAAAACATCAGCACCAAATTTTAAGAAGAATGCATAGAAATGTAGAGGTAAGAAAATGCCAAAGTTTGACAGCATAAAGGTGAAACATAACTCCCTCCTCTTAGCACGCCCTGTGAAAATAAGAAAAAAAATTTTCCTTTCCTTTGACGTTTCGCTATTTTTATCCTATTTTCATTAGTTCCTGGAAATGTGTTTTGAGAATGATGTCATTCTCTAACTCTTTTCGGCAACTTTATGTGCCTTTCGGGCTGATAGAAGCTCTCTAGAGTTGGAAAAATAAACACTAGTAAATATTGACCGAGAAAATATATGCATGAGAGGTTATTTAAAATAAACAGAAGTCTACCTTCTGTTTACGTTTATGACGAGTCTCGTTATGAAATGCAGCATGGAATCAAATCCTTATGAAAATGAATTTTTAGATGTGTTTATGTTAGATGAAATGATAAAATGGGGAAGGCTTAGCGGGAAGAGGCATTTTTAGTTTTTAAAAAATTCATTTCAAGTCCCACAAGTGCAATGACATGCGTTTTATAATTACTTCATCTCACACTCTGTGACTTTGAGCTTTATTAATTATTCAAAAATTAGCAGAGCGAAATATATAAATTTAGCCAGCAGTAGCAAGTCGAAAACACTCTTGTCTCAGGTTAGATTTTTTTAAATAACTTTTTGACAAAATAGATACTAAGAGAAGATAATGTTTTTTGTGTGAGGGGTAGGACTAAAATAACTCTGTTATGAAAAAATGGCTTAATGACTTGCCGGTGATAAAAAAAATTGAATGAATGATAGCCTAACAGTTTTTGAATACAACATGGAAAATAATTTTATAAAACTGTTATAAGAAAGATGTTTAATATCTAGTGATATTTAAATAAAGATTATTAAATTTCTGATTTTAATTAATTTTTCTCTCTAATTTTTTAAATAAATATTTTTCAAATGTTTATTTAAAAAGATATTAGATATAGGTTGTCCCAGAACATTAATTTTTGCAAGATTAATTTTTTCTAAGTAAAAAAAAATTATTAATATGTTTTCACAGTGCTTCCCGAATTATGTATAAAGTAGTCCAGGGGGTGAAATTCCAAACATTTAAGCAAAGAACACACGTTGCGAAAAAGAGATGTAGCCAAGTTGTTTAGCAAAAATAAGATTTAGTCAGTGCACGAGCTTTACAGTTTCAAACAAAAGGGATTCACAAATAGATTTCCAACACAGTTTGTACAACCAAATAATAGTGAATTATTCATTTTCTATTGTAGATAATGATACATTGATTTCATTGTACTTTAGACAGACCTCTTAACTTTTGAATATTAAAAATAGTAGCACTTGACAATTTTTGAAATCTAAAGTAATAGCACACTAATTTGCCAGGTAGGTTGGATGGCGATTTTATACACCATAAATCTTGGGCAATGGCAAGCGTGCCATAACACAATGCACATACTAAATGATTGTGTGTATGTTTACTGCTCAAACAAAACAATCAATTCTACTAAAGTATCTAAAATCTTATATAAAATTTCAAATAGACAATATTTCATTTTCAAAATATCATATACATTTATATACATTCCTGAACTGAACTAAATGATTGTGTGTATTTTTACTGCTCAAACAAAACAATCAATTCTACTAAAGTATCTAAAATCTTATATAAAATTTCAAATAGACAATATTTCATTTTCAAAATATCATACACATTTATATACATTCCTGAACTGAACTAAATGATTGTGTGTATGTTTACTGCTCAAACAAAACAATCAATTCTACTAAAGTATCTAAAATCTCACATTAAATTTCAAATAGACAGTATTTCATTTTCAAAATTTCATATACATTTATATACATTCCTGAACTGAACTAAATGATTGTGTGTATGTTTACTGCTCAAACAAAACAATCAATTCTACTAAAGTATCTAAAATCTTATATAAAATTTCAAATAGACAATATTTCATTTTCAAAATATAATATACATTTATATACATTTCTGAACTGAAATAAATGATTGTGTGTATGTTTACTGCTCAAATAAAACAATCAATTCTACTAAAGTATCTAAAATCTTATATAAAATTTCAAACAGACAATATTTCATTTTCAAAATATCATATACAAATATCATATACCATTTCAAAATATCTTTTATATACATTTCTGAACTGAAAACCCCCATAAAAAGTTAGATGAAGTATTTTAGTTAGACTTATTTTAGTTGTATTTAAATGTTATTTCACCCCTTAACATTTTTATAATAAGAAATATTTTTTTTAAAAAGTCTCAGAAATATAATGGGGAAGAACATAGAAATATACTATTACACTATAATCAATATTATCAGACAAAAAATCTAATTTTTATTACAAAAACTTTTACCTTTGAGAGAGTACGGTATCGCAACGTAGTTACACGAAAACTTAACTGAAAAGCTTTTTATGGATTTCCTTATATCGCTTGCGAAAATATATTAATTTATTTTAATTTTCCGGATGCGATATAATTTTTTTTTTATTTTTGAATATATCTTTTGACTAAAAATAGTATTTTTTTGACCGATTTTTGCAGGATCGTAATTATTTTCTAAATTCGTAGAAACTAAGAGTTTTTCGTAGCAGTTGGCAGGTCTGACTGTAGATATTGCAAGCAAGTAGCAAAAGAGTATGCTTTTAATTTTTCTTTTAGTACGACATATTTTGATACCTTCCTATATATTTATTGATGTTCAACAAAATCAGAGGTTGACAGTTTTACTTATTTGCATATTTATAATTTGGCTTTAGAGTTAATCTTATTCATAATATACATACATGTATTTTTTATATATGGTACTGGAGCCACATAGTTGGTTAGTCTAGGGATGACATTAAAGTAAGTCGATAACAGACTGATCTAATGAAAGAAAGATTTAATTGTAAAACAATTAAACATTTAAAGAGAAAAATAATAATACACAGAGTAAACTCTATAGAGACACCCTACGTGATATTTATATAAAAAGCTGAACCTCGAGTACCACAGGCCATCTGTCGTCCAGGTCACTCCAGGTCAAAATCTCTCTCTGTCAGTTCTTTACTCACCGAACTCTTTAAACTGATGTGGATGACACTTTGAGGGGTTCCAATGCATTTTTTCTACCGGTTTTTATTAAAACGATAACAGAATTTATTCTATGTGATAATATATGTTTTTACCTGAAAATGGGCCTTACATTTATGATTTTTATTAAATAAAATTATTATGATTTTACCATTTATGATTTTGGCAAATAAAAGATAATTATAGTTTTTAAATAAGTTATTACCATTACCAATTTGTTTAAAAAATCAAATTTTAACATTCTTTAACCATTGTTATCCCATAACGTAAAGTCTACTCTTAATAAAATTATGTAAATAAAATATAATTATAACTTTTACATAAATTAGAATCATTGCTGATTTGTTAAATAACTTAAAATTTTAAAAATTCTTTAACCATTGTTATCCAACAATGCTAAGTTTACACTTAATATGATTATGTAAGGAGGTAATTATTTTTGTTATAAGATAATTAAAATTATTTTGTTAAAAAAACTAATTTCAAAAAAATCTTTTAAAATATACCTTTACAATGCAAATTTACACTTAATAAAAAATGTAAGTAAAAGATAATTATAGATTTTAAATATATTATAATCATTTCCGATTTGTCAAAAAAACTAAAATTTTAAAAGTCCTTTAACCATTGTTACAATGCAAAGTTTACACTTAATAAAATTATGTAAGTAAAAGATAATTATAGTTTTTAAATAAATTATTATCATTATCGATTGGTTAAAAAAACTAAATTTAAAAAAATCCTTTAACCATTGTTATCCTACAATGCAAAGTCAACACTTAATACAATTAAGTAAATGGAAGATAATTATAGTTTTTAAATAAATTATTATCATTATCGATTGGCTAAAAAAATTAAAACTTAAAAAAATTCTTTAATAATCGTTATCCCTACAATGCAAAGTCTACACTTAATAAAATTATGTAAGTAAAAGATAATTATAGTTTTTAAATAAATTATTATCATTATCGATTGGTTAAAAAAACTAAAAAAAAATTCTTTAACCATTGTTATCCTACAATGCAAAGTCAACACTTAATACAATTAAGTAAATGGAAGATAATTATAGTTTTTAAATAAATTATTATCATTATCGATTGGTTAAAAAAACTAAAACTTAAAAAAATTCTTTAACCATTGTTATCCTACAATGCAAAGTCAACACTTAATACAATTAAGTAAATGGAAGATAATTATAGTTTTTAAATAAATTATTATCATTATAAATTTGTTTAAAAATCTAAAATAAAAAAATCCTTTAACCATTGTTATTCTACAACGCAAAGTCAACACTTAATATAATTAAGTAAATGGAAGATAATTATAGTTTTTAAATAAATTATTATCATTATCGATTGGTTAAAAAAAAGTTTTTAAAAATCCTTAAACCATTGCCATTCTACAATGTGAATAAACCACTTAATATATTAGTAAATTAGATAATTATAGATTTTTAAATAAATTTATAATCATTGATTGGTTAAAAAACTAATTTTATCCTTAAACCATTGTTATCCTACAATGCAAAGTCTATACTTAATAAAATTATTAGAGTAAAGAATAATTATAGTAAATAAATTATAAATAAATTATATCGATTCGATTTTAAAACTTAAAAACATCCTTTAACCATTGTTATCCTACAATGCAAAGTCACCACTTAATACAATTAAGTAAATTCAAGATAATTATAGATTTTAAATAAATTATAATCTTTGACGATTTGTTAAAAAAAACTAAAGTTTTAAAAATCCTTAAACCATTGTTATCCTACAATGCAAAGTCTATACTTAATAAAATTATGTAAATAAAATATAATTATAGTTTTTAAATAAATTATGATCATTGCCGATTTGTTAAAAAAAAAAAACTAAAATTTTAAAAACCTTTTAACCATTGTCATTCTACTATGTAAAGCCTACATTTAATATAATTATGTAAATGAAAGGTAATTACAGTTTTCAAATATATTATGACCATTACCAATTTAAAAAAAAAACTAAAATTTTAAAAACCTTTAACCATCGTTATCCTATAATGTAAAATCTACACCTAATATAGTTATGTAAATTAAAGATAATTATAGTTTTTAAATAAATTGGGACCATTACCGATTTATTAAAAAACAAAAATTTAAAAAATTCTTTAAGCATTGTTATCCTACAATGCAATGTCTACACTTAATAAAATTATGTAAATAAAAGATAATTATAGTTTTTAAATAAATTATGATCATTGCAGATATGTTAAAAAAAAACTAAAGTTTTAAAAATTCTTTACATTATTATCAAACAGTGCAAAGTCTCACTTAATATAATTATGTAAATGAAAGATGATTATAGTTTTTAAATAAATTGTGACCATTGCCGATTTGTTACAAAAATTAAAATCTTAAAAATCTTTTAGCCATTGTTATCCTACAATGCAAATTCTACACTTGATAAAAAAATAATTTGCAAAATTTCAGATGGCGGATAATTGATTTAACATTAGTTGAAAAAATAACGGATAAAAATTGATTATAAAATTTGAGACTAAAAATGTCCAAAATAAAATTAATATAAAAAAATAATTTTTTAAATCACTTTAGCTCACTTTCACTAGTGCTCTTTATTTCCATGTACAGTTATATGAGTGTGAAATTTTATAGCACTACATTATTAATATAGTTATTATTATTGATCAATTAACTATTTATAACAAACATATAATAAAAATTGACAAATATAATAAAAACATATAATAAAAAATAATAACAAAATAATCAAATAATATTATTATCTCCAATAAGAGCAATAGTGTTCCAATTTATAAAGTTCGTCAATTCCATCGCGGGCCGCAAAATGTTATAGAACAGGCTGTGCTTCGGTCATTCCTGCTGTAAATCATCCAGTTATCTTTTCTTTATAGTACCTCAGACCAAAATTAGCACCCGTACAACTGGTATGTAAAACAAAACTAAAAGCGGAACGAATGTGAAATTTAACCTCCCAGAACTGGAAGGTGAGACTAAATAAGTCGATGACATCACTGTACAGCGCAAAAACAACATTTTATGACTTCGTAAACTCCGAACATAAACTAATCCAGCTCCTTTCGAGAAATATACATCACTTGCAAACAGCATTATCGCCTTTATTAACCTGTGAACGCCATTTTTAGTTTTATTTCACGACCAGCAGACAGAAATATCTACAAATTTCGTCTGAACCGAAAAAGATCGAGACGAAAATGTGCTTGATGATCCTGTAGGATTCCTGGCATGGAATATTAGCGAAGAGTAAATCAAATACTAGACAAATTTCACAGTATCGAGACTGGATATCAGCCAAATTGAATTCCCCTAGTTTCATTATAAGCTATGAGTGAAAAGTTTTAACTAGCAAAAATAAGAGAAAATAAGAAGCAATAATAGAATCAAAATCAGAATGAATATTGTCATATATATCAAGAGAGGAAATGTAAATGGGACAAAAATAAGAAAATACTACTGTCACTATACAATCAATCGGTTTCCAGGTTGTTGGTTGGTAGAAATTTAGTGGCAATCCTTGGGACAAAAATAAGAGAGGAGATGTAGATCAGAACTACTGTCACTATACCTTAATCAATCGGTTTCCAGGTTGGTTGGTTGGTTGATTGAAATTTAGTGGCGTTAATTCTTCTTGGGACAAAAATAAGAGAGGAGATGTAGATCAGAACTACTGTCACTATACCTTAATCAATCGGTTTCCAGGTTGGTTGGTTGGTTGATTGAAATTTAGTAGCGCTAATTCCTCTTGGGACAAAAATAAGAGAGGAGATGTAGATCAGAACTACTGTCACTATACCTTGATCAATCGGTTTCCAGGTTGGTTGGTTGGTTGGTTGATTGAAATTTAGTGGAGCTAATTCCTCTTGGGACAAAAATAAATGAGGAGATGTAGATCACTATTGTCACTATACTTTAATAGGGTATTGATCAGAACTATTGTCATAATACATTAATCAATCGGTTTCCAGGTTGGTTGATTGGTTGATTGAAATTTAGTGGCGCTAATTTCTCTTGGGACAAAAATAAGAGAGGAGATGTAGATCAGAACTACTGTCACTATACCTTAATCAATCGGTTTCCAGGTTGGTTGGTTGGTTGATTGAAATTTAGTGGAGCTAATTCCTCTTAGAACAAAAATAAGTGAGGAGATGTAGATCACTATTGTCACTATATTTTAATAGGGTATTGATCAGAACTATTGTCACAATACCTTAATCAATCGGTTTCCAGGTTGGTTGATTGGTTGATTGAAATTTAGTGGCGCTAATTCCTCTTGGGACAAAAATAAGAGAGGAGATGTAGATCAGAACTACTGTCACTATACCTTAATCAATCGGTTTCCAGGTTGGTTGGTTGGTTGATTGAAATTTAGTGGCGTTAATTCTTCTTGGGACAAAAATAAGAGAGGAGATGTAGATCAGAACTACTGTCACTATACCTTAATCAATCGGTTTCCAGGTTGGTTGGTTGGTTGATTGAAATTTAGTGGTGCTAATTCCTCTTGAGAGAAACTAAGCAAACAAAATAAAAATATAAACAAAGTAACCGATTAAAAAAATCAAAGAACACAAGTGAAAGGAATTTTGAGGATGACGTGAAAGAGAAAATAAATCGAAAATGTTAAAAGCACATAAAAACGAACAAAAAGCTAAGAAAATATTAAAATAGAAAATATATACAAGCGTTGATTACTATAGATTATGAAAATTAAAAATAAAATGGAAAAATGAAAATTAAAAACTGCTAAACTGAAAATTAAAGATTGTTAAAATGAAAATTAGAATTGTTAAATTAAAAATTAATAATTGTTAAATTGAAAATTAAAAATTAAAAATAACAGTCAACATACGAGTTAAAAATCACAGAATTCAGATTTCATAATAAAAACCTATACAGCAAAGAAAGGGAAACAAGCCTGGATGTGGCGTTTTACCGATGACTGTGTTCAAATTAGGTGATAAATAAAAAAAAAAAAAAACTTACAAGCTGCTTCGCACCCAGCCTTCGGTCTGGGTATTAAAATTTATCTAATAAAGGTTTAGAACCACTATTAAAGATGTAAGACGTATTAATAGAAATGTTGATTAAATCTCCTATGCTGCAGATTGTTGACGAATATGATAGTTTAATAACAACCGACAATCCCAATTATAAATATATACGTGCATACCATTTTCCAGAAAACACAGAGTAATTATGTTACTAAATTCCAGGATTTTCTATGCTACATGAGTTATTGTATTTTAAAGTCCTTATAAAGAATTTAATTTTTATATCTATTACGCAGGCTTAAACTACATAAAACCATTCGATTATTTATAGAAATTTTGACTTTATTAAATGATTAATGCAAATTCTGACTTAATTTTCAAAAATAGTAAAAAAATATATTGTTACGTTAGATTTTTACTCGCACAGATTGCAATTCCACGTGATAGATTGGGAGGAAGAAAGTTTAAAAGAAATTTTAAACTCGACAGTGAACATTTGACGATATCAAATAATTTGATAACTACAACAAACTGTATGCATTGAAATAAGCAAAAGAGTTAAATAAGCTCCATTGCAAGTCCTTATTTCCAATAAGGGCTTGAATGGACGTATGAAAGAAATAAGGACCAAAATTATGTAAATAAAAAAGTTGCAACAGATTTAATTAGTCGCTAATTGACATCCTTATTAAAGCTTTTCCCGATTACATGCTTTAAATTTCAATAAGGGCTTGTAAATAGAAATATGGAAGTAATAAAGATTAAAATTATGTAAACTAAATTTTATGTACCAATAAGAATATAAAAATAAACTCACATCAATGTAAATCTGAACTGGTGTATGTATATATTTATATACTCTACAGAAATTTGTAAACACTGTACGAAAGATACTGTACAGAGTATTTTTTACAATTATCTGATCATTAATTTTATTATTCATATAATTTTATTTAAATCTCTAATATATGTTCACTTAAAAACTTTAAAATTTTAATGTTTCAAATTTTATTGTTTTTTTCATTTAAAAATCTAATGCTTCAAATTTATTTACAATTAAAAAAAAATTATTTGGTTTTTCATTTAATATAAAAAGTCTAATTAAATATCTATAAAACATATATATTACAAATAAATTAAATATATCATTTGGTGTAAAATAATATATTTTTATATAATTTTTGTTATATATATATATATATATATATTATTTTATTATATATATATTTTATATATTATATATATATATAATATATAATATATATATAATATATTTTTAACAAAAATTATATTTATAATATATTACATAAATAGAGTTTATCTAATATTTAATTTTTTAAAAGCTATAAATTTAATTATTTTTAATAATAAATTGACCATGAAATATTTTTACGTGATATCACCTTTTATAAAAACTATCTGTCCGTCTTTCCGAATAAATTATTCAAATTTCCTTTATGATATATACGGTTCATTATATTTCAGATATTTCCTTATATTATTTATTCATATTTTTTTCAAAATAAGACAAATATTTTTTTTTTATTTCATATACCTTATTGTCTTAATATCCACTATTTTAGATCAAGAGCATTAAAATTTATAAATAAAAAAATAACATTTATTTTAGCATTATGACATTCCTTAACTTCTTAATAATTTCTTTTAAATTATTTCAATATCGTCTGCATTATTTCATATAATTATATATTTATTATTAGTCAAATAATTTTTTTGATATATTATTCACAAATAAAATAAAAAAAAAAATTTTAAAAACATTTTTTTTTTTTTTTTGTTAAAAGATATCTATCATATAAAAAAAAAATTTAACAATATATTTTATTTTATTTAATTATTTATTCTATATTTTTATTATATTTATTATTATCATAAAACTCATAATCATTTTCTATTCTATATAAAAATTAATACATTATTCTTTATTTTTATTTATTATTGATATATCTCTTAATACATTTTCTTTTATTTTATTTTATATTTAATTTTTATTCAATCATTACATTTTTTTATTTTTTTTATTTATTGATTATTTTATCTTTAATACATTTCTTATTTCTTTTATTTATTTTATTATATTTAAACATATTTTATTTTATCTTTTATTGATTTTATCTTAATTTTCTTTTATTTCTATTTTTATTATTTTATTGATATATTTTATCTTTATATTATCATTTATTTTATATTTCTTTTTTATTTCTTATTTTATTGATCTATACTTATCTTAATATTTATCTTATTTATTTTCTTTAATTTATTTTATTTATTTATTTTCTCTTATAATTCTATTCTTTCTTCTATTATATATCTATTAATTTCTTTTATTTTCTTTTATTATTATTTTATTCTCTTTTTATTTATATTTTAACACACACATTTTATTTTATTTCTTTATTTTAATACATTTTTTTATATTAATTTCTTTTATTTTCTTTTATTTTATTTTATTTATTTAGATCTTTACTTCTTTTTTTTATTTTATTTTGATTTTTTTTATTTTTATCTATACTCTTTTATTTTTTCTTTATTTTTTTTTTTTTTTTTTTATTTTTTTTTTTTTTTTTTTTTTTATTATTTTTTTCTTTTTTACATTTTTATTTCTTTTTTATTCTTTTTTATTTATTAATTTTTTTTCTTTTATTTCTTTTTCCTTTTTTTTTTTTTTTTTTTTTTTTTTTTTATTTTTTTTTTTTATTTTTTGTTTTTCTCTTTCTTTTTCTTTTTCTTTTTTTTTTTTTTATTTTTTTACATTTTCTTTTTTCTTTTTTTTTTCTTTTTTTCTTTTCTTTTTACATTTTTATTTTTTTTTTTTTTTTTTGATTTTTTCTATTTTATTTTTTTTTTTTTTTTTTTTATTTTTTTTATTTTTTTTACTTTTTTTTTTTTTTTTTTTTTTATTTTATTTTTATTCACACTCAAAACATTATTATCTTTTTATGATTTTTTTTATTTTTCTATTATTTTTATTTTTATTATTTTATTCTTATTTTTTTATTTTATTTTTATTTATTTTTTATTCTTTATATTATTTTATCTTTTATTATTTATTTTTATTATTATTTCTTTTTTATTTTTATTTTTTATTATTTAACATTCATTTTATCTTTTATTTTTTATTATTTATTCTTTTTATTTCTTTATTGATTCTATTTTTTTAATACATTTTATCTTCTTATTTTATTCTTTTACATTTTAATTTTTTTTCTTTATTTTTTTTTTATTATTTTACCTTAATACTCTATTTATTTTTTATTTTCTTTCTTATTTTCTTTTTTATATTCTATTTATTTTTTTTGACATTTTTTATTATTTTTTTTTTTTTATTTTTATTTATTATTTATATTTTCTAACATTTCTTTATTTCTTTTATTGATTTATTTCATTTTTTTTTATTTTATGCTTTTATATTTATTTATTTTTTTTATTATTTATTTATTTTTATATTTTTATTGATTAATTATTTTATTCTCTTAAAATTTTCTTTTTTATTTTATTTTATTTTATTAATTTTAAATTTCATTATTTTTTTTTTATTTTATTTTATTGATTATTTTACTCTTTACATTTTATTTATTATTTATTTATTTTATTATTCTTTACTTATTTTTTTATTATTTCTTTTATTTACTTTTTTTTCTGATTTTATTGATCTAACTTAATACATACCTATTTCTTTTCTTTTATTTCTTTTATTGATTTATTTTATTCTCTTAATACATTTTCTTTTATTTGTTTTTTATTTTATTTCATTGATTTATTTTATTCAATTCATACATTTTCTTTTATTTTTTTTATTTCCTTTTATTGATCTATTTTATTCTCTTAAAACATTTACTTTCATTTCTTTTTTATCTTATTTTATTGATTTATTTTATTCAATTCAAACATTTTATTTTATTTTTTTTCTTTTATTGATTTATTTTGTTCTCTTAAAACATTTTCTTTTATTTCTTTTTTATTTCATTTTATTGATCTATTTTACTCTCTTAATCCATTTTCTTTTATTAATTTTTATTTTCTTTTATTGATTTGTTTACTCTCTTAATACATTTTCCTTTATTTCTTTTTTATTTTATTTTATTGATCTATTTTATTTTCTTAAAACATTTTCTTGTTTTTCTTTTTTTATTTTATTTTATTGATCTATTTTACTCTCTTAATACATTTTCTTTTTCTTTTTTATTATCCTTTATTGATTTATTTTATTCTCTTAAAACATTTTTTTTATTTCTTTTTTATTTTCTTTTATTGATTTATTTTATTCTCTTAAAACAGTTTCTATTATTTCTTTTTTATTTTATTTTATTGGTCTATTTTACTCTCTTAATGCATTTTCCTTTATTTATTTTTTATTTTATTTTATTGATCTATTTTACTCTCTTAATACATTTTCCTTTATTTCTTTTTTATTTTATTTTATTGATTTATTTTATTTTCTTAAAACATTTTATTTTATTTCTTTTTTTATTTTATTTTATTGATGTATTTTATTCTCTTAATACATTTTCTTTTATTTCTTTTTTATTTTATTTTATTGATCTATTTTAATCTCTTAATACATTTTCTTTTATTTTTTTATTTCCTTTTATTGATTTATTTTATTCTCTTAATACATTTTCTTTTATTTGTTTTTTATTTTATTTCATTGATTTATTTTATTCAATTCATACATTTTCTTTTATTTTTTTATTTCCTTTTATTGATTTATTTTATTCTCTTAATACATTTTCTTTTATTTCTTTTTTATTTCATTTTATTGATTTATTTTATTCTCTTAATACATTTTCTTTTATTTCTTTTTTATTTTATTTTATTGATTTATTTTATTCTCTTAATACATTTTCCTTTATTTTTTTTATTTTATTTTATTAATCTATTTTACTCTCTTACTACATTTCCTTTTATTTCTTTTTTATTTTATTTTATTGATCTATTTTACTCTCTTTATACATTTTCTTTTATTTCTTTTTTATTTTATTTTATTGATTTATTTTACTCTCTTAATACATTTTATTTTATTTCTTTTTTATTTTATTTTATTGATTTATTTTATTCTCTTAATACATTTTCTTTTATTTCTTTTTTATTTTATTTTATTGATCTATTTTACTCTCTTAATACATTTTCCTTTATTTCTTTTTTATTTTATTTTATTGATCTATTTTACTCTCTTAATACATTTTCCTTTATTTCTTTTTTATTTTATTTTATTGATCTATTTTACTGTCTTAATACATTTTCCTTTATTTTTTTTATTTTATTTTATTGATCTATTTTACTCTTTTAGTCCCTTTACTTTTATTTCTTTTTTATTTCATTTTATTGATTTATTTTATTCAATTCATACATTTTCTTTTATTTTTTTTATTATCTTTTATTGATTTATTTTATTCTCTTAAAACATTTTCTTTTATTTCTTTTTTCTTTTCTTTTTTTGATCTATTTTATTCTCTTAATACATTTTCTTTTATTTCTTTTTTATTTTCTTTTATTGATCTATTTTATTCTCTTAATACATTTTATTTTATTTCTTTTTTATTTTATTTTATTGATTTATTTTATTCTCTTAATACATTTTCTTTTATTTCTTTTTTATTTTATTTTATTGATCTATTTTACTCTCTTAATACATTTTCTTTTATTTCTTTTTTATTTTATTTTATTGATCTATTTTACTCTCTTAATACATTTTCCTTTATTTCTTTTTTATTTTATTTTATTGATCTATTTTACTCTTTTAGTCCATTTTATTTTAAATTTCTTTTTTATTTTCATTTATTTCTTTTTTATTTTCTTTTATTGATCTATTTTACTGTCTTAATACATTTTCTTTCATTTCTGTTTTATTTTATTGATTTATTTTATTCTATTCATACATTTTTTTATATTTTTTTATTATCTTTTATTGATTTATTTTATTCTCTTAAAACATTTTCTTTTATTTCTTTTTTATTTTATTTTATTGATCTATTTTACTCTCTTAATACATTTTCCTTTATTTTTTTATTTTATTTTATTGATCTATTTTACTCTCTTAATACATTTTCTTTTATTTCTTTTTTATTTTATTTTATTGATCTATTTTACTCTCTTAATACATTTTCTTTTAATTCTTTTTTATTTTATTTTATTGTTCTATTTTACTCTCTTAACACATTTTCTTTTATTTCTTTTTTATTTTATTTTATTGATTTATTTTACTCAATTAATACATTTTCTTTTATTTCTTTTTTATTTTATTTTATTGATCTATTTTATTCTCTTAATACATTTTGTTTTATTTCTTTTTTATTTTATTTTATTGATCTGTTTTACTCTTTTAATCCATTTACTTTTATTTCTTTTTTATTTTTTTTATTGATCTATTTTACTGTCTTAATACGTTTTCATTCATTTCTTTTTTATTTTATTTTATTGATCTATTTTACTCTTTTAATACCTTTACTTTTATTTCTTTTTTATTTCATTTTATTGATTTATTTTATTCAATTCATACATTTTCTTTTATTTTTTTTATTATCTTTTATTGATTTATTTTATTCTCTTAAAACATTTTCTTTTATTTTTTTTTCTTTTCTTTTTTTGATCTATTTTATTCTCTTAATACATTTTATTTTATTTCTTTTTTTATTTTATTTTATTGATTTATTTTAATCTCTTAATCCATTTACTTTTATTTCTTTTTTATTTTTTTTATTGATCTATTTTACTGTCTTAATACATTTTCTTTCATTTCTTTTTTATTTTATTTTATTGATTTATTTTATTCAATTTATACATTTTCTTTTATTTTGTTATTTTCTTTTATGATCTATTTTTTTGTCTTAATACATTTTATTTTATTTCTTTTTTATTTTATTTTATTGATTTATTTTATTTTCTTAATTCATTTTCTTTTATTTCTTTTTTATTTTATTTTATTGATTTATTTTATTTTCTTAATTCATTTTCTTTTATTTCTTTTTATTTTACTGATCTATTTTACTCTCTTAATACATTTTCCTTTATGTCTTTTTTATTTTTTTTGATATATTTTACTGTCTTAATACATTTTCTTTCATTTATTTTTTATTTTATTTTATTGATTTATTTTATTCAATTCATACATTTTCTTTTATTTTTTATTCTTTTATTGATTTATTTTATTCTCTTAAAACATTTTCTTTTATTTCTTTTTTATTTTATTTTATTGATCTATTTTACTATCTTAATGCATTTTCCTTTATTTCTTTATTATTTTATTTTATTGATCAATTTTACTCTCTTAATACATTTTCCTTTATTTATTTTTTATTATATTTTATTGATCTATTTTACTCTCTTAATACATTTTCCTTTATTTCTTTTTTTATTTTATTTTATTGATCTATTTTACTCTTTTAGTCAGTTTAGTTTTATTTCTTTTTTATATTCTTTTATTGATCTATTTTACTCTCCTAATACATTTTCTTTATTTCTGTTTTATTTTATTTTATCGATTTTTTTTATTCAATTCATACATTTTCTTTTATTTTTTTATTATCTTTTATCGATTTATTTTATTCTCTTAATACATTTTCTTTTATTTCTTTTTTATTTTCTTTTATTTATCTATTTTATTCTCTTAATACATTTTCTTTTATTTCTTTTTTATTTTGTTCAATTCATACATTTTCTTTTATTATTTAATATCGTTTATTGATCTATTTTATTCTGTTAAAACATTTTCTTTTATTTCTTTTTTTTTACTTCATTGATTTATTTTCTTCTGTTAATACATTTTCTTTTATTTCTTTTTTATTTTATTTTATAGATCAATTTTACGCTCTTAATACAATTTCTTTCATTTTTTTTATTTTATTTTATTGATCTCTTTTACTCTCTTAATACATTTTCCTTTATATCTTTTTTGTTTTCTTTTATTGATCTATTTTACTGTCTTAATACATTTTCTTTCATTTCTGTTTTATTTTATTTTATTGATTTATATTATTCAATTCATACATTTTCTTTTATTTTTTTATTATCTTTTATTGATTTATTTTATTCTCTTAAAACATTTTCTTTTATTTCTTTTTTATTTTATTTTATTGATCTATTTTACTCTCTTAATACATTTTCCTTTATTTCTTTTTTATTTTATTTTATTAATCTATTTTACTCTTTTAGTCAATTTATTTTTATTTCTTTTTTATTTTCTGTTATTGATCTATTTTACTCTCCTAATACATTTTCTTTTATTTCTGCTTTATTTTATTTTGTTGATTTATTTTATTCAACTCATACATTTTCTTTTATTTTTTTATTACATTTATCGATTTATTTTATTCTCTTAAAACATTTTCTTTTACTTCTTTTTTATTTTATTTTATTGATCTATTTTACTCTCTTAATACATTTTCCTTTATTTCTTTTTATTGTATTTTATTGATCTATTTTACTCTCTTAATACATTTTGTTTTATTTCTTTTTTATCTTATTTTATTGATCTATTTTACTCTCTTAATACATTTTCTTTCATTTTTTTATTTTATTTTATTGATTTATTTTATTCAATTCATACATTTTCTTTTATTTTTTTATTATCTTTTATTGATTTATTTTATTCTCTTAAAACATTTTCTTTTATTTCTTTTTTATTTTATTTTATTGATCTATTTTACTCTCTTAATACATTTTCCTTTATTTCTTTTTTATTTTATTTTATTGATCTATTTTACTCTCTTAATACATTTTCCTTTATTTCTTTTTTATTTTATTTTATTGATCTGTTTTACTCTTTTAGTCCATTTTCTTTAATTTCTTTTTTATTTTCTATTATTGATCAATTTTACTGTCTTAATATATTTAAGTATTTAATATTTTTCTTTCATTTCTTTTTTATTTTATTTTATTGATTTATTTTATTCAATTCATACATTTTCTTTAATTTTTTATTATCTTTTATTGATTTATTTTATTCTCTTAAAACAGTTTCTATTATTTCTTTTTTATTTTATTTTATTGGTCTATTTTACTCTCTTAATGCATTTTCCTTTATTTCTTTTTTATCTTATTTTATTGATCTATTTTACTCTCTTAATACATTTTCCATTATTTCTTTTTTATTTTATTTTATTGATCTATTTTATTCTCTTAATACATTTTCTTTTTTTTTGTTTTTTATTTTATTTTATTGATGTATTTTATTCTAATATTACATTTTCTTTTATTAATTTTTTATTTTATTTTATTGATCTATTTTTTTCTCTTAATACATTTTCTTTTATTTCTTTTTTATTTTCTTTTATTGATCTATTTTATTCTCTTAATACATTTTCTTTTATTTCTTTTTTATTTTATTTTATTGATTTATTTTATTCTCTTAATACATTATCTTTTATTTCTTTTTTTTATTTTATTGATCTATTTTACTCTGTTAATACATTTCCTTTTATTTCTTTTTTATTTTATTTTATTGAACTAATTTACTCTCTTAAAACATTTTGTTTTATGTCTTTTATATTTTATTTTAATGTTTCTATTTTACTCTCTTAACACATTTTCTTTTATTTCTTTTTTATTTTATTTTATTGATCTATTTTTCTCTCTTAATACATTTTCTTTCATTTCTTTTTTATTTTATTTTATTGATCTATTTTACTCTCTTAATACATTTTATTTATTTCTTTTGTTGATTTATTTTACTCTCTTAATACATTTTATTTTATTTCTTTTTATTTTATTGATCTATTTTATTCTCTTAATACATTTTCTGTTATTTTTTTTTATTTTCTTTTATTGATCTATTTTACTCTCTTAATACATTTTATTTTATTTCTTTTTATTTTATTGATCTATTTTATTCTCTTAATACATTTTCTGTTATTTTTTTTATTTTCTTTTATTGATCTATTTTACTCAATCAATACATTTTCTATTATTTGTTTTTTAATTTATTTTATTGATCTATTTTACTCTTTTAGTACATTTTATTTTATTTCTTTTTTATTTTCTATTTTTGATCTATTTTATTCTCTTAATACATTTTCTTTTATTTCTTATTTATTTTATTTTATTGATTTATTTTATTCTCTTAATACATTTTCTTTTATTTCTTTTTTATTTTATTTTATTGATTTATTTTATTCTCTTAATATATTTTCTTTTATTTCTTTTTTATTGTATTTTGTTGATCTATTTTACTCTCTTAATACATTTTCTTTTATTTCTTTTTTATTTTCTTTTATTGATCTATTTTATTCTCTTAATACGTTTTCTTTTATTTCTTTTTTATTTTATTTTATTGATCTATTTTAGTCTCTTAATACATTTCCCTTTATTTTTATTTATTTTTTTTATCTATTTTTCTGTCTTAATACATTTTCCTTTATTACTTTTTTATTTTATTTTTTTTATCTATTTTTCTCTTTTAGTCCATTTTCTTTTATTTCTTTTTATTTTCTTTTATTTCTTTTTTATATTCTTTTATTGATCTATTTTACTCTCTTAATACATTTTCTTTTATTTCTTTTTTATTTTATTTTATTGGTTTATTTTATTCAATTCATACATTTTCTTCTATTATTTTATTTTATTTTATTGATCTATTTTATTCTTTTAGTCCATTTTCTTTTATTTCTTTTTATTTTCTTTTATTTCTTTTTTATATTCTTTTATTGATCTATTTTACTCTCTTAATATATTTTCCTTTATTTATTTTATTTTATTTTATTGATCTGTATTCTTCTTTTAGTCCATTTTGTTTTATTTCTTTTTTATTTTATTTTATTGATCTATTTTACTGTCTTAATTTATTTTCCTTTATTTCTTTTTTATTTTATTTTATTGATCTATTTTACTCTTTTAGTCCATTTACTTTTATTTCTTTTTTATTTTCTTTTATTGATTTATTTTACTCTACTAGTACATTTTCTTTTATTTCGTTTTTATTTTATTTTATTAATTTATTTTATTCAATTCATACATTTTCTTTTATTTTTTTATTATCTTTTATCGATTTATTTTATTCTCTTAATACATTTTCTTTTATGTCTTTTTTATTTTATTTTATTGTTCTATCCTACTCTCTTAATACATTTTCTTTTACTTCTTTTTTATTTGATTTTATTGATCTATTTTACGCTCTTAATACATTTTCCTTTATTTCTTTTTTATTGTATTTTATTGATATATTTTACTCTCTTAATACATTTTGTTTTATTTCTTTTTTATTTTGTTTTATTGATCTATATTATTCTCTTAATACATTTTATTTTATTTCTTTTTTATTTTTTTATTGATTTATTTTATTCCCTTAAAACATTTTCTTTTATTTCTTTTTTATTTTATTTTATTGATCTATTTTTCTATCCTAATACACTTTATTTTTTTTCTTTTTTATTTCTTTTATTGATTTATTTTACTCTCTTAATACTTTTTTTGTTATTTCTTTTTTATTTTCTTTTATTGATCTATTTTGCTCAATTAATACATTTTCTGTTATTTGTTTTTTAATTTATTTTATTGATTATTTTACTCTCTTAATACATTTTATTTTATTTCTTTTTTACTTTATTTTACTGATTTGTTTTATTCTCTTAATACATTTTCTTTTATGTCTTTTTAATTTTATTTTATTGTTCTATTTTGTTCTCTTAATACATTTTCTTTTATTTCCTTTTTATTTTATTTTATTGATCTATTTTACTCAATTAATAAATTTTCTGTTATTTCTTTTTTATTTTGTTTTATTGATTTATTTTACTCTCTTAATAATTTTCTTTTATTTCTTTTTTATTTTATTTTATTGATCTATTTTACTATCTTAATACATTTTATGTTATTTCTTTTTTATTTTATTTTATTGATCTATTTTATTATCTTAATACATTTTCTTTTATTTCTTTTTTATTTTCTTTTATTGATCTATTTTACTCAATTAATACATTTTCTAATATTTGTTTTTTAATTTATTTTATTGATCTATTTTTCTCTCTTAATACATTTCATTTTATTTCTTTTTTATTTTCTATTTTTGATCTGTTTTACTCTCTTAATACAGTTTCTTTTATTCCTTTTCTATTTTATTTTATTGATGTATTTTTTCTCTTAATATATTTTCTTTTATTTCTTTTTTATTTTATTTTATTGATGTATTTTTTTCTCTTAATACATTTTCTTTTATTTCTTTTTTATTTTATTTTATTGATGTATTATATTCTCTTAATAGATTTTCTTTTATTTCTTTTTTATTTTATTTTATTGATGAATTTTTCTCTCTTAATAATTTTCTTTTATTTCTTTTTTATTTTCTGTTATTGATCTATTTTACTCTCTTAATATATTTGTTTTTTATTTTATTTTATTGATCTATTTATTCTCTTAATGCAATTTCTTTTGTATCTTTTTTAATTCATTACCCATCGCAATTTTGACATATACATTACCGATAATTTGACAGGTTATAGTAGTTAGTGGTTAATCATTGTTTTTTTTAGAGTTTCGATTATGTCATTTGTAAATTTTTTAGCGTTTGTATTTGAAAGATATGGAAAATGTTAGTATATGTTAATATGCTAATTTTATGTTCTTTAAATAATAAATTGATTTCAGTTTATAATATGATGATTTTTAAATTGTTAGTTAAAAGAATGTAATAATATTAGTTAGTAAAATTTTTTTTTTAGATATATAGTTTTTTATTTTACAATCTTTTTATGTCATTTCAATTTACAATTTTTTGACATTTTTTAGAAACTATTTTATTTAAAATGTATTCATTGTTAGCATTAACGAATTTTTGTCAATAACTGACTTACAATTTTAATTCATTATTTTGATTTTAATTTATTATTTTAAAAAATATTTATTAAGAAAAATTTCTGTTTTATTTCTATTAATGTAAGTCATTGGGAAACAATAAAATAAATTCTTTCTTACTTAAATATATTTTTATTTGATTCAAACTTTCAAACTGAAGCTTTTGAAGGATTTTAGATTCTAAAAGAATATAAAACATAAATTTTATTGTGATATATTTCATGTTAAGAAAATTTATTGTTTGTTTTATTTCTATTAATTAAGTCATAAACAATAATAATAATTTTTTTTAAAAATATTTTATTTGACTATGAACAATTTTCAATTTTTACTGAAATTTTATATTTTTAATTTTTAAAAGAAATATATAAAAAACACAATTCCTTTTATGTAAGTTTCGTTGTGTATTAATGTCAAGCTTTTAATTTTTACTATAAACGTCGATTGTCTTATTTTTAGCAACAAATGATAATAAATCTAATATTATGTTTCTTTTCTGTAATATATATCATATAAATATTTTGTATTATATATATGCATAATAACATATTTTAATTCATATTTTATATAATTTTTATATTTTGAATGTTTTATATATATAATATATATAAAAAAACATATATATATATATATGTAATTTTTTATATAATTTTAGGAAAGTTCAACAGCTATAAGTAATGAGTCCTTTATTCAAGAGTCAAAGTCTAATTTAAAACTTTATTTAGGAAACACGACAATTTTATCTACAATACAGAATCAAAAGACAGAGTTCATCTTTTCAGACACAAGTACA
>CM063511.1:87143643-87151143 GCA_032207245.1 Pardosa pseudoannulata
AAAAATTACTTCAATTTAAGAACGTATGTAAATGAAAAAATACTTAAAGTGACATAAAAATAAATCTATAAAATTAACCCTCCGAGTGGAACACACTGAGGAAAAAAAGTCTCCAAAAAATGCGCTAAAGTTTCATTGTGTCAGTGACCAAAGATTTCTATGATTTTTTACTTCATCCTTTGACGACTAGATTGGAATACGGGAAATCCACCCTCGTTACTGTTCCTTTACTTCTGGTTATAAATAGATATATAAATAGACATTATAGATTTTTAATACACATAAAGCTCGTCAAGTCTCGAAGAACATCCCATAAGAAATAATGGGTTCTAAAAGTACAAATAAAAATATTCTTTAAAAGAATGATTTATATCTTTTTTTACGAATGTTATCTAAGCTATTTAAGTGGTGCAATTAGAGATACATCTGTTACCTCAAACGAAATACTTCGAAATAGAGATTTACAAAGCCATGAAAAGCTATCAGTGTCTTTGTGCCTCAGGGAGTAGGTGTACAGTTCCTAAACAATCGACCTGACCCTCCTACCTCAAAACTCCATAGGGGAAAACACTGGCAGAAATGTACATTACATTCATTTTCGGAACGTTTCTGGAGGTCGAAAATTTTACGTGACAACCGCTTTAAAGACACAATCGGTTTGGCGGAATTGTACGTGCGAACCGCTTAGAGAGTTAAAGAAGAGGAAACTGTGGGATTATACAAACAATAAAAATTTTCTTTTGAATTTAGAAGTTAACTTTCCTACTCTTCCTGGGTGTCAGTATTAAACAAAAATATTAATGCGAACTTCTGTCTGAGTCAGAAATACTAATATTATTATTATTATTATTATTATTATTATTATTAGCTTGGAAAAAAATCTTGTTTTGATCTCTACTAGCCAATGTGGGTAAAACAGTCAAAGAGAAGGTCAATTAATAAGAAAATTTATGCAAATTAATGACTCAAAAAGCATTTGGTGCCTTGTTAAAAATATGACTTGAGTACAATATTTTGGTCTGTTTGGTCATAATTCATTATTTAAAAAATGCAACAAATTTTATGAAATAAAACTCCCTCACTTTCATACCCAAAGTCACGAAACCAACAAATATCCCAAGCTGACGTCCCATTCAAGTATATTAGGTTCCATTAAAAAAAAAATTTAATCCACTTTGAAATGTGCAAATAATCGGCTTTAAGAAACAGGCCTTGATCTCAATAGCCCTCGTATTAGAAACATTTGGTCATTGTGCTCTACACTAAATCAAGTGAAATCTTCTTGCCTGAGCCTCCAATGATGAATGAATTTCTCGTTAACTTTAAATTATAGCTCTGAAATACAGTGATATCGGTCCCCGTAGACTATTATCTAGGTTGTATCCGTAGACTTGCACAGGAATAGCACTCCCTCATACCATACGGTACGGAGCATCCGATAGATGCTGGCAAAGTATTAAAAAATTGAAATGTTTAATTAAAAAATGTTTAATTAAACTGGAATTTTGTATAGATAAGACGCTTTGCTGGACATGAGGTAATACAACTGAAAATACGAAATTTCATTGAATAATAGCGCCGCGTATATATTGCTCACAGCGGACTTAGGTGTCACTTAAAAGCAGGGTAACCCTTGGCAAATTGACGAAATTACTGACGATATTTACAAAACTCAAATTCATACACTAAATTCATTTGTACTTTTGACTACCAAATAGAATGCAATTGAACCGCAAACCAGTAAGAAACTGCATTTAGACGGAAATGGTTGAATACTAGTTTAACTGGCTTGGATTTTCGGTAAGACTGCCGTTGTTTAATATGCTTTTAGCCAATCAATTTAATTTCAGAATTAAATTGATTGGCAAAAATTAATATCAAATAAGAATTTGGCGCCTTTAATTTGTAAAAAAAAGGATTACACACAGGTAACCAGATACCAAAATAATATAAATAATAAAATATAGACGCGAGTTCTTTGGACACTGCAAGATCAAGAGAAAACTGTTAGGTTGCCATGATTAGAGCTTTATCGCCAATTTGGCTAGGGTACTTTGTTCTTGTGCCAAATCCTGACTTAAAGTAATAGGCCTTGGTTTCACTAGCTCTCATGTTTGAAAATTTGGTCGTTGTGATCGAAATGCAGCTAAACTAATTCTACTTGTTCCGACTTCCAACTATATATGAATCTCACCAACTTGATTTGTTCTAGGAAAATAAAATAATCTCAGGCTTCTGCACGCCATTGCTTACGGCGGATCCGGTGCTTCGGATAGAAATGCCCTGGATGATAATGTACGGCATATCGGATTCATACTGTACGACACAGTATGAAAGATACCCACGAGTAAATTCTCTTGTTGCTGTTTCTAATGCCACTTGGACAAACCAAGCACGATTGAGCAGTACGTTACTAGTATTAAGGGGTGCTCCTTTCGTTTTAATAAGCACCGTTAAGGTGAAAGAACGACTTTGCTCAAGTGGGTTCTCGTAAATTTTGAAGCAGGGATGAAGCGGAAGACCCATAGACTTGGCTTACCACCCAGAGGTATTAATTGAGAACTTGAAGGACACTGTGACCACGAACATATTTTACGTGCCTCAGTCCCCTTTTACGAACATGGCGGATTTAGGCCGGCTCGGGTTCCGAACCTGCAGCCTCTCAGTTACGAGATCGTTGCCATTGCCAACTGAGATTCCACGGCTCATACAGCCTCTAATAGAGGCCTGGGGTAAACGTTCAATTAAATATCTTTGGATAAGTAACTGGAAAAATAAAATAACCTGAGATATGCCGCAGGAGTTGAATTTTATCTTTTAAATACATATAAGCTACATTTTATCTACTAGAATTTAATGTGCTTTTGAATAAACAGTCGTTTGATTATAAATGAATCTTTAAGAGTAACTGTATATTAAAAGCTGGATGACTATGAGTAAACCTGTATATTTTCCGCTAAGTTTTTTAATTTTCGGAATGAAATGTCTCAAAATGAATGTAGTGACTTACTCTAAAAGACCACCATCTTCTTGAGAGTCGGTAAATCAGGTATCCGCCGGCTGTACAACCGCCAATTAACATAAGACGCTTAAAGTTCTGCATATCGTGTCAGTACTTTAAGAGGGTCAATATTAGACTGAACACAGTGGTCAGAAATTTCTCCAAAAAGTATTGTTTCAATAGCAGCAATTGTTGCCTCGTGCGAACCAACAATGTGTGATGACAAAGTAGTTCAATAGAAGCATTCAAAATTTAAACTTTCCAACAATATAAATTGTTTTTATTGTTACTGTTCTATACTGTTTCTGTTACAAGATCAGCTTTGATACAAGACTTCATTGGCGATATTTTGTATTGGCGACATTTTTCTCGACTAGCCAAATAACGTATTGTTAATATTGTATAATTTACATAGAAACTTAGTTTTCAAAATAAACATTTTGAAATATTTACAATAAGGAAAATAGCATGACATTTGTAGATCTGGATATTATAGACAAAATCACCGTAATTTTTAATTAGCCCATACTACATCCATGATAATTTCTACAAAGAAATGTAAACTGTCAAAATTGTAAAAAAGTAGCCAATAGGGTATTACTTGAATGCGTGAAAACGAGAGGGTTAGACTGAAGAACAGGGTACCCCAGTCAACAAGGCGATAAAGCTCTGAGCATAGTAGCCTAACATTTTCTCTTGATCTCGCCGTGTCCAAACGATTTGTATCTACATTTTAATTTATATTATATTCGTATCCTGATGAAACCCAATTCTTACATAATAAATGCACGCAATACTTAGAAAAATAGATATAATGAACCATTAACGGTTCACTACTGCTAATTTTTAATAATTTGGATAGGTTGTCCTTGTAAACTGTTGAAAGATTAATTGCCCATAAATATAAATGCCCGGTTTCTAAGTGGTTTTGGTTGATAAGGAAAAGTATATAATTCTATTACAATGGCGCACTCTACATCAATTAAAGTCAACAATTATACATCAATTAAATTTTTTCTGAACCTCTGCAGTTGTTTCAGTTGTTTGAAAATGGCAAAGAAAAAAGTTAGGACAAGACGAGAGAACGACCCTCGATATGAAAAGAACAAAGAACTGAATTTTAAGATGTTTTAATAATAAGATTTAAAAAACCATTCTTTATACATGTTTAATGTAGTAAATGTTATTTTGTTTATTATTGACGTTCGCTATTAATTGTGTGTTCATATCATCTTGAATTAAACAGTGTAACATGATAAGTAAAGAAGAAAACTTTATAGTACGGAATATAAAAAGGTAGAAAAAGTCTAAAGATATCTGAAAATATTATTTTTGACTTGAAGAGAATTTTCAGTTCTAATGGGAATGGGGCATATTTCATTATACAAACTGAAGCTTCTAGAAATCTTTTCTGAAGAAACGGGGAGTAATAGTGTCTGGAACGTTCATTCCTCTCAGAAAACAAAATGAACACATTTCTCTTTCCACTTGATAGAACTAACGACTTCTAGTTTTTTCAGATTGTAGAAGAGCTTTAACTACTAGGAAATGAGAACACTAATAGCATTTTGATATATCGAAATGAAATTTTTTTATTTATTTATTCATCATAAAAATTCGTCACTATTAGCTTTATTTATTCTTATATATCTTTATATTTTACACATTTGACTTACTCTCACCTAAACGTTATAAACAGCTTCTAATTAATTTTTATTAATCAAAAATCGAAGTTGTGTAAAATAATTTTTAACAAACTTTTATCTCCAGTGACACCTGTTATACATCTGGGTCTCAGATGTGTCTTACCCCAATGGTGTACTTGCACCATTTTTAAAGAAATTTTATTAGTAATTACAATAAATGCTTAAATTTATGATGACAAAAGAATGAAAATTTATAGTTTTTTTTTTTGGGGGGGGGAAGGAATTATCTATAGATAAATAATTTTTAACAAACTTTTATCTTCAGTGACACCTCTTATACATCTGGGTCTCATATGTGTCTTATCCCAATGGTGTACGTGCACCATTTTTAAAGAAATTGTATTAGTAATTTCATTAAATGCGTAAATTTATGATGACAAAATGATGATAATTTTGAGAGGGTTTTTTTTTTGGGGGGGAGGGGATTTTATAGATAAATAATTTTTAACAAATTTTTATCTCCAGTGACACTTCTTATACAGCTGGGTCTCATATGTGTCTTATCCCAATGTTGTACTTGCACCACATTTAAAGAAATTATATTAGTAATTACATTAAATGCGTAAATTCATGATGACAAAATGATGAAAATTTTGAGAGTTTTTTTGTGGGGGGGGGTGTGGGAATTATCTATTGATAAATAATTTTTAACAAACTTTTATCTACAGTGACACCTATTATACATGTGGGTCTCACATGTGTCTTACCCCAATGGTGTACTTGCACCGTTTTTAAAGAAATTATATTAGTAATTACATTAAATTCGTAATTTTATGGTGACAAAATGATGAAAATTTTTCACAGTTTTTTTTGGGGGGGGGGATTATCTATAGATAAATAATTTTTAACAAACTTTTATCTCTAGTGACACCTCTTATACATTTGGGTCTCCTATATGTCTTACCAATGGTGTACTAGCACCATTTTTAAAGAAATTATATTAGTAATTTCATTAAAGGCGTAAATTTATGATGACAAAATGACGAATTTTTTTTCTTGGGAGTGGGGAGGGGAATTATTTATAGATAAATAGTTTTTAACAAACTTTTATCTCCAGTGACACCTGTTATACATGTGGGTCTCATATGTATCTTACCCCAATGGTGTACTTGCACCATTTTTAAAGAAATTATATTAGTAATTTCATGGTGACAAAATGATGAAAATTTTCACATTTTTTTTCTGGGGGGGCGAATTATTTATAGATAAATAGTTTTTAACAAACTTTTATCTCCAGTGACACCTCTTATACATTTGGGTCTCATATGTGTCTTACCCCAATGGTGTAAGTGCACCATTTTTAAAGAAATTATGTTAGTAATTTCATTAAATGCGTAAATTTATGATGACAAAATGATGAAAATTTTGAGGTTATTATTATTTTTTTTTTTGGGATGACCGATCTATAGATAAAAAGCTCATAGAAGATGACATTTATTGTTATCATTAGCTAACTTTTTATGAAAAATACACTTATACCACTTAAGAACACAGGTTAATTGTATTTTAATAGCTGTTAAAACTAATAAAGTGAATAAAACATGGTGAGAAATAGAAAAATTAATTCTCTTTTGGAAACAGTATTTTTATATACGAAAAATCCTCATTTGGTCGCCGATTTATACAAATCACGTAGAATGAAGTGTAAATATCACAATTTCGGTCCAGTAAATGTCCCCTGTCGAATTTCTATTTTATCCCTTTAGTTTATACACAGTCTTGGTAACAACCAACATGAAACATATAAATAATTCCACAAAATATTATCAAATTATAATGTTTTATAAATTTATTTTAATAATGTTTTATAAATTTATTTTAATACAGTTATACTGTTAGTACGACACCATCGCATATACACACCGATATATCGTTGAAAGCACATTCATATTTCTGTGGTGATCATTCAATTCACCGAAGATTGACGTCATACGCATCATTTCTGATTAAGGTCGTTGACGTAATGTTCAGTATTTGTAAATAGTGTCTTGTATATAATTTAAATATTATAATGTATTTCCACATATTGTAACATGAATTCATTCATCTGTATTGATATCTGTTAAATTTTATAGTTATCGTAGTTTTATTTGTGGCAACACATCATCTTTGTAAATATGCAAATATCTGTATGTTATCCGCCTATGTGAGTCAATGTGCCAGTGTGACAGTAGCACGTTGCTTGGTTGCTTCGAGGGTGCTGATGTTTGTTTATGATGATGTTTATTTATTGTTTACATTATGCTGTCCTAAATAAATATCTGTATCTGCAGGGGTCACCATGTTTCTATCATTTCGAATGCTTTCAGATAAATGTCGTACACATTTTGTCATCGTGTTGTTGTCTCAAATCAATGTATATAAAATTCTTTAAAAATTTATCGCCGAATCTTGACACAATCATCGGTGAAACACCACATCCAGGTTTGTTTCCCTTTCTTCGTTGTACAGGCTTTTATTATGAAATCTGAATTCTGTGATTTTTTGTAAGTTAATCCTTATTTTCAATTTTCAATTATTATTTTTCAATTTAACAATTTTTTCACTTTCAATTTCTCAATTTTCAATTTTGTTTTTTAATTTTCTTATACTGTAATTATCTATCTTGTATATATTTGCGATTTCCCTATCTCCGTTTGTTTAAATTTTACGTGCTTTTAACGTTTAATTCATTGTTTCTTTTATTCCATCCTCAAAATTCCTTTTCTCCTGTGTTTATTTTACTTTTTTTGTCTTGTTTGGCGCAGTTTGTCCTTTCAGGAATTAGCGCCACTAAATTCTAACCAACCAACC
>CM063511.1:87156143-87178643 GCA_032207245.1 Pardosa pseudoannulata
AAAGTGCTTTACCATTCGGCTATCGTTCAGCTTTGAATTTATATTTTTATACAATATAACTAAAATAGACACATTTTACAAAATTGTTTTTCCAAAGTATTTTACTTCGTTAAAAATTAATATTCGGGGACACAGTTTAGATTACTCACCATGAAGTGCCATGAAGAAGCAAAAAATATAAACAGGCTAAAAATTCTAATTTTATTCCAGATGTACTTAAGAATATATAAGAAATTACTTTTCGATAATTTTTTAAGCTGGTTTTAAATTTTATACCTAGTTTTGTTGTGCTTGAAGAGCAATGGTGTATTGTTGTTTTACATGAGAGCTAATGAGATCGGGAAATTTTGCTTAAAGCCGATTTCTAATGGCTATGAATATCCATGCCAGCAGAAGGATTTGAACCCGCAAACTCCGGTACCACAGCAAAGTGCCTTACCGTACGGCTATCGGTCGGCTTTAAATTTTAAATTATAATACAACACAACTAAAATAGAAACATTTTTAAAAATTGTTTTTTCAAAATATTTTACTTCGTTAAAAATTAATATTCGGGGACACAGTTTAGATTACTCACCATGAAGTATCATGAAGAAGCAAAAAATATAAACAGGCTAAAAAATCTAGTTTTATTCTAGGTATACCTAAGAAGACATATGGAAGAAAATACTTAAATGCAGTTTTATTTTGTGACAAAAGTACAAGTAACTTTTGAGCAGTAATGAAGTCCTATATTTAGTAATTAAGTCTCATTAAAAATTTGTCTTATCAAATGTTCATATAAAGTCTACACCGGCCAGCAGTCCTAAAAAGTATTTCACAATGTAGATAAATCGACAATCAGTTATATCGTACACGTGCTGTTATTCCATTGTACGATGTTGGGATATCGAATCCACGATGTTTCTATATTGCACATACACTGTTACCTTCTCGCACATAGTTGGAAAATCGAATTCACAATATGTCTATACACCGAAAATACTATATCACGCCTGCGCTGCTCAGGAAATCTGAAAGACGAATATACATAAGAAATCGGCGGAGAAGTTTAAATTGATATAGATTTATGGGCATTCGTTCAACATCGTGATATATCACGAGACCGAAAATTTTGAAATTGGTGTTATGATGCTACATAATATATCGATGTTTTGGGGTATATCGACACTCGTCCAGTCCTAGAAAAAAGTAAACGGATCTTTAGAAGAAGATAAATTAAACAGGCAAAAGGTTCAGCTCAGGAGAGACGAATACACATATGAAATCGGTGGAGAAGTTTAAATTGATATAGCTATATTGGTACTGTTTCAACATCGTGATATATCGCGGGACCGAAAATATTGAAATTGGTGTTATGATGCTACAAGATATATCGATGTTTTGTGATACATCGACACTCGCCCAGTGCTAGAATACAGTAACTGAAGCTTTAGAAGAAGATAAACAAAACAGGCAAAAGGTTCAGCTCAGGAGAGACGAATACACATAAGACATCAGCAGGGAAGTTTAAATTGATGTAGCTATATTGGCACTGGTTTCACATCGTGATATATCACCGGACCTAAAATTTCGAAATTGGTGTTGCGATACTACACGATATATCGATGTTTTGTGATACACCGACACTCGTCCAGTCCTAGAATAAAGTAACCGAAGCTGTAGAAGAAGATAAACAAAATAAGCAAAAGAATAATGGTAATCCCTGTGAGAATTACGCGCCGTTACAGATAAAGAACAACAGAAAGAAAATTAAGGAAAAATTTCCGAGAAACAGTTGATAAATTTTACATCGCTTCTTTGCATCTTTATGCATGAAATCCAATTCAAGTGGAGGATCCTATCACTTGAATCAGGAGATAATTGTCATTTCTCTGCAGTATCTATAATTGTTTGTGCCTAGTGGTGACTCGTGACTTAAAATCACGGGGGTACTACAAGTCTCAAAACCTACAAAACTTAAAAATAATTGTTTGATAAAACTTAAAATAAATAAACAAATTATTTTTTTATTATAGTAAATTTCCGTTTTGGTACATATTAAAATTACTTAAAATAAAATATCATTTTTTTTTTAATTTTGTTTCTAGCGAAAAGGTCAGTAGCATTTTCTTTGATATCTCTATGACTTTTAAGCAGATTTTTCCTGGTTGAAATCATTGAAATTGTATTTAGCCTATTATTCAGTTACAGTCTGTTCCATAAGAGGGGCCGAACGATGGCCGATTGGTCAGGGTGCTGGCCTTCGGTACCGGAGTTCGTGGGTTCGAATCCCACAGTGGCATGGATGTTTGTAGCCGTTCGGAATCGGCTTTAAGCAGTAGGTCCCGGTCTCATTAGCCCTCGTGTTGCAAAAAGTAGACCGTAGCGCTCCAAAACCAAACCAAACCAAACCAATCCATAAGAGGGTGTCTATTTCTCTTAAAATACAAACGAATTAGTTAAAAATACATTTGTACCGTGTAGCATACACATTAAACTGAAATGCATTTCACCTAATAAGTTGTCCAGTCCCCATAATTACCGATTATGCAGGAATCACTTTATCATTCAATTTTAACGTTGAGCGGCGTTTACCCAGTTCCGGTAGGTCGTCAACATTTTGTACAGCTTTATAACGTGCGACCCACTTCTGACTCTAACTTGCTCATGTACCGGGATGCAGCTGCACAAGACATTTTTGGTCCTTTTGGATGGATAAACAGAAACACTGCTTCTAAACGGCTCACAAACGCGGCACTCATTTTGGAATTGTTGATTTGAACACAGCAAAACAAATCGAACAAACAATATAACCATAAAGCATTCTTCTCTAAAGTTTGAAGAACACGTGCAATTAAAGCCGGTATCGGCACGCTATCTATTGACGAAGTTATGAGCGACACGCTCATAAGTAACAGACTGTATAATAATTCTTAGAAGTATTTTCATTCTCTCTAATGCTTAAAAACAGCACTCAGGATCTGATATGAAAGTAGTAAAAACTATGAGTAATTTTATATTTATATAATTATAATGTCCAAATATTTATAGAATCGGAGTAATCATGATAAGCGGTATAAATGTCAGTTTTAAATGACATTTCAAGAAGAGTGGCAAGTATGGTGGTTGGTTGGTTGGTTGAAGTTTAATGGCGCTAAATCCTCTAGGGACAAACTGCGCCAAACAAGATGAAAAAAAAATTATAGGCTCAAAAACAGATTAAAACAAATATAAAAATAAAACAAACAACATAAAACACGAATAAAAATTAAGTTATATACAGATTAACAAAAATTGAAAATTGAAAGATTAAAAATTGAAAATTAGAAAATTCAAACAATCAAAAATCATATTTCAGTATAAAAACCAGATTGACGAAGAAAGGGGAACAAGTTTGGATGTGGAGTTTTCCAAGGATTTAGCGCCATTAAACTTCAATCAACCAACCAACCACCATACTTGCCACTCTTCTTGAAATGTCATTTAAAACTGACATTTATACCGCTTATCATGATTACTCCGATTCTATAAATATTTGGACATTACAATTAAAATTAAATTAAATTACAATTGATTTAAATTACAATTAAATTTGGCAAGTATAGTGAGTGATGGCTTGGTTTGGTTTGGAGTGCTACGGTTTACTTTTTTGAAACACGAGGCCTAATAAGACAGGAACCTACAGCTTAATGCCGATTCCGAATGGCTACGAATATCCATGCCAAAGTGGAATTTGAACCCACAAACTACGGTACCGAAGGCCAGCACCCTAACCAATCGGCCATCGTTCGGCAGTATGGTGAGTGAAGAAGGCAAATATTACTTTAAAAAAAAACACGCTGTTTATTAGCATGTATTAAATTAAAAACAATAATAACATTACAAACTTGCCCCACGAGAATTAAAGTAATATGACTATCATAATACCCACACGGTTGTTAGATCAAAAACCACCGTCGGAGTCAGTTCACAACTACAAATAAACTGTTTATATAATATTGGGCTGACCAAATACAAGAAGAGAAAATTTGCATTAATGTGAAAACAAAATTAATGCAAAAATTCAAAATGCACACATAAGGTAAATAAGGAAAGATCATTACAAATCTTGACCAATACAATTAAAGACATCTGTTTACAATTTTTAATACGTTTAAAATCGGATATATGTAATAAACTAATACTTATTCACTGGTTAAGCACAAGTAATATTAACTATTAACATGCTACAAAGTATGCAGAGATAAACAGAGCCACTTTATGTAATTTCATAGTTGTTGCGAATGCTATTGTGCTTGTGTGCGCATTAATATACGTGAAATAAAAATTTGAATACTTCTAAATTTAAATTGAGATTTAATAATCTAAATAAAGTCGAAATTTAAAACGTATATTATTTTAAAAATTTAAGCGTTATATTAATTTATTGTTTATTAGGAGTATTTTGTAACTATTTTGTAGGAATGTACGAAAAAGTTTCTCAAGGAGCTTTTTAAAAAGAAACCATAAATTTAATTTGATTGAAGAAAAAAATTGCCGTGATCAATGTACTTATATTTTAATCATGCATGTGCAAGTCTTTATGTAAAAAAATTATAAAAACACTTTGCAATGTTCACCATCTATCTTAACCTGCACGTTCTTGTATACAGATGTTTAGTGCGCTCAATTCAAGCCTGGCACCTGATTAATTTAGCCCAGCACTGTGATTACTTAATCATCTCGGGCCCCTATACCATAAGTTCTGCTTTCATTTTGAAAATGCTTAACCCTCTAAGCGGTTCGCACGTACAATTCCGCCAAACCGATGATGTCTTCAAAGCGGTTGTCACGTACAATTTTCGACCTCCAAAAACGTTCCGAAAATGGATGTAATGTGCATTTCTGCCAGTGTTTGAGGTAGGAGGGTCAGGTCGATTGTTTAGAAATTGCATCCCTCTTTGACTGAAATTTATTGAGGAATGCACCCCTACTCCCTGAGGCACAAAGACGCTGATAGCTTTTCATGGCTTTGTAAATCTCTATTTCGAAGTATTTCGTTTGCGGTAATAGACGTATCTCTAATTTCACCACTTAAATATCTTGGATAACTTTTGTAAAAAAATATAAATAATTTTCTTAAAGAATATTTTTATTTGTACTTTTAGAATCCATTATTTCTTATAGGATGATCTGCGAGACTTAACGAGCTTTATGTGTATTAAAAATTAACAATCTATAATATCTATTTATATATCTATTTATAACCGGAAGTAAAGGGACAGTAACGAGGGTGGATTTCCCGTATTCCATTCTAGTCGACAAAGGGTGAAGTAAAAAATCATAGAACGCTTTGGCCATTGACACAATAAACCTTTAGTGTATTTTTGGAGACTTTTTTTAATCGGTGTGTTCCCCTCGGAGGGTTAAGTACCCTGTAGTTGCTTACTCTGCTTACCTTAATACCCTGTATTTTAAGTCTTAGTTCCAACTGAAATCTCTATTTAGAGTAGTGGTTGTCAGTGTGAACATAGAACTGAAGTATATAGAAAACTACTCTAATTGTTTTCTAGATGTTTCAGTTCTAATCAAAAAGATCTCTCACTGATGGCAAAAAAGCAAATGCTTGTCTAAGGTATTTCTTAATGTAAGTTCTTGTCCTAGGTATTTGCTAATTTGGATAGATTAAAACGAGACCAATTGCAGCATAGAAGGTTAAGACACTACTTTTCATTAGGAATAATTGATTTGATTGGTCATGGGTCAACCTTGTTGCATCACACGTGCTATTGAAATAATATTCTAGTTGAATGCGTATTTGTTTTGTGACAAATTTTAGATTATTTTTATGCTAGTACTTTCCTTTTTCTACCTGTGTTGAAATTAGACAAAAGGAGAGGGACAATGTTATATCATTACCTTCTGAGAGACGAATGAAAATTTTGACAAACACTTTACTTAAATAACAAATAAAATAAGTAATACATATTTGTACGCAAAGAATTTTAAACTTTCCACAATAGTTATAAAACATACCATTTATTTAGGTAGACATACGAGAAACAAGGTAGGTCAAAGTAAAACTCGCACACTAGAGAAAATTCTCAAATTTAGAAAATATATAAAACAGGATGTTTCTAGTTTAGTATTTTAATAACGTTGAAGGAAAAATATAGGAGAAACAAGGTCAAAGTAAAACTAGGACACTACGAAAAATTCTCAATTTTAGAAAATATAAAAGAATGATGTTTCCAGTTTAGTATTTTAACAAGGTTGAATTAAAAACACAGAAGAAGCGAGGTCAAAGTAAAACTCGGACACTACGAAAAATTCTCAATTTTAGAAAATATAAAAGAATGATGTTTCCATTTTAGTATTTTAACAAGGTGGAAGGAAAAACATAGGACTAACATTGTTAAAGTAAAACTCGGACACAAAAAAAAATTCTAAATTTCAGAAAGCCAAACGATGGCCGATTGGTTAGAGTGCTGGCCTTCGGTACCGGAGTTCGTGGGTTCGATTCCCATAGTGGCATGGATGTTCGTAGCCGTTCGAAATCGGCTTTAAGCTGTAGGTCCCGGTCGCATTATCCCTCGTGTTGCAAAAAGTAGATCGTAGCACTCCGAGCCAAACCAAACAAATTTTAGAAAATATAAAAGAATGATTTTTTCTAGTTTAGTACTTTAACAAGGTTGAAGGAAAAACACAGGAGAAACAAAGTCAAAATAAAACTCGGACACTATAAACAATTCTCAATTTTAGAAAATATAAAAGAATGTTTCCAGTTTAGTATTTTAACAAGGTTGAAGGAAAAACATAGGACTAACAAGGTCAAAGTAAAACTCGGGCACTATAGAAAATTCTCAATTTTAGAAAATATAAAAGAATGATGTTTCCAGTTTAGTATTTTAACAAGGTTGAACGAAAAATATATTAGAAACAGGGTCAAAATAAAACTTGCACACTATAGAAAATTTTCAATTTAAAAAAATTTAACAACATATTTCCAGATTAATATTTCAACATGTACAAGTTTAACTTTGACTGACTATATGTTTTGCCTTTGTATGAAGATAATGCAAGTTATTCACCCTTTCACAAGGGAGTAACCGACCACACAGAAGGTTTTTGTGTCCAGTCTCTTTCACAAGAAATTGCATTATGCGTATAAATTAAAATAATTAAAATTAATTTTCTAAAATACTACATCATCCTCCATCGGGGTAAACGATTAGGAGAAATTCATGCCTGAAGTATACTTTGTAAACGTTGTCTTTCTACTCTAAGACAGAGCCAAGTTTCAACCTCTGTGAAGTGCATGAAACATTTGAGGTAAATAAATACTAAGGCAATGAAAACATTTCTTTGAGGTTGAACAGTGAAAATAGTTCACGCTATGCAAAACAATATGTCGCTTTGGGAAGGTTTGCTGTTGGAGCTTAAAATAAAACGTTAATATCACGTTACGAACCTGAAAGCTGCTTCAGTCTAAAAACTTAGGAGTAAAAGTTTATTTTGTTTAAAACACAAGGATGTACAAGAATATATTTTCTACAAATTTTTATTCACAACCTGAAACTTTTCATTCTCATAAACTGTCTCATTTATATTTATAATTGTGAAATTCTTGCTCTTTAACAAAATAGTGATCTTTATCAAAATTGATCATACCAACATAAATTATTTAATCGCATTAGATCATGAATTATTTAATATTTATTCAGATAAAGTTAACCCCTTCCAGGTTCATTTTATTTTGGGATTACAGGTAAAAAAAATGTCAATCTTTTATTCTTATTTTTATACATACATAGCTTTTTAAACATAATAGCATCATTCGCATACAAAATTTCCTAAAAATTAATGTAAAAATTTCAATTTACATAAATGAGTAATTTACATGTATATTTGGCTTTCTGTACGGCCGCAATTATTAGACTTTAGAGTCAATTCACACTAACTATAAATTTAAAGCTTAGAATACCTAGCTTTTATCTTGAATTAACTTTTATTTATATCCTATGCATTTATATAAATGATTATGAAATTATTAATCAAAATATGGTCATGTATGATACAATCGAAAACACGGTACTGCACGGAGTCCAACATCGCAATCTGGACAGTAGAACCTAGTATCTCTCCTTACCTTCTGCCCTCTATTGTCTCTCTTTGAGCAGCAAATAATCAAGTAGCCAGAAAAGTAAACAAAAGCATTCGAAACCATTAAAAACGCATGTGAAATAATTCGGGAAAGACTGATTGCACAGTGTAAAATTTCACAGTGCCCAAGATACACTCAGGATGAACCAGGACGGTACATTTCGCTTGCCCGAATTCAGCTCGGGAAAACTGGGAAGGGGTTGAAGATTTAAAAATGTGAATAGATTTTAACATTTTTCTGTTTGCGAATTGTTAAAATAAGTATGTTTTTTATCTTAAATATAGTTTTTCCACGTAATTGAACTACTTCCTTAATTCTAGTGAAATTTAACTAATTCTCAGAAAAATTACACTTTTTTAATTTTTAAATTTAAATTAACAAAAAATTCTCAAATTTTCTTAAAATAAACAAAGTAATTTTTATATTACATAGTAGTTTCCCGTATAGCTTATGCTGGGTCAGAGTATAAGTGTCTTACACAGTCATTACATAGTATAGGAAAATCAAGGGTAATTTGTACAATTAGAATTAACTAAGATCATATTAGCCAAGTTTGACTGTAATAAAAAATAATACAAAGTCACGTGTACTTGAAAAATTGTCATTTCAATTTACTTCTGTTTCTACAATTTGATTAAATCATATTTACCCTCCCTGATATAAACTTATGAAGGTTTTCAGATGACCGTATGCGTAAAGCAACTGCTTTTTCTTCAGTAGCTTGTTTTGACAAGCAAAGTTATAATTATAATTTTCTAAAACATGTAAAAGAAATAAAATATTGCAAAAAGCGGCAGGTTGAAAGGTTGCTCACCCCTGATTTAACAAGTTGTTACTTGTTATGAATATTTAGTGAAGCTCTATTACTTTCATTTAATGGCACTTCACTAAACATTCAACTCATCCGTGGATTCGATTATCCGTTAACTCTGGTCACCCGAGAGACGAATAATTCTGAAATTTATTCTACAGTCAATCAAAGTATAATTCTTACACTAAGAGTTTTCTGTTCAAATTGAGATTTTAAAAATCATGCTTCTCAATATTTTACAGTTAGTCTCAAAATTTATGGATTAAAGGCCTTGCTATACGTTAAAGCTATAATTATAATTGTCATAAACCTGGTTAAGAAATAGTACGTATTATCACACGAAGCGTCTGGCCGCGGTTGAAATGCTGGCCCACTTCTTATCTAACAAGTTATAACTTATAGCGAATATTTAGTGAAGCGCCATTACATTCACTTAAAGCAACTTGAGTAAATACTCATTCATCTGTGAATTCAATTATCCGTTAACTCTGGTCACACGAGGGATGGATAATTGGTTAGTTCATTTTACAGTCAGTCAAACTCGTACACTTAGATTTTTCAGTTCAATTTGAGATTTTGGAAATGACACTTCTCAATATTTTACAGTTAGTCTAAAAATTGATCGATTAAAGCCTTGCCACACGTTAAAGCTATTATTATAAAAAACATTCACTTCGTAAACATGGGTAAGAAATAGTATGTATTATCAAACGAAGCGGCTGGCCGTGGTTGAAACGTTGCCCACTTCTGACCTAACAAGTTATAACTTATAGCGAATATTTAGTGAAGCGCCATTACATTCACTTAAAGCAACTTGAGTAAATACTCATTCATCTGTGAATTCAATTATCCGTTAACTCTGGTCACACGAGGGATGGATAATTGGTTAGTTCATTTTACAGTCAGTCAAACTCGTACACTTAGATTTTTCAGTTCAATTTGAGATTTTGGAAATGACACTTCTCAATATTTTACAGTTAGTCTAAAAATTGATCGATTAAAGCCTTGCCACACGTTAAGACTATTATTATAACTTCTGGGTATTAAGATAGGTAAGAAATAGTACGTATTATCACACAAGCATGGTTGAAACGCTGCTCACTTCTGATTTAACAATTTTTAACTTACAGGGAATGTTTAGGGAAGTGTCATTGCATACGCTCAAAGGCATTTGAGTAAACATTCGTTCTAGTTTGTGAATTCTATTATCCGTTAACTCTCGTCACACAAGGGACGGATAATTGGGAAGTTTATTTCACAGTCAAAGTAAAATTTGTACACTAAGATTTTTCTGTTCAATTTAAGATTTTAAAAAGAACATATCCAATGTTTTACAGTTGGTCTCAAAATGTATGGATTAAAAGCCATACCACACGTTATAGTTATAATTTTCGTAAATATACTTAAATAGTAGGTATTACCCCACGGAGCTGCCGCCTGTGGTTTAAACGTTGCCCAGTGTTGATGTAACAAGCAATAACTCAAAGCGAATGTTTAGAGAAACGCCATTACATTCGCGTAAAGGCACTTTAGTTAGCATTCGTTCGTTTGTGATTCGATTATCCGTTAACTCTGGCTAAGATGAATTATGACTGACTCCATTTGAAGGAGAAATTGAACCTACTAAATCGATGTGAATATGACTGAAACGTTGAGATGGTAGATCGAAAGTTGCCAGAAAAATGGAGGTATGATTACACACTTTGACCTGTGGCACACAGCAGCGCGTCCATTCCACTACGTCTTTTAGCAGTCCAGGCCAAACAAAACGTCTTTACACAAGTCGACGGGATACCTTGATGCCTGGATGGAATGCATTTTACTATTCAATTTCAAATTTTAAAAGGAAAGGAAAAAGCAAAAATTTAACATTTAAAAAAATTAAGTAATAATTAAGAGTATTATTAAATATTTTTATACACAGAACTTTAAGATTTACTCAATGTGTAAACAACGATGCATATATTTAAATAAATATGAAAAAGACTGGATTAAAATATTTTCACTAAGCAAAAATTTCAAGTTTTGAAGATTTACTTGCATTGAAAACTAGTATATAATGGACTGAGTTTGATCTTTACAGTAGTAAGTCTATTTTTATTCCTGCTGAAAATCCCTATTTTGTGTTGTTCTATGCAGTCCGTAATAATTTGAATTTGAAAGGTATTCACCAAAACATATTTAGCAGATATGAACTGGGAATTAATGAGTCAATTACGTTTACACAAATGTGTGGATTGAAAATAGTATGTAATGGAGGGAGTTTGATCTCTACAGTAGTTAAGTCTACTTTTATCGTTTGAAATTTTCATATTTTCATTGCTTTCTGAGTCCAAAAGAATTTAGATTAAAGATATTCATCAAAACATATTCGATAGATATGACTTTTATTAATGGATGAATTGTGTTTACACAAATATGGGGATTGAAAATAGTATGTAATAGAGGGAGTTTGATCTTTGCAGTTGTAAGTCTACTTTTTATCGCTTAAAATTTCCATATTTCTATTGCTTTCGGAATCCATAATAATTTAAATATTAAAGATTAAAGATATTCATCAAAACATATTTAGCAGATATGAATTGGATATTAATGGATCAATTATGCTTACACGAACGTGTTCATTAGAAAATAGTATGTAATTAGTTGAGTTTGATCTTACATTTGTAAGTCTATTTTTATCCTTGATTGCAATTTTATATTTGTGTTTCTGTGTGCAGTCTATAATAATTTTGCACTCTGCAGTCCATAATAGTGTGGATTAAAGATATTTATCAATACATTTTTGGTAGATATAACTTGTATTAATTGGTGGATTGTGTTTACTCCTTGTAATTTCATATTTATGTGATTGTATGCGGTTGATAATAATTTTGATTAAAGTATTCATCAATGCATAATCCTCAGATATGAGTCATTTAATGATGGGTCAAGTATGTTTACATGAATATGTGCATTGAAACGTAGTATGTAATGGACTGAGTTTGATCTTTACAGTGGTGTCTATTTTTATCCCTGCTTGCAATTTCATATTTGTGTTGCACAATGCAGTCCGTAATAGTTTAAATTAAAGATATTCATCATTACATTTTTGGCAGATATAGCTTGCATTAATGGGTCGATTGTGTTTATTCCTTTCAATTTCATATTTGTGTGGTTGTATGCAGTCCATAATAATTTTAATTAAAAGTATTCATCAATATATATTCCGTAGATATCACTCAGGCAATGATGGGTCATATATGTTTACATGAATGTGTGCATTGAAACGTAGTATGTAATGGACTGAGTTTGATCTTTACAGTGGTGTCTATTTTTATCCCTGCTTGCAATTTCATATTTGTGTTGCACAATGCAGTCCGTAATAGTTTAAATTAAAGATATTCATCATTACATTTTTGGCAGATATAGCTTGCATTAATGGGTCGATTGTGTTTATTCCTTTCAATTTCATATTTGTGTGGTTGTATGCAGTCCATAATAATTTTGATCAAAAGTATTAAGCAATACATATTCCGTAGATATGACTCAGACAGTAATGGGTTAAATATGTTTGCACGGATGTGTGCATTAAAACGTATTATGTAATGAACTGAGCTTGATCTTTATAGTAGTAGGTCTATTTTTACCCCTGCTGGCAATTTCATATTTGTGTTGCACAATGCAGTCCATAATAGTTTTGATTAAAGATATTCATCAATAGATTTTAGGAAAATATAATTTGCATTAATGGGTCGATTGTGTTTTTTTCCTTGAAATTTCACATTTATGTGGTTGTATGCAGTCCATAATAATTTTGATTAAAAGTATTCATCAATGCATATTTTGCAGATATAAACGAATGTGTTCATTGAAACATAATATGTAATGGACTAAGTTTGATCTATACATTAGTAAGTCTATTTTTAACCCTACTGCAATTTCATATTTGTGTTGCACTATGCAGTCCATAATAGTTTGGATTAAAGATATTCATCAATATATTTTCGGCAGATATAACTTGCATTAATGGGTCGATTGTGTTTACTCCTTGCAATTTCATATTTATGTGGTCATATGCAGTCTATAATAATTTTGATTAAAAGTATTCATCAATACATATTCCTAATATATGATTAAGGCAATAATGGGTCCTATATGTTTACACGAATGTGTGCTTTGAAACGTATTATGTACTTATGTAATTATGTAAAACGTATTATGTAACGTATGACTGAGTTTGATTTTTACAGTAGTGTCTATTTTTATCCCTGTTTGAAAGGAGATAGGTGCAACAGATCATTTTCACACAAACCTGTTAAAGCACCTTTGCACGCCCTTTTCCAGCATTTAACATTTCTGCAAATGTCCCTGATCAAGAGACTCCTCCTCTTCATCGCAAAAAAAGATTTTGGGTATTTTCCAAAAACTACTTTTTCCCCAGTTGCTGTCTTCATTATAAAACAGAATTATGTGTCATTAATCATTTTTCTTCAAGCTTGTGACACTGATGCATTGCGTCAGTTGTGTCAAGCTATCTTTTACTGAAATACTCTAATCGGTGTGACGAACGCGCGGTACCCTGAATTAAATGTCAGAGATCTCGAGCTGAATTTAGTTTTATAGCATACCAGGGAAGCAGCTTGCGCACACATGATCGAGAAAAAAATAAGTATAATGTTGAAGATAAATTTGATAATAGAAATGCAGGTATAGTTAACTGAAGAAGCTTTCTCCGCACGTCTAACCATGTTTAAAATGGGTTTGTGGTTTCCTTAAACAAGCAAGTTCGGAAGGGGGATAATAAACACTTTAAAAAAATAGAGTAAGAAGCATTAAAATAAGTGGTGTGGTTCAAATGATAGTATCACAAAATTAACTAAATAAATTCACAGCTGGTTCATTTTAAAACTTAACAACACAATTTTATTGGACTGTATGAAAGGAAGAGAAGACGCAAGAGTAAGACTATCCTTGGGTCTTACTTGCCTTAGTCAGTTTTGCTACTCTTGTCTTAATTAAATTTGCAAGTCTGCTTACAAGTTTTACTTGCCTTTTTTGGCAAGCAAGACATGCAAGACTAGCAAGTCCAGCTTGAAAGGGCAGTAATTCTCTCTGACAATCGGGCAAAAACATAGGTGATCCTCTCCCAACATTAATATCAAAGAGCGTCTTCTATATTTACGCAAGTTGAATTTAACAGTAAGATTACATTTACAATGACATTACAAGATTACATGATTAAATATACAATAATAAAATATATATTCACATAAGTTTTTCAAATTTTATAATATAAGAACAGAACAAAAGAAAAATAATAATGAAGAAGAAAATGAACAAAATAATTAGATATACTACAATTAGTTCACCATAATCCAGTAAGATTTGGGCAATAAAATAAGAAATATTCATATATGTTCATAAAAGTTGTGTGATTTTTTTTCTGAGCATTAAGGTAGTATCAGATTTTTTATTGTTTTTTTTTTTTGATAATTTAAATTTCATTCTAAGTTTTTCATTTAATCTGATTTATTATTTATTTACTTTTTTATTTACTTAATATTTTTTTTTGAAAATTTAGTATTGTTTATTTATGTATTACAACTCTACACAATACGATTTACCTTTTATCTTGCAGTTTTCACCAAGTCCTACATTTCCTCAAATCTAATTTTTCGCTATATAGAAGTTCGCTACCTTATATCAAGACTTCCGGGAGCCTTTTTGTACATTTTTTTCAAGATGGCTTTTCTTTTTTGAACTATCCCAGAACGATTGAAGAAAAGTTGGAATCAATTCCAATGGTTGAAAACCGCTTTGAATCGTAATTTTTTCGTTCCGGTTTCTGTTCTGGTTCAACTGAAAAAAAATTATATCGGTTCAATTCTGGTTTTAATTCGGCCTAAAATAAGTTTTCTTTGTTCGGTTCATTTCGGAATGAATACTTTTATTTTATGTATATTCTTATTTATGAAGCCAAATGGCCCTGGAGTAGAGCTTTGTGATCCCACGACACAAGTCGGAGCCTCAATTTGGAAAAGGTTGACTCAGCCTTTCACCCCTTCACACTTCAGCCTTTCACCCAAACTGAGGACCAAGCATACTAGGGAATTAAACACTGGGGGTTCCACCACCTAACCGGAGCATACGCTTCGCACCCCAGGGCCTTTGTTCTCGGAAATGTAGAATGGCACCGTAGGTCCTGGCCCAGTAGGGACTGTTGCGCAAGAAGACTTTAGTTTAGTTTATATTCTCATTTACACTAAAAATATAATTCTATAATAAACAAAAAATATAAATCTATCAAAATTTAGAAGATTTTGTTCCTTTTTTAATTGGTATACTATGTGAATTGATATTAAACTGATATCTTTTTTGGTTTAGTTCCGGTTTTCGTTCCGACCAAACTAACGAATGTTTCCAGTTTTCGGTTTCTAGTTCGAAGCCTTGGTTGAAAATAACTGCAGTACACAGTTATACCGTAACATTTTTTACAGAGACTAATGTATAGAATACCAGAAAACATGTTACATATAATGTAGTATAACAAGGAACTTATCCTAGACCGCAACCGAACCAACTGTGTTTCTTTTACAATTAGACTTCTATTTAACGAAGTTCATTATGCGGAAAATTCTCTAGAAATTCACCTTTTAAATACATAAAACAAATATCAAATTTATAAACACTAAATACTATGAAAAATGTAATTAATCACACACTGTATATAAATCAATTTCTATTTCTTTCATTTATTTTAATCATCAAAAATAAATCTGTGAGGATGACAATGGTAAAATGAAAAATTTTGAGCTAAGGGAGAATTTTGAATTAAAATCAAATAAGATCATTAGTCATCACAATTTGAAGCATGGTGTAATGCAAAGTCCTACGTCGCAATCAGGGATGATATACCGTGTTTCTTTTCGGATACTCTTTCCATTCTCATTTCTTTTCGAACAGCATACTGCACATTGTCTTGCAGGTCTCAGTTTTTTATCTGTGGGAGCAATTATTTTCAAAGAATTGTCTGTCTGTCTGTCAGTCTCAGAGGTTTAGGTTCACAACCTGGTCGTAAACGTTAGAAATTTATTCCCCAATAATATTTTTCGATTATACGGTCAACAAGATCAAGTCTAAATTCTAGTTACATGTTTTTTTCCTCTGTTTTTACGGTAGACGACATATGAGTTCCATACAGCAATGTCGAAAAATATTAATACTAAATAGTCTCTTTACAATAATGAAAAATACGGGAAAACCAGAAAAGGAAAGGAGAAATTATCGATGCCCGTACGCCGTACGGGCAAACCAGTTGATGCCAGTTTTGGGTAGCACGTGCACTGTACAGGCAAACCGCTTAAGGGGTTAACAGTCGTGTGACCCCTTAAATTTATGTATCAGATAATTAAGACTCTTCTGTATTCTTGTTTTGAATTTTTGATGTATTTCTCCAAGTTTATTTGATTATTTTGTAATTTTTTATAACTATATGTAAGTGAATGTCATCTGCTATAACGCATGTAGTATGACATTATTTCATGGTATAAAAATGATAAATAATAAATGATAAAGAGGCATAGTGATCCAGTGTCATACTACTCTGTATGAGGAAGTTATTTTAAAGAAAGTAGTTTCAGTTTTAATATGATAATTTAAATGAACTGCATTGAAATGCATCATTGACTTGATAGTCTCGTAAATGGTATCATTCGGGGAAATGTTTTCATCGAGTTCCACGGAGGATTTTTTATCTCCTTCCCCGAGAGGGTTAATGGATTTTCCAGCTACTGCATGAGTGATGATTCAGAATCCTTATCTGTGAACAATGTCTCCAACATCATTTGCTTCGATATGTAGAGTGAAAATCTGTGGTAAAAGTAGATGTTTCTTTTAAAAAAAGGTAGAACTGGGGCGTGACTAATCCTTTTCTCTTCAGTGAAAGTCCCCTGAGAATAATCCCATTCAGACAACATTTTATCATGTACACGATTTCTTTAGTTACTACATTATATGTTGGATTTGAATTACTTGAATCCAACCACTGTATTGAATCAAATAAATGGAGACCTTACAGCACCATGTTATCTTACAGCTAACATTACTTTTCTGCATCTTAATTACTCTTTAAAATTCAAACCTTTAAAATTTTTACTCATACCATCAATCTATCTTATTTTTTATACTCTCTTCTACTATCCCACGAAATACAATTCTTAATGCTTAAAAGTTTTTTAACCCACCTTTAAATTTTTCATTTATAATTGATTAGAATATTACTCCATTTTAAATATACAATTATAAATAACTAAATTTGTAAATAAATCGTTTTTCGGCTTGGAATTAATGTTTGTATTTTAACCCATTAAAGTTTACGAATAATATTTCTTTGGATTTTGATGTAATTAGATTATAGAAACTGGGGGTGGGGTCGAACTGTGAAACCATCCCCTCGTACAGAGTGAAAAAAATACTCTTTAAATTTTTAATCATATTAGAAGATTAATGAATAGATATCATTAAGATGATATAATAAACAAGTATATAAATAATTAAGTGTTGTTTTGTGTAGGTAATTTTATTTAGCTTTTAGACAAAAATTGAATTCCTGATTTTGAACACTTAAATTTCAAAGAAAAAAATAAATTATGTTTAATGCTGTTAAAATATATTATGTGTAATGATAGTTCACTGGTTCAAAAGCATCGAAAATCGAAAAAATATTATCTATATGTCCGTGTTCGTTAATGGTGACTGGAACACGTAAAATAGGTTAGTGGTCAAAATGTCCTCCATGTTCTCATTTAATATCTCAGAGGGTGACAGGCCAAGACTATGGGTCTTCTGCTTGGTCCCTGCTTCAAAATATCGAGGACCTACTTGAGGGAAGTCGTTCTCTCACCTTAATGGTGCTCGTTAAAACGAAATGCGAACCTCTTGACCTTAAAACGAGAGTCTGCAGGTTCAGTCGTGCTTGGTTGTCTAAGTGGCATGTTAAACAACAATAACATGTATTATTATTTGCGTTATAAGGGAGAAAATTCGTATTCCTAAATGTTCCGTATAAAGTGATTATGAACACTTGTATTTCAAAGAAAAAAATATGTGTAATGCTGTTAAAATAAATTATGTGTAATGATAGTTCACAGGGTCAAAAGCGTCGAAAATCGAAAAAAAATTATCTATATGTCTTTATAAAAAAAGAGGAAAATTTTTCAACAGGTGGTTTGGCTTCGAAACCAGTGTCCTTTAAAAGGCTAATTTAAGACAGTATTTTTATTACTACTTTTTACCCTTATGAGCACTTCACTGGTGACATTTTATGTCCCTTCGTACCTTGGGATTTGATCTTTGATTGAGGTGCCCTGTATTAACTTAGCAACGTGGGAATGTATTGGATTTTAGGTTTTGTATGTCTACTTTATAGGGCATTTATATGAGAAATATCTTTGATATAAGTATTACAATCATCCTAAATTCTTATAAATCCTAAACTTTGTTCCTTTTTGTAGAAAATTACCTAAGTAACAGTATTAATTATTAGACAGTTGACCTTTTGTTTATACTTCATAGTACCGAATGAAAAATACTGTAATCCTAAAAAAATTCAGTGTTCAAATTTCAACGATAATATTCATTTTGATAGAGCCGGAACCCATGAGAAGTTTCAGTCTTAGATCGATATTTACAAGGAAACTTTAAATATCAATTTTGATCATTCCTAAAAGTATTTTTATGAGTTTCGTCATTACATCTGCACGTATGTAAGTACTCGCATATCTCAAAAACATTAAGCCGTAGAAGGGTGAAAATTTTCATTAAAAACTATCATAACATTTAGTCGTATACTTCCAACTTTGATTTCAATTTTTACACTACATAACAAAAAATTCTATTATAACGGTTATTCACGCTGCCGGCCATAATTCAAGAATGTCTAGTGGTAGAATGTTGAAATTTTAAATTACTACTCTGATAGCAAATTTAGTTTGCAGCAGTCTTGCTTTGCATATTCATGCTGAACATGCTGCAAGTCTGCAAGTTTGAAACAAGACTGCAGCAAGTAACAATTTTCGCTTGCTATGACAAGGTTGCCACAGTTTTGCAGCAAAATAGTGTTTCAAAAAAGGGGTCGCTTTATGTTCCATCTAACTTGCAGGAAATTTGCTGCAAATTTGTCGCTTCAAATTTGTTATGACAAAATATTATCCAGAAAATATAAAACGTGCAGGAAGTATGCATGCTGTCTGGGTGAATTTTGATGCCGAATGTTCATCTGATGCAACATAGAATATAGCGACATTCACAGAACCGTACACCAATATATTGACTTAGTCATATGCATGTATAATAATAATGCAGTTTGAACAGTTGAAACAACGCTTCATTGGTACAGATAAAAAAAGGGAAGTATTGTAATCATGAAAGATTTTACTTTGGAACGTTAGAGTTGTTTAACTAATATTTATGCTCCGTGTTGGTGCCAGATGGCAGTACTTAAACTCTTCACCTTTACCTTGAGAAGTGGAACTAACTTTGATCGTGAAGGGAATGTGCAAATGGTAATTCTGATGCCGCATTATACAAGCACAATAAAACATTTATGTATTTAAAAAGGCATGTAAAAAATTCTTGTGGTATTCTGATCAGATTTTTTTATTACTTCTTGAGCATTAGGAATATGGTATAGGAATAGTAATTTAGTAACTCAGTACTCAGTTTTATTCATTTTTTTATTCCCTTTCCAAATTTTTGGGTCCCTGAATTTTCGAAGACATGCTAAAGTAGATTGCCAAAATGAATGTTTGAAAAACAGCCAAATGAGTGGCATTTAATATTGCAACTGAAATTTATTTATATACCAATATAAATTATACTACATTTAGCGGACGTTTTGCAAAACTTTTATGTTATTTCACACTAGACAAGTGTAAATGTTGCGAACTATGAAATAGAATTAAGAAGGTAAATGAAATTTAGAAATTTTGTAATTATGTCCTATAGGACGAATTGTACTATTTGAGAATCCCTGTAGTAATTAAGATAATGTTCATTACAAATTTAAAGTTAAAAATTAAATATACGGAAGTATTATGGAAATACAAAAATATCAATAAATCCCTTGGTCTTTAGCTAATCACTGATTAATGAATAATATATCATCCTGAAATGAAGCTACTTAATATGTTTAAAATACTGTTCTAGGAATAATATTTAACAATTTAGATAAATAGAATATCTATCTAAATGATAAATATTGCAAAGAAACTAATCATATTCTCATATTCTCGACAGATTGTATATTTGAGCTTTTTACAAGATTGCATATCTGAGAATACTTTGTTCCTCATTTTAGAACATTTGTTCTAAAATGAGATTTTAGAGAAAAGTAGAAGAAAATAAATAGAAATTGGATAAAAGGGAAAGCGTAACAATAGAATGAAAAAAAAAACCAGTAGAATTCAAAATAGCAACAAAGTAACCCCAAGCAAAGTGCCATTGAAAAATTGCCAAAGATTAAAATGTTAATAACAAATAGATAAATAAAAATAGAATAATAAACAATAAAATAATAGATAAAAGTCGATATATAGTCGATTACAGTCGATAACAAAGTCTAGCCTTCCTATCATTAACTGAGGCTGCCTCAATAAACAGCTGTCTATCATTAAAAATATCATTTGACTATTTGGTAACAAGAAAGAGAATCAAAAGTAAAGAATTTAATAAAAACTTATATTCAAGTTCTACATTTCCATGGCTGCTTAACCATGGAAGAAACAGAAAGCAAACAAAACTGAGAAAAGCGATAAAAACGAAAAATTGTATTTGAAGATTATACCCATAAACATCAATAGTTACAGCAAAGTAAGGCGAAATCTCCAAGAAAAAATCTTAGTAGAAACACATTCCTATGCAAATGCATTCTCAGAAACGATACAGATCATTAACCAAAACTGAAGTTTAAATAGAGAAGGATGTCATCTAAGACGCTGCTAATGAAATCTTGGATTCATGTTTTGCATCATCTACTTTTCTGAGACATATAATCTTGTATAAAGTGCAAATATACAACCAGTTGAAAGTATGACTAGTCATATATTAATTACAGTGTCTAACATTTTAGACAGAATATATGTCTAAATATTATCTATACAAGGGTAACCAGTTGGGTTGAAAGAAAAGTTTAATATCGTGATATATCGTTTAAAAATATCGATCTTTTCAATATATTCCTATGTTTTAATTTATATCAAACTTCATTATAGTACCGTTAATAAAAAAGTGCCCTGTATGAAAAATACAAACACACACTATATATATATATATATATATATATATATATATATATATATATATATATATATATATATATATATATATATATATATATATATATATATATATATATATATATATATATATATATATATATATATATGTGTGTGTGTGTGTGTGTGTGTGTGTGTGTATTCATGCACACTATATGTATGTTTGTGGATTATCTAGAACAAAATTGTAATTCGTCTTACTTTAACCTATTTAACGTATGGAAACACATTTTCATAGAGACATATATCTATGCAGATGCATTCTCAGAAACAATATAGATCATTAACCACAACTGAAGTATTAATGTGTAGAGAAAGATATTATCTAAAACTCTACAAATGAAATTTTAGATTCATGCTTTGCATCATCTACTTTCTGAGACACTGTAATTAATATATGACTAGTCATGTATGAAGCGCAAATATACAACCAGTTGAGAGTATGACAAGTCATATATTAATTACAGAGTCTAACAGTAAGACAGAATATGTGTCTAAATATTATCTATACAAGGGTAACCATTGAGGTTGAATGATATCTGAACTTTAATATCGTAAAATATTGTTAACAAAATATCGATATTTTCAATATATCCCTGTGTTTTAATTTATGTCACACTTCATTATAGTACCGTTAAAAAAAGAGCGCTCTGTATAAAAAAATACAAACACACTATATGTATGTATATATATATATATATATATATATATATATTATATGTTTGTGGATTATCTAGAACAAAAATACAATTCGTCTTCCTTTAATCTATTAAACGCATAGAGACATATTTCTATGCAGACGCATTCTCAGAAACGATATAGATCATTAAACAAAACTGAAGTACAAATACATAGAGAAAGATGTTATTTAAGACTCTGCAAATGAAATTTTAGATTCATGTTTTGCATCATCTTCTTTTCTGATACACGTAATCTTGTATGAAGCGCAAATATACAACCAGTTGAGAGTATGACTAGTTATATAATACAGTGTCTAACATTTTAGACAGAATATGTGTCTAAATATTGTCTATACAAGAGTAACCAGTTAGGTTGAATATAAGTTTAATATCGTGATATATCGTTCAGAAAATATCGATATTTTCAATATATCCCTGTGTTTTAATTTATGTCACACTTCCTTATAGCACCGTCAGTAAAAGAGTGCTCTGTATAAAAAATACAAACACACCATATGTATTTATATATGTATGTTTGTGAATTATCTAGAACAAAATTGTAATTCGTCT
>CM063511.1:87186143-87243643 GCA_032207245.1 Pardosa pseudoannulata
ATATTTATGCCTAACGTTACAAAGTCTCACTCTTCCAGTTGGAACGAAACTTCTAACAACCCCTCCCCCGAAAAGAAAAAAAAAACGCGAACCTTAAATCCCGCACCCTTTTCCCAACTCCATAAAAACTGTTTTGAGAGTCATAGTGACTCCTCGAGCGGAAGATGGAAGAGGAAGAGGATCAAAGAGGGGAGGGGGAAAAAAACGTCTTCAAGGCCTTCACCCCCTGGTCCATTCCAAAAGACGTCAGAAGGTTCGTCTCATTACCTCCCGTAGCTTTCTCCTAACAACAGCTGTGCCGCCTTCAAATCAGAGCGGGTCCAAAATTTTCAGCGCGAGCGATAAAAACAAAGCAAGGGAAAAAAGACGATAAATAAAGAAAAGAAAAAGGCACAGTATCCAGCTAAGAAACGTCTCCCCTCGAACACCAGCTTGTTTCCCCTGCGGGGTAGTCTATTTCGGGATGCTCACTACAAGAGGGCTCTGCTATAAGTAGATTAGGCAGACTGTTTGCAACTGTATCCTCTTGTGCCAGACTTTCTTTTCGCTGTTACGGGTGAAATAAAATAAATATTAGAGGAAAAAGGGGTTAAAGCGGGAGACCATTCAGTCTGGCTATATTCGCGAAACTGTTTACTCATTTTTGCGATCCGTTTGGAGTGGCGGGAGAAGATGTTAGGAATATTTATTTCTGGCATCTCGTGGGACGTATTTACAGATAACTTATCTCGCTTAGGAAATTGAATAGTTTTTTTGATAATCCGAGAGTATAAATCAAAAAGCAAATGCCTGGAATGTTTTACGGCATTTAATTTCGCTTCTGACATGCGAGGTCCATTTTCAGATTGTTTAAGGTTAGATTTCTTGCAGACACGCCTCTTTATAGAGCAGACAAATGGAAATTTCGAATAATTAGATCCAAGAGTTGTTACTAAGAGAACTGCCTAAAGCAGGTAGCAAATTTCATGTTTTAAAATATTTAAACGCATGATGAATAAGCAGATATATATATATACAACTATACACACATATATTTATACACTCATGGACGTATGTATATTTATATGTTACACAGTTAAATTAGTGACAATCTCCAGAGGTATAATTCATTGATGAACTCCCAAATTTCGATGACACAAGAGTTGTTACTAAGAAAACTGCCTAAAACAGGTAGCAAATTTCGTGTTTTAAAATATTTAAACGCATGACGAATAAGCAGAGATATACATACAACTATACACATATATTTATAGACTCATGGACATATGTATATACCGCTGGATCAGTGGCAATATCTGTCGGCATAAATCATTGATGAACTCCTAAATTTCGATGGCCAACCAAAACTACCTGACATTTAAAAAAAGAAAAAAAAACTAGCTGAAATTTAGTTTGCTGGGTCTAGACTAAGCAAAAATCATACAGTCGATGAACCGATAACTTAAAATCTAACATTAAAACTTGAAACTATGACAGCTCTAATTCGTACGTCTCCCAGCTAAGTTGGTTTAAAAAATAATAATAATAAAAAAAAACTGATAGAAACTTGACTTTATCAAGCAAGATGGACTCACACATTTCCAGTAAATTAAGTAATTCAATTGTTAGAGGACCATTGGTCCATTAAAATTGCAAAATCAGCGGTAAGGATCCGAATTGCAAAACAGATTCCCGAAATGAAAAAAAGAAGCAAGAACTGCAAGTTAAGATTTTGCTTTTCTTTTATTCATAATGAAAGGGAATTTAAATTCTGGAAAATAACTGAGATTCGTTTAGGTCAAATTTTCAATAAATTACGGATATATATATATATATATATATATATATATATATATATATATATATATATATATATATATGTGTGTGTGTGTGTGTGTGTGTGTGTGTGTAAACGCGGAGAGAATTAATCAGCAGGTCACAAATAAGTAAGCCCTTATTATATTTAGGAGAAGCCTAAGCAACTAGACTATTGAAGTAAGATGCAGTCAGGCCACATTGAAGATAAGCACACAAGTTTGCATATAACTTACATTTTATTCAAGAGTTGCTAAAAGTGACATATTTAACAATCAACATCAGATTAGAGAATGACACGTGCTGTAACAGGGTTGGAAACCAGAACGACGCAGGGAGGAAACTCTTTCCCATTGAAAGTAGCTTAGTCACCGCTGTCAACAGTAAAAGAAACTTCCAAAATTGAAAAGTGAATAGGAGACAATTGGAAAATATGGAGAATGGGCAGAAAATTTGAATCTATATCTCTTGCACATAAAGCTTTGGGAAATGGGTTGGAAGAATTTTAAGTCGAGATTTAATTAAGACATTTTGCAGCTGGGAAAATAGATCTGAAGGAATAAGAATAGGACAAAGGAGATTTTTTATGAGATATTTAAATGTAATAATTTTGGTATATTACATATATATATATATATATATATATATATATATATATATATATATATATATATATATATATATATATATATATAACATAGGTGTGAAATGTCCAATCTTTTTAGGACATGGGATTTCTTGGAAAACTTGCCTTTATTTGATTTTTTTTTTTTGGGGGGGGGCTAGGCTAGCTGTCGTTTTCTTTTTTTTTCCAAGGTATTTACACCAAAACTCAAAACCTAGTTAAGGCTAGAAATTCTTTATGAAATTATAATTTGATTCATCGCTTCCAGAATTCAGAACTTAGTAGGCTTGCGTCGGAACAGCAAAACTTTCAACGTTCTGACAGAAAAATGATTCTGTCAGTGTTTAACGTTCAAGTGAGACACATGGGTCTCGTGAGAACGACATAGAAAACAGGGGAAGAATTAGAAGTGTCTGTCATAAAATTGAGAAAAATATTAACAAAGAAATTTCTCTCCGAACATAAATTGCAAACTGCGACTAGATGGCTATGTCGTGAATTTAGCCTCTCAGGCTAGGACTTTGCAGAAAACGGATGTGAAGGTTGAAAACCTCAAAATTAGCTGACATGCAAGTATAAAACTTGCCTATATGAATAAAGAGAAATGTTTGTGTATCTTTAAACACGATTGCGTGAAAACGGTAAGAAGTACAGGTATAAAATTTAGTATAGGGATTCTGTCACCGTGTTAAAACTTCTCGAATCCCATTTTTTTTTCAGAATTCGAGATAGCATTTTGATTTTTATTTTAATTTAAAGCGATATTTAACAGTTTTTCTATCAATTATAGCCGCATAAACCCACGTATTTTCAGCAATTGGTCCCAAATTTAAAACACAACTGCATCATTCGTAGAATATGCCAAAGAATTTATTTGATGTGACTTCGAACAACTATTTTTTTGCGATACTGAAGATAAACCGACAATGTAAGCGTTTATTTGTACCGTGTGTATCTTTAAAAACACGATTGCGTAATAAGAATCATAAAAATTTAGTATGGATTCTGTAAATAAAATTCTCGAATCAATTTTTTTTCAGATTCGAGATAGCATGATTTTATTTTAATATATTTAACATTTATCAATTATGTAAATCATTCACATTTATTTAAAAATGTCATTCGTGAATATGTAAGAATTTATTTATGTGACTATACACTATTTTTTGTATGATATAAATAAATGTAAATTTGTAAAGCTTTGAATTTTTATTCTTATTGTATAAGATTTTGTGGATGATTTATTTAAACTATTTAACTATTGTATTTTTTAGTTAATAATATTTACTGGCTTCATTAACGCTAATATTTTATTCTGTGTAACATATATGTATATAAAACAAAATATATATGTAAAAAATTCGAAATATAAAGATATTTCCTAAATAAAGAGCTTCTAGTTATCCAATCATTAGTTTAATCCAAATTTTTCCGGTTGCCAATCTATCGTTTGAAAAATTAAAATCATTTAACGTTTTATTTATGTTACGTATGAATAATATTTTTATTACTATATACAGTGATTATGTATGAATATAAAATCAAAGAATTTAAAATAAATATTTCTTTCCTTTTGAATTCAGTTTCGCCATTTTTAATCCAAATTTTAGTTGCCAATCTATCGTTTGAAAAATTAAAATCATTTAACGTTTTATTTATGTCACGTGTGAATAATATTTTTATTACAATATACATTGGTTGTGTATGAATATAAAATCAAAGAATTTAAAATAAATATTTCTTTCCTTTTGAATTCAGTTTCGCCATTTTTAATCCAAATTTTAGATGCCAATCTATCGTTTTAAAAATTAAAATCATTTAACGTTTTATTTATGTCACGTATGAATAATATTTTTATTACTATATACATTGGTATGAATATAAAATCAAAGAATTTAAAATAAATATTTCTTTCCTTTTGAATTCAGTTTCGCCATTTTTAATTTGAATTTTAGTTGCCAATCTATCGTTTGGAAAATTAAAATCATTCAACGTTTTATTTATGTCACGTGTGAATAATATTTTTTAGTACTATATACATTGACTTTAGTTCTATATGCATTTTAGTACTATATCAATTATATATACATTATTTATGTATGAATATAAAATCAAAGAATTTAAAATAAATGTTTCTTTCCTTTTGAATTCAGTTTCGCCATTTTTAATCCAAATTTTAAATGCCAATCTATCGTTTGAAAAATTAAAACCTTTCAACATTTTATTTATATCACGTGTGAATAATATTTATTACTATATAGATTGGTTATGTATGAATATAAAATCAAAGAATTTAAAATAAATAAGTCTTTCCTTTTGAATTCAGTTTTGCCCTTTTTAATCCAAATTTTTGATGCCAATCTATCGTTTGAAAAATTAAAATCATTCAACGTTTTATTTATTTCACTCGTCATGTGTGAATAATATTTTTATTACTTTATACATTGGTTATGTATGAATATAAAATCAAAGAAAATAAAGATAATTATTTTCTATACTTGAGGTAGAATCAATTTATCATTTCTATTGTTTCGTGGAGAAACTGATATTTATCATACTTTTCAGCGCTCTCAGCGTGATAAGACTACATATCGTCGACTAGTGAAACGGTAAATTACTCTTACCAAGCTAAATGATTATACAAAATCCAATCTCAAAATGTTTATAAATAAAAATAATCTCCTTCTCATTGAATATTTCTGAAAGCCGTTCAATTCTCCACACCCGCTTTTGTTACCAAGTGAAAGCGAGGATAAATGCGATCACAGAAACTTATCTTTAATTCATACTGCCACAACTCTTGATTTTTCAACTTTTAATTATGATATACAATCTCTTTTCGTTTGTTAAATGAAACCAGCGATTCCATTTAACAACAAAATGGATGAAGTTCGAGCATTAGAACCTTGCCCTCTTGACCCGATTTTCATCTCCTGATTCACAGACACGTTATCAGTTAACGGGTGTGTTAATTTTAAAACATTAAACATAAAAGATTTTTCTTCTTTGACTTGGATTGTGTCGTGGAAGGTTGGTTTGTATTTTGCGGTTATTAAAATTTATTGAATTCTGAAAAAAAAATATTTTTAGTATTTAATCGTCGGTAGTTGTACAGAAGTACCATTAATTTATCTTAGTAATTAGTATGAATTTTTTTTATATTATTTCTTTTAGACATCCTATTCTGTTAGTTTTGGTAAGATTTTTTGATATATTTTTTATATTTACACTCAGGCAGGGAAAAGGTTTGACATAGCCTTTCACCAATTCGGTGGGTAGACAAACTGAGGACCAAGTATGCTTGGGAACGAAACACTAGGGGTTCCTCTTAATGTTGACCTTCCAACCAGGACATATGCTTAGCACCTCAGAGCCCTTGGTCTGATTGGTTGGTTTGGAGAGCTACGGTCTACTTTTTGCAACACGAGGGGTATGAAACCGGGCTCTGTTTAAAGCCATTAACTACGAACATCCGTGCCATAGTAAAACCACGATCCGGAGACCAGCACTTCCATTCGGCCATCGCTCTGCCGCTTGGTCTGGAAAAACACGTTTAGTACCATAAACCATGGACTCCAAGTTGGGATGTAGCGCTAGGAAGTTTAGTTTTAGTTTTATGTTTTATATTTACCATGCTCTTTTAATATAATTTTAACTACAATTCAGAAAACTAAACGGATAGATTTTCTTCACTGATTTCACAAATCTTGAGTTTCTACGGAAGCATACACTAAATCTCTCATTATCTTCTCTCTCTCTCACTCCTTCTCCTCTCTCACACACACACGCACATATAAATGTATGCCGTGATTTATTTTTTTTCCCATGGCCAAAAGGGGATATACGAACAGTAGCAAAAAAGTTAGTTGCACTTCTTCGTAAGTCGAGTTTCTACGGACGTGAATACTAACTCTCTCTCTCACACACACATACGCACGCACACACAAACACACGTATTTGTGTGTGCATGTATTATTGATTTTTTCCTGACCTGACTAGAACATACTTTAGTTAAAAAAAAGTTTCACTTGTTTGTAAAAATTTTCATACATTACACTTCATACATTAACCCACATCGTGTGACGTATCAATTTTGACGCGGTAATTAGCTTGTCTGATAATCAGTCTTAAACGTATCAAGGGAGCTGCCGTCTAAATCGGAAATGCGTGCAATGATTCAATTTTTGTGAACGATACGGTGTAAATGCCTTGAAATGTATCACCGATTGCATGAAGTGTATAGTGAAAATACAATGTCACACTAAGCTATCGCGATATCACTAAATGCAGCAAAACAAACGTGTGAACTTAGAAAAAAAGTGTGGAAAAGTTACACACCTTACATTTCACATCTTTCACTTTGTGACTTCCATTTATTTAGTTCTATGAAAGAGCATATGAAATAAAGCTACCACTTGGAAGTAAAGTTGAAAAATATTATCCAAGAATGATTTTTGAGTTATAAATGGGATTTCTTTTCAGAAGGTATTGAAAATCTTATGCCGCACCTCAACAAAAGTTTAAATAGCGGAGGTAATTAGGTAATACAATAGATTTTTCATGGGACTTTAGGATAAGTATAAAGTTATCATAAAACTTTGATAATATTTTGTTTTCGTAAGAGTTTTATCTGACTTTCTGACTAACTCATGTATGTATGTATTCTCTAGTCACAATAATTATGTACCCTCTATTATTTTTACTTGCCCGGGCTACTGGGCAAGAAGAACCTAACCAGCTAGCAGTAATAAAGATGCAATCTGGCCACATTGAAGAGAACGGCAAAAGTCTAATTAAAACTTTATTTTAGAGCTGCTAGAAAAGGACATTTTTACTAGCGAACGACAGGCAAGAAAAAGACACAAAAATCAGTTTGTTCGAACAGAGGTGTACCCAAGAGCGAAGACAGATAGAATTCTCCCAAGGGACAAGAAACTTAGTCAACGAATTTAAGAGTTAAGATCAGGAAAAAAGCCGAGTCATTTGTCGGCGACAGCTGGAAAAGTATTGAGTAGACAGAAAATTTACATCTATTGGACAGAAAGCTTTGGGAAATGTATTGAAAGAATTTTAAGTCGAGGACACTCCTTTGATTAAGACATTTAAAAACTGGGAAAAAAAGATTTTAACGTATTAAAATGGGAGAGAGGCGGGTTTTTTAAGGAAATATTAAAGTGAAATAATTTTGATATATTACATGTATATATGTATATGGAGTCAGTATGCCGGGAAATCTTCATGACCACATTCAACATAATATATGAAGCATTTATTGAAACAAAACACGAGAACAAGACACGAATTAGTGAAGATAAACTAATCAAACATAAAAGGTTTGAGTGAGCATCGTCTTCGCCGAGCACATTCGTCATAGTCAATGGCTCCTTTCCTCCGTCTAAATTAAGTACACAGTCTATATAATGCGGAGCGCCACCAAGCGGTACGCGTTGGGACACTCGTTGCTACCCACACATATATATGTATGCATGCATATATGTATATATGCATACATAAATATATACATACATACATATATAATATATATATATATATATATATATATATATATATATATATATATATATATATATGCATACATAAATATACAGATATATATATATGTATGTATATATATATAATATATATGTATATATATATATATATATATACATATATATATACATATATATATACATATATATATACATATATATAGATATATATACATACATATGTATATATATTATATATATATATATATATATATATATATATATATATATATATATATATATATATATATATATATATATATATATATATATATATATATATATATATATATATATATATATATATATATATATATATATATATATATATATATATAAGTACCGTACATATTCAGTTATGTGTCTCGAATTGTATGTCCTTCTATCCTACAGATCCTATTGAATATGCTCTGCATAGTAAAGAAAACTATCAACCGACTTTGCCATTTTATAAACAAAGGTATTCACAAAAATGAAATGGAAAAATATCGTTACTTAATTTTGTAACTTCATTCATTTTCTCTCATTTCAATTTTCCGAATGTACTTGAGTCTAAAATGGACATAATGTTTTTTTGTATGTACATAGATACACACACACATAGGGATTTGATGGAGAATCCAATTAACTAATAATCCGTTACTAATAAGGTAGCAGATACCTACAGTTTAAATAAACGTCAAGTCTATAAGATAAAGCCTTATTATTCAGTCTATTTTTTTTCTAAAATTTCTTCTTAAAATAAAATTGAAAAAAGTAGCGGATCTATGACTGTTCAGCTTGTTTCATTCGCGTTTAGCAAACAGAGAATTTTTTATTTCGCATCTGATAGAGCTCTTTGCCGGTGACAGATAAGCAATGAGGCCTTTTTGAGCAGAATGTGGTAAATGGAAGAACAGTTTTCTGGGATATCGCCAAAAAGTTCTTCGCTCTCAGCAGCATGCGGAAGATAATCTGGGAATAATTTCGGAAGCAAATGTTTGTTCAGGAACCACGTGGGTCTATAGCTACGTGTGTAAGCTCTTGTTTAAACTAAGTGATTATAATGTTTAACTAAATGATGTATCTCTGATCTGTATACAAAGCCATTTTCTTCTGCACTGTTGAGTTTAACAAGGATTTCGCTTCATGTTTTCTTTATTTAAGAGGAAGTAGGGATCTATTTTGAAGGATTGGGTGAAAAATAGTCTCAAGCAATTTTTTTAAATCGCTTGAGACTATTTTATTAATGATATTACTACTTGATATTTAGATATATTATTTCGTCATATTAATTAGATAAATGAAATATTTATTGAATGCAAATTTAGCTATCACTTTGGAATGTGAAATATAAAATATATCAAAATTTAGCATACGTATTTAATAAATTTGAGATATCTATGATTGTTCTTTATTACCGTTAAATGATTGAACACAATATTAAACATTTATCTTTATGATTATACGTAATTTTTTAGTTCATATTAAAGCCTATTTGAATTTTTTAATCATTACACTTGTATTTTTAATGGCATTTCGCTCAGATAAATGAAATATTTACTGATTGTTAATCTACTTACAATCTCAAATTTTAAGGTATAAAACATGTCTAATTTATCCATTTCTTAATATGTCTTTATATTACATGCCTTAATTATAAACGCATTTTCTAAATGTATCAGAACAGTTTAAAATAATCAAAAATATGTATAATTGTTCTTTTTTTACAGTTATATGATTAAGAGCAATATTGAACGCTTATCTTTACGATAACATTTACTTTAGTTCATATTAAAGAAATTTTTAGATTGATACTTAGTGATTACCCCTGTAATTTTTAAAGGATTATTATTTAGAGAAAAGAAATATTTATTGAATTTTATTATAGCTACCATTTCCGAATGTGAGATGTAGAATATATCCAAATAGAGTAGAAGTACTTAATAAATTTGAAATATTTATGATTGTTCTTTATTACAGTTAAATGATTGAGCACAGTATTGAACATTTATCTTTTTGATTATACGCAATTTCTTTAGTTAATATTGAAGTATATTTTAAAATTAATACTTAGTGATTACACTTGTATTTTTAAGGGAATATTATTTAGAGAAAAGAAATATTTACTGATTATTAATCTACCTACCATCTCAAATTGTAAGGTATAAAACATTTTTAAATTTATCAGAATTGTTTAAAATAATCAAAAATATGTATAATTGTTCTTTGTTACAGTTATATGATTAAGGGTAATATTGAACGCTTATCTTTACTCTAACATTTTCTTTAGTTGATATTAAAGAAAGTTTTTAGATGAATACTTAGTGATTAACCTTGTAATTTTTAACGGTTTATTATCTAGAGAAATGAAATATTTATTGAATTTTAATATAGCTACCATTTCGAAATATGAGATGTAAAATATATCCAAATTTAGTAGAAGTACTTAGTAAATTTGAAATATTTATGATTATTCTTTATTACAGTTAAATGATTGAGCACAGTATTGAACATTTATCTTTTTGATTATACTCAATTTCTTTAGTTAATATTAAAGTATATTTTAAAATGAATACTTAGTGATTATACTTGTATTTTTAAGTGAATATTATTTAGAGAAGAGAAATATTTACTGATTGTTAATCTACATACCATCTAGTATTGTAAGATATAAAACATTTTCTAAATTTAGAAAAACTGTTTAAAATAACCAAAAATATGTATAATTGTTCTTTGTTACAGTTATATGATTAAGGACAATATTGAACGCTTATCTTTAAGCTATATTTTTAGTTGATATTAAAAAAAATTTTTAGATTAATACTTAGTGATTAACCTTGTAATTTTTAAAGGCTTATTATTTAGAGAAATGAAATGTTTACTGATTATTAATCTACATGTCATCTCGGATTGTAAGATATAAAACATTTTCTAAATTTAGTAGAGCCGTTTAAAATAATCAAAAATATCTCTGATTGTTCTTTGTTACAGTTATGTGATTAAGCGCAACATTAAACAATTATCTTTATAGACATTTTCTTTAGTTGATATTAAAGAAATTTTTAAATAAATAGTTTAATTGAAGAATTTTCAAAATTTAATTTAAATAGTAAGTAATTTTCTTAAATGTCAATTTTTTTATCTTGAGAGAGTTTAAAATTCAGTTATTCAAGTAGATATGTGTTGCATTTCTAGTGCCTCTTGCATATCTAATATTAGATAAGATTTCTTAATAATTATTATTTAGCAAATTGATTATCTATCTACAATAAAATAATTCAATAGATTTTACAAAGTACATGAGAGTCACGTTAATCTCAATGAAAAGACATGGCATTAGTTAACATATAATATTTATTTCCTATTTCGTCATTTTAAACACTTATGTATGATTGAATTTCAACTTTAAAAATATAATTCAAGGGATAAATTGAGATTTTAGAATTCATAACTGTAAAAAAAATAATAGTAATTGAAATTTTGACATTTAAAAATGTTTCTTGAAATAAATCATATTTTTAGTATTAAAAAAGAAAAAGAACTTAGAATTCAGAAAATATTTCATTTTTCTAAATAAATAGCTTTTTTTTAATAAGCTTACAATATAGTAAGTTAAACATTTTCTAAATTTAAAACAGCTTTATCATTTAAGTACTTTATAATTTATATGATTTATGAGTCATAGCTCTATAAGTTAGTACTTTATATGTCAAAGTTTGTTGAAATTAAAGGTATTATATATATTTGCAAGGATATCTGCACTTATTATGTAAAATTTGAATAAAATTTTGACCCCGTGTCGATTGAATAAAAGTAAATATGTTAAGTAGCTGGAAGTTTGTCTCATTTTATTAACTTAGTTCCACGTTAATCAGCGTAAGCAATTTTTACCAACAAAAGTTGTGTTTAAGGATGTCTTAGAATAACATCCCCTGGGAGATCGGAAAATTCTCTATTTAATAGTTTGATCCATTTGCATCATAAGCGCATATACGTACAGAATTATAATGCTTATTATCACAAAAACGCATACACGATTAATTTTTTAGGCAGTTTTTGGCATTTCTAACAAGAGCAATCATTACATTAGATATAGGTATTTTAAACACGTTTATTTTTAAGCAATAAAAAGATTTTTTCTACAAGGAACATTATTTTTTCCGTTTTTTAGTATGATGCAAATGTTTTATAAAAGGAATAGAAAAATATTTTAATTTGCAAATAATTAAATTTCAACATATTTTCAAAAGAAAACAAGCTAAACAGAAGCTTAGAGAAAAGGTTCAAGCAAAATGAAAATATTTTTTTAATATGTATATAAAAACTTTCTGAATTTTTATGCAGAAGTTAAGAATAATTTACAGCTGGTTCAAATTTTTGCTTACTGTTTGACCGAGATAGCATTCTTTCAATTTGTAACTTAGTTCTTGAAATGAAGATTTTATTACATTTCTGTAAGCAGTACTTATAATGTTAACAGAATAGCATATTTTTCTATCTCTTTCATCTTGTATACATGTATGTATCTATGCATGCATACATGTACGGGCAGCTACAGCTGCTTCACCAAGTTGATGAAATTGAATTTTATAATGATCACTCCAAGTACCGTGGTAGTTCAGTCGCTCAGTCGCTTTAGCCGCGGTAGCTTAGTCGGCAAAAACAACGATCTCGTAACTGAGAGGTTGCGGGCTCAGAACCCAAGCCAGTCTAAGATTCGCCGTGTTCGTTAAAGGTGACTGGGGCACGTAAAATATATTCATGGTCACAATGTCCTCCAAGTTCTCAATTAATACCTCTGGAGGTGGTAGGCCAAGCCTATGGGTCTTCTGCTTGGTCCCTGCTTCAAAATTACGAGGACCTATTTGAGCAAAACCTTATATATTTCACCTTAATGATACTCGTTAAAACGAAAGTTGCACCCCTTGACCTTAATACGAGAGCCTTCAGGCTCAATTGTGCTTGGTTTGTCCAAGTGGCATGAGAAACACAACAACAACAACTGTTATGATTTATTAAAGCGTAATTGAATAGAATTTTTAAAATCTTAAGGATAGAGATGTCTTGATTTTTTCTATATTAGTTGTGATGGATTTTTACTGTAACAATTTGAAAGAATAATTTCATAATTTTCAATATATGATTTAAGTTCCAAATATTTTATAAAATTTTATTGAGTAGTTATAAAATTGTAGTGAGTCAAAACAAACAGGCTCTGAGTATGCACTGATCTTATTTACAAAGTATGAAACCTTTTAAAGTGAAATATCTCCAAAAGTACTTCAACCTTATTCGTTTACTTACGACACTTCTAACATTTCGGAACCCGAGCCGGCATAAGATCCGCCGTGACTGGTTAAAGGTGACTGGGGCACGTAAAATATATTCATGGTCACAATGTCCACCAAGTTCTCAATCAAAACCTTTGGGGGTGGCAGGACAAACCTATGGGTCTTCTGCTTAGTCCCTGCTTCAAAACTACGAGGACCCACTTGAGCAAGAAGTCACTTTCACCTTAACGGTGCTAGTTAAAACGAAAGCCGCACCCCTTTGACTTGATACGGGTAGCGCATGACACAATCGTGCTCTGTTGGTTCAAGTGTCATCAGAAACAACAGCAACAAGTAAAAAAAAAATAAACCAGACAGCAAGGGTTAAATCTGTTTAATCCTTAATTTGGCTAAGTCCGCTACAACGAACAATCAAATAAATAAAATTTTTATAATAAATATATATTTTTTATCGATACATATAATATATTAAATATCGTATATTATTAATTATTATTATTTTTATTTAAATTATTATTATTATTGTTATTATTATTTATTTAAATATATTTTTAATCGATATTTGGAAAAACATCCTGTCAAATTAAGGGTTAACGATGAATATTGCATTGTTACATTTCACTGCATTAATTATCAAAAGCTATAATTTAATTATCTAATTACGAATCTATTTTTATATTTTTGTATCCAATCATTACTTCTTGAGAAAACGGAAGTTAAGCATTATAATTAAATAATTTTGTTACATAAAACCCAAATATAATGAATACCATTTCAGCTTTAATTTGGGTACTTATGTAACGAATATTTGGCTCTTTTGAAGAATATTGGGGCTAGCCGACTACTGAACATACATCGCCTATAGCTAAAATATTGTTAATAGTTGGCCGAATAAATTCGTAATGATAAAATAATGTAAAAATAAAGATGCTTGTTAAAACGAAATGTGCACCCCTCTGCCTTAATACAAGTAGCGCATGGCTCAAGAGTACTTGGTTTGACCAAAGGCATCAGAAACAGCAACAACTCCAAGTACTGAAATACAAGATATATTATTGCATGTCATTATTTCAAAAGAAATGTGCACCCCTTTGCCTTAATACAAGTAGCGCATGGCTCAAGAGTACTTGGTTTGACCAAAGGCATCAGAAACAGCAACAACTCCAAGTATTGAAATACAAGATATATTATGCATGTCATTAATTCAAAAAATGTGCACCCCTTTGCCTTAATGCAAGTAGCGCATGGCTCAATAGTGCTTGTTTGACCAAAGGCACAAAACAGCAACAACTCCAAGTAATTAAATACAAGATATATTATTGCATGTCATTAATTCAAAAGAAACCATGCCTTAATGCAAGTACATGGCTCAATAGTGCTTGGTTGACCAAAAAAAAAAGCAACAATCAAGTACTGAAATACAGATATATAACATTGCATGTCATTAATTCAAACAAGAAATCTTATTAATAGATAAAATAAAGACCAGAAGAAAGGTTATATTACAGATAGACAGATATAGAAAGAAATAAAATAAGTCAATATTAAATTAACCGATGCTTAGTCTTGTTTCTGCTAATGAGAGAGACACAGTTAAAATACTCTAGATTTAAAGAATTGCAGATGCCCAAATTTAAACCCAAACTATAATTTATTGATGTTTGGAATTTAAAATAAGCCATTGTCTGTAGCATTGCATAAATCCACACAACAAAGCTTATTATGGGGTGAAAGAAACACTTCAAGAAAGGTTACGTTAAGGATAGACGGATATAGAAAAAAGTAAAATGAAAAGTCTACTTTAAAATAATTGACGCTTAGTCTTGTTTTAACTAATGACGAACGAGGCATAGTCGAAATACTCTAGGTTGAAAGAACTGCAGGTAGCCGAATTTAAACCCAAACTTTAATTTATTGATGTGTGGCATCCGAAACAGGCCCCCTTCTGTTCCCCGGAAAGAAGCTATGTCCTCTGCGAGACCTTCCATGCTAAAATTCCGAGACATGACATAAAGAGTCGCAAGGTTTTTTACCTGTCTGATTCGGGACTTTAAAATTTTACCGGTGTTAATCTTTGTCTGTGAAGAGGTTAATAACCTGATACGAATTGCGTAGTTCATCTGTGAGCCGTGCTACGAAAACCTCGCACACAGATCTCATTGTTACCTTGCCAAGGAATCCATGGGGGAGGAGCACATAGCGCTTCTTTCTTTTCTCCCGGGCGATGCTTTTTCTTAACATTACGGCTAATTAAAAGAGACACATCAGATTTCGGCCTGCATTCAGTTCATCAACATCCTCCTTTGATGTAGTGGACTGGTTCCGCGAACAATGTTAAGGCGAATGATGCCGATATTTGTCACCTTTTTACCCCTCGAAATAAATTATCCCCACCAGCTACGCGAAGGTTATAATGTACGGCCTCTTTTTATCGCTTATTCGAAAAAGCGATGTTTACAGCCGCTTTCTTTCTCTTTTGTCGGGCCATTAAGTTAACCGTCACTAGAATAAAATATCTATCTATATAAATTAAATGATAACTTGGCGTGTCTCTGCCGTGCTTCATAAAAAAAACTACTAAATGTATTTAAGATGCAGTTTAAAATTTTTTGTAATATTTCTGTGATCATTTAAGGCTCTATCACTTCTTAAAATTTCAATTGATTTTTTTTTATAAAATTAAAGTTTTATGGATAAACGTAGACATAGATTTAGACGTAGAAGTATGATTATACGTAGCACCTAGAAGCTAATAGCTCAATATCCTCGGTGCACATTTAAGCATGTGGCCATATGGCCATATTAAAAATATCTGCCGTGCTTCATACAAAACTACTAAATGTATTAAGATGCAGTTTAAAAATTTTTTGTAATATTTTTGTGATCATTTAAAGCTATTCCACTTGTTAAAATTTCAATTAATTTTTTTATAAAATTAAAGTTTTATGGATAAACGTAGACATAGATTTAGACGTAGAAGTACGATTATACGTAGCACCTAGGAGCTAATAGCTCAATATACTCGGTGTACATTTAAATATGTGGTCATATTAAAAATACTGCTGCTAACTCAACTTTAAGAATAAAATAAAATCATATAAGCACATATACAAGACAGTTTTACAATACATATATAATTATATAGAATTTTTTTTACCTCTGTTTTATTCTTTACAAAATAATAATAAATAATACATGAGTACAGAATTACAATATTAATAGAGTTATCAGAGGATTTAAAATTGTTTTAATTATCCCCTTTACAAAGACCTTGCAATTTAGGGATATGTTAGCAAGGTATGCTTTACTCATGGTCTAATTTATATAAACAAAATGATGATGACTTGTTTTATATCTGTCCTCGAATCTTGCCAAAAATACTGAATGTATTGTGACGTGGTTTTATTTAGAATCTTTGTAATATAGTTTTGTGACTATTTTAAAGTATTCCTCATTTTTCGAAATTCTACTTAATTTTTGTATAAGTAATGTTTTAATGATTCTTCGCGTGTTTGTCATACTTTTTTACGTAGTTATCGAACAATTAATCATATGAATCTAACCTACGTGTTATCTACGTGTAGAGTTTAGAATATTCTTATTTAGTTAAACACTAACAAAAATTTTTTAAACACATCCTCAATTTTTCTAAATTTAAAATCACTTTTTGGATTGAAAAGCGAAAATTCGTATTAATATTTGTTTGCGTATGTTAAACATACGTATCTCATTTTAATACGTCATAATTTATCTGAAATTAATAAAAAAATACAATATAAATGAATGAAATACAATTAAATGATAACTTGGCGTGTCTCTGCCGTGCTTCATAAAAAAAACTACTAAATGTATTTAAGATGCAGTTTAAAATTTTTTGTAATATTTCTGTGATCATTTAAGGCTCTATCACTTCTTAAAATTTCAATTGATTTTTTTTTATAAAATTAAAGTTTTATGGATAAACGTAGACAAATACGTATGAAGATATGTGACACCTACGAGCTAATAGTTCTATATCCACAGTATACATTTAAATATGTGGATATATTAAAAATTCTGTTCATGACACAGGTTTAAGAATTTAAAAAAGATCACATATACAAGGGAGTTTTACAATACATAAAATAAGGGATTAATTATATAGAATTTCTTCCCTCTTTACAATATAATAACAAATAATACAAAAGCACAGAAATACAATATTAATAGAGTTATCAGAGGTTTTTAAATTTTTTTAATTATACCCTTTACACATACCTTGTAATTTAGGGATATGTTAGCAAGGTATGCACTGCTCATGCTCTTATTTATATAAACAAAACGATTATAAATTTATTTCTGTCCTCGTATCTTGCAAAAACTACTGAATATATTGCGACGTGGTTTTCTTCAGAATCTTTGTAATATAGTCTCATGACTATTTTAAATTATTCCTTATATTTCGAAATTCGACTTAGTTTTTTTCATAGTTAATGTTTTAATAATTTTTCGTGTCTTCGTACCTTTTCCTATGTAGTTATCGAACGATTAATCATACGATTCTAATCTTAAACTTGTTATATACGTGTAGATCTAATCTACGTGCAGAGTTTAGAATATTCTCATTTAGTTAAAAATTGATAAATATGTTTCAAACACATCATACATTTTTCTAAATTTAAAATCATTTTTTGGACTGAAAAGCGAAAATTCTTGTTAACATTTGTTTGCATATGATAAACATGCCTATCTAATTTTAATGTCATAATTCATCTGAAATTAGTAAAAAATTCACAAATGTGTATTTGAAGGGATATCTGATGTTTCTGGCTAAATAACTTATCTTCATTTTCAGTGACGTCATAATTTATCTGAAAATAAATTGCCTCTTGCACTAATAACAAATTCTAATAGATAACATTATAAATAAATTTATGGAAAATATTCCCAGTGTTTGATATGTAACATAGTATAAAAACTAGTATAAATTTTGAAATATATGTAACTATTATTTAGGAACATCAGTTATACGGAAGAAAGGCAGTAACTGCTGATTATTCTTTTACTATAACGTTTATCTTTTGACAAATTTTTACCACTATATCATTGTAATGTGCCCTTTATTATTGGGGTGATTAAAGACAGAAAAATATCACAAGCCAATTAATATTAATCTATATAGCATAAGTTATTTTAGTAACATAGTACAATTAATATATCTATTATATTAAAAATAGCAATTCTTTCCACTATTTTTAAACACTACCTTTTTTTCCATTTCTTCGAAATACATATTTAAATTCTTTGACTATATTGTAACCTTTAATAGTTTCTGCTGCTGATGTTTTACTATGATACTCTCTCAGACTAATGATCTTTACTAAGTTGCTAGAAATAAGAAGATATATGAACAATATCCGGGTCAACCAATATTAAGATATATACCATAAACTATTTTATTAATATAATCGAATTACTAAATCAACAATATTAAAAAAATTACAATACTGTATAATTTTCAGATAATTTTTATTATAATAAAAAAATTCTTAATCTTCATTTCTTCAAAATGTATGTTTAAGTACTTTTGTTATATTAATGTCATTAGAAGTTCTTGATAATTATAATTTATTTCAAATGTGCGACTAAAATCCTCTCACTGATTATATTGTTATCATTACCAGTTTCTTCTAATTATACTTTTTAGTGTCATGCTTTGTCTTCGACCAAAGATCATAAATGGGGTAGGAAACTGAAAAATATCAAGGGTTAATCATTATTAAGATATAATATAATCATAAATTATCTTACTAAAATAATGGAATTATTAAAGCAACTTTATTAGAAACTTTACAATACTGTATAAGTTTCAACTAATTTTTATCCTAATAAAATTTTCCCTCATCCTAATTTTCTCAAAATGTACTTTTAAATCCTTTGGTTATATTAATGCTATTAGAAGTTCTTGCTAATTATAATTTAAAGCCTATCATCCTCACATTGATTATATTGTTATCATTACCAGTTTCTACTAATTATACTTTTTAGTGTAAAATTTTGGCTTTGACTAAAGATCATAAATAGGGTAAGAGACTGAAAAATATCAAGGGTTAATCAATATTAAGATACATATCATAAATTATTTTACAAATATAATCGAATTTTAAAAGCAACTATATTAGAAAGTTTACAATACTGTTTAACTCTTAGCTAATTTATAATCTAATAAAAAATTTTATCTTTATTTTCTCAAATGTATTTTAAGTCATCTGGTTATATCAATGCTATTAGAAGTTCTTGTAATTATAATTTATTTAAAATGTTCGGCTAACATCCTCTTAATGATTATATTGTTATCATTACGTTTTCTACTAATTACACTTAGTGTAATGCTTTGGCTTCAACCAAAGATCATAAATAGGGTAGGAAACTGAAAAATATCAAGGGTTAATCAATATTAAGATACATATCATAAATTATTTTACCAATATAATCGAATTATTAAAGCAATTATATTAGAAAGTTTACAATACTGTATAAATTTTAGCTAATTTTTAACCTAATAAAAATTTCTTTTATCTTCATTTTCTCAAAATGTATGTTTAAATCCTCTGGTTATATCAATCCTATTCGGTATTTTTGTTAATTATAATTTATTCAAAATGTACGATTAAAATCCTTTCGTTGATTATATTGTTACAATTACCAGTTTCTGCTAAATATACTTTTTACAACAATGCTTTCAACTGGACCAATGGTCATAAATGAGTTTCCTTTAAGTGAGAAAATGAAAAATATCAAGGGTTAAACGGGATCCTTGTAAAAAGAAGGCTACTCACTTAGCAAAATAAAGACCTTTAGCCCACGTATCTTCTTTTTTAATTCCACTGTGATCCATTTCATTAATCTAAATCTGCTTTCAGCACAGAAGAAAGACTCTTTTTCACGGAATAAAAAAGGGGTGAAGTTGATGAATGAAAAAGCGGGGATGGTGAAAAGTATGTTTTGATAGACACTAAGTACTAGAACAAACACGTAAACATGCAGAAGATGTTTGTCTGACTCGATCGGAATTGTTAAGGAGTGGTGACAGTGATAGATGGAATTTACATGACCGGTGCTGGAAAGGTTTTTTAAGAAAGAAAACCACTATTATGTATTCATAAATAGGATTGAACTGATCTTCATGCATGTTTGCATGACTTGGTTCCCTCACTGTTTCCGAGAAAAAACGCTGTGTTATTCGTAAATAAACCATAAGAAAAGGATTATTGCTTTACTAAGGAAAGTCGTGCTCAGCTCATTTGAACGTGATTACTGCTTTAATTGAAGGTTTGGAACAGGTGAAATTAGGCACTTGTAAGTTATCAAATGGGTATTTGTTGATGTTGTTATTATAGGCTATAAAAGCTCGATATATGTATTATGTTTTTTAACCCTTCCCTGTTTTAATTCATATTAACATCTGCATAGGTTGATGAATGTCGAACATTTCCTTAACGCTGCTCTGTTATTAAACATTTAAAAATGCATTAAAGATAAAAGGCATTTAATAATTTCAGGTTGTGAGAAGATCGCTTTGTAGTGTATTTATTAAACTGCGTCTCCATGGAATGGCTTTGATTTAGGCTTAGCTATGTTGGTGAAGCGTTCTTATGCGTAGTGAAAAATGGTAACTAAATTGTGTTTTTATAATAAAACTAGCATATAGCAAATACTAACTCTCCCTCTCACACACACACACACAAACACACGTATATGTGTGTGCGTGTATTATTGATTTTTTTGTTGCTCCAGCCAAGGACGTACTTTAGTCAAAAAGAAAGTTGCATTTTTTTTTGCTAAAACGTATCATAAAGTGAACACGAAATAAATTGTGTTGTTTAGGCGGTATTTTAAGATGTCACGGAATGTCTCCAACGTGCCACTAAACATGTAAGAAAATACTGAATGTTTTAACTCATGATGGAAACCCGACACAGACATAGACATGAATTAGTGTCGTGGCATCAAAGATCAAAAACTCCATATCCAAGCTAGTCATTTGTTAGACGAGTAAGACACATTAAGTTACTGATTTTAGTTACAACATATAATTCATAATTTTATAGTAGAAAATCAGGATTATTATTATTTGTTTAAATAAATTTGAAATGCAAAGTTAGGGTTAAAATAAATCAAATTCAAATAAATCAGTATTCAAAATTTAAAACGAGTATCAACGTCATGAGAAGCTATTGGAATAAGTTTTATAAAAAAGGATGTAAAGATTGTTGTAGCTCTCCTTCTCGTGAAAAATTCTCTGGAATTACAGTCCGGAACATTTGCTGCTTCTTTATTTCTTACTTTGTGTAAGTTTACAAAAAAATTCAATGCAAGATTCCTGATGACTTGCCTAATTATATCCATTTTGGCATTCCATTTCTCAATTATTTCCATTCCATCCATTTTCCCAGGAAAAGTTCGTTAAATAAAGAATGTACTTTGGTATTTGGGAGTGATTTTATGAAGAAATTCGTAAAATGTTATTGGTTTCAAGGAAAAGTTCCCAAAATAGAGCTTTGTTAAATAAAGTCATTCTGTCAACGAAAGAAAAATATTTTATAAAGAGAACTTATACGAACTTGAATTTTTTTTTATGATAAATATAATTCACAGTAAATATATGTAGATACCTCTTTCATGTAAAAAGAATAGAAAAAAAATCTAATGGAGAAAAATTTAAAATAAAACTAAACCTGTCGTATGTCAGTAAAGAGAACTTAACAAGCATATTACCCATCATCAAAGTTGAAAACCGGATAGTTTACCATCGGGTTCCTTATACAATCCCGCATTCTTAACATCTCATTTAAAAGCTGTCTACTCTAAAAGCTATTGATAAACCAGCATTTAAAATTCATTTAAGTTTCTACGGACGCAAATACTAACCCTCTCTCACATACGCACGCACACACAAACACACGTGTATGTGTGTGCATATATTATTGATTTTTTTGCTGCTCCGGCCAAGGACATACTTTAGTCAAAAAAAAAGTTGCTTTTTTTTCTAAAAAGTATCATGAAGGAAACATGAAATAAATTGTGTTGTTTAGGCGGTATTTTAAGATGTCACGGAATGTCTCCAACGTATCCACTAAATATGTAAGTTCATTAAATAGAGAATGCATTTTGGTATTTGGGGGTTATTTTACAAAGAAATTCGCAAAATGTTCTTGGCTTCAAGGAAAAGTTCGCAAAATAGAGCTTTGTTAAATAAAGTCATTTTGTCAAAGAAAAAAGAATATTTTATAAAGAGAACTCATACCGTACTTGAATTTTTTTATGATAAATATAGTTCACAGTAAATATATGTAGATACCTCTTTCATGTAAAGAAAAAATAGAAAAAGTCTAATGCAGAAAAATTGAAAATAAAATTAAAGCTGTCGTATGTCAGTAAAGAGAACTTATCAAGCATATTACCCATCATCAAAGTTGAAAACCGGATAGTTTACCATCCGGTTCCTTATACGATCCCGCATTCTTAACATCTCATTTAAAAGCTGTCTACTCTAAAAGCTATTGATAGACCAGCATTTAAAATTCAACGTGTTACCCTCCTCGCAGACTATAAAGTGATGAGACCCAGGAACCAACGTAATTTATTCTTGAGCACGAATTTGAACTTGTAACAACTTTCAACGATAGTCTCAAATTACACACATCAAAAAATATTTTGGCTTAAAAAACATTTAAGTTGTTACAGGGAGGTATGAATAAAGGCAATGTAAAAAATGAAATCTACAAAAAAAAGTTACATTGTATATCTAAGTACATTTTTATCTTTGTTTACCTTTTGTAAGTTTTTTAAAACTGTGCTTCAAAGAAATTTAAAGTATAAAGATGAATAAAGAGATAGCTATTTTAGATCCTTCATTTAGCCTCCAGTTATCTGTGGATTCAGGGTCATAGGTCAGTAAAGAGAGTTTTACCAGCCGTCAAATTGTGTCGACTAAATTATTAACATGATGATAGTAATAATAATAATTTTCTTTCACTTTTACTTATTCCCTATATAATAATTACTTATCTGTCCGTGTGTCCTCAAACTTATGAAGCGGTTGAACCTGGAGTGGATAGAGGCATTCACATTAATTCTTGATGAGTTAGGGTTACCAAATGCAAACCTAGTAAATTTTATAGTCTCCTAAACTATAGATCCTATTCTAAAATAAGTTAGTATAAATATGCTTCATATTACAGCAAAAACACTGTCGTCTTTAAAACGTTTGAAATCTCCTCCTTTACCGAGCGTTTAATGCTATTATTTGTAGTGGAAATGATAGCTCATTTCTTTACTTCTATTAATTACTATGGAAAAAAAATTGGGAAGAACTATTACTGGTACTATTACAATTACTGGTACTTTAGAATTACTGATCCCGTCATATGATGGGCCATATACCAGTTTCTTATAATTTGGCTTTTGATATTATGAATTTACATTTTGTAAGTTCCTATTTTGCATAAATATTTGAACTGAAAGTTATATTTAATATTATATAAAATTTGAAAAATAAAACTCAATTTTAAATGTGATCTTAAAAATATAACAATTCATTTGTATCTGATTCTCCAAGAGTCTAACTTTCAGTTAAGATATAACTTTGTTGAAAGAAAAAAATTAATATTAATTGTAAATAAGAGATTTGAAAACAAATTTTCAATTTTACAACTCCTCTTCAACCTCCACTCAAAATAAAGTTTCATTTAAGACAAAGAGTTTTTTGCTGGATGAGATCCCGCCAAAATTAAATTAATTTTACAATTTACACTAAATCACAAATTTGTGATGAAAATCACACTCAGTTTATTTAATTTGTGATTAAGTGAATGTTTCAGTCTATTTAGTATAAATGTTATGTGTTTCCTTTGTGTTTTCTTTGTTAATTCAATTAGATTTTAAATATTCAATTTTTGTAAAATTTTTCCTCAAAATGTTGTTTTTGTTTATGTATCAATTTGTTGAGTTACGATCCCCTCGCCAGATTTCAAACGCCACGCTGCAAGCACGCCAAATTCGCCAAATGTGGTTGAAGCACCAACAAGATCCATGATTAGAAACAGGAGAGTGGGCTAAGAAGAGGAGTTGAAAAAAATTATGTGTTTGCTTTTTGAAGAATCTAAAGGACATTTTTTGTTTACATCAAAATTGAGGCCAGAATAATCTAAATTGTAAGTTAAGTGTGAACTTTTCAACATCAGGAATCACGTGCTTTAAAGATTTTTGCGACCATAGAAACATAGAAAACAAGACTAATTCTAAAGTTTAGAAGGAACTGTTGGCAAAAGATAGTAAGCTTATTTAAACACAGTTGTTTGAAAGTTTATATTAGTAATGTTAACGTTGCAAGTACATGGAACAGATTTTGAGTTCTATTCATTTAACACCGTTATCTTGAGGGACGAAACTAACATTGGATACTTGGGAAAATGCGCAAATGGTTCTGATGATGTACTATACAATCAAAATATAAAAAAGTACAATTTAATAGGAGTACAAGGAAATAATATTCACACCAGACATAACGAGGAAAGAGTGGATGATTCAGTACTGTACTTCTTGTCACCATGAGGCAATAAAAGAAATCCAGAGAGGAATAAAAACAAAGTTCAGAATTGAAATCTTTTAAAAAGCGGTCGTGGAAAGTTGTGTTTACAAATATTAATCAGCTGTTTTCACGTTTTAAAATCTAGCAGCTATTAAGTATTATATATTTTTAGGTTCTTTTAAATAGCGAGAATTCTTTTAAGCCAAAATTTGTTTACCCAAATTATGTTCTTACTCCCCTTAAACAAGATTTCCGATATCCAAGGTACTAGTGGTACCAATTAGCTAGGATAATTAAGGTTCTACTGTACTTTGTAATCTGGTAGCTGTACAATCAAAAAGTTTAACCCGTTCGCGACCAATGTCTCGTATACTCGACGCAGCGATTTAACTCTTATCAGCTCAACGTAGCCTACACACTAAGAGCTCCGGTTGATATTGAGAAACCAGCCTCGCGTATGTATATTCTACTTATTACTATCCTTTACTTCCACGAAAGAAAGTACCGGTAATTGCTCCATGGATTCATTATTGGTTCAAATCGTCTTCCAAAAACAAAATTCATAGCAGAGTTCTGATAATACATGCCTAACCAAAAGATAAATTGCAAGGTATAAAAATGTATGGAAACGGAATTTCATTATTTTTCCATAGATCTTTCCTTCAAATACTTAAGAGTTGATGTTAAATCGGATAGGTTAAATAGAACAAAGGAGTTATTTTTCGAAATTTAGAGCTCTGCTATCATTGTATAACCTGCCGTGTACTTTAAGATATTTATTGACTTACAGACTCGTAATGACTCTATAGATTTACGTTCTGTCAGAGTTATTTTTTCTTCTTTAAAGCTAACTGGTTTGAATGACAAAAGTGATGAATTTGAGAGGGAGTTGCCTTATATTTCTGAAGAATTAGTAGAATTTTGGAACTGGGAAAATGAGGGCGAGTCAAGTTTATATTTAGCCAGCGAATGTTCATATTTAGAGATGTTTTGTTTTTCGTAACTATTAAAATTATGAATATTCTAAAACGTTTGAATTGACATATTCTATTAACATATTAAAAATATATTTTACTTTAACATTCATTTAATTAACATTCATAAAATTTTTGCTCAAATTATTTTTCGCGTTTATTAAAACCAGTATTCGTTTTGTAATTTCGTCTTTTTCTTATATATATTGCCATTGCAATAATTAGCTAGTCTGGATAAGTGTTAAGTTTTTCTTTGCTCTTTTAAAAACATAAAATTATTTTCATATTTACAAATCCACAATTTGTAACAGATTTCGGCGAGATTTAGTATGCTTAGCTTTCTATTAACACATTGTGTGCGGGTACATTTCGCAGCGGAATTGTACCGAGAGCAGGCGTTTTAGAGTGTAAATTTAGTTATTCAGTTAAATCTCAATAGATCAAAAATTATTTAATTTTTTAACCAACTTTTCGTATTTTATATTGAAATATATAAATAAATATATAAATAGAAATATATAAATAACAACCATAAGATTTTTGTAAACAAAATATATATTTTTAGTGGATAAATTTATAACAGTATCGTAAATATGAAAAATCAAATAGAAATAATAGTATATAGTTTTAATTTTTTCGAATTATGTTATATATAAACATTTTTACATTATAAAAAAATGAAAGACAAGAACATTCGGCTTCGTTTTCCTGTATATACCGTTATTTTTGTACCCACAAACAAACCATGTTGTTACACTAACCCGTACTAGTACATGTCCTGCGTTCAAGTATCAATCGTCAGAAAACGTATTAGTACGTGTCCCGCATACAATGTGTTAATGTTTACCAGCATTGAGTACTTTTTATCTTTCAAAAATTCCTTCACCCCTTGTTAGCTCCTTATTTGTTCCGATTTTAGTTTCTTTTTATTTGGAAATGTACAAGCAATGTCCAAATGTAAGAGCAAATATTTTATGATGCTATGTAGAAGTTAAAGAATTCTAACCAAATTACATCCCTTATAAATTCTAGAAATAAACATAAAAGTCCATTAAAATTAAAATGTTGTCAATAGTGTCCTAAACTAAAGTTGTACGATATATTTCCCGTAGGTTAATTTCTCTTATCTATAACTTTTTACATGTCCTCTTACAAGTAAACCAAATTAAGTATTTTCAAGTATGGATACTAAAGTTGTGCTATATATTCCGCATGATATGATTGATTTCCCCCTTGACCAATTTTCTACACGTTTTCTTACAAGCAAACCAAATTAAGAGCCTGCGTATCTAGAATGACAACATTCTGCACAGTTTAAATGCCAAATTAATCGCTTGAAATAGATTCCTAATGTCCAGAAGAGTGCGGGAAGAGTGTTAGTAATCCTTATTCGCTTTCGCTACTCCATAAATGTTTAAAAAATAAAACATTAAATAAAAATTCGCCAAATATAAAAAGTCGCCAATGGGGTTCGATACGAAAGTTGCAATATATATTCCGAATAATATGGTTGATTTCCCAACTTTCTACAACTCTTCTTAAACCAAATCAAGAGCCTGCATATCTAGAATGACAACGTTCTACACGATAGTTTAAATGCCAAAGTAATCGCTTGAAATAGATTCCTAATGTCCAGAACATGTGGGAAGAGTGTTATTACTTCTTATTCTCCTTCACTGCTCCTTAAATGTTTAAAAAATAAAAAAAAAATTGTAAAAATGCGCCAAATATAAAATGTCGCCAATGGGGTTCTATACTAAAGTTGTATTATATATTCTGCATAATATGGTTGATTTCCTCTATGACCAGCTTTCTACAAGTCTTACACCAAATTAAGAGTCTGGATATCTAGAATGACAACCTTATTCACCAGAATTTAAATTCCAAAGAAATGGCTGAAAATATATTCTTAATTCCCAGAACATGTGGGAAGAGTGTTATTACTTCTTGTTCGCCTTCACTGCCCCCTAAATGTTTAAAAAATAAAAAAAAAAATTAAATTTCACCAAATATAAAATGTTGCCAATGGGGTTCTATACTAAAGTTGTACTATATATTCTACATAATATGGTTGATTTCCCCCGAGACCAACTTTCTACAAGTCTTAAACCAAATTTTATCCTGCATATCTAGAATGACAACGTTCTTCACCAGAGATTAAATGTCAAAGCACTCACTTGAAATAGATTCATAATGTCCTGAACATGTAGGAAGAGTGTTATTACTTCTTATTCGCCTCCAGTGCTCTCCAAATGTTTAAAAAATGAAAAAAAAATTTAAAATTCGCCAAATATAAAATGTCGCCAATGCAGTTCTGTACTAAAATTGTACTATATTTCTGCATAATATGGTTTATATCCTCCGTGATCAACTTTCTACAAGTCTTTTTAAACCAAATTAAGAGCCTGCATATCTAGAATAACAACCTTCTTCACCAGAGTTTTAATACCAAAGTAATCGAGTGAAATAGATTCCTAATGTCCAGAACACGTGGGAAGAGTGTTATTACTTATTATTCTCCTTCACTGCTCCTTAAATATTTAAAAATTAAAATAAATAAATAGTAAATAAATAAATAAAAATTCGTCAAATATAAAATGGCGCCAATGGGGTTCGATACTAAAGTTGTACTATATATTCTGCATAATTTGGTTGATTTCCCCTTGACCAGCTTTCTACAAGTCTTCTTAAACCAAATTAAGAGTCTGCATATCTAGAATGACAACCTTCTTAACCAGAGTTTAAATGCCAAAGCAACCACGTGAAATAGATTTCTAATGTCCAGAACATGTGGGAAGAGTGTTATTACTTCTTATTCGCCTTCACTGCTAATTAAATGTTTAAAAAAAATGTGCCAAATATAAAATGTCGCCAATGGGGTTCGATACTAAAGTTGTACTATATATTCCTCATAATATGGTTGATTTCCCCCGTGACCAACTTTCTACAAGTCTTCTTACAAGCAAACCAAATTAAGAGCCTGCATATCTAGAATGACAACATTCTGCATCAGAGTTTAAATGCCAAAGCAATCGCTTGAAATAGACTTTAATGTTTGAAACATGCGGGAAAAGAGTTATTAATCAGTTCACCTTCACTACTCTAGGGGTGTCATCATAACAAAAAATTTCTAATAAATTACGGATAATTATAGGCAGCCAAAGGCGGGCAAGCAGTGCTGTTCACTCATTCTTTACACCCGCGAATTTTCTCCAGGCGAGGTATTGTCAGTGACAAAATATGAGTTTCGGGAGAAACAATATACGTCACCCGTCACAAGCGACGCGGCGTCGAGATCTTATTTTTAGCCGTCACAGAGGAAGCCGTCCCCACTGCTAATCGCGGCTCGTTTTCATTAATCTCAATGGCGAACACCGGTTGCGCTTTGAAATGATGCCAGACGCAAGATATTGATGGATTGGGCCTCCTTTTTTGTTTTCACCTGAATACAGTTTGCACAGAGAATGAATTTAGACATTTTTAACACTAAACATACCAACACTTAATACATACCTATTTCTACCATAGCCGGTCAAATGACCGGACTTTATTTTTCTGATTATAAATGTATGAAATAGGAAAATTGGAAGGAAATAGACAAATAAACTTTATTATAATTAAACAAAATTATATATTGTCAATTTTTATGTATTGCAAACACAAAGAATAAGAATTTTTAATTAATTTCCCATCGCATTTTTTACATAAACCTTATGGGTCATTTGACCCGTTATATGGTATGTTTAGTGTTAATCACTGAAGTCGACAGTAGACGATCATCTAGTCGAAATTTGCCGGAAAATTTCGACTATTTCTAACTCATTGAATTGTGAAGTATAATTAGGAAGCAGCAGCAAAGCGAATGTTTTAATACAATTATCACAACAAGCAGTTAAATTTTTGATAAAAATCTGCTTTAAATGGTTTTAGAAAATGAAAAACTTCAAATATTATAAATATTTGAAACTCTCCAAGTGCATCTCTGACTTTCCTATACCATCAAAATTTATTGACAATTTATCTTTTGCTATCATATAAATACAGTTTGAACAGCGAATGATTTTGAACATTTTTAATCACCCAAGGTTACAGTAGATGATCATCTTGGCGAAATTTTCCAGAAAATTTGATATTTCCATCTTATTAAATTGTGAAATATAATTATAGATAATATAATTGTTATCACAATAGACATTTAAATTATTAATAAAAACTGCTTTCAATAGTTTTTAAAACATTTCAAATATTATAACTATTTGATACACTCCAGATGCATTTATAACCGTTTTATACCTTCAAAATTCATCGACAGTTTATCTTCTGCATTCATCTAAATTCAGTTTACACAGCGAATGATTTTGAACATTTTTTAAATTACTCAAGGAACCAGAGGATTTTGATCTAGGAGAAATTTGCTACAAATTTTAATATTTCCAACTCATTGAATTGTGAAACATAAATAAGAAGAATCAAAGCAAATGTTTTAATATCCGTCACCTTATAGGTAATGTAATTAACACCACAATAGACATTTAAATTATTAATAAAACTACTCTTAAATAATTTAATAATTTAATAGTTTTCAAATAGTATTTGAAACTCGCCAAGTACGTTTGTAACCCTTTTATGCCTTCAAAATTCATCGACAATTTACCTCCTGCTTTGTCCTGAATACAGTTTACACAGCGAATGATTTTGAACATTTTTTAATTACTTAAGGATTTAGTGGACGATCATCTAGGAGAAATTTGCTGGAAAACTTCATAATATTTCCGTCTCATTAAATTATTAAATGTAACTAAGAAGAATCAAAACGAATGTTTTAATATACATCACTTTATAGATAATATAATTATTATAACATCAGAGAATTAAGTTATTTGCTTAAAAACTGCTTTAAAAATTTTCAAATACTGTAAATATTTAAAATTTTTCAGATGTATATCAAACTATCCTATACCTTCATAATTTATCGACAATTTACCTACTACTTTTACCTTAATACAGTTTGTACAGCAAATGATTTTGGGGTCGTTGTTTATGATACCACTTGAACAAATGGGAAAGATTTGAGCCATACGCTACTCGTATGAAGGCGAAGAGGTGCGCCTAAACTTCAAATATGTGAAACCTACAAAAATTATAACAAAAATCTTCTTTAGAACTTTTAAATAAAGCCATAAAAACTAAAAATTATTTATGTATGCAGACACATAGACATACTGTACTGTCGTGGCACCTAAGAACAGTACCTCCATATCCATGGTAGTAATTTATTAGACATATAGTATACATTAGATACTTATTTTAATTGTCTCGTCACATAAATTTATAAAATTATACTAGAAAATTATTATTATTATTATTATTCGAGTAAATAAATCTGAAAAGTTGCAAAGTTGGGATCGAAGTAAATCAAAATCATAAATCAGTACTCAGAATTCAGAAAAAGACATCAACGTCGGTAAGACTATATGGGCTTGGTTTGGAGAGCTACGGTCTACTGTTTTGCAGACGAGGGCTAATGAGACCAAGACTATATGGGAGTTGGTTTAATAAAGGGATGTAACACTATTATAGCTCTCGGCCTTTTAAAATTTTGGCAGGATCATAATTTATCAGATTTGAAAGTCCTTCATTTCTTTGTTAGTTTCCAAAAAGGTTCAATGCAAGATTCCTGGTGATAATTATGGTGAAATTTGTGAACAAATATTGGATATTAATTAGATCCCTTTTAGTATAAGAATGTATTTATGTATTTATGGACGAAAATGCAGTTCAAGGTGCCCCCTTGTTTTATTGGCGATATATTTTGGCTACAATAATGCCAACATGCCATTTAAGATGGCGGCGATTAAAATCCATAAGAACAACACAAATGCAATAGAAATCGTGAACTGTAAGTATTAAAATATTAAAAAAGAGTATAGATAAAATTTATACACAAATTGTACCAAATATTTAAATTCGCAGACACATGGAGAACAATTTTTTAAAATTTTCTAAATCATACTGAAATTTACGAGAAATTATGGGTGTATACTCTATACAAGCAATGAAAATTAAACAAAAAGCATAAACTATGAGTATTCGAATATTTGAAACTGTTTACAAAATTTTTATTCACTATTGCAGTCGGAAAAACATCGGGTTGTAAAATATGAAAATTTCGTATAAATATATATGATAAATACCGATAAAGAATCAAAATCAAGCGACACCCTAAACTGCAGTGGGCTTGACTAAAGAACTGGGTTCCCACTCCAACTTGGCGATAATGCTTTAAGTATGATAGCCTAACATTTTCTCTCGATCTCACCGTGTCCAAACAATCTGTATCTATATTATAATTTATATGATATTTGCACCCAACTCTCCTTGTGTAACTTTTTTCTTACATATTAAAAGTGCGCAATGCTTTAAAATTTAGATATAACAAACCATTAATGGTTCACTATGGCTGATTTTTAATAATTTTGAGTTGTTGCGTTTGTAAATTGTTAATGGATTAATTGCCCATAAATATAAATGTCCGGTTTTCAAGTCGTTTTCTTTAATTAAGTAAGAGTATATAATTCTATTACAGTGGCGCACTGTGCACTAATTAAAGTCGCCAGAAAAAGCAAGAAATACAATGTTTGGATGGATTACCTTTGTGTTTTAGTAAAAATCGCCAATATTTTCTCCAAATTTGCCAAGGGGAACCCAATTTTTAAGTAGTCCCCTGCACTGAAGCCTATATGGAGACTCCTGCTATGGCTCGACGGTTCTTAAACAAGTATCCGCAAGGATCACATCATATATAAAACCATGCTCAGAAGGGATTCACACGGTACAGTTAAATAAAACAACTAGATCTAGACACAGGCATTCATTTAAGATAGTATGATGAATGACGTAGAGCTCTGGATATCAAACTGAACTAACGCTACAGATGTTTAAAATACTGAAAGTACATACAAGCTACACAAACAAACATCAGCACCTTTATGCAACTGAGCTATCTACTACCGTCACAGTGACTCTTATATAGACAGACAAAATATACATACATCCCCTATATAATAATAGCCTAAGCTATCTGTCCGTCTGTCCTCCAATTTATGAAACGGTTGGACCTGGAATAGATAGAGGCATCCATTCAAAGAGAATAAAGATTATCTTCTCCTAAACTATCAATCCGACTCTAAAATAAATTTGTATAAATATTCTTCATATCACAGCAAAAAATACTGTCGTCTTTAAAACGTTCGAAATCCAACCCTTCCCCCCTTTTCGAGAGTTTAATGCCATTATTTCATGCCCTATTTTCCCCGGTTAAGAGCAGCCGATTAAATTTATCCATTTATCACTTAATAAATAGGTAAAAATAACAATTTTTCTAGCATTGTGACGTCATTCCTTTAAACATCTCATATTTTAAACTATTTAAATATCGTCTACACTATTTTAGTATCTTTTATCACTGAACTTAGATATTACGTAAATGATTTTCTTTTATATTTGGCTTAAATAATAGATTATGTACATGTGTGATGATTTTAAATTGAATCATCGATTATTTTTTGTTGCAATGAAAATTTTATTACCGGTATTAACAATAAATTCATTTCATATAAGTCTAGGAATCTATTTCACGGATTAATAAATATCTAACTTTTAATTTATATATTTGGAAATTAAGAAGTTTGTTCTTTTGTGTGTTTATTTATTATACATAACCACACGGTTTGACTAAATGAATTCAACATGATTCTAAACTGCATTACAGGATCGGGAAACTCTAGAGGAGTATGACGATAAATAAATTATTGAGAGTGAACCAGATAGTTCTCAGCCAAAAAACAAACCATTTTTTTACCTGTCTCATTAGGTACTTAACTGTTTTGGAATATTAAAAATTTTACTAATCCCGTCATATGATGGGCTATATGCTAGTTACAGATATTTGCATAGTTAAAAAGATGCTGTGTTGCCACAAATCAAAATACGATAATTATAAATCTTTACTCATAACAAATATCAATACATGTCAATGAATTCATGCTACAATAATATACGAAAATACATTACAATCCCCTATATAATAATAGCCTAAGTTATCTGTACTTCTGTCCTCCAATTTATGAAGCGGTTGGACCTGGAATGGATAGAGGCATCCATTCAAAGCGAATAAAGTTTATCTTCTCCTAAACTATAGATCCGATTCTAAAATAAATTGGTATAAATAGGCTTCGTATCACAGGGAAGAATACTACCTTCTTTAAAACGTTCGAAATCCACCCCTTCCCCTCTTTTCGAATTTTTAATGCCATTATTTCAACTCCTATTTTCCCCGGTTAAGAGCAGGCGATTAAATTTATCAACTTATCCTATAATAAATAGGTAAAAAATTTTCTAGCATTATGACGTCATTCATTCAACCATCTCATTGAATCGTTTCTTATTTTAATTTATGCCTTATTTTCATACGTTTTATCATTCATCTTAGATATTATCATCTTAGATAATTTCCTTTAATGTTTGGCTTAAATAATAGATTAGGTACATATGTGGTAATTTTAAATTTAATCATCGATTATTTTCGGTTGCAAGATAATTCTCAGCCAAAAAACAAACAATTTTTTTTTACCTGCCTCATAATGTACTTTACAATTTTGGAAAATTAAAAATTTTACTAATCCCGTCATATGACGGGCTATATGCTAGTATTTATAATATATACCAGACACTATTTACAAAGACTGAACATTAAGTCAACGACCTTAAACAGAAATGATGCGTATGATGTCAATCTTCTGCGAATCAAAACAAGGCAACGACTTTAGTTGTCATTGCTCAATCACCACACCTATTTGTAATTTGATATCGTTTCTATCCTTTTATGTTATTTTTTTAGAAAAAAATACCAGTAAATAACCGGTAAACCTTTATTTAAATTTTCATTTGTCATATCAATCGATGCAGGAAAAAAACAGCTAATTTACAAAACCAACAATTTACCAGTCTTCAGGAGGGGGAGTAAACACTTTTAAAATTGTTTACTGTTTAAATATAAGATAAAATTGTACTTATATGTGTTGAGTTCATCGTTTGTTTTTAAATAGTGATTCGGTGTAAACATTGCTACTGAAATAATTAGCTTCTTAACAAAACAATGGTTCATTTACTCTAAGAAAAAGAAATATAATGCTTAATTTAAGAAAATTTTTCAAGCTGGAGTTAAAAAAAGACCTCTATTGTCTTAGGATAAGATGAGTAAACAATGAAACATTTGTTTGACGTCGGAAAGAAGTTGTATAAAATGGAATGAAAGTTCAGTGAATTTGTTCGGAAGCAATTTCTGTTCTAAGTATTGATTAATATAGGACAATATTTTCCTCCAAAGTTTTATAAAACGAATGATTTATAAAGTACATTATTAATATTTCGTTATGCCCAAAAAATTTAGTTATGCAAATATGAGAATATCTAACATAAAATAATTTAAAATTAAAAGTAATTTCATATCTTCTATAAACATTTAAAGCAGTAGCTACGTAAAGAATATTCCATTGTCATATAGTAAAATTTAAATATATTTTTTAAATGTTAGCAGTCAGTGAGTATTTTTTTCCAATGCAGCAGCTATAGAGACTTATCCTAACGCCTTAACAAGGCTGAACCTGTTACTCATTTAGCACCACCAGGATCATGTATAAGGTATACGGATCGAGTAACATTATCCTCGTAATTTAGAAGAGGGTCCAAGAAGATGACACCACAGGCTTGGCCTGGTGACACTTGAACAAACCAAGCACGATTGAGTCATATGCTACTCGTTAAGGCAAAATTTCTTTTTAACGAGCAACAAGGTGAAAACGACTTTGCTCAAGTGGGTCCTCGTATTTTTGAAGAAGGGACCAAGCAGAAGACCCATAGACTTGGCCTGCCACCCCAGAGGTATTGATTGAGAACATGGAGGACATTGGGACAACGAACATATTTTACATGCCCTAGTCACCTTTAGCGAACACGGCTGGTCTTAGTCCGGTTCCAGCCCCGAACCCGCAACCTTTCAGTTACGAGATCGCTGCTTTTGCAGAGTGAGCTACCGCGAATCAGTCACCCAGTATAAATTCTCTTTTTTAATTAACACATTGTGTGCGGGTACATTTCGCAACGGAATTGTACCTGGAGCAGGTGTTTTGTACGTAAATTTAGTTATTCAGTTAAATCTCAATAGATAAAAAAAATTTTAATTTTTTTAACCAACTTTTCGCATTTTACATTGAAATATATAACCAAGCATATAGACTAATAAACAAATTTATATATAAATACAAATATATATACAATATATAAATATACATATATATATAATATCATTTCTGCAAAGATAAATAGAAATTTAATTTTAAATCTAAATTGACTTTTTTAATCAACCTTTCCATTCTGTGGTTCCTCATCGACTGATGGAAAAACTAGTTTTTATTTGTCTAAATTTTGTCCAGAATCTGTGTAGTAGACAAGTACATTCGGCTTCGTTTTCCTGTATACATTGTTATTTTTGTACTCACAAACAAACCATGTGTTTACACTAGTACGTGACCCACGCTCAAGTATCAATCGTCAGAAAACGTACTAGTACGTGTCCCGCATACAATGTGTTAACATTAGATTATTAGATTATTAGATTATTATATGTGTGTGTGTAACAAGGCGAAAGTTAACTCCTCGGTCACAATAGAATTGCGTTGTAGCCCCTATTATTTTTACTTGCCCGGGCTTGCTGGGCAAGGAGAGGCCTAATTAGCTAGACTAATTGAGGTTGTTGCGGTCGGGCCATATTGAAGAGAAGCACAAATCCGAGTAGAACTTAAATTTTATTTTAATTAGGAAAACGTCATTTTTTTCTCAGTCAAAGTCAGAAGATAGAATGATCATTGAAACACGTGCTGGAACAGGGTTGGATCCCAGAGCGAGACGGAGACGAAATTATTCCCAGAGAATGTAGCTTAGTCGGTGAGTTTAACAAGAAAAGTAATTTAGATCGGATGGGAAAAACTGTGCCATTTGTCAGCGACAGCTGAAAATACGGTGAGTGGACAGAAAATATACATCTTTTGCACAGAAATTTTTGGGAAATGGGTTGGAGGAATTTCAAATCGTGGATGCTCCTTTAATTACGATATTTTGTTTATGGGAAAACATATTTGAAGGAAATAGAATGGGAGAGAGGAGAATTTTTTTTATCAGATATTAAAGTGAATTGATTTTGATATATTACATATCTGTGTATTATGGTTGGAATGTGTATATGTATATATGTGTATATGCATATGTGTGTTTATGTATATATGTATATGTGTACGTGCATATGTGTATATGTGTAAATATGTGTATTTAACGGTAGAAAGATTTCTAGTGTTCTAGTGTTAAGATTGACATAAATACAGCAGCACTCAAGTGCTTTTATTAACAGGCTACACTTCTTCTGCACCAAATTATACAAAATCCAAAAATGCAAAGATCACTTTACCGACAAACTTTATATAGTCCACTGGTATGCATGCATTCTCAGTGCGTCCTTTCAAAATATGTAGTGATAAGGCTGAATCAGAAGATGTGTTTCGTATGAATACCATATTAATTGAACTTGCTACCAAGCCACAGAAAGTAAAGAAACTCGCTATGCCACACTGGGAATACAACTGAGGTAAATGCCCCGAAATAGTGAATTTTCAACCACCTTAACATAAGTATTTTCTTTTATTATTATGATTTTGAAATCAATTATTAAAAGAAAATAAAAATCTTATTTATCTGGATTGTCATACCACAAAACCTGTTGCGGATATAAAGTTTAATTTTTGATATTCTCGAATTGTCATCTAATTGCTATACGAGATCTATATAAAAAGCACAATAACCGGAACAAGGACATCAGAGGAAGGTAAAATGCCTGAGCCACGCGTTCCTCATTGCATAATGACGGAACGTGACCTAGCAGATGAATTGTCTTTAATAGATTTTTCTAAATTCCTGGAAGGAACACTTCCTCCTACTGGTGTCGATAGACGGGGAGATTAACGAAACATCTTTCACCTTTTTTTTACGCTGAAGTTATTATCATTGATGCATCTTTGCTTGCACAGTATTTCAAGCCTTTTTTACAACAAGTGAATTTATAATTTATGGCATGACAGAAAGATAAATAACATAGAAAAACACGAACAAAGTGATAAATTCCTTACGTTATTTTACTAAAGTTTTATATTTTTATCCTGTTAAGGATTAGTGTCTCCCTTTTTTTTGGACAGCTAAATAACAGTTTTTACAATATTTATGTTTTCTCGGTAAAATTTACTTTTCCTAGAAGGCTATTCTATAAACAATCTACCAAAATTTCGAGTGTCTGTTATTTATAATATTGTTATCTAGATTTTCTAGGCTCTAAAACGTCACAGTTTTAGAATAAGCGTTTTAGTAGCGGTCGAGTGGTGGTACTTCAAAGTCTCCATGATGGTCACGATCAGAAAAAATTCTTTCTAAAATAAGAAAGAATTTTATTTCTAGATACATTATTTACGCATTTTTAGAGCTAGCAAGAACATGCTCAATCAAGTTTTGTTTTTGTGTATTTATGTTATGTATCAAACCGCCTATTGGGTATTGATTTTCTAGATTTTGGGTATTGATTTAGATTTTCTAGCCTCTATAACGTCAGAGTTTTAGAATAAGCGTTTTAGTAGCGGTCGAGTGGTAGTCTTTCAGATCATTCCATGATCAGAAAAAATTCTTTCTAAGATATGAAAGAATTTTATTTCTAGATACATTATTTACGCATTTTTACAGGTAGCAAGAACATCCTCAATCAAGTTTTGTTTTTGTGCATTTATGTTATGTATCAAGCCGCCTATTGAGTATTGATATAATATTTGTAATCTGTATTCTTTATATACAGATTTATAATGTTATTAATCATGTTTATAACAGTTTTGCATATTGCTAATATTCATAAGTTCTATGTTAATTGTCAAGTGTCTATTCAAGAGTTTTGGTCATGTATATTTGTTTTAGCTTGTTGTGTATTAAGCCACCTTCACAGCATTGATATATCTCAGAAGATTCCATTCGGTATCATTGTTTCCCCTGCTATTAATTCTAATGTAAATCAGCTTTTTTCTATTAATTCTTTATTTTATTTTATTTTATTTATTTTTTAATTTAAAATTTTTATTTGCCTTTGAATCAGGGGTAGACTTTTTCCCAGGGCAGCACTTAGAAGCCGTATACCCAACAGGGTAGGCTGTTCCCCGAAGGCGCTCATTCCTCAATCTACAAATACTCGTAAAAATACTCGTCCTCAATCTACATCGTAATCAATTAGAAAATCTACAATTGTCTCTTTCTCCGTCAAATAGTTCTATTTATCTGTCAATAACAACCACCACTCTCCCATTTGAATTTTCAGAGAAGAACATTGTAATCGAGAGAGAAATACACATCTGAAGCATCACGCTTACTGAAAATGTATTTTACATTAATTTGTATTGTGTTTGTATTTACCGTTCGCTCAGATGTCATTAGAAAAGGAAGGGGGGACTGTTATGTAGTTACCGTCTGGGTGTTCCCATGCCTTCATGTCAGTCAGAGGAAGGGAGGTGGATGGAGTGACAACTAATGTTACTGCAGTCGAAATTCTTTGTGTGGGAGAAAGACTCTTGGAGTTTTTTGAAGGGGGAACATGGGTATGCTTGCCAGCTGTAAAATTTCTGTATAGCCTGTATATAGATATAAATCCTTCATTTTCAGTATCTATATTGTGTTCTGTGAGGTCATAATCCTCATAAGGTAAAATCACCACTCGACTAAAATTCGCTTTTTCAAATATATGTATTCTACAGCTGTTTTTAAAAAAGAATTTTTACTAACTATTCCAGAAATATCACTTAAGAATATACACACATACGTGTGTGTGTGTGTGTGTGTGTATTGAGTGTTTTAATCCCACTACAAAAGGAAAATAGTTTCCATGCTGTGAAAAATAGTCATAGGCTTTGGAAGAAAATATAAAAAAAAATTCAAATTAAAAATATGGTGTTTATTGAGGCAACTCACATTTTGTGTTCTGTTGCCAAAACATATTACATAATATTACATAGAGCTGTATTGTGGTAGTGATCCAGCCAATGAGACTACGTGAAGATAGAAGTTAAATTACGTAAAGGAGTTATATAAGAATAGTTGAGCTCAGCAGGAATTAATTTTGGTGTTAGCGAAGTCACCATAGGTTGCCGCAATCAACAGAAAAACAAAAATCAAAAGTTATTTCACCAAAGGTAGTAATTTTAGGTTAGGTAATATGAGGAAATTTATGTTTGAATACTATTATAATTAAATTAGTTTGGAGTTAAAATATAACACATATGTTTATGCGTGTTTATACTAGCAGGAGGGTACATATTTAGTAGTACTTGTAGATTTATGTAACTATTCCCCCCCAAAATAGAATAATCTCCTTGTGCCCCCTTCTGGAAAAAAATGGCCTCTGCCAACTCTGACGTATAGAAAAGCATTTTTTCTTTCTCTAACTCATTTAAAACTTATAAACAACAATTCGAATGCTTCTCGTACAGTAGTTATTAATAACCAGCTAAAAACGATGCATGAGGAAGATCCGTCAATTTCGTTTTGAAAAGAGTTAACAATACTCATTTTACGCACGGTTTACGTTCAGATAACTATCCCCCGGAAGTATGGGGCGATTTATTCTAAAAGACGCGCACGCGACGCTTAGCACGGCACTAAAGATCTCTAATAGAGAACGTATCATCGGCTCTTGTTGCACGATTTCCCTTCTTTGCATAAACAGAGAGAAGGATTGCAAAATAATCTTTACGTGAATCTCTTTCACCATTTCCCACGGGTTCAGCATTACGCAAGTCACTCGTAGTATCTTCCGCATTGAAGTGATTATTGTTATGTATAGATACACACACACACACACACACACACACACATATATATATATATATATATATATATATATATATATATATATATATATATCTCACATATTTATATAAATAACAGCACGTAACAAAAATAGGAATAAGCTAACAATTTATGTATAATTCAAAATCTTACACGTGATTCGCTCCTATTATTTAATTTACCCGGGTTTGCTGGGCAAAGAGAAATCTAGCAATCGTGACGTCAGAAATACTAAAAGAGAGTTGTCCAAACAGTTGCGGAAATTCATATTTATTTTACTATAGGAAACGCATCGGTCTACCATTCGTTTTTAAAGTGCAACAGCTCTACATAAAATTCTAGAAGTATATACACATTTTCGGCCGATGTCAGCAAGTGCGTCATGTGATTTTGTTCTCATGAGAATTAATCTAGATCAGTAATTTTGGAAAGCAAGAGTATTCCTAGTTCATTTAACACAATTTAGAAACAGTAGATCACAGAATTGTAAGTGTGCAGTGACCGATAGAATATATAAATCAAAAATGTGCACAACTAAAGCTTTTGTTTCTTTTTCTTTAAAAAATGGAAAGAGGATTTTATTGCAAATATCTGGGGAGAAAATATATGTGGGACTAGTATATTTTCTGATGATTGATACTAGAGTGCGAGTCACGCACTAGTACGGATTAGTGTAACAACATGGTTTGCATGTGGGAACAGAAATAACGGTATATACAGGAAAACGAAGCCAAATGTTCTTGTCTACTTCATAGATTCTGGAAAAATTTAGACAAATAAAAACTAGTTTTTACATCAGGTGATATAGAACCACAGAATGAGAAAAAATTAAAACTATATACTACTATTTCTATTTGAATTTTCATATTTACGATACTATTATAAATTTATCCACTAAAAATATATTTTTTGTTTACAAAAATCTTATGGTTGTTATTTATATATTTCTATTTATATATTTGTTTATATATTTCAATATAAAATACCAAAAGTTTGTTAAAAATTAAACAATTTTCGATCTATTGAGATTTAACTGAATAACTAAATTTATGCTCAAACCGCCCGCTCCCGGTACAATTCCTAGGCGGAATGTAATCGTACACAATGTGTTAATTTATCTAGGCTTGCTGTACAAAGAGAAATCTACAAACGTGACGTCAGAAATACTAAAGAAAAGTTGTCCAAAGACTCGAAAGAGTTCTGGAAATTCATATTTATTTTACTATTGGAAACGCATCAGTCTACCGTTCGTTTGTAGAGTGTAACAATTCTACATAAAATGCTCTAAGTAGATACACATTTTCGGCCGATGTCAGCGAGTGCGTCATGTGGTTTTGTTCTCAGGAGAAATAATCTAGATCAACAATTTTGGGAGGTAAGTGTATTCCTTGTTCATTTAACACATTGTATGCGGGACACGTACTTGTAATTGATACTTGAGCTCGGGACACTTACTCGTTTTCTGACGATTGATACTTGAGCGCGGGTCACGTACTAGTACGGGTTAGTGTAACAACATGGTTTGTTTGTGGGTACAAAAATAACGGTATATACAAGAAAACGAAGCCGAATGTTCTTGTCTACTACATAGATTCTGGAAAAATTTAGACAAATAAAAACTACTTTTTACATCAGTCGATGCGGAACCACAGAACGGGAAAAAATTAAAACTATATACTACTATTTCTATTTGATTTTTCATATTTACGATACTATTATAAATTTATCCACTAAAAAAAATATTTTTTTTTACAAAAATCTTATAGTTGTTATTTATATATTTCATATTTGTTTATCTATTTCAATACAAAATACGAAAATTGTATTAAAAAATTAAATAATTTTCGATCTATTGAGATTTAACTGAATAACTAAATTTACGCTCAAAACGTCCGCTCCCGGTACAATTCCGCTGCGAAATGTACCTGCACACAATGTGTTAACTTACCCGGGATTGTTGGGCAAAAATAAATCTAGCAATCGTGACGTCAGAAATACTAAAAGAGAGTTGTCCAAAGAGTCCGAAGAGTTGTGGAAATTCATATTTATTTTACTGTTGGAAACGCATCGGTCTACCTTTCGTTTTTAATGTGCAACAGCTCTACACAAAATTCTTGATGTATATACTGTAACATCACAGCTCTAAAATAAGTAACTGTGGTAGCGTTAAGATCGAGCAGGGTCCTTCAAAGACCTCATGAGGATGACATTATCGAACACAAGCGAGATGGAGAAGAAAGAAGGATTTATTCTGATATATACAAATATTTACATCATGTACATTCTAGGCAAGGCTCATTCATTTTGTCCCGCCGGACAACTCTCAGCGTCTTCTCCCCCACCAAAACGACGCTTGGCCCTCGTGACGTCACTCGCAATCCCCCACACCCCTCTCTCTGTCTTTTCTAGAGGAGAGAATGGAGGAACGAGGACCCCCCAGATAGCAAAGAACATGTTCGACTGACATCAGAGTGAGCTGTGATACGCAAACAAATTCAAATAAAAATATTTTTCCAGAAGTGTGACGCTACAATACACATTTTCGGCCGATGTCAACGAGTGCGTCATGTGGTTTTGTTCTCATGAGAAATAATCTAGATCAACAATTTTGGGAGGCAAGAGTGCTCCTTGTTCATCTAAGAAAGTTCGAAAACAGACATGGAAAAATTTTATTATTGCAGATGCAATACCATTATCCTCAGCTGAACATCTCGCAAAAAGATGTAGCCACGGGACAGGAATTAGCATTTATTTTTGCGTTAGTTTTGAGAAATGTTTAAAAAGGATTTAATTGGGAAAAAACTACTTTTTCTTACATTTTATGACTGGTAAATTTAAATATTAAAAATGAGAAGGCATAAAAGGAGAATTTTGGATATTTATTTAAAGGTTAATAATTTTGATATCATGCATATATATGCTACAAGACCTGTTATATGACAGTCATGCTGAAATCATTTGTTTATTGGGGGGGACTACGCATGACAAGTTACAAGAAAGACCACAATGTCGCTTTAAAGCAAACATGTAAGTGAAGGAAACAGGATGAATGTTTAAAAAAATTTAAATCAAGACATTTGGAAAGTAATCAAACATTTGAAATATTTTCCCCAGAAAGCAGTTCGACTCTTTACATAATTGGTAGGGCATGCTGTATATAAAATTACATGAGTTCTATTTTTAAGTAACGCGTTTGCACTCAGACATCGCCACACTCCTTGCGATTTACAAATTTAAATTCTATTTTGCAGAAATTCTAACCGACCCTTTTTCTAGTATGTATGAAAACATAAAATTATTTTTTATTATTTGACTAAGTAAAGAAGTTTAAAATATATTTTGCATTTACCTATTTATACTGATCAGTGTTTAAACCCAATCCAACTCCCAATATTAACAAAAGTAGAAACATTCAGGCTCTAATTTATAGACCAAGCAATTAATTAGTCTTATACATTAAAACATAAAACGGATTTCTATTATGAACCCATTCTAACTCCCAATATTAACAAAAGTAGAAACATTCAAGTTCTAATTTATACATCAAGCAATTAATTAGTCATATAAATGAAAAAATAAAATGGATTTCTATTATAAATCCAATATAACTCCCAATATTAACAAAATTAGAAACATTCAAGCTGTAATTCATTCGTCAAGCAGTTAATTAGTCATATATATATATGAAACAAAAAAGGAATTTTTCTATAAACCCAATCTAACTCCCAATATTAACAAAAGAAGAAACATTCAAGCTCTAATTTATACATCAATCAATTAATTAGTCATATATATTAAAACAAAAAATGGATTTCTATTATAAACCCAATCTAACTCCCAATATTAACAAAAGTAGAAACATTCAAGCTCTTATACATCAAGCCATTAATTAGTCATGTAAATGAAAGCATAAAATATTTTTTTTATTATAAACAAAATCTAACTCCCAATATTAACAAAAGTAGAAACATTCAAGCTCTAATTTATACATCAAGCAATTAATTAGTCATATAAATCAAAACATAAAATGGATTTCTATTATAAACCCATTCTAACTCCCAATATTAACAAAAGTAGAAACATTCAAGTTCTAATTTATACATCAAGCAATTAATTAGTCATATAAATGAAAAAATAAAATGGATTTCTATTATAAATCCAATATAACTCTCAATATTAACAAAAGTAGAAACATTCAAGCTCTAATTCATACAAACAGTTATTTAATCATGTATGAAAACAAAAATTAAATTTCTATTATAAATCCAATCTAACTCCCAATATTAACAAAAGTAGAAACATTCAAGTTCTAATTTATACATCAAGCAATTAATTAGTCATATAAATGAAAAAATAAAATGGATTTCTATTATAAATCCAATATAACTCTCAATATTAACAAAAGTAGAAACATTCAAGCTCTAATTTATACATCGCGCAACTAATTTGTCATGTAAATGAAAGCATAAAATATTTTTTTTTTATCATAAACCCAATGTAACTCCCAATATTAACAAAAGTAGAAACATTCAAGCTCTAATTTATACATCAAGCAATTAATTAGCCATATAAATGAAAACAAAATATTTTTTTATTATAAACAAAATCTAACTCCCAATATTAACAAAAGTAGAAACATTCAAGCTCTAATTTATACACCAAACAGTTATTCAGTCATATAAATGAAAACATAAAATTTATTTCTATTATTGGCTGTTATTAGATTAATACATTTCTAGAGGTTGGATCACCAGGAATCATTATTTTTAAAAAAATATTTACCTAATATTTCCCATATTTCAACTAAAAATTTCAAATGAGAGTTAAGTGTGTGTTAGGATGTATAATTTTGATACTAAATCTTGCTATATCCCAATCTCTTTACAATAGATTGTTATCAATTGAAAAGAAATCATGTAAATATTTTTATACTTCACATATTATTGATGAAATGACAAGTAAGAAGAGTGCAGTTTATAGATACAATTTGTTAGTTTTATTTGGTTGCTTCTTGTTTCTTGTCTGGCATTACATAATAACCCGGATCAACGATCTGGAATATTATATAATGCCTGAAAATACGATCACGGCCTCCATACTTTGCACACTGAACTAAATAGTCAGCTGGTATACTTTTACAAGTCTTCGTCAATCATAAACTTTTCCTTTGATGAGAGAAAAAAGGGAGAAACGATTTGTCAAACCAAATTATAAGTTGTTTTCATTCATCAAGGTTCTAGCTTTGATGCCCTTTGCACCACTGTATGCGTGATTTTGACATTGATGTCTGTAATGAGAGGTTTGCGCTTTTGTAACATGCCCAGAAACATCTAATCTTTGAAAATCCCGAAGAATTGCTTTGGTTGAAATGGAATCATTTCAACCTACGTTTAAATCTACTTTTATTTGCCTTTTCAGGCATTTATGTTCTTGGCGAATAATTCATTTCATTGCTCGCTTATTTTTGTTTCACATCATACGTTTTCATCACTATTCTTCTTGTATAGAATTGTTCTTTTTTATACCTACATATCATTTTCAACATACATTTTCTTTTCTCGTCTATATCTTTGTCTATTTTATCACTGAATACCTCCGATAAAATATGATATATTACACATATTATATATTACTTTTTTAGACTTTTTTTTACTTACAAATTTAATTTTGCGCCATCTGGTGACGCAAATAAAATATATTCAATCTCAATATGGAGATACCTTAAACCACTGAAATATGGAAGCAACTTTTTGATGACAATATCTTCAGATGGACAAAAAAAAGTTGAGCTTTCCCTGCTTCTTCTGCAGCTCTCTTCTCTTCGTCTTTCCTCTGAAGGGGCCTTCAAATCTGCTCAGCAAAAATTCCAAAAGCTGCTGTTGCCAAGGCCAAAGACGCCGACCCGCGTTAGCCACCTCTCTTGTCCAATAGGGTCGAAAGGGGGGGGGGTCCACTGACATCGCCTTTGTCCCTCCGTCAGTCTCCCGCGCTGGCATTGTCCAGCAGTGTAACTCATTGTTACAATTACACAACTGTCTTATTTGTAACTGTGTCGTTTTATAATATTTGACAATAACTAACTGCTTGCCCAAATCCTACTAGTTAAAATTAGCATGTCTGCATCACAATAAAAATTTTGTGTAAGAAATTATATAACTATTTATTACATTATTATTGTGTACCCTTTTTAAATAAATTACAAATCATAGTATCGTTCTTTTATCATTTCTAAAATTAAAAAAGCCAAACGTTGACTGAATGATAGAATGCTGCTCTTCGCTACCGGGGTTCATGGGTTCGAATCCCGCTAATGACATGAATTTTCGTAGCCGTTGGGAATCAGCTTTAAGCAGTAAGTCTCGATCTCATTACCCCCTGAATAGCAAAACGGTAGACCGTAGAGCTCGAAACTAAAGTTAAGGAAGTTGAAGACTAGTTTGAAGTATACTAGTTATTAAGGGAATTAAGTTTTAAAAATAGAATCACAATTGGTCATTTTATTGTCAATTATATTTATGCAACAACTCAGGTTGCGGAAAAAATCACGGAGAGATTCTATCACACGGTGAATAGTTACAATGAATTTGATATTTTGACACAAGATTGCAAAACTCTTTTAAGGAAAAAACGTCGATACACAGATTACGTACGCGGATATATACATATACATGTGATGTAAAGAATGATACATTTTGTTACATCTTCCTGTATTCAAAAGTAATTCCTTCTTTTTAACCCTTTAAAGGACAGTGGTTTTGCAGCTAAACCAGCTATTAGAATTATTTTCCCCTCTTCTGTTTAAAGATATATGAATGACTTTTTGGGTTTTCTACATTTTTGAAACTTTAAACTATTAATAGATGGTAGCAAATTACATAATTTATTTTTCACTTTCAAATATACATTTTTAAACTTGTTTTGCTTGAAACAATCAGGAATTATATTTTTCGTGTTTTATAATCTCAAATAAAAGTACTTACAAGAAACAACATTTATAAATTGTTTATATATTTATTTATTGCATAATATTAATGATAATTATTCATTATTATTCTAATATAATTTAAATTTTAGGGAAGTATTATTTTCAAGCCGTACAAGGGGAGGGTTTTACAGTTAAACTACTGCTCACATCTACAACTCCTGAAGGACTTGTTTTCATTAATTTTCACATCTATAAGGTTCATAGATAATATTATTAACGATTTCCCTTAAATGCCCAAGAATTTCTAATTATGAACTTTAAAGGGTTAACAGTGAAAGAGAGAATAAGGTTATGTTATTTGGGTGTGTTTTATTTCAGAGAAATTTATTTTAGTCACATATTTGCTTTAGATTTTAACTGTTAAGTATTCAATGATACTTGTAGCCGTTCGAAATAGGCATTAAGCTGTAGGTCCTGGTCTCATAAGCCCTCGTGTTGCAAAAAGTAGACCGTAGCACTCCAAACCAAACCAAACCAAATCAATGATACTTGAAAATAGAAATTTGAAATGACACTGAGAAAACGGTATTTTTATTTTAAGGCTAATATAGAGCAATTTGTCGCAACGTCACGAACTAATATAATGCCCTTCCCATTTGTAATGCCCTTCCCATTCATTTTCGAACGATCGCAGAATGGTTAGGGTGCTGGCCTTCGGAACCGGAGTTCGTGGGTTCGAATCCCATTATAGCATGGATGTTCGTAGCCGTTCGGAATCGGCTTTAAGCAGTAGGTCCCGGTTTCATTAGCCCTCGTGGTGCAAAAGGTAGACCGTAGCGCTCCAAAACCAAACCATACCAAACCAATACAACAGCCAATAGACAAACAATAAACTTCTCTTCCGTTTGAAACGAATATAGAATCGTCATAAGTTGAGATTTATCCTGCTGCGTGCCTTATTGGTGACCTTGTATTAAAGAACAGCGATTAATATTTGTGAAATAGGTACAATGTCAGTCATAAATTTAAAATGAATGTGATGTAAAAGGAATTTTTACAGCCTATTAGACATAAAAATGACAATCTAAAATTTCGGAAATTTCACTTGCACTTTAGAAGCATTCTTTTGATATTCTCAAGACATTTGAAGTAGAATGTTAAGTCACGTTTTTTTTCCTTTTTTCCCGTAACTAAACAGTTTAGATACAGGAAATTTTAATCGCGTTAAAGAGATCGTTTAAACTCTCCTACTTTTGGTGACTAAGAAAGAACTTGGTTTCAGCCTTTGTTAATTTATGCTTTTTTAAATATAAGAAGCAAGGATACATTAAAATGATTATTATTAGTAGAAAGTGTTCATAAATAACCCGAGTTCCTCCGTCTGTTTTCATTTATAATCTTTACTTTTGTTTTTCATGGCAAACAAGGGTTTTTATGTTTCCTAAATGAAAACAAAGGATCATCAGTCTGTATAACACATCGTCGGTAAAGATTACCTTTTGGCACCATCTCAGTCCTGTGATGTCACTGTACAACAGGAAAAAAACTCCCATTTTTTCTCACTCGCTCTTCGCCGCCCGACAATGGCGTTGGTGTAAATGAAGGACCTTAGCAATGATCAGTTGGCACAGGAGTTTATAGCTAAAAAAAGATTTGTTCTTAGAGACCCCACCAACGATTGTCTGGGAGCAGGAAGCTTTTATTGTTGCAGCCCAGTCTCCTTATCTTTTCATTTCAAGTTAAACAATAAAGTGGAGATGTCTTTTGTTGTATAAGACTTGATAATTATTTTTATGACTAGCATGTAGCACTGTCATATGACGGGATACTTAAAACTTTACATTTTCCAGAATTGTAAAGTACCCTATGAGGCAGGTAAAAAAAGGTTTGTTTTTTGGCTGAGAATTATATTGCAACAAAAAATAATCAATGGTTAAATTTAAAATTATCACATATGTACCTAATCTATTATTTAAGCCCAATATATAAGTTATTTACGTAATATCTAAGTTCAGTGATAAAACGTATGAAAATAATGCCGAAGATATTTAAATAATTTAAAATAAGAAATTATTAAATGAGGTGGTTAAAGGAATAACGTAATAAGGCTATAAAAAATGTTATTTTTACCTATTTATTTTGGGATAAATTGATAAATTTAACCGCCCACTTTTAACCAGGGAAAATAGGGCTTGAAATAGGTGCATTAAACGCTCTAAAAGGGGACGGGAAGGTAGGTTTGGAACGTTTTAAAGACGACAATATTTTCTGCTGTGGTAAAACTCCTCGGCGCAACAGCCCCTAGGGGGCCAAGGCTTACGGTGCCAATCTCCGTTTCGGAGACCAAGGGACCTGGGGTGCGAAGCATATGATCCGATTAGGTGATCAACATCACGCGGAACCCCCAGTGTTTAGTTCTCAAGCATGCTTGATCCTCAAGTGATCGTCAGTTTGTCTACCCACTGAATGGATGAAAGGCTGAGTCAACTTTGCCTAGTTCGGAGATCGAACCTGTGCCGTGGGAGATCAAACTGCTACCCGAACGCTACTGGACTTCTTTTACTGTGATATGAAGCATATTTATACCAATTTATTTTAGAATCGGATCGATTGTTTAGGAGAAGAATACTCGCTTTGAATTTTGCTAACCCTAACTCATCAAGAACCCAATATGGATTGTTCTATCCATTCTAGGTCCAACTTCTTCATAAATGCGAGGACAAACGGACAGATAGCTTAGGCTATTATTATATAGCGGATTCTAGCCCTGCAATTCTTATATTACATTACTAGCTGGGTACCCGTGTCTCGCTACGAAGATTATATATTTATCAAGCTTTCATACGCCAATGTTCCTCGCTAATAGTCTTTATATTTGAATATAAAAATATTTTAATGAATAAATATCATATCTTGAACTTCGATCACAGCGGGAAGTTTAAAATATTATGCCAAATTAAATCATTATCTCTGTAATTTTTCTTCCATTTCTCAGAAAGATTTGGTCAAATTTAAAATAACTAGTATATAGCCCGTCATATGAAGGGATCATTAAAAATTTTAATTTTCCAGAATTGTAAAGTACCCTATGAGGCAGGTAAAAAAATAGTTTGTTTTATGGCTGAGAATTATTTTGCAACAACAAATAATCGATGATTAAGTTTAAAATTACCACATATGTACCTTATTTATTATTTAAGCCAAATATAAAAGAAAAGTAATATCTAATTTCAGCGATAAAACTTATGAAAATAATGCAGACGATATTTAAATAATTTAAAATAAGAAATCACTACATGAGGCGGTAAAGGAATGACGTCATAGTGCTAGAAAAAATGTTATTTTTACCTATTTATTATGTGATAAATTGATAAAATTTAATAGCCTGATCTTGACTGGGGAAAATATGGCTCAAAATAAGGGCATTAAACGCTCGAAAAGGAGGGAAGAGGTGGATTTCGAACAATTTAAAGACGACAGTATTTTTCGCTGTGATATGAAACATTTTTATACTAATTTATTTTAGAATTGGATCAACAGTTTAGGAGAAGATAAACTTTACTCACTTTGAATTTTGTTAACCCTAACACACCAAGAATCCAATATGGATGCTTCTATTCATTCCAGATCCAACCGCTTCATAAATTCGAGGACAGACGGACAGATAGCTTAGGGTATTATTATATAGCGGATTCTAGCCCTGAAATTCTCATATTAATTTACTAGCTGGGTACCCGTGTCTCACTACGAAGAATATATATTTATCAAACTTTTATACGCTAAAGTTCCTCGCTAATAGTCTTTATATTTGAATATAAAAATATTTTAATGAATAAATATCATATCTTGAATTTTGATCACAGCGGGAAGTTTAAAAGATTATGCCAAATTAAATTGTTATCTCGTTAATTTTTCTTCCATTTCTCTGAAAGGTTTGGTCAAATTTAAAATAACTAGTATATAGCCCGTCATATGACGGGATCAGTAAAATTTTTAATTTTCCAGAATCATAAACTACTCTATAAGGCAGATAAAAAATGGTTTGTTTTTTGGCTGAGAATTATCTGGTACACGCTTAATAATTTGTTTATCTTCATGCTCCTTTAAAGTCTCCCGATACTGTAAATGCAGTTTAGAATCACATTGAATTCATTTAGAAAGATAATTTAAAGTTTTCTTAGCTACGTCGAATTATCGTTAAATTCTTCCCAATTTTTTTCCACAGTAATTAATGGAAGTAAAGGAATGAAACTATGATTTCTACTACACCCTGGATTTAGATAGAATTTGTTGTTAATACCTGTGATAAAGGTTTCATTGCAATAAAAATGATCTATGATTAAATTTAAAATTATCACATATGTAGCTAATCTATTACTTAAACCAAATATAAAAGAAAATTATTTGCGTCACATCTCAGTTCAGTGATAATACGTATGAAAATAATGCAGACGGTATTTAAATAATTTAAAATAAGAATGGATTAAATGAGATTGTTAAAGGAATGAAGACAAAATGCTAGAAAAAATTGTTTTTTTTTTACCTATTTATTATGTAATAAATTGATAAATTAAATCGCCTGCTCTTAACCTGAGAAAATAGGGCTTGAAATAATGGCATTAAACTCTCGAAAAGGGGGGAAGGGGTGGATTTCGAATTTTACTAACCCTAACACATCAAAAATCCAATATGGATTCCTCTATCTATTCCAGGTACAACCGCTTCATAAATTTGACGGGCAGATAACTTAGGTTATTATTATATAGGGGATGCATTGTTAAGGCCGAACAGTGAACGAATGGTAGAGCGCTGCTCTTTGGTACAAGAATTCGGAGTTTGCTGGCATAGATATTCGTAGCCGTTCGAAATCGGCTTTAAGGAATAGGTCCCTGTTTCATTAGCCATCGTGTAGTAAAATAGTAGTCCCTAGTCCAAAGAAAACCAATCTAAATTATTAAATACACTATGCACAATCACAAACTGCTTTGGCGTAACATTCATTAGACATTGGGTGTTACTCAGCTGTGAAAAATTGGGTGTTACGAGGCTCAGTCAAAATGCTGAATGAAACAGGACTAAAATTTTACACTCTTTATTTAGATTTTTACATTTCATGCTTAACTGATTTTTTCACTTAATTATTTCTGTTATTTAAACCATTTTTGGAGAGTAATGCAAATTTGTCTATGTCTTTGGCAAATAAATCTCATCCAACATCAGATAACCATTCTTTGGTTATTGGTTCTTTAGTTCTATCATAATTATTTTCATTCGAGTGGCATTGTTGCTTTGAAAGCTCCTCTTCCATGAGACCAAAACCTGAATTATAAGGAAGGGGATCTCACAATTACCACTTAAACTTTTTCAGAAATACTTACTTTTGTTTTGTTGGCTGCATACGGTCTCGCATTGTCACGCATACGTGACATTGCATTTCACCATACCATTTCAAAAATCTTTCGATAAATTTCTGTGAAGTTACACCTTTTCGCTCAGAAAAAACAAACCACTGCCCTTATTTCCAACTTGAACGAAACTTTCAACCATGTTTACAACTGGTTATCAAATTAAAACTGCCGCGTGAAAGTCTCTACGTCACGCGATATAAATAAAAGTCTGAAAGATTAAGGCCCAAAGTTTCATCAAAATAGTCTTTCACCGAATATTTTTTTACGATTTGATTTGATTTGGTTTGGAGCGCTACGGTCTACTTTTTACAACACGAGGACTAATGAGACCGGGACCTACTGCTTAAAGCCGATTCCGAACAGCTATGAACATCCATGCCATAGTGGGATTCGAACCCACGAACTCCGGTTACGAAGGCCAGCACCCTAACCATTCGGCCATCGTTCGGTGAATATTTTCTAGAAGGAGTAAAAATAACTTTTTGTCTGACCTACATATATACTAATATTTCATATTTGTAGTTGTTTATTTTCTCTCAACTTTTATATACAATAAATTTGTACTTTTAGAAGTGATATTAATTTCTGTATATCTATATAGTGCTACAACTTGCTGATTAGTTACATTAAAAAGAATTGGCAGCATCACGTTACAGAGATTCATCATAGGGTTTAGAGAATATTGTTTGCGAGATCCGCTGAATTTTGTTCCGTAAAATCTTTGTTGTGTTCTACGCACTTACTACATGTGATAGAAATATTTCTCTTGTATATACAAATAAATATTTTTCAAAGCATCAAGAGGATTAAATAACCTTTGTCTTGGATTTAGAATACTGTTTGCGAGATCTTGTGAATATTATTTGGTAAACTAGCATATAGCCCGTCATATGACGGGATCAGTAATTTTTTTTTTATTTTCCAGACTTGTTAAGTACCTTATGAGGCAGGTTAAAAAATTGTTTGTTTTTTGGTTAAGAATTATTTGGTACACTCTCAATAATTTGTTTATCTTACTACTTCTCTAAACTCTCTCGACACTGTAAACACAGTTCAGAATCCTGTTAAATTAATTTAGAAAGATAATTCAAAGTTTTATTTAACTAAGTCGAAATTATCATTAAGTTCTTCCCAATTTTTTTGCCCCAGTAATTTCTGGAAGTAAAAGAATGAAACTATCATTTCCACTACACCCTGGAAGTAGATAGAATTTGTTGTTAATACCAGTGATAAAATTTTAATTGCAATAAAAAATAATCGATGATTACATTAAAAATTATCACATATGTACATAATCTATTATTTAAGCCAAATATAAAAATTTATTTAAGTAAGTTCACTGATAAAACCTATGCAGACAATATTTAAGTAATTTAAAATAAATGATTAAATGAGATGGTTAAAAGAATAACGGCATAATGCTAAAATATATTATTTTTACCTATTTATTATGTCATAAATTGATAAATTTAATCCTCTGCTCTTAACCGGGGAACACAGAGCTTGAAATAATGTCATTAAAAGCTTAAAAAAAAAGGGGGAGGAAGGGGGAGGATTTTGAACGTATTAAATACGATAGTATTTTTCACTGTGATATAAAGCATATTTTACCAATTTATTTTAGAATTGGATCGATAGTTTAGGAGAAGATAAACTTCACTCGCTTTGAATTTTTCTAACCCTAACTCATGAAGGTCCAATATGGATGTCTCTATCCATTCCAGGTCCAACTGCTTCATAAATTAGAGGACAGACTGAAAGATAACTTAAGCTATTATTATATAGGGGATTGGTTCTTTAGTTCGGTCATAATCATTTTCATCCGAGTGGCATTGTTGCTTTGAAAGCTCCTCTTCCATGAGACCAAAACATGGAAATCACTTAAATTATAAGGAAGGGGATCTCACCATTCTCACTTAAACCTTTTCAGAAGGGCTTACTTTTGTTTTGCTGTCTGCATACAGTCTCACATTTCACCATACATTTCAATAATCTTTCGATAAATTACAGTGAAGTTCCACCTTTTCGCTCAGAAAAAACAAACCACTGCCCTTATTTCTAACTTGAACACCACTTGCAACCATCAAGACATGTTTGCATCTGGTTATCAAATTAAAACTGCAGCTTGAAAGCCTCTACGTCACACGATATAAATAAAAGTCTGAAAGATTAAGGCCCAAAGTTTCATCAAAATAGCCTTTCACCGAATATTTTTTACGAAGGAGTAAAAATAACTTTTTGACTGACCTACATATAAACTTATATTTCATATTTATAGTTGTTTATTTGATCTCGAGTTTTATGTACAATAAATTTGTACTTTTAGAAGTGATATTGATTTCTTTATAACTGTACAGTGCTACAACTTGCTGATTGGCGTCATTGAAAAGAATTGGCAACTTCACGTTACCAAGATTCATCATGGGATTTAGAGAATATTGTATGCGAGATTCGGTGAATTTTATTCGGTAAATGCTTTGTTTTTTGTGTTATACACAATTACTTCCTGTGATATGAATATGTCTATTGTATGTACAGATAAATATTTTTCAACACATCAAGAGGCTTAAATAACCTTTGTCTTGGATTTAGAATATTGTTTACGAGATCTGATGAACATTAATTGGTAAACTAGCTTATAGTCCGTCATATGACGGTATAAGTAAAATATTTAATTTTCCAGAATTCTCAAGTACCCTATGAGGCAAGTAAAAAGATGGTTTGTTTTTGGCTGAGAATTATCTGGTACATGCTCAATAAATACTTTATCTTCATACTCCTCTAAAGTCTCACGATACTGTGAATGCAGTTTAGAATCACGTAGAATTCATTGAGAAGTGTAATTCAAATTTTTCTTAGCTGCGTCGAAATTATCGTTAAGCTCTTTTTGCCACAGTAATTAATGGAAGTAAAGGAATGAAACTATCATTTCCATTACACCCTGGAGGTAGATAGTCTTTGTTGTTAATACCGGTGATAAAATTTTCATTGCAACAAAAAATAATCGATGATTCAATTTAAAATTATCACATATGTACCTAATGTAATATTTAAGCCAAATATAAAAGAAAATTATTTACATAATATGTAAGTTCAGTGATACAACGTATAAAAATAATGCAGATGATATTTAAGCCATTTAAAATAAGAAATGATTAAAATGAAATGATTAAAGGAATGACGTCATAATGCTAGAAAAAATGCTATTTTTACCTATTTATGTGAAAAATTGATAAATTTAATAGCCTGCTCTTAACCGGGGAAAATAGTGCTTGAAATAATGGCATTAAATGCTAGAAAAGGGTGGAAGGTGTGAATTTCGAATGTTGCTAACCCTAAATCATCGAAAATCCATTATGGATGCCTCTATCGATTCCAGGTAGAACTGCTTCATAAATTCGAGGACAGATGGACAGATAACTTAGGCTATTATTATATAGGGGATGCTTTGTTTGTTGTGTTGAAAGCAATTACTTCACGTGATAGGAATGTCCTTGTATATACAGATAAATAATTTTCATTACATCGATAGGCCTAAATAACCTTTGTCTTGGATTTATAGAATAATGTTTGAGAGATCTGATGAATATTATTTGGTAAATGCTTTGTTTGTTGTTTTGAACGCAATTACTTCATATGATATGAATATTTCTCTTGTGTATATAGATAAATATTTTTCAACGCATCAAGAGGCCTAAATTACATTTGTCTTGGATTTAGAGAATGTTGTTTGCGAAATCTGGTGAATTTTATTTTTTAAATGCTTTGTTTGTTGTGTTATACACAATTACTTCATGTGATAGGAATATTTCCTTGTACATACAGATAAATATTTTTCAACGCATCAAGAGGCCTAAATAATCTTTGTCTTGGATTTAGAGAATATTGTTTGACAGATCTAGTGAATATTATTTAGTAATTGTTTTGTTTGTTGTGTTGAACGCAATTACTTCATGTGATAGGAATATTTCTCTGGTATATACAAATAAATAATTTTCAATTCATCGAGAGGCTTAAACAACATTTGTCTTTGATTTAATGAATATTATTTGCGAGATCCAGTGAATTTTATTTTTTACATGCTTTGTTTGATGTGTTATACCCAATTACTTCATGTGGTAAGAATATTTCTCTTGTATATACAGATATATATTTTTCATCACATCGAGAGGCCTAAATAACCTTTGTCTTGGATTTAGAGAATATTGTTTGAGAGATCTAGTGAATATTATTTAGTAATTGTTTTGTTTGTTGTTTTGAACGCAATTAATTCATGTGATAGGAATATTTCTCTTATATACAGATAAATTATTTTCAATTCATTGAGAGGCTTTAACAACTTTTGTCTTGGATTTAGTGAATATTATTTACGAGATCCAGTGAACTTTATTTTTTACA
>CM063511.1:87248643-87313643 GCA_032207245.1 Pardosa pseudoannulata
AATAAATAAATATAGTAATAAATATAGTATAAAGTAAATATAAAGTGTAAAGTATACTATAAAGTAAATAAAGAGAAGAAGTCGAGAACACTTCCAATGACAGAAATTCATGCTACTGACGCACGGAAAATTTGTCAAGTTCTACAATCATGCAAAAGAAACAGATGTAGAAACCATTTTGCTAAATGTAATTGAAATGTTTGCAGAAAATGTATCTCAAAAACAGATTTTATATGTAGAAAATATTTTGAACGAATTTTTTGATAATAAACATTTTATTTAAATTAATTTGGAACTATTTTCTTTGCAAATAAATTCAATTTTCTTGTAGGAGTCAAATTGGCTCACTTCAGTAAAAATAAGTAAATGATCAACATCCCTAAATCTAGTGTTAAGAGAATATAGCACCTTATAAATAAAAACACATCATTTAGACCTATATTCATACCGAATATGTAAGTTAACTAAAAAATTCTTTGTATTATGTGAAAGGCATATTTGACCGATGTGTAAATTTAAAGAGAGATATATAAATTATGGAATTATTGTTAAACGTAATTAAAATGTAGTTGATATCTATGGTAAATATATTATGTGTTGAAAAACAAAGAATTATATGTGTAAAATTATTGAAATGAATATATTGTAATAAAATAGATCAATTCATGAAAATAAATAAAAAGCAGCTTTGTATTGAAGAAATTATATATCATGATAACTAAAATGTAGAAAAACCGAAAGAAATATATGAATGTAAATAATCTGAAGTAAAAACTAAATAATAATGAATAGCATATACGTTGGAAGGCAATCTAAACATCCTATCAAAATATGAATGTATACAAAATTCGAAACGTAGATATGCATTCAACATTATGTGAAACTGTGATTATAAAATGCAATTCTTAATAGTTTTTAACCGTATTTAGAACCTAATTCAAAGTTTCAATAGCCGTAAGTTTTCTGATCTTCCTTGCTTTGTCGAGTATGGAACACTAGTAGCTGCATAACTCGATGTGAGAAACAAGTTAGTTGGCCACTCATCCAGATAATCTGCCTTGGCTGTAGCATCCAAGAACCTATTTGGGGAAATAGCAGGTGTGGGTCTATCAGTATTAGTATCATTCGAACTGAAAAGTCTTCATTATAAAATGCAATTCTAAATAGTTTTTAATCAGATTTAGAACCTAGTTCAGAGTTTCGATAGCCGTAAACTTTCTGATCCTCCTTGCTTTGTCGAGTATAGAATACTAGTTGCTGTTTATCTGAATAAGAACAAGTTTCTTAGACTCTCATACAGATAATCTGCCTTGGCTGTAGCATCCATGAACCTATTTTGAGGAGATTGCATGTGTGGGCCTATCAGTATTAGTATCTTTCGAACTGAAAAGTCTTCATTATAAAATGCAATTCTAAATAGTTTTTAATCAGATTTAGAACCTAATTCAAAGTTTCAATAGCCGTCAGTTCTGTGATCTTCCTTGTTTTGTCGAGTATGAAACATTAGTTGCTGGTTATCTGGATGAGAGGAACAAGTTTCTTGGCCTTACATCCAGTAATTCTGCCTTGGCTGTAGCATCCAAGAACCTATTTGGGGAAATAGCAGGTGTGGGTCTATCAGTATTAGTATCATTCGAACTGAAAAGTCTTCATTATAAAATGCAATTTTAAATAGTTTTTAATCAGATTTAGAACCTAATTCAAAGTTTCAATAGCCGTCAGTTCTGTGATCTTCCTTGTTTTGTCGAGTATGAAACATTAGTTGCTGGTTATCTGGATGAGAGGAACAAGTTTCTTGGCCTTTCATCCAGTAATTCTGCCTTGGCTGTAGCATCCATGAACCTATTTTGGGAAGATAGCAGGTGTGGGTCTATCAGTATTAGTATCTTTCGAACTGAAAAGTCTTCATTATAAAATGCAATTCTAAATAGTTTTTAATCAGATTAAGAACCTAATTCAAAGTTTCAATAGCCGTAAGTTCTGTGATCTTCCTTGTTTTGTCGAGTATGGAACACTAGTTGCTGGTTATCTGGATGAGAGGAACAAGTTTCTTGGCCTTTCATCCAGTAATTCTGCCTTGGCTGTAGCATCCATGAACCTATTTTGGGAAGATAGCAGGTGTGGGTCTATCAGTATTAGTATCATTCGAACTGAAAAGTCTTCATTATAAAATGCAATTCTAAATAGTTTTTAATCAGATTTAGAACCTAATTCAAAGTTTCAATAGCCGTCAGTTCTGTGATCCTCTTTGTTTTGTCGAGCATGGAACACTAGTTGCTGGTTATCTGGATGAGAGGAACAAGGTTCTTGGCCTTACATCCAGATAATCTGCCTTGGCAGTAGCATCCAAGAACCAATTTTTGGGGAGATTGCAGGTGTGGGTCTATCATTATTAGTATCTTTCGAACTGAAAAGTCTTCATTACAAAAGACTATATCTGATTCAGTATAAAATGAAAAGTTATGTTCGCTTTAGAATAAATGTTGTTGTTTTATATGAAAAATTATTAGAATTCATTCCATTTACATCAGATCAAAAAACTACGCAACACTTTACAATATCAAAACATTAAGGATTTTAAAAAAATACATGAAAAATTAAAACAGAATGGTAACTGTACATTAAAAATGAATTCAAATTGGGGCATATAAAACAGGTTTAGGGCCACAGTATCTTCTAAGTTGATTTGGATCGGATTGGTTTGGAGTGCTAGGTCTACTTTCTGCAACACGAGGGATAATGAGACCGGGACCTACAGCTTAAAGCCGATTCCGAACGACTACGAACATCCATGCCACACTTGGATTCGAACCCACAAACTCCGGTACCGAAGGCCAACACCCTAACCAATCAGCCATCGTTCGGTCCTTCTAAGTTGAAATGGAACCTCTGTAGGATCACGCGAATCCTGGACACATTTGAGTGAGGGACAATGCATCCCATGGGGTGATAAATGAGTAATTTATTTTCCTCTCTTACTCATTTTTATTTAAAGATCGAATAGTTGTGTATTTAATCTCAGTATTGTGGTAGGATAATTGCCTATTCTGTCAGGCCCAGCCCAAAATATTCTACTACAAACTGGAAATTGAAATTTTATGCTCCTTGTGCCTTTAACAGACCAAAATATTAACCCCATCTGGCTACCAAGAAAAGAATCATAACCAATTACTTCTTTTCTAAAATTTACAATACCAAAAAAAAATATGATCAAAAACAAGTTTGTATTTTTTTTATTAAAGAGTAAATTTTAACCATATTGCTTTCAGAATACATAGAAAAGGGGATTTTATCAATAAACGGAAAGCTAACGTTAAATAAGACACAAATAAAAAGAGAAAAATCGCAGACAGCTGTTTTGCATCTTTGAAGCATCAAGCGATTTAAAAAGTGAGATTATTCCCATGTCTTCTACATATCTGTACGTAATAACAGATTAATCTAACTTTTCCCATGAGGATAACCTGAATACAGATTCATGATCCCGAAGTCTTTCAGTAAGTTAAGTAGAAATACTTAACAAAGACACCTTAGTTCAAACGATTTCAGGTATAGTAAGGTAAAGTATCAAGATTCCATACGAAGTCAGGTACTGTACTTGATAATAGAGTTCTTACGTATTATGTAGTACATTTGATCACAAACTTTTTCAGTTATCATGTACCCTTTCTCAGTCAAAGTTTTCCAATGAGCTTTATTTAAACCTCCTACCTCTACTACTGGATATTTTGTCAAGATATCCAGTTTTTTAAAAGATTAAGTAAAAGCAAGTTGCTGTGTTTAAAATCATATAAAATTTTAGTAAAAATGTTTTAAGTAATGTGATAACTATTGGGAAAGATTGGCCTGTTGATCGCTACCCATTTTCTGAAATTATGAAAGTGAACTGGGCACTGCTGGCCTTGTCATCATTTAACCTTTGCTTTTTAGACGGCACTTTTATTTTATGGCAACATCATCTGAATCAAAAATCTAGTCGAATGCTGGTGCGTGAAAAAAAGCGCTGCTTTCCGGTACTGGTGTTCAATGTTTGAATCACGCTGGTGACAGTTAAGAATAAGCGTTAAGAGTACTTTCCGGATTAATTAACCCCCGTAAAACAAAAGATTGACCGTTGTGTTATAAACCAAACTGAATCGCCAAAATGTAGCTCCAAGCAAATTAGAATAAATAAATGGAATTAAAGTTCTTTGGAGCTCTGGAATTTCGGAGAGGGCATTTAACTTAATTCTAAACTGTTGGATTTTGTTTTCACTGATCTGTCAGAAAATAACTCAACCACAATCTCCTCTTCTGCATCAGTAAATTCTGATGTATCAATGGGATTAAATGGATCTCGAATCCATGCAAATTTATAGTTTTCATTACTTTGGAAGATTTTCAAAATCGATACTACGATTTTGAAAGTATTTATAGACATTACCATTATGAAAGTATTTGCAAAATGATACCCTGGGATTAATGCTTTTAAACTATGTATTCTATGCCTCAAGTTTCATTTAAGGTCAAAAATCGTTTGAATTAGGTAGAATATTCTTTGATTTTATCTTCATTCAATTTCTTTTCCGTAATTTTTAATTTATTATGAAAGCTAATTTTTTTTAAGTTAAAGTGGAAAAATTATAGATCTAATGATGCTGCTTCGAAAAAGTTTGACGTAATGTAATAATGACAACATTCTTATTATTATAAAATTAAAAATTACTCTTTGAAAAATGCTTAGATTGCCTCTTTGATTACAAGCCCGACTACCTATTGTATAGTTCAGTCGAGAAGAAATTATCTACTGATATAGTGTAATATAAAGTTAATATTACATCACATCAGTGTAATATAAAGTTGTTTTATCAGTATACTCTCTAAAAATACTCTTTGAAAATGCTTGATTTTATTTACATTTACTCTGATTTCAGAACTCATTAATTAACTACGGCGCAGTTCAGTAGAGAAAAACTTTCCGCGTGCATTGAAATAAAAGTGAAATTTGATCAATCCAGCTTAAAAGCAGGAATCTCGAGTACCTAATCAATCTTCTGAAATGTTTTACTTCCAGTGTATTATACCCGATACAGTTCCGTTTCTTGTTTTGTGTTCAATTTATATCAAATCATTCGAAGTAATAATCCAAATTGTGGTTCAACGAATCTATATTGAATCTCAAAGGGCTAACATTAGGATACGATACATATGTTAGTAGCTTTCTAGCTCCTAACGTATGTATCGTATCCTAATGTTAATTAATGTATCCTAATGCTCAATCCTAATATACGTTAGTAGCTTTCCAGCTCCTAACGTATAACATATGTTGAGTAGATGGAATGCTGCTGCTTTGAATCTAATTATTTTTAAGTTGAAGTTTGCAAATATAAGTTTTGTGTACCCAATAAAGAAGTAATAGGAACGACATATTATTCGCATTTTGATCACACTGAAATAATTGTTCCCAGGCTCAAAGTTTGTACTTGTATGCATTTTGTCTAAACATTTGGAAATGAAATAGGTCTGGTTAACAAGATCATTCCTTATCCCAAATCCGAGTTTTTGCCATTCTAGATAAAAAAAATGGAAAATAAAATTACTGTCATCGCAACAATCCTAATGTGTATGACCATCTAAAGTATTTCGAACTGCGATATGTTAAAAGTTTCACTATTCAAAATACAGAATGAAAATTCACTATTTCCCATTCTTATTCCTTAAAATCTTTTTTCTCAGCCACAAAATATGTTAACTAAAGGAATGTCCACGAGTTAAAATTTTTTTGGCAGTCCCTCAAAGCTAAGTATAATAATTTTGAGAAATTATATATATATATATATATATATATATATATATAGGTATTAATATGTATATATGTAATATGTGTATATACATATATATATATATATATATATATATATATATACATATATATACAAATATATATATATATATACATATATATACAAATATATATATATATATATATATATGTGTGTGTGTGTGTGTGTGTGTGTGTGTATATGTATATGTAATATACAAATGTTTAATATATATAACTTTGATATATTATATATATATATATATATATATATATTTATCCACATATATGTATGTGTGTAAAGATAATTTTTTTCAATTAACATTAAGTTTTACTATAGATTTGTTAACATTGAATAAAAAACAAGCTTAAATAACTTTTTGTTTAAAATATTTATATTCTGAAACATATTTTAATATTGCACATTCTTTTTTATGAACATACTTCATAACTTAAAGATTAATTATTTGCAGTGTGATATGAAATCAATTTGTAATTGTGTTTTCTTTAATAGTAGAAATCATGCTATCTACAGAGTAATATAATGTTTTTAGAAATTAAAAATTTTGGTTATTAATTTATTTTGTGTAAACGTAAGAGAAATCTAATGGAAAACAAATTTAAACTTGATTTATCTATTACGTTAAGGCACTAGGATTGTTTGCAGGAAAATTAGCGCATTTAATAATGTTAGCTTATTAAATTCTGTTTACATAAGCTACTGTGGAATTCATGTTAGCTGCCATCATAAAAGTAGTTGCATAAGTTTTTCTTTCCTGTCAAGTCAAAAATTAGCTTATTGTCTGCAACTTAAATTGTAAGGCAAACATATCGTCTAAATCGAGAGTCAACACACAATTAAGAATATGCTGCCAAAAAATAATGCTCTAAGTTAATTTAATCTATTTTTTTATCTATGGAGGTTCATTGTTTCCAGTTTTTTCAGTGACACATTCATTTTTTATTCGTATATTTTTAGTGGCTTAAATGAGCTGTTGATTCCTGCAGTGGTTTGAAGGAAAATACTAATGATATTATTTTCTGTTTTAAAAGTCATGGAAGTAGTGTCATTAACCCCAAATTTAAACATAAGGGATTAAAAAAGTCATTTTATAAATGCTATTTGTTCCAGCTGTTGATAGGATTGCGTACTAGATTGGTACTCTATGTTGAATATAATAGTATGTAATTGATCTTATAATTTCAACATATTCCGGGGATCCATTATCTTTTCAAACATTTATTCGATAAACACAACAGCAACAATTAACAGCAAATTCTAAAAAGAGTTTGGCCCCAATGCAGCTGTAGGGAGCAATCCCCTAAATAATAATTAGGAATAGTGAAATATTGGGCTCAATGCCATAAATAATAATTAGAAATAATATAATATTGGGCGCAATGCCGACAAGGGGAGCAATTCCTTAAATAATAATTAGGAATAGTAAAATATTGGGCGCAATGTTGTTAAGAGGAGCAATTACATAAATAATAACTAGGAACACTAAAATATTGGACTCAATGTCGCCAAGGGGAGCAATTCCCTAAATAATAATTAGGAATAGTAAAATATTGGGCGCAATTCCATAAATAATAATTAGAAATAATATAATATTGGGCACAATGCCGACAAGGGGAGCAATTCCCTAAATAATAATTAGAAATAGTAAAATATTGGGCGCAATGATGTTAATCGGAGCAATTACATAAATAATAACTAGAAACACTAAAATATTGGACTCAATGCCGCCAAGGGGAGCAATTCCCTAAATAATAATTAGGAATAGTAAAATATTGGGCGCAATTCCATAAATAATAATTAGAAATAATAAAATATTGGGAGCAATGCCGGCAAGGGGAGCAATTCCCTGAATAATAATTAAGAATAGTAAAATATTGGGCGCAATGCTGCTAACTGGAGCAATTCCATAAATAATAACTAAGAATAGTAAAATATTGGGCGCAATTCCATAAATAATAATACGAAATAATAAAATATTGGGCGCAATGCCGTCAAGGAGAGCAATCTCTAAATAATAATTAGGAATAGTAAAATATTGGGCGCAGTTCCATAAATAATAATACGAAATAATAAAATATTGGGCGCAATGCCGGCAAGGGGAGAAATTCCCTAAATTATAATTAGGAATAGTAAAATATTGGGGGCAATGCCGCCAATGGGAGCAATTCCCTAAATAATAACTAGGAATAATAAAATATTGGGCACAATGCCGCCAAGGGGAGCAATTCCCTAAATAATAATTAGGAATAGTTAAATATCGGGCCCAATGCTACCAAGGGGAGCAATTCTTTATATAATAATTGGAAATAGTGAAATATTGTATGCAATGCCACCAAGGGGAGCAATATCCTGCTACGTCTTTTTCACTAGCGAGGGGACAGAACAACTGGTGCATCCAAGGTACATACAGCATGGACTCAATGGCAGGGCCGTAACTAGGGCGCGGTAATGGTGGCATTTGACACAGGCGCATCAGTCATGGGGACGCCGCACCGTGAGGAAAATGGTGTCCGAAAAAGGACGATTCTCCCCCAGTAGAAATAGGGAAAATTTGAAAATAATTTTTTTATTTAAAATCCAATGTGTTTAAAAATTGTTGTTTTACGACTTTTCTTTTATATTAAATGGTCCTAAAGGTTAAACTTATTATAAATTCTTACAACATGTACACCTAATATTCTTAATATTCCTTAATATAATCCAACTATTCATATTAAATTTTTAATTTGTTAAAGTTATTAAAACTATATTTAGATTTGAAATTCGCCGAATATTTTTCTGAAAATTCAACGTACGAATAAAAAATACTCTCATTAAATAAACTTTTCAGTTATCCACAATACGCCCAGAGTGTTCAAAAATATTTAAAAATATTAATAATGTAAAAACAGACGAAAAAATTTAAAATTAATATAAGAGTAACACTTAAAAAATTAACAAAATATTTTGTGAGTTCATTTTCTAAATATTCATAATGTAAAAACAAGACGAAAAAATTAAAAATTAATACACTAGTAACACTTAAAGAATTAATAAAACATTTTGTGAGTTCATTTTGAATATATGACACAGAAAAAAAAACCGGTTTATATATTTCCTCACTATATAGGGTGGTAGTGATGCAGACCAGTTTTTTTCCACGGTCGCTAAAGGACCTAGTTACTGTGTGGGACTCAAGTGGGACTGTGATTCGATTTTGAGACTGAGTCATACTGAGGCCCGTTGAGCTGACCACTGCGCCAGAGATACATTGGCAGTGAAGGGTTTCAAGAGGATTATAATAATCTCAATACGCGAGCAATTCTGTATTTTTAATAAAAAAAAACATTTTCTATTGGATCAAATTGTGAATCTAAACCATTCTCGAATCAACTTAATTACACACACAACAGTTATCAAAATCAGTCCAGCCATTTAGGAGGAGTTCTATTAAAACACACGGACAGAAGAATTTTATATATAAATGTCTATTTATATATGTAATAAGATGGACTTCACGATGGGTGGTTGCCGTCACGGCCCATAAAAAATGACACCGTTTTAGCTAAAGACCTTTATTAAGATAACGTTGGAGGACGGGTTTTCTCTTCATCAAAGAGCCAGGACATACTGAGGGGTTAGCTAACATGAAGTTCTATGTACAAGACCCGTAACACCTGGGTCAACATATCAGACAAAACGTGTGGGAAAATCTGCCTCCGATAGCTTGCTTCTCCTTTTTGTTTGGAAATTTCTTAAATTGTCAGCTAGGGATATGTAGAGTTAAAATCGGTCAGACCCCCTTCTCTGAGAGCGTAACTTGTAGCCCCAGTGGTCAATTTAGGTTAGGGGTCCAAAAAGGGAATGCAAAAGAACGTGGGAATTTTTGCCCTTGATTTAAGATTTGAAAACCCCTGAGAATTTTCTCGGGATGTCTTAGGTGTTTTATACAAAATTTCTACATTAGTTTCCAGATCCAGTTTACTTTTCCTTATATATATATATATATATATATATATATATATATATATATATATATATATATATATATATATATATATATATACACACACTTTGTAATCCCCAGTGAATTTCATGGAACAGTTATAGAAAGCATCTTTAACATTGAGTTATTTTGTGAATCTACTGCTCATCCATATTTATAGGATGAAGCCTAATAATATCTTGTACGCAAGCAGTTAATAACCCAGAACCGATCTTAGTTTATCTGCATCATAATCCCATATTGGTTTCACAGCAAAAATGTTCATGCTCATCCCACCGTTTCTCTCACTTTCGCTTAATTATCGCTGAAGTGGAATCAGTGCGTGAATTTATGAGTCGACGTAAAAAGTTAAAAAGCTGCCCGTGCTCAACGAGAGGTATCTTTGCCCTATCCATAGATAGAAAGGTGCAATTGTTTGGCTCATGATTGATGACTGTTATTGTGCCGCCTATGTTGTACAATATCTATTTTTAAGCTTTCTTTAACGCCATGAGAACTTGGCATAAAATGGCGAGAGAGCTCTCGCTTTTCACACATGAGTGCTGTTACGCTGAAGAACTGAATATCATGTTGCTAAAGATTCCGCCTTTCTATATCATTCCTTGGGGAGGGGGAGTTCTTCGCACGAAATACACCAAGAACTCTAAAATGAGAAAATATAAAGTGGTGTCGGACTTGATGTGCTCTTCTAATAAAATGCTCAACAAAGGCCTCGACTTTTGTATGGACGAAGTGTCTCAGCGTTATTAAAAAAATCATTTAATTAATTCTTCTGATATAAATACAAAGCTCTCTTCTTCTGACTAAATATAATTTTAAAAATTATGTTTTAAAGGATTGTCATGCTACAGTAAAGACCGTCTGTAAAATAACGATACTGTATGGACCTATAAAATATTATTTTAGACAGATTATTCTTATAGATAGTTTGGTTATTTTCGCATTCGATATTTATTCCCTTGGTGGGTAGATACTATTACGCAGCCTGCATATAATATCTCGAATTAGGTCTAGAGAAATGGTTTACTTTATGAGAATAATTTAATATGTAAATATTTATAAAACAATTAATAATCTCTTGGTAAATTCACAATCATTAAAAAATTAGTTTCTCCGAATGTAATAAATATGTTTATCTTTATAGACACCCACATCGTTTACGACGTTATAAACGCATATTGTTACGGCCGAGGAAGCTCCATCGGCAAAAGCAACTGTCTAGTAACTGGACGATTGCAGGTTTGGAACTTTAGTAGGTCTAAGATCTGTCCTGTTCGGTAAGGGCATCTGTAACGTGTAAGATATGTTCATGGTCACAATGTCCTCGAAGTTCTCAGGGTAATCAAGCGCCAAATCGGGCCCATACAGCCGTGAGGCCCTCCAGGTTCACGGAGGGCAGATCGCGAGTATTGGGCCACCAAACTGTCCACTAAGCCCTTCGAAGTACCCGGCTCCCGCGTGTCGCGCAGCAGGCGCAATCCACCAGCGAACGCAGAAGACGGGCGCTACATGAGGAGAGAATTTGGAATATTTACTAAATGCTAAGCGGACCTCCTGAGGACGGAATTAGTGAGGGTAGAGCGAACCACTAAGAAGAAAACAGGTGGGAATTTTGCTCGTTGCACCAGGTAAGACGGAAAACCGTAGGGAGCCGAAAAAAGAGCAGAAAATTTAGAGAGGTGACAATCGCAACCCTGGGCCTTGGGACCATCACTCCAGAGTCATTGTGACGGAACTTTGGCCCAACCTCCGGAATCCTCGTGACTCGGCTTGTTCGAAAAAAGGCTCGCCGAAGCTTCGCATTGCTCCACGAGCCAGAAAAAGCCCTAACATATTAAGTCCTTAAAAAATAGAAGGAACTTGAAGGCCGAGAAGGACTGTGGTCCTCTAGATGGGAGGGTACCCTAGAGTTAGCTGCGATGGTCAGCCTTTGGGGTCTGGCCTCAACTTATGCAAAAAAAAAAACAAACATGGGAGCGTGGTCCTCAAGATGAGAAGGTCATTTTGGGTTAGCCGTGATGGTCAGTCCTAGGGGTCTGGCCTCGACTTACGCGTACCACTAAAAATATGGCACTCGCATTCCGGGAATGGAAAAGAAAAAGGGAGGAGCTGAAAAATGAACTGTGGTCCCCTAGGGGGATGGGTTTTCCTTTGGGTTCACTACTCAGGCCTGCCTCATGTGTCTTTGCCACGACTTATGTTAACCACCTCGCCGAGTCACTCATCATAGCAGAAAGTTCCCAAATCATCAAAGTTCCCAAGACAATACGTCTGGGGGTGGCAGGGCAAGCCTATAGGTCTTCTGCTTGGTTCCGTGCTTTTGAATTGCGAAGACCCACTTGAGCGAAGCCGTTCTTTCACCCTATCGGTGCTCATTTGAAAAACGAAAGGGGCACCCCTTTCCCTTAATACTAGTAGCGTATAGCTCAAATCGTGGTTGGTTTTTTCAAGTGGCATCGGACACAACAATAGTTTGCATATTTACGCATTCAGTACACATGTACGTAGTGTGCATATACATCAAGTTTCTTTCAGAGATTTACTATTAATTATGCAGTGTGCATATTATACCTCAATTTAGAGATCTGGTTTCATTTTATGTAAATAATTTAAAATGTAAATATTTATAACAAGAATTACTCACCTCTTGTTGAATTTGCACTGAGTAAAAAAGGAATTCTGCTGCACCAAATAAAATATATTTATATTTATAGGTTTAATTCTATTTTTTCCTTCAAAGTTCCTATACACAAAGTACATTTATTAATAATATTATTAATTTTGTTCATGAAATAGTATTATTTTTCATTTTTATTCCAATTCTTGTATACACGAAAGAAGGTTTTAAAAGGCTTTTCTCTCTCGAATCCGTTTATGATTTTCACTTTGAGAAGTACATATATTTTAGTCCAGAATCTGAAAACATAAAGCAAAATCAAAAAATACCCTTAATAATAGTTTTGGGCATGGCAAGAGATTAAAATAATCCATTCATTTTTCATTTTCAGCAAGAAAGCAGAATTTTAATAGAAGTTAAACAAAGTTAATAGAACCTCTACATATTTTTTAAGTAGCAAAATTTTTACATTACCAGTTCAACACCATATTACATAAATTTATGTTTCCAGAAAGAAAATACAACTTTAAAACAAAGTTAGGAAGCTAAAACCTTCAAGTAATATAATTGAATCAGAAAATCTTTTTATGCAGAGTTTAGGGTTCTATGTATTGATGTTTCAAATTTATAAATTGTGATCTGTAATGTTGTTAAGAGTTTCTTTTATTTACGTTATGCAATCAGAATTACGTACGATAATATTACGTATTGTATACTTTCTATACGTATGTGGAGTCTTATATATTGTGGTCATAGTTTGAAATTTCGTTTTGCCCCTGCATTTCGAAATTGGAAATGTTGGATTCATAGTTGTAGAAATTCAGACACCAGTGTTTTATAACGTTTACGAATATTTAATTAGAATCCTTGAGAATAGGAAATTATAGGTGATATGATACATTAATAATTGAACATTAAGAGTGTTATATGATACATTAATAATTGACATTAAAAGTGTTATATGACACATTAAAGATTCGTGTTTTTAATTTCTTTTTTAAACATCTTATTTAATAACTTTCATCGTCGGCACAGAGTAGAAAATAACAATTACAGTGTAGTTCTTAAAGGAATTAACAGAAGTTCCTTTCATCAACTGCAAGCAGCTGCAAGCCAGTGCATTTGATATATGTTAGGTGTGCAATCACAATCGCAATCGCTTATTTTGTTTTCATAATTGTAGTCGTACTAAAGATATGCTATTGTAATGGAAGAGAAATTATATGTGTAATTGAAGTAATGACATACTAAACTTTCTTGTAGCTTTATGTTGATGATGATTTGACAAATATATAATGGAATTGTGAGTTAAATAAACAGAACGAGAGAAACTCTTAATGGTATATGATTATGTCTATTTATCTATCTATCTGTCATACATTTGCTCAACGAAAATATATCATATACATATTTATATATCGTAAGTTTATGTTGAAGATGATTCCGAAATTTAACAAAATTTTGATGGAAATATGAGCTAAATAAACAAATCAAGAGACACTCTTAATGGTATTTACGTGATTATGTTGTATTTATTTATCTATCTATCCTACATTTGCACCACAAATATATATATATACATACACTGTCTACCAATAAGTATTTGGACACCTATGCAAATGACGATATCTGCGGTTCTGCGGTACGTCACGGCCTCCGCCGGTATACATCGTGTAGGAAAAAGCATCGGCATTAGTCGCATTCAAGATGACGCACAGTTTAGAGATCTCTGATTTCGAGAAAGGTATAATTATCGGGTATCACAAATGTGGCCGATTCTTAAGGGACATATCTTGTGATCTGAAGTACCCAAAATCGACAGTGGCCTATGTGATTAAGAAGTGAAAGGTGAGCGGTGATTGTCGGAATGTGTCCCGTGTCGGCAGATCAACGAAACTGGGAGATAGAGACCGACGAGTTCTGTCCAGAGAAATTCAGAAGAACCGCACCCAGCCCATGGCCCTCATCCGCGAGAAGTTTCAACTGGCGTCCGGGAGTATTGTTTCAATGAATACCATCCGTAAGGAAGCACATCTGCTTGGCTTTCATGATCGTGCTGCTGCCCATAAGCCTTTGATCACAAAGTCAAACTGCGCTACTCCGTTAATGTGATGCAAAACACATTGAACTTGGACCGGAAACGTGTGAAAATGGATTCTTTGGAGCGATGAATTAAGATTAACCCTTTACCGTTCGGATGGCAGGGTCTGGGTCTGGTGTTTGCCTGGAAAACGTCTTCTGCCAAAATGCATTGTGCCAACAGTCAAGTTCTGCGGAGGTGGAATTATGGTCTGGGGGTGTTTCTCCTGGTATGGACTGGGACCCTTGGTCCCCATTCATGGTAAGCACAACGCCGATGACTACTGCACTATTTTGGATGACAATGGGCTTCTTAAGTTGTGGCAGTTTTACGGGTTGGACCCCTGTTACTTTCAGGACGACAATGCCAGTTGTTATGTTTCGAGGTTAACCAAGGCTTGGTTTGGTGCCACTGGAGTTCATCGATTGCACTGACCTGCCCAGAGCCCAGACCTGAACTATATCGAGAACCTCTGGGACGAGTTGGATCGTCAAATTAATGTGTGCACTACCCTTCCAAAATCGGTGAAGAAACTTATATGTCTACTCCAAGCCGAGTGGAATACAATACCAATAGCTGTAATACAAAGACTTGTGGAAAGTATGCCCCGGAGGGTTCACGCTGTAATTGCCTCTCGTGGAGGCTCTACCAACTATTGTTTCTGAATAAAGTTAGTTTTTCTTTTCTATCACAGTTGTCCAAATACTTATTGGTAGACAGTATATATACATATCTATATATTGTGTACATTCTATACTTTATGTTAACTATAATTCCGAAATTTCACGAAAATATAATAGAAATATAAGCTGAATAAGTAAAACGAGAGAGACTTTATGATATTTATATGATTATGTGGTATCTATTTATCTATTTATTTGAATTAGGTATGCACCACGGAAATATATACATGCATATATATATATATATATATATATATATATATATATATATATATATATTGCTTAGTTAGAATAAACAATTAAACATATAGATTATTTAACTTGCATTACACTATTTCAAATCTTCTCTTAAAGAAACTTAGTCATGGATATTTGTTATACGATGAGGAAATCTGAGGACAAGTTAAGCTGAATAAATAGTATATACACATACAGTATGCCCTTGAGGGATAATCACTTCCCTAAACGTTCACAGGAACAATTCACTCACTGTTGTTTAGATGTCCACCTTTGATACAAAGGGAATAGAGCATGTGGATTTTTAGCCTTATGCAGTGCTAGGTTTTAGAAATCGATTGCTTGCCTGAAGCATGTGGAAATGTATAGCTGCTGATTCATACGGTCTCTGTTTGTTCCATTCCATGATCTAAAGATAAAATTGGTCTTAATTACAGTTAACTTATAACGGAATATTAATTTTAATTGTATGTCACCATTAACAGCATAGAGATCAATTAGATATTTAATCGACATCTACCGTGTACAGTCTACACTCAGACAACTATCTGGATGTCAATTAAAATTTAGGCCTTTATTATTGTAATTTTATATAGATATCAAGATCAGGCTGAAGTGGTTTGTTGTGCATACTGCAAAATTCAGTTATTATTATTATTATTATTATTATTATTATTATTATTATTACTATAATAATTATTATTATTATTGTAGGTGAACATTGTCAATAAGTCGGCATGAACATTAAAAGGAATGGAACATTCATCTATCTACGCTTAAAATGATATACTCAGCAGATAAGAAACGTATAGGAGATATTACTCCCCATATTGTGACGGGTTGAGAGGGAATAGTAACACGGGTAGATGCCCAGAGCATCAGAATCTTCCTGGTACCTTTATCAGTGAATTAACAAAAAATTATAGTTTTTACTAATGTAGGTTAATCTTACGACTGTGATAAGATAGGTGCCCTTTTTTGGGCTGAAAACATTGATTTTGACTGCAATTCGTGTTTATATAACTAGTTGGGAGAGCTGAAAAATATCTCGCCTAGGGCACCCAAACGACTTAATGCTGATCCTAGCTACACTCTTAGGGAAAGTAAATTCTCAGGCTGACCCAGTCGATCTGTCCATACAGCAGCAACAAACTGAAGACCAGTCAACACGACAGCAACCAAGACAGCTATAAAGCTGCAACTGACCTACGCGAGGTCTGTCATGGTTCGAAATTAATTTGGTCAGTCCCAGAAAGGAGCAAACAATACAGAGGTAAGCTCAAGACTACCAGGAGCGACACTAGAAAAGATCACTCAGGTGAACCCCGGGCTCATGACACCCGTATATTCCTAAAGAAGGCATACCCCTGAGGTTGTCTCTCCTTTAGCACTACCCAGAGGACACGTAGTGCTAGTGGCACTAAGTATCCTACTGTGCACTACGTGTCTTTAGCACTACCCATGAGCTCATGGCCGCGGGCGCGAGAGACTTTGATCCATTGGCTACACGCTTCAAATCTATTTATATTTTTCTTACATAGGAATGTAAGGTTCATCCTATATCACACTATCTACTGAATAACTTTCAGATCATGCACCACAAAATAACAAGAGCAGCTATTATAATATAATTACTATTTGCGAACCATTTGGAAAATCTTCCCTAATCAGAATTTCAGTGGTTACAAACTTTCCCATCTTAACTTACATTTCCCCGTGCCCTTAAAATGTCAAAAATTTTCCTTGCGCTTCAATTTAAAACATTGGTCATTCGAACGCTGTTATAATGCAGTTAGCTTAGTTTAAAGGTATAATAATAAATAAAAGAAATATTTTTTACAGGCAAGCAATTTATACAATTATATTTAAAGAATGGATGAACTAGTTGCTCATTTCGCAAGTTTTCAAACCTCGGAATAAAACTGAATACAGTTACCTTAATTAAATTTTTAATAAAATAATTATTAAACAAATGATACATAATATTACATAAATCTCCTATATAATAATAGCCTAAGTTATCTGTACGTCTGTCCTCGATTTTATGAAGCGGTTGGACCTGGAATGGATAGAGGCATCCATAGTTAGCAAAATTCAACGAGAGTAATGTCTATCTTCTCCTAAACTATTGATCCGATTCTAAATTAAATTGATATAAATATGATTCATATCACAGCGAAAATACTGCCTTCTTTAAAACGTTCGAAATCCACCCCTTCCCCTCTTTTCGAGCTTTTAATGCCAATATTTTAACTCCTATTTTCAAAGGTTAAGAGCAAGCGATTCAATTTATCATTTTATCCCATAATAAATAGGTAAAAGTAACATTTTTCTAGCATTATGACGTCATTCCTTTAACTATCTCACAGGGCAATTTGTCGCAACGTCACGAACTACAATAATGCCCTTCCATTCATTTTCATGTTTACAACAGCCAATAGATAAACAATAAACTGCCCTTCCGTTTGAAACTAAAGCCAGAATTGTCATAATTTGAGAATTTGGCCAACTGCGTGAAATCGCCTTATTGAATCGTTTCTTATTTTAAATTATTTAAATTATGCCTTATTTTCATACGTTTTATCTTTGAACTTAGATATGACTTAAATAATTTTCTTTTATATTTGGCTTCAATAATAGATTAGGTGCATATGTGATAATTTTACATTGAATCATTTTATTGCAAGATAATTCTCAGCCAAAAAACAAACCATTTTTTTACCTGCCTCATAGCGTACTTTACAATTTTGGAAAACTAAAAATTTTACTGTCATATGACGGGCTATATGCTAGTTGTAAATATTACTACACTATACAATCCTATAGTTTTGAGTTACAACAGATCGTGCACATAGGTCAATAAATTTTCATTCGTCTTCTGCTTTCATTACTGTTGAAGAAATTGTCAAACATTGAAATATTTTAGAGGAACACAGTTAGGTATCACTGATTGTTTTTTCGGTTCTATCTCAATTGTAAATTTTAAGTTAGACGAGAGAATGATGACAACTGCACTAAAGAATATAGGTAAAAATATATTTTTTCTGTAACTCAGTTATCAATATGAGATTATTCTGAACGACAACCTATATTTTTTAGATAAGTTTAGATATAAATTTGAACTTCTAAGAAATATTTCCTTTTGCAACGTGATGTATATAAAAAAATCGGGGAAATAACAATGAGCTTACTAGCATCCTAATTTACCTTTCAATAAAGATTTTTTTTTAATATTAGAGATTTACAAGGGACATTTGACACGCTACAGATCTAAATAGCAGCGAGACGCTGTCTTTTTGAGAAAGGAGAAATGCCGCATAAAGAAACATTTTCAACGTGCTCAGTGGCCTAATGGTCGAAGCATGAGATTCAGAAACAAAGTTTGTGGGTACGATGAGCGCCATGGTGGTTGATCCAAAGTATAGGTTTTTAATTTTAAAATGTTATTTGTTATTGTCTTATGTTCTCAAACATTCTAGATCTTTCTTTATTATGTAAATTAGTTATTTCTCGAATATTCTATAAAAGCTGATAACCACTAGTTGTAGGAACTTCGATCTTGTAAAGTTGCGAGTTTCTACTTAGCTTCAATAAATTCGTCTGTTAAGTAAAACGGTGTTTTCATTCGAATCTTCGTGACAATATCACGGTTACTAGTAACTATGTCAAAGACTACTATGCAGAAACATAAAAATGTTGCTTAATGAACATCTTGTTCCAAAATACTTGTCTTTATAAAGAGAGAACAGTTCTGTTACTATTTGGTATTTTGTTCTACCACGTACATTGGTACAGAGAGATAAAAATAAAAAAGTAATAGTTTTCTAGGAGTTTTGCATTTCTTCACCTTATATACAAAGTAAAAACCACAGTTTGAATAAAGATCCTAACTCTGATACTTTGTGTTAATTGAAAGCTTTTTCAGATTTGTTTAGAATCATTAATAAGAATTTCTTTCTGTAATTACCAACGATACAGTTTCTACAAAGTATAAAATTCATGGCTAAGTCAATCCATTAATTTTTTTTTCTTTTAGCTGTTAACACATATTTTAAGGAACTCCGCCTTTCCTAGTACTAGTGACCTTGTTCTTTTCACAACACAGTGATTTATCTTGCTTGTTTACTATAATCTAACACTGTGATACTCCCATTTGACTCAACATCTCCCCGACAAAGTGAGAAGCAGGAAGGGTAGCCAATATTTTATTCGCGCTTTGCTGCAAAACATGTTCCAGTAAAATTTTTTTACGGAAATATCTAAGTTTCAGTACTATTAATATAACAGCCAAAGAAGTCTCTATGAGATTGAACCAGTTGAAAAGCATAATATAACACCTTGACCGTGACGAACTATTTTAGGATCTCATTTCGGTTCCTCTTTTTTGGGACTGTACGAATAATTTTTTAAATAAGTACATTTTTAAAATCCGGCATCTGCAGCACTATGGATGTTGTTATGAGAATGTGTATTAGATACATGCATGCGTTGGCTAGTGACAAACACCATTTCAGAAGATATCGACAAATTAAGTCTGCAAGTGCCCTCAAATACCCCAAACAATTGAAAATTCCTCCTACTATGAAATACGTTCTATTATACCTTTTAGTATTGCAAAAGATATGAAAGAGACTGAAATTCCTTGGCAGATCACTGAAACGTACGGAGAAAACAATGAAAAAGGGAATAAGAATTCATCTTAGAGCATTTGAAGATGGCTACACAAATGTGCATAAAACTAAACTCCTCTGCTGAACAACCCCTAGGGGGCCAGGCCTACGGTACCAATCTTCGTTTCCGAGACCAAGGGCCCTGAGGTGTGAATCATATGTTCTGGTTAGATGGTGAACCTTACGTGGAACCTCCAGTGCTTAGTTCTCAAGCATGTTTGATCCTCAGTTTGTCTACCCACTGAAGGGATGAAAGGCTGAATGAACCTTGCCCAGTCCGGGGATCGAACCTCGGACCTGTGTCATGGGAGCGCGAAGCCCTACCCCAAAGCCAATGGGCTTACAAACATGCATAATGAATTGCAAAATGAATGATTTCCTAGCACTGAAAATCTTGTGTCGAAAGGTGGTGGAAATGTTTTAAAGAACAGGCACTTTATGATTTTCTTTTTATTAAACGAGTTTCTTCACTGCTCAATGTGTGTTTTAATTTTTAAGGCAATGCCCTTAAATTATCATAAATTTGTCTCCAACAAGTCTGGATATGTTAAATGGGTGGCACAATACTAAATAAATGTTTAACAAGTGCATATCTAGTCGGCAGATTTCTATGAGAATGGAATTCAAAAGCTGGTTCTACCATACGACTAGTGCGTTGAAATTGGTAAATATCAAGTTTAAAAAAACAGATTAAAGTACAATCTTTCATGTAAAAATGAAACTTGTATTTTTAATTTTAAAATGGTATTTAAATAATACGCCTCGTATACTTAATGCTTGCTTGAAATTGTATAAGGATTCAAGTCGACATTAAGAACCATTAATTCAATGAAAATAAGTTTAAATTAAAAATGTGTTATTCTAAGCAAAGAGAATGCAGTAAATGTATTTAATCATCACTACATGTATGAGCTCTTTCTGTGTTAGCTGCAAAAAGAAAAAAAAATATTTGAAGCCTCAAATTCCTTAATCATATTTTTCAGTAATAAATTCTTAAGAGAGCAAGCTATTAAAAAATCTGATTTATTGGGTCATTTAGGATTAAGTCTGAAACGTATTTGTAAAAGACTCATTAAATCAATCGTTGTACATATTACAGAAAATTTCAGAAAACAGCTAATGCAGAAGATATAAACTCTTAAAAGCCTATACTTCCTAATGTAGTTATTTCAATTCCACTATACATGTGTTGCAGTTTTTAAAAATAATTCATATATTATTGACAATTTGTACTGTTTCATATAATGTGGCTTTCTATATAACGTGGTACAAATTAATCTGGTTTGTCTTATTTCTATGTTTCTCATAACGTAGTTTTCATAGAAGACATTTCTTGATTTCAATTAATTATGAAACTGCATAAAACGGTATAAATTAATTGCCTTATAGGAGACATAAATATATGAGTTTTCTTATAATTTTGTTACAAAAAAGTCTTCAACTTTCTCTTAAATCTTTTCATGACACTCTGTATCTCAGTATCTTATCACAATCCTTTTTTCATCCATAAAAGACTTTAGAAACATGAAAAGATCAAGCAGCAAAATCTGAAACTCTAGATCTAAATGGGCTGATGATCTACCAATTGAAAAAGTTAAAGAGTTTCTTTTTTTGTAATAACTTGGAAGTCCTCGACTCTGTATGCCTAGTTTTCTCATTCACAGTCGACAGCATTCATGGAAGTCACTAAGGTTTTTAGCTATTGTAGACAAATCCAAATACTGCCACCCACGTAAACGCCGGAAAAATCCTTACAGAATACTTTAAAATGAATAACAGGTGTAAAAAAAGATCCACATCTTGTATAAGGCAGTCTTATAGCCCATACTTTTCTATGCATCTACAGTCTGGGGGTTTGAGCTAATGCTCATCCAGAGACTTCAATACAAAACAAACCGTTAAGGTCTATTCGGAATGCACACATGTGTATCTCTAATGAAACAATTAACAAAGACTTCAACATCAACCCAGTTCATAAGATGATTGTTACCACTGCAACCAAATTCTTTACCAACATATACTCCATTAATAACGAAGAAATTTCTCATACTGCGAACTACGGTCCTGGTGAACATCGTAGGCACCGGCGGGCACCTATTGTGCTTCTCCCGGGTATTAGTCCAGCTCTCTACCCTCCCGTACCGGCTCTCTCGATCTCATAGCCTCGCTGGATTGTTTCCCGTAATTCACTTGCTGTTTCTACATCCAGGGTTCTTAAATTTTCCGAATTACAATCTAATTTTTTAATATTTTTTAATGAATTTTAAACAAACGTTCTTCTTGTGTTAAGTACTGCTAATTTAGTTTATTTTTAGTTGATCTTAAGATTAAATTATTTGCCCTTAAGTTTTAATTAGTAATAACCCCAGTTTTTGCTACACTTAACTCTTGTTATTTTTTTTCGTTGTGCTTCGAGCATTCAATACACCATAGTAATCGTAATATCCACTACCTCTAATATTCAATACCTGAAATATAGGGCCTTCGACCTATTGGTGCCCAAACAAATCTAATGTCAATATCAATGCCAAAAAGACCACGTTAATGAGATGAAAAACATATAATTGGATCAATATAATAGTGTTAACACAAATACACAAATTAAGGATTTTCTTTCCTCTAGTTTCAGCCGAACTGTGGTCCATTGGTTAGACTGCTGGCCTACAGTACCCGAGTTCGTGGGTTCGAATCACAGTGTGGAATGGATGTACATAACTGTTCGGAATTGGCTTTAAGCTATAAGTCCCGGTCTCATTATCCCTCTTGTTTCATTAATGTAGACCGTAGCACTCCAAACCAAACCCTCTAGTTATAGCAGCTTCTAAGTTTTGTTGCTTTAATCACTACCTTACCATGCCTACTTCACCCGTGTCTGCTTCCAGCCTAGCCCAACAACAATAAGTTTATCGCATATTTTAGCTGGGATTTCGATTATCAGATTAAAATGTAATAAAACAAACATTTTTCTTAAAATTTAATTGAAGACAGCTGTACCTGGTTAAAAATGAAATACCAAAAAAAAAAATAGTATAACAGGAAAGATATCTGTGTCTGCTTCTGAATGCTAAATTGGTTCAGACTCAATTAAATTTCTCCCCCTCCTTAATTTAATCCGCGGGAGGCCGTCCAAGAGACGAGTATCGAGCGCCTTAATAAAGATTCCTTCTTTGCATTCTGCAGTCACAGAAGCGGAAACTTTAGCCCGTGATTGATGCTCGTTTCTGAGACGCCCATGCCTTTACCACTTCTATTTCCAAACCTTTCATTAGCACACGCTGGAACTTGGCATGGGCCACGCGCGGGGATCTCGATTCACCGTCTGCGTTAACCGTACTGACACCAAATAACGCAAAAATCGCCTTCTTTTCAACGGCAGACGGCGCTCTTCATCGTATTTTAACTCCGTGATTTCTTTTTTATCTCTGCTGGAGAGATCCAAGGACGCGAGAGTTAGCGCACGTCAAATGTAACAGAGTTCTTGACATGTGCCGAGGCTAATTGCATCGCACGGGGAATCTCAGAGGGTACAAATTATTTTCTTAGTTTCGGGGATCTCGGAAAAATTCTTTTATGCTAATATTGGCATCGATACGCGGCACATTATTCACAGCCGTAATGTGAAATCATGCTCTCTGCCAAAGTGAATCTCGAAATATCACTGTGTTGATACGGTAAGACAGATTGTCTTTTGATTTCACGATCCGATGCTTTTTGTTTTTGGCTAAGTCAGTACATAAACATTAATCTAGACATAACTAATATTCCATGTTTATAAATGCAAAATCTAACGAAAAATATTTTTTCATGATCAAACTAATATATTATTATCGGATAAATAAGATATAAAGTAAGAAAAACTAGGGGAATAAATCACTGATTCCAAAAATTACACTACTGTCAAGTTGGAGAAATATTAAGGTGAATTGACGATCAGTAGGAAATTGACTTTGTTTAACGTATTTAAAATACACTTCATACAATAAATTTGCCAGTTAAATAAATAAATTAAATAACTATAATAAGCTTTTTAGTCTGCACTGAAATTACAAAATAAGTTGTAAAGAAGCCTAACTGGATGAATACAGAATCTGTTGTTTTAATTCAACGTTGTATAACTATGTTAAAATTACATCATTCGAAAAAGACTAAAATACTCCTCGCATCAAAAGTCTGTTATGAATATTAATGATATTTTAGTAAGATATGACTTAAATGGTTAAAATTACAAGTAAAATTCTCTTAAAACGTTTAAATGTAGCAATATACTCGTATATTTTATTTAAAAACCATCAAATTATATATATACATATATATATATATATATATATATATATATATATATATATATATATATATATATATATATATATATATATATTGTAGCGTTTTCGGCTCTAATTGAGCTAGAAAAAGGATAGCGGAGGCCTACGTACAGACTAAAGATCTTTATTAGAAACACAATGTTGAAGTTATGATGAAGACAGATGAAAATGATGAATTATCTACAAATGAAAATGATGATCGTTACAGGAATCAGCTTCCTAATCGTTGGAGAGAAAAGGGGGGGAGGACACTCTCAGTCGCTCGCCTCGAAGCTCTCGGCCGATGAGTTCACAGGAGACTCGATCGGTCAAAAATTCTCTCTGATCCATGAACTCCGGTCTTTTTATATCGTCGTCTGACCGCAAATGTCCATCTCAGCTGATCGGACATCTGGTTGAAGACGGGGTGGGGAAACCGCTTGTAGAATTGTGGCCGGACAGGTGCAACCCCGGTTCCAAGGGAAGTTTGCAGTAATCGGGAGCAATCTCGCAGATCATTAATTGATGTCTCTGGACAAACCTTTGGAGAACAAGGTAGGAAAGTATTGCTGCTTCCCTTACAATGTAGAGGATTTCTGTCGTGTGAGACTCTTTCTTCGGGATGCCATTGAAACTAACACTAGAAACACTTCGCCAGCATCTTAATGAATTTCTCAGACAGAATGATTGAGATGGTCCTCGGTGTTAACAATCCTCTATTCAGCATCCTATTCTACATGAAACAACGTCCTTTCACTAGGTAAAGAGAAGCTCAGTTCAAATGCTCACAAAAGGCAAGTTCACTATTTCCAGTTATACCGTTTTTCTCACGGTCGTAGATAAGTCTGTATATGGAAATTTAATTTAATGTAACGAGAATTCGTTACAATATATACATACACACACACACACACACATATATATATATATATATATATATATATATATATATAATATATATATATATATATAAGTACAACTAATAATAATATGCTGTTTACTGACACTTTGTATATACATACAAAGCGGCAGCTTAGCCGAACGATAGCCGATTAGTTAGGATACTGGCCTTCAGTACTGGAGTTCATGGGTTCGAATCCCACTGTGCCATGGTTGTTCGTAGCCGTTCGAAATCGGCTTTAACCTGTAGGTCCCGGTTTCATTAGTCTTCGTGTTGCAAAAAGTAGACCTTACCACTCCAAACCAAAAACCAAACCAAACTGGCAATTTAATAAAAAGTTTGTCTAAAGCGACCTATCTTTTGGTTTGGACATTCCTGTTATATATGATAGGTACACAAGCGCATAAAACGTGTGACTGTGAAACATGTAAGCTACAACCGAAAACAGATTATTTTAGAGGGAGAAGAGGGGTTTATATTGTATAATACAAACCGCACTTCAGCCTTCCGAAGAATCGAGTTTTCCAAAACACAAGAAAACAAGGAAACACAGTCTAAAGTTAAAATGATCTTTCAGTAAATGTGTTCGGCTGCATTCTTTGATAATGGACCGACGAATATACTTGACAGCTTAAACTGAAGAAGTAATTATGAAGATCGAGTGACTAACTACAAAACCCGTCTGTCGTCGAGCTTCTTTGGATCACCCCCATCTTTTCACCTTTTCTCAGTGTCCTTCCAAGTCAACCCTGCAAATAACTAACCTATGAGAGAGTAGGGAGAAAAATATTTCTTCTATAGCAGGGGTATTCAACCTTTCTAAACTTTGGGTAACCGTTTGAGTGTCTTGTTTTCTTGAAAGAACATCTTGATGACATAGCAGAAAAAAAAGGATATAAAAGATTTATCCTAATTAAATTTACAAAATTATTGTTGCGGGTTGACTGAAGAATTGGGTTTCCCCGCCAACTTGCCGATAATGGTTTGAGTACGATCGCCTAACATTTTCTCTTGATCTCACCGTGTACAAAGAATCTGTATCTATATTATAATTTATATGTTATTTCATCCAACTCTGCTTGTGTCACTCTTTTCTTATATATTAAAAAAGCGCAATGCTTAAAAAATTTAGATATAACAAACCATTAATGGTTCACTATGGCTGATTTTTAATAATTTGGAGCTACTACATTTTGTAAACTGTTAAGGGATTAATTGCCCATAAATATAAGTCGTTTTCTTTAATTAAGTAAGAGTATATAATTCTATTACGATGGCTCACTGTGCATTAATTAAAGTCGCCAGAAAAAGCAAGAAATACAATGTTCGGATGGATTACCTTTGTGTTTTAGTAAATATCGCCAATATTTTCGCCTAATTTGCCAAGGGGAACCCAATTCTTCAGTAGTCCCTATTATTGCATCTTTATTTTATCTTAATATAAACATCTCAGTAAGATATTAAATGGTAAAGTAACTAATGGATTATTTTTTCTACAATAAATACCTTAAATAATAAACAAAAGCAAAAATATTTTTTAAATTATAACACATTGATGAATGGAAAATTCTTTCAATGACATCTGTGATTGTTTTGTATTGAAAAGTATTTTTATGTCTTTAAAAAATGTTAAACTCTGCAACCTAATGCCATCTTCAATATCCAATCTGTTTCTGCATTTGTCCAAGTGTACGAAGAGAAAGAATTTTCGTATACATAGGTTGAAACAAATGGCAGTAGGTATTTCAACCTCTTTTGGCAATTTCAGGATATTCATTTCAAATGTCAGTCCAGAGCTAATATGCTTGGTTTGGTTCAGTAGTACGAAATATATGCTACAACCAAGAAAAATATAAATAAAACTAAATAGACTGATATTATTTTAGCAATCAGAACCTAAAATAGCGATTATCTGAAAGGTACCAAATTGTGTTTGGTACTTCTTAGCAGTAGTGTCAGTTTACCGTGTACCTGGACCTTAGGCCTAAGCCTCAGTCCGAAAAAAGTAAAGTATTTGAGATGAGTTAATAACTGAAACGAAAAATTGTTAGTATGAATTTACATTACAAAATACACACAGCAGTTTACTGCCTTAGATAGTTTATTTTATTACATATATATTTCAGTACAATATTTCATAACAAAATAAATTTTTCAATAAGTGCAACTTTTTCACACATACATGTATAAATTTCACAACATATAATTATAATATATAAACTTTTCAGTCATTCTATCCCTTTTATCATTCTGTGCATTTCTTGCTGTTATAAATTATTTATTCAGACTTAACTAAGGTAATTAGTGTGTTGGCCAGTATGAGAAAACAATATTACTCTGATGTAGAAACCGAAAACTGCCTGCTGTATTAGAAACAATTATAATGATTTTGGCACCAATCAATATTTTGTTTCAACTTTTTTCAACAATCTTTTATTACCGCTTCCACTTTTTTTCGATGACTTCCTAAACTCATTTAGTTTCTGGCATTAGCCTCAAAGCAAAAAAAAGTCAAGGTTATAGGAACATAATCTTTCAACAGTTTAAATTACCCTAAGCTGAGAAATTACTTTTGACAGTATATTTTATGAATTATTCAGTTTCCTTTTTAATTAGGGAAAATAAAAAATATATATATTTACACTCTTCCGTTTTCAATTAAATGGATAAATAAGAGCATATTTTCTAATATTCCATGGTATAAAAAAGAAACAGCTATAATAAGCCAAAAGTACTTGTTAAAAGGAAAAGTAGACCAAGGTAAAGAGAAAACAAGATCTAATAAAAAGCTTATTGTCTATCGCTTTTTATACTTAAGGGAACATGTAAGGTATTTTTTTCTTGTGGTAAATTACATGTAAGAAAGGAATGATTGATGACAGCTTTTATTAAATGCGGATATATCTATTTAATGTTTCACAAAAGCTCTGTGTGTACAAATGTACGTGTTTCAATATTTCCTGAAAACTTTCATCATGCAAGTTATGCCCGTTTTAAATACCTACAGTGCAATCAGTAGAAAACAAATTTTACTTGATTTCTGACTTGCATTTAAAGCTTTTATGGTAAAATTCAATGCAGTAGTCACCAAAATTGGGAATTGTATAAGCAACCGTACCGTTTTTAAATCCTATTGTGAATTACCAAAAGAAACTAGGACATAAATAAGAATCTTTTGATTCAAAATACAATGGACTTAATATTCACCAATATCAATGAACTAGTATGGTAGAACCAGATTTTGAATTCCATTCTCATAGAAATCTGCCGACTAGCTATGTACATTCTAAACATTTATTTAGTATTTTGCCACCCATTCAACATATCCAGACTTAAGTTGGTGACACATTTAAGGTAATTTAAGGGTATTGCCATAAAAATTAAAAGAACACATATTGAGAATTGAAGAAACTCGTTTAATAAAAATGAAATCATAAAGTATCTGTTTTCTCAAACATTTCCATTACCTTACGACACCAAGATTTTCGTTGCCAGAAAATTTCGTTCCTTTTGAACTTGATTATGCACATTTGTGTAGCCATTTTCAAATGCTCTAAGATGATTTCTTATTCCTTCTTTCATTGTTTTCTCCATACGTTTCAGTGATCTACCGAGGAATTTTAACCTTTTTCACATCTTTTTGCATTACTAAAATAAAATAATAGAATGCATTTCTCAGATGGAGGAGTTTTCACTTGTTTGGGGCATTTTAAGGCACTTGCAGATTTAAACTGTCGATATCTTCTGAAATGGTGTTTATGACTAGCCAACAGACGCAGGTATCTACTAGACATTCTCGGAACAACATCCATAGCGCTGCAGATGCCGAATTTAAAAAATGTACTAATTTTAAAAAAATATTCGTACAATCAGAGAAAAGGGGAACCAAAACGAGATCCTAAAATAATTCGTTACGGTCAAGGTGTTATACAGTGGACTCCGCTTAATGTGATCAGTTTGGGACACCCTGATTTTGATAACAATAACCGATTGATAACAATAAACAATATGCAAAATTAGATAAATTTACCTCCCCCTTTAATTCACACGTACTAAATTTCAAAATAAAATGAAAAAACTCATATATTTATGTACTTATATTATCTTTTAAAACATAAGAATTGTATACATAATTAAAAAATCAATTGTTGACTGTCTACAATTTTTTCAACGAAGCTTATTTATAAATTGTTCGTAATCATAATGTTTTTTCATCGAAGCGGTGTTGTACTCCGTTTCGACACTTTTAATGCAATTTAGATGCTGAGAAATGTTTAACTGCGCTGCAGCATGGCAATGACTCATTCTTGGTAACCTGTCATAACGATTTAAAATTTGATCTTTTCTTTTAACCCCTTGCCTGTTTTGCACGTACATCAGACGGGCGTGGTTACTGTGCCTTTAATGATTTGCCCGTACGCCGTACGGGCAATCTGATTTCTTTGTCGTTCTCACTGTTTTGGCTGTATCTTTTGTTTTTTAATGTTAAATTAGTCGTACACATGTCCATAAGATGTTAGTTTTCGAAGTGTATTCTGTTTCGTTTGAAAGCTCGGGCTTTCTGATAGGTTTTGCATTTCACCGCTAGTTTTAATCTTTGCGATTTTGGCTTGATGTTTTGGGAGACTGACCCAGAGAGACTTTTTAGAGGTAATTCGACCTACAAATAAAGAAACTAAGACCTACAAACAAGTGCTAGGTGTGTTCATTGAAGATAAATGACAGCAGCAAAAGAATTCGAAAAGGAACTAGGTATTTTTGTCCGGGTTGGGACGTAGGACTACGCTTCTTACCCTCTTTCAAGATTTATCGCACAAAATGATCTTTGAAAAAACCGGTTAAATAAATGTATTTATAGTATTTGCATTCGAAAATAATTATGTAGTAATTGTAATCGAAAATGTTTGTTATCTGCATAACTGTAAACGTCCCTTCCCTCTTTAGTGTACATGAGTGAGAAAAGAAACTGTGATTTCCTGTAACTAAGTTGTTATAAATGCTTAAAATAATTAGAAATATTACTTTTAATAACATTCTCCAGCTTACAAATGTAAAAGGAACAAAAGTATGCAATAAAAAAATGTGACATTTTTTTAATCGAATTCGAGAAGAAAATGAAACTGTTAAGGGGTTAATGTTAAATCATTTCGCTTTCTGGCTTCCATATCGGCAAGATGCATGTAAGCGAGCAAGGCATAAATGTGAATACGCTCCTTCTCAGTTCCGATAAGAATGCGTTGCCTCCTGCTTATCTGACAACCATTGACCATCAGCAGGGTGTGTGTATTTCTGAAAAATTCCAGGAAATGTTAACACCCCTCTCCTTTGGTCATTCTCCATTTCCCTAGGTGGAAGAGGGAGAATTCTCAGAAATTCAAACGAAAAGAATGGTTTTCTTTTGAATACATTGTGAATATTCTTTTCCCAGTTAAAATGAGGTTCGAAAACTGATAACATTAACCGATGTAATGATCACATAAAGCGATAATTTTAACATACAAATGAATAGAGAAAATCGGGACCAAGTGATTTCGATAACAATAAGCGATTGATAACATTAACCGCGATCACATTAAGCGGAGTCCACTGTATTAGATTAATTCATTGTCTATAAACATATATATCTAGTAAATATGAAATTAATTTTAATAAATTTGTACTTAAGAAAAATAATATGAAATTGAGAAATTGAATTGTACTCAAGAATAAAAATTTGAAATGTTATGAGTAATAAGTTAAGAACAGATTTGACCTCCAACTTTATTGAGGAGATAACACTCTTTTTGGTTAATAACGAGATTTTTACTGTTGGGAAAGTAGGTAGTGACTGCCATTTAAATACAGTTGATCAACTGTTTGCTAGTCCATTTGCTTCTGTACTTTTGTTTAAATCTCATACTGGAAAACGAAAACTCAATGATGTGCAACTGCAATTTCATCTATCTGTATCTTCATCACTCAGTAATGAACGGAAAATTATGACAGAACTGTTCCCAAGTACAGTGAACTCCGCTTAATGTGATCAGTTTGGGACACCCGTAATTTTGATAAAAATAACCGATTGATAATAATAAATGGAATACAAAATTAGATAAATTACCTCCTCCCAACTTTAATTCACACGTACTAAATTTCAATACAAAATGAAAAAACACACCTTATATTTATGTATTGTATATTTTCCTTTAAACTATAAGAATTGTATACATAATTAAAAAAATTGATCAATTGTTGACTGTATTTTTCCAAGAACCTCATTGATAAATTGTTCGTAATCATAATCAACCTGTCATAATGATTTAAAATTTCGATCTTTTGTTTTGATGTTAAATCATTTCGCTTTCTTGCTTCCATATCGACAAGTTGCATGTAAGCGAGCAAGGCATAAAATGTGAATACGCTCCATCTTAGTTCCGATAAGAATGTGTTGCCTTCTGCTTATCTAACAACCATTGACCATCAGCAGGGTGTGTGTACTTCTGAAAAAATTCCAATAAGGGGTATAGTAACTTCCTTTTTAGTTCATAGAATGTAATCGAAATAAAATATTGTATTTATTAGAAAAAATACCCTTTTGACATAGAGAATACATTAATTTCCATTTAAATTACAACTAAGAAGGTAAGGCTATAAGGACATTATGTAACTGTACACAACTGTAATAAAAAAAGACTGTAAATTGCATGCAAGCATGTATCTAAACACTTTTTTAGCCATTTTTCAGTTGCGTAGAACGCATTAAATTTTGTCTATATAGCAGCTATATAAAAGAATCAAGAGTGGTAAAGAGTGAGAGTTCTCACAATCCAGAATTTATAAATTGCTGATGTTTACATATGTGTATATATATTAAATATAAGAATATGTATACATTCATATACATATCTATCTATCGGTATCTATCTAACGGTATACAAAATTAGATAAATTTACCTCCCCCCTCTTTTAATTCACACGCACTAAATTTCAATACAAAATGAAAAAACACACCTTATATTTATGTACTGTATATTATCCTTTACACCATAAGAATTTTATACATAATTAAAAAAATTGATCAATTGTTTACTGCATTTTTTCTAAGAAGCTCATTGATAAATTGTTCGTAGTCATAATCAACCTTTCATAGCGATTTAAAATTTCGATCTTTTTTTTTTAATGTCAAATTATTTCGCTTTGTGGCTTCCATATCGACAAGCTGCATGTAAGCTAGCAAGGCATAAAATGTCAATACGCTCCATCTTAGTTCCGATAAGAATGTGTTGCCTTCTGCTTATCTGAAAACCATTGACCACCAGTAGGGTGTGCGTATTTCTGAAAAATTCCGGGAACGTGTAATCTCCAACTCCTTTGTTCATTCTCCATTTTCCTAGGTTGAAGAGGAGAATTCTCAAAAATTCAAACAGGGAAGAGAAAGAAAAGAATGGGTTCTTTCTGAATATATTGTGAATATTCCTTTGCCAGTTAAAATGAGGTTCGAAAACTAATATCATTAACCTATTTAATGATTACATAAAGGGATAATTTTAACATACAAATGAATAGAGAAAATCGGGACCCAGTGATTTCGATAACAATAAGCGATTGATAACATTAACTGCGATCACATCAAGCGGAGTCCACTGTATTAGATTAATTCATTGTCTATAAACATATATGAAATAGTAAATATGAAATCGATTTTAATATATTTGTGAGTAAGAAAAATAATATGAAATTTGAATTGTAGGTAAGACCAAAAATTTGAAGTATTACGCTTAATAACTTAAGAACAGATTTTACCTTCAACTTTATTGAGGAAACAACACTCTTTTTGGTTAATAATGAGATTTTTAATGTTGGGAAAGTATGTAGTGCTTGCCATTTAAATATTGTTGTTCAACTGTTTGCTAATTCATTTGCTTCTGTCCTTTTGTTTAAATCTCATACTGGAAAAAGAAAATCCAATGATGTGCAACTGGAATTTCACCTGCCTGTATCTTCATCACTCTGTAATGAGCAGAAAATAGTGACATAGAACTGTTCCCAAGTTGTTTTTCCGGAGGTATGTCTTAGGTGATTGATGTTTTTCTCTAGACTGTTATACTAATAAAAGGTACAAATGTCTCTGAAGTTGTCGTAGGTGAGTATACTCGTCTGTACTCACCAACTTTAAAAAGTAACATTTTTTCTTCTTAAACCTGAGGTTAGCAAGTTTCGAGAGTTACAGACTACTGTTCTATCTCACGAAGGCTAATAATAGTGCGACCTACTGCTTAACCGTTTGAGTGCGGCGAAGAGCTATCGCGCTTCTCTTGTTTTGTACCGAAAATGCGGAGACGCTGCTGTTGGTTAGTATAATTTTCGCATCTATTGAGAGCAGTTGAATTCATATCAATCGCAGTTTGTATTCATTTTACTCAATTGTAATTTTTAATAATATAAGAATTAAAATAAAATACAGTGGTAAGTAGTAATGAAGTACAGGCGTGGATTGTGGTAAGGTAGATAAAATGAGCGTGGTTTATTTATTTATTTATTTGTAATAAAAAAAAACTTTTCGTTGTTGTATAGAAATTAGAAACTGTTTTCCCTTTCTCAACAAGTGTTATACTGATCATTATTGATGCTATAGAGGAGGAATGGTTAGCAAGCAAAAATGCCACAGGAAGACTACCAATAAGTACAAAGTTTTCTTTAGAAAAACAGCCTGGGAGAAACTTGCGACAATGTGATGTATGCAGTAAAAACATTGTAATGGAATTAGATGATCCAACTTAATTTGCGTTATATGTAGAAAAGGAATTTATGGAATTTGTGCAGCAAAACATTCTTGTAATAAGTGATAATAAAAAACATTTTTGTTCGTGAAAATTACTTGTTACATAATTAATGTTAATTATAACCATTTCTATTGTTCTCCCCAAAAAATTACTACACATTTCTTTACGCACTATTATGATATAAGAAAATTTTTCAGCACTTAAACGGTTAAAGCCGATTCCGAACGTGTTATAAACATCCATCCTAGAAGTGGAATTCGAGCCCACGAACTCCGGTAATGACCCTACTACACTAGACTCGAGACGTGTGTCTTCCTGAGATGGACACCTGCAATTTTTTACGGCGCTTAGGAATAGCCGAAAACAGACGCAACAAAGTAGGGTAGAAAAGCCCTACCCGAAAGAGGCGACAATTTCACCAGGATGAGGAAGAATGCCACTCCCACCCATGCCAGGTACAGGAAGAGAGATGCCCGTTCCGAAAGGAGGAGAAAGAAGGCTGGAAGGTAGAGCTGGAATCTGGAGAAACTTGTGCAGGCCCCCTCATCGTTACTCTCTCTCCATGATTCAGCCATTTATGATGATCAGCCATCTATGCCTCTATGATTCAGCGATATATTATCCTTAATACTTTGAATGCCACGACAATTTTCAGAAATCTGGTCTAAAAGGACAATTTGATTTAATCACGTTATTTTATTAAAAATTCCAATTCTAGTGCATAGTTATCACCCAAAAGCATAAAAAATGTGTTTTTTTTAAGTTCTTAGGAATTATCTTGTAGTTGGCTTCTGAAATCTCTTCGCGGAAGTCCACTACGAGTTAATTCGCCCGCTGACACACACAGACACGTTTTGACCTGTCGCTTCTCTAAAGCTGAATCATAAATATACTTCCAATATTCGTCAGTAGTATCACATAAATTGTAATCGAGTGCATCCTATTTATGTCTTTCTTGAGTGTTTTGCTTTATAATTATTGTTATAACTAAATTATCAATAACTCAATATGGATAAAAAAAAGACCACTGACTCAAAATGAAATTGAGTGCTATGCAAATCTAAGTGGTTCAGAATTTGACGGGATTTTTGACGAGAATGGTAACGACAGTAGTGTCATGAACCTTCTGAGATAATTATATTTTTTGTTCTTTCAAGTAAAAATTGATATTTTGTTATTTTCCCAGAAGCCATCTATCGATATTAGCACTTATATACTACGAGTTTATTCGCAGCTGCATAAAAATGACAAGTAAACACAGAACGCGAAAAATGTAGTTGGCGTCCTAGAAAACAACGCAATCTACGAGTTATCTCGCAGTTGGCAGTAATAATGTATAATTTTCATACGTACATTTTCATGTGTATCAATTTGCAAACTATAAACGTTTTTTCAGTGTTAACCGGTGCAGTTAATTAATTATCGTCAAGACGAGCTATTTAGCGAACCCATAGTACCTTATCTTGTAACAGTAGGCGAGCAGGTACGGAAGACAAGGCGTGCAGTTAAGGAAAAAGACGATGGAACACAGACACCATTATCATTACAGACCCATTCAACTTTTGTATCTGAGGAAAAATCACATTTTAAATTGCAAAATATCTAGAAAGTTTCAATAGTTAAAACTCTTAAAGAAGGATTTAGATCAACCGATTATGTTTTTCAAGATATTTTATTAAACAATCTATATTTTAATCAATATGAACATAATAGTAAATGTTTAATGTGAAAAAAAATCAAAAACGTAAAAACACAGGAAAAACTTAAAAGTTTTTAAGCAAATCCGTTTGCAAGAAAGATTTTCAGATTTCTCCTTCCTACCTCTAGCACCCGCTGTAGTGATGAACAATTCGAACATTTATTTGTCCAGTTGGCTAGAATTCAAGGCGGCATTTTGGCTGTTATATGGACAAAAATATTGATATATTAAATACCGGATTAATCGAAATTTATACATACCAATATTTTTTTGGCTAAAAATTTACAGTTCCTCTTTATACTTTTTATATCTAAAAGTTACGATATATGCACTTAGAATTAAGGATATCGTAATATCTAAAGGAAACGACCACAGAAAAGCGGTATGTTTAATTAAATAACCATAAATGTTATACGACAACTAACACACGTTTCACGAGAGAATGTGTAATCTCAGCATTAATTTTGTGAGACTGATTTTTCAATCTTAAAAAATTTCAGGGATATGGAGACTAATATAAGGCTTGGTTCGAAGTGGTATAATCTACTCTTTTGTTACACGAGAGCTAAGGAGACCAGGAACTATTGCTTAAAAGCCCATTCAGAACGGCTACGAACATTCATTCCCACAATGGTATTAAATCCCACAAACTCTGGCATCGAAGGGCAACGCACTACCTACTCGTCCGTCGTTCTTACTGAAAATCAGAAGATAAAGCTTTTTGTTGCTCAGTTCATTTTATGACTTCTAATAAATATTTTGTTTTCTGTGCAGTTTGTCACATACAAGAACTATTCAAGTTTCATATGTGTTTATCTATAAACAATAATATTTTTTCAAGTATGGGGAGGAGGCAATGCTACAGTCGAACCAATCCTTCAAAAAAGCAAAGAATAGAAAACAACGACGATGATTTTACTTCAAGGTAAATTACTGTTGGTATCATTTTGCTCCACTAAGCATATCTCATGTGCAACAGAGATTGATGTTACATTAAAACCATTATGATGGAATATTAATTTTCTGGAGTGATGGAAACAGTGAAAATATTATACAACAGTACTGGTGCCTTTTTCTTGTTAATTACTTGTACTGAGTGCTTGCACTAGATAACTTGTCCATGATCCCACAGAAAAAAATCTCATAAAAACTCCTGGTTATTAAAGATGTTCTTTCTCTTTTCAGTTGGCACAATTAAAATTTATTTGTTTTCTTTCAAGTTGCTACGTGACTAATTATATTTATTTGCTGTGCTCATATATATTTCAACCCCATTATCAAACATTAAATAAAAATTTTAATTTAATAAACAAATACACTACCAGCAATTTGTGAAACAATAATCAGATGTTAGATTTAAGGTCAATCCCTAGACCCCGACAGATAAAATTATTTTTACGTGAAGAGGCTATTCTTTTTTTCCCTCCAAATTACCCTTTTGACTAAACATCACTATACCTAGGTGTGTTACATTGTTCTTATACATCCGTTTCCCTTACAGCCCATGACAGGAAGCTGGGCACTTTATTTACTCCTTTGTGGTCACTTTCTATCTTGACTCACCGTGTATATATTGCCATTTTTTAAATCTGTGAATCAGATCCCTGATGTCGAGTGGCAAAAATAAACCACAAAAGTCAACCTTAAAAGTACTGCATAGACGTCGAAAAGGATTTTTTTTTATCGGCACCCGGCATATTACCGGATGAGTTACAATGGGTGGGTCTGCAGGAAGTTTTGTTACACAGATACGAAGATGCACGCACGCCTCAGAGACAAGCCTAGATTTCGTCATTCACAACGAACACGTGCGTGTTTGGTAAATTACGAATACAGGCAGCATCGTTTTCGGTGAGATAAAGAAAAAAGAATCAGTCTGCTAAGGAAGTTTTCTTTTAAGGAAAAATATTTGTCGAAGTCAAAAATAGAATGAAGTGTTATTGGTTAGAATGGTAATATGTTTTCTTAAAATTGTTACTAATAATGAGTCTTCCAGACAACGTTTAAACATTTTATTTTCAAAAGTAGGAAAGGCAAGTAAAGCCTTTATCACACATCAACATATACGAGGTGAAAAAGAACGTATAAGCTTACGATTCTTTATAAGGGTAAAAACACGTGCGTTATTTCTTTTGTTACAGCGAAAGAAGTTCAAACGATTTAATTGGGTTCCATTTGAGGTGTTATAAGGATTTTTATTCAAAGTTAAAAATATTTCATTATCACCCAAGAAATTTTTGTATTCTTCAACGGTAAGGCAAGCCAAACAACAGCCAAATGGCAGAGCGCTGCTCTTCGGTACTACATTTCGCAGTCTCGAATCTCGCTGACGACACGGATATTCGAAATCGCCTCTAAGCAGTAGATCCTTCTCTCATTAGCCCTCTTGTAACAGAAAAGTAAATCGTAGAGCTCCAATCTAAATCAATCTAAGATAAAATAAATCCTAAACTAAAAATGCTATTTTTTCAAAACACACATGCTGACAAGTTATAAAGTCTTTACACATAGCTTTCAGCCTAAAAAGTAATTTCTAGATCATGAAAAGCTTTTCGGCTTTTAATCAAACGTCTGTCATAAGGATAGTATTAATTACACGGGGCCATAAACACAGGAGATGCAAGGGCAAAAAACAATTCAAACTTTTCGAAAATTTATTCTAAGTGAAAATAATCTACATGCTCAGCTTTTATACTAAGTAGGTCTATACGTTTTATTAATTTAATTTGACCGGAAATTTAAATAACACGAACACACACAAATATATGTATACATATGTAAGGAAAAGTAAACGAGATCGGAAAACTAATGTAGATATTTTTTATAAAAACTACAAAGACGGCCCGAGAAAATTCTCAGGGGTTTTCATATTCTAAGTCAAGGCGAAAAAAAAAAAGCGTTCCTTTGTTTTTCCGTTGTTAACCTCTAACCTAAATTGACTACTGGGGCTACAGTTTACTTCCTCAGAGAAGACATCTGACCAATTTTAACTGTACATTGCTCTAGAGGACAATTTAGGAAGTTACCAAACAAAAAGAAGATGCAAGCTTTCGGAGGCAGATTTTCTTAGAGATTTTCCCACAGATTTTGACTGAGATGTTGACCCAGGTGTTAAGATCTTTTTACTTATAACTTCCTGCTAGCTGACCCCTCAATTTGTCTTGTTCCTATAATGAAGTGGGAACCTGTCTTTCAACGTTCTGTCGATAAAAAAAGACTAAAACTGTGTCATTTTTATGGGCCATGACTGCAACCACCCATCGTGAAGTCAGTCTTATTACAACACACACACACACACACACACACACACACACACACATATATATATATATATATATATATATATATATATATGTCAGGATTTAAAATATAGATTAATTTTAAGAGATTTTAATTAGGGATTCTTTTAATGAGAGTGATGTGGGTTGTTATGTGCAGTTAGCCACATAAATACGGCTCACGCGCAGTGATAAAAGCAGAGAACAGTATGCACTTTCTACGGTCAGACCTACAGCACCCCCGAAGCAGTCAAAACTGCCTTTGTTAACAGTTGGGTGCCAATGTGAGACGCCATTGTTGAGTAGAGTGTTGATGAGATTTAAATAAAGAGATGAAGTAGTACTCCGAACTCTAGTGTGTTTACTGGAACCTGTCATATATATATATATATATATATATATATATATATATATATATATATATATATATATATATATATATATATATAATTTCATTTCACTATTTTTGTTTCGAAAGCTTAATTTTGTCTTGTGTTCCTTTCCAGGAAGTAATTATCATCAATTTAGTGCAAAAATGTCACATATGAATGTCCCTATTTGAAAAGAGTAAATTTTAGTTTTCTTTCCTTAGCAACTGGTTTTGTTAAGTTAAAATAATTTATTTCTGCTTAAATTTACAGTATTTTTAGGTACGCAAGTGACTACTTTAACCATTTAGTTTATTTGCCCATACAATGCCCATGATAGAAAGGGTAGTGTAGTCTGTTACTAATTTAGTTGCATTTTATTCCTTATCCATTTGCAATTCTGCATGGGGAGTCTACTAACATTTCAATACTAATTTCGTTCGTTTTGAAATTGTGTGACTGAATATATTGTCATTACTTTAATTTCTAATTTTCCTCTGACCACAGGCCTACTAAATCTCCCACATTATTCCAAGTTATATTTTGTAAAATTTTAAATTTATTTAAAATATCATGTATTTTATTTTTAAAACAGAGTTTTCTTTATCTTAACACATTGTATACGGGACACGTACTAAAAAGTTTTCTGACGATTGATACTTGAGCGCGGGTCACGTACTAGTACTGGTTAGTGTAACAACATGGTTTGTTTGTGGGTACAAAAATTACGGTATATACAGGAAAATAAAGCGGTATGTTCTTGTCTACTACATAGGTTCTGGAAAAATTTAGACAAATAAAATCTAATTTTTATATTAATCAATGCGGAAGCACAGAACAGGAAAGTTGATTAAAAAAATCAATTTAGATTTGAAATTAGCTTTTCATTTATCCTTGCAAAAATAAGCGAATTTTACGAAGATAGTTATGGTGAAATCTTCGCTGACGCATTGTCAGATGTTTCGTGTAATAGTGACACGAAAGTGAAGATTTCGTAGAGACCGATGATGAAGAGCTTATTCTACGCCCTTGCACTATCAATCGCAGAGAAACATCATATGCAAGTTTTGACGTGTACATCTTCATAGAGGAAAATGCTTTGAATGTTACCACCCTGTAAAACATTATTAGTTTTATGACTGCTCTTTTCATTTTTTTATAATGTAAAAATGTTTATATATAACATAATTCCAAAAAATGAAAACTATATACTACTATTTCTATTTGATATTTCATATTTACGATACTGTTATAAACTAATCCACTAAAAAATAGATTTTTAGTTTACAAAAATCTAATGGTTGTTATTTATATATTTCTATTTATATATTTGTTTATATATTTCAATACAAAATGCGAAAAGTTGGTTAAAAAATGAAATAATTTTCGATTTATTTAGATTTAACTGACTAACTAAATTTACGCACAAAACGAACGCTCCCGGTACAATTCCGCTGCGAAATGTACCCGCACACAATGTATTAATGCAAAATTTGTTTTCTTGTAAGACAAGCAGTTCAAACCAAAATGACAACTTTCAACAACAAAAATATTTTCAAAAATTTTGTTTTAAAAATCCTTTTAAATATGCAAACTTCATGGGTATAGATAATTAGAGCCCTTTTGCTGTTAAATTGAAATGGAATTGCAACTGTAATACAAATTGACAGACTAAATTATTCTTTTTTTAAATAAAGGAAACAAGTGATTAAGACAAATGTCCCTCATTAAAACTGACAGCTTCACAATCATTTCAATAATGGAGAAATAAATTGCATGTATTTAACCTTGCTAAACAAACAGTTCTAACAACACAACTCAGAAAATTGAATCAGTTTTTATTATACCTTCTTGAAAGAAAATACTAACAACAAGATCGGTAATAGCACGGAGAGGAGTTTCCGCGTGTCCAACCTGAATCCCAATGACAAATTCGATTTGAGCACTTTCGCAAACCAGATTTTTCCGCCCACGCGCACTTTGCCCCAAAAGCGATTGGTCACGCAAACGGCTTAACGTTCGAGTAAGATTCAGGAAACGGAAGCATTACAACACAACTGAAGGGGCTGTATCCAACTTCGGATAAGTACTCGTCCAACGCCCATTTTAGATGGCAATTATCCGCCCACGGAGCACAGAGGGTTGAGAAGACCTTTGACAAAGACATCTGTTTCGCTGAGGAACATCTTCCAATTTTTTTTTATCTGTATTTATGAGACCATGACCTTTTTGCTGAATATATATTTACAGCCTAAAATATTTGCTATAAATGTATGACCAATAAATAGTCTCCGGTAGTGATAAATACATAGCTTGTAGTTTTAAGCACTTTTAAAGAGCCGCAGTAGCTCAATCAAATATATGCTTAATTCGCGTATCCTCTACGTCAAAATTTCCACTCTTATAGACGTCTTAAAGAGCACCGCTGAGATATCATATATGTCTTATGAATCTCAAAGAGAGCCTACCTCGAAGCTCCTATAGAGCTCCATCGCATGCGATGTAGATATGTTTCGACGTCTTATAGAGATGTGCTTTTATGAGGTGAGGTATTATAGACGTCTTATAGAGATCGATGGGCTTGACTGAAGGACGGGGTGCCTCGCCAACTTGGCGATAAAGCTCTGAGCATGGTAGCCTAACATTTTTGCCTGATCTAGCAGTGTTCAAACAATTTGTATATATATTTTAATTTGTATTATATTTGTATCCAGCTCTCCCTGTGGTACCCATTTCTTATATATTAAATGGGTGCAATGTTTAGAATAATTAGATATTATGAAATATTAATGGTGCACTATAGCCTAATTTTTTAATAATTTGGAGCTGTTGTCTTCGTAAATTGTTGAGGAATTAATTTATCATAAATATTAATGCCCGGATTCAAAGTGGTTGTGGTTAATTAAGTAAAAATATATAATTCTATTACAATGGAGCCCTCTACATCAATTAAAGTCACCCAAACAGAAAGGAATACAATGTTAGGATGGAATACTTTTGTGTTTTAGTAAACGCTGCCAATAATTTCGCCAAATTTGCTAAGGGCACCCTATTTTTTAGTATTACCAATCGATGTGTTTATGGGTATGCAACCTGTATGAGTCTGAAATTTTCAGGACAAGGTATTAACTTTCAGATAACGTTTTATTGAGCGACGGTAGCTCAATCGGCAAAAACGACGATCTGGTAACTAGAAGGTTGTGGGTTGGGAGCTCAGGATGGCCTAAGATCCGCCAGGTTCGTTAAAAGTGACTGGGGCACGTAAAATATGTTCATTGTAATAATGTCCTCCAAGTTCTCACAGAACACCTCTAGGAGTTTGCAGGCCAAGATTACAGATCTTCAGCTTGTTCTCTGCTTCTAAATTAGGAGGACCCACTAGTGCAAAGTCGTTATTTTCACTCTATTGTGCTCATTTAACGAAAGGCACGCCCCTTTGCCTTAACACGAGAAGAGTATAGTTCACATCGTGCTTGGTTTGTTCAAGTGAAACATCCACAACAGCACTTTTAAACCTTTTGAAAGAAAAATATAAAAGTTACAGATGTTAGAAATGAGAGATCACAGAGATGGTTTTTCCATTACTGGATCAAAAATACAAAGCTGCAAGATTCCTTACGAAAATAATATACAGTCTTATACCCCTGTAAGAATTCTAAAGAGTATAAGAACCTACGCGAGAAGATTGGATTATGAATAAATGTCCTTATTTTCATCCTTACTTTTGTTCTTTCTCTGTAGCAAAATTCTTTCAAAGATCCGTGATAATCGAGATCACACTCTTCTTAAGATGACAGTAGACTTTTAGAGCAAACTTTTTTGTCTTTTAAATGAATTTCCATGAAGATTGACTACGTTATTAGTACTATTGCTATAGAAATATTTAAAAAATTTGAAGACAAATATTAATTAGTTTTGTAGTTATTAATTATTAATTGTTTTATAATTAGCTTAATTGAAAATGTTAGAGGCACATTAATTTTGCATAAAATATTATAGTATATATATATATATATATATATATATATATATATATATATATATATATATATATATATATATATATATATATTATGTTAAAAATTTTGAAGTATACCTTATAGACTTTACAAAAAAATGTAATTGTTTCCATAAACATTCATAGAAAATATAAAGACAATAAAAAAATAATTATAATGATACCCATATTTTGCAGAATAAACAGATATAGCGGTTAATTAAAATGCATAACTAACATATTATATGCTTTAAAACATACACGTTTCAACTAGACCTTACTTTATGATTTGTAACGTAAATAATACTGGAATTTCATAGATAATGATCTATTTTCGAGGCATCTGGAGTACTTTAAACGTTTTTAATACATGAAAATTTTATTTCTGAGTAAACAGCATTTGAAGTTATTATTGCTATACCCATAAGCAATGATAAGCTTAATATACCCATAATTAATGATAAGCTTACTATACCCATAAGTAATGATAAAATGATGGGAATGAAAAAAATTTTTCTGCTTCGTATTCCTAATGATATATTCTTTCACTTAACTAAACCGAAAATTCGAATTTTCGGTCGATTTTAGCCAAATTGAAAGTCTACCATTGCCTTAATGCTACTAGAAATGAGAGATCACAGAGATGGTTTTTCCATTACTGGATCAAAAATACAAAGCTGCAAGATTCCTTACGAAAATAATATACAGTCTTATACCCCTGTAAGAATTCTAAAGAGTATAAGAACCTACGCGAGAAGATTGGATTATGAATAAATGTCCTTATTTTCATCCTTACTTTTGTTCTTTCTCTGTAGCAAAATTCTTTCAAAGATCCGTGATAATCGAGATCACACTCTCCTTAAGACGACAGTGGACATTTAGAGCAAATTTATTTTCTTTTAAATGAATTTCCTTGAAGATTGACTATGTTATTAGTACTATTGATATATAAATATTTTAAAAATTTGAAGGCAGAATATTAATTAATTTTGTTATTAATTAGTTAGCTTAATTGAAAATGATCCAGGCGCATCAATTTTGCATAAAATATTATTAAAAAAATTCGAAGTATGCCTTATAGACTTAAAAAAATGTAGTTGATTTCATAAACATTCATAGAAAATATAAAGAGGAAAAAATAATTATGATGATGATACCCATATTTTGCAGAATAAATAGCTATAGCGATTAATTAAAATGCATAACTAACATATTATATGCTTTAAAACATACCCGTTTCAACTAGACTTTACTTTATAAACTCTAACGTAAATAATACTGGAATTTCATAGACAATGATTTATTTTCAATGCGCCTGGAGTACTTCAAATATTTGTAATGCATGAAAACCTTATTTCTGAGTAAGCAGCATTTGAAGTTATTATTGCTATACCTATAAGTAATGATAAAATGATGGGAATGAAAAAATTCTTTTTGCTCCGTATTCCGAATGATATATTCTTTCACTTCACTAAATCGAAAATTCGAATTTTCGGTCGATTTTAGCCAATTTGAAAGTTCACCATTGCCTTAATGCTACATTTCAAAAGAACGGTACGTGCTATTCATATTAAGTCAGTTTTAAGCTGCTAACATATATATATATATATATATATATAATATATTTATATATATGTATATATATGTATATATATATATATATATATATATATATATATATATATATATATATATATATATATATATATATATATATATATATATATATATATATATATTTATATATATGTATATATATGTATATATATATATATATATATATATATATATATATATATATATATATTTTATATATGTATATATGTATATATATATATATATATATATATATATATATATATATATATATATATATATATATATATATATATATATATATATATATATATTGATAGATAGATACATATAGATATTTTTATGTATATATGTATATATATATATAAATATATATATATATATATATATATACATATATATATATATATATATATATATACATATATATACATATATATATATATATATATATATATATATATATATATATACATATATATATATATATATATATATACATATATATATATATTTATATATATATACATATATATATATATATATATATACATATATATATATATATAAATATATATATATACATATATATATATATATATATACATATATATATATATATATATATATATATTTATATACATATATATATATATATATATATACATATATATATATATATATATATATATATATATACACACGTTGGAAAAAAAAGAAATGAGGTCGTAACTATCTGGTATATCAGTGTTCACAAGATGGACTGCGTGACGTGATTTCTCAGTTCGTAACGTATGAGAAATGTAGGGAACAATGACAGATTTTGTCCACATGACAAATTCTTCTAGACACCAGTGACGAATTTCGTTCTAGCTCGTTGCGTTTTTGAGTTATCATGAACACACTCTGGCAGACAGACACAATTCCAAAGATTTACCTTGGGAGGGCGGTGATGTAAATCGACAGTGTTCAAAATCTCGTGAAAAATTTTTGATGATTTGAAAGTATATACACGTTTTACGCAAGTTCTTGAATCTTCTTTTCAAAAGTATTATGCTTTCATATGTTTTGTTATGTAAAAGATTTAGCTTAGCAGGTGGGAATCGATGTTTTGATATTTTGTAGATAATTAGACCAGTAATTGTTGCTTAAAACCATTTCACATAAACATTTATTCCAATAGCAGAACCCAAAGCACCAGTTCTAAAGACTGCTATTCAACTATCAGTCTATTACCCAACCAAATCCATTATTCATGGTAGTTTGAACCATTGTAGTACATTTTTACATCAAAAGAAATTATTAGACTGAAACGATTATTTCATTATTATCAAAGGAACGGCACAATTTAATAATGACATCTTTTACGTGAAGTTTAGATACGCATAAATGATATCTGAATGTCAAACCGTGGTAAGTTCTTAAGTACCTGAATTTTAAACTTGATTCAAGTTTCACAATTTTACTAAGCCTATATTTTAATTTGGGGTAATTGCTTTTCATGATATTATGAAAATTGAGGCACAGGTTTAATATAGTTTAACTTTTACAAACCGTATTTTTGACTTTATGGCTTTAATTGATATGGACACTAAGATATAAAGCCACAACAACGTTTTTATTATAGTTTTGGTGTGTATAAATACCAATAACATAGTCTCTCTGCTAAGTCGTTTAATATGAGATACTTACCGAGAAGGTAGAATGATTTTTGCTTTACGGTACCAGAGTTTTCCAGATTTGAATCCCATTGTTAACAGTGATTATTTGCTGTTTTACGAAAACCAGTTAAAAAAGGGTGGTTCTGGTCCAAGCAGCCGTAGTGTGATAATAAACGATGTACCGTACCTCTCAGAACTAACTAACTAACTACTTTTTAACCTTAAATTGAGTTGACTTATTTGAGCATCAATATTTTCTTACTTATGTACCATGTACCTATTAATTCTCTATCAGGGAAAAATTTTAAAATTGAATAATTCAACAACGGACAAAAGAAAAATGATGCGATTGAAAATAATTAGAGGGAAATGAAGCTAGGTTTTTCGATATGAAAAAATGATAGTAGAGTAATTCTGTGTGGAGCAGTAAGGTCTGCTATTTTTCTGCTACACGAGAGATAATGAGACCGGAACCTACAGCTTAAACCCGATTCTGAATTGCTATGAACATCTATAACACAGTGGGATGCGAACCTATGAACTCCGGTACTGAAGATTGGAGACCTAAACACTTGGTCCATTTCCACCTGATTGGCGAAAATTAAATCTTTATTCTGATTTGATTATTCAGATTAAAAAATGGATTTTGGTATCACCTGATGTTTAATAGAAGGCTATTAAAAATAAAGGGTAGGTCCAGTTAACCGACCATTTCACTGGAAGATTTTTTTTCGCTTAAGCGAATCCTGGGTATAGCATTCCTAAACATAGAAAAATCATTGAATTTATTCTATATATTGTATCTATTACATTTTGTCAATGAACTATTATTTTAAATTTGTCCTCGTCTAAATCAGATGAACAATATTAATGTAACAAAAATAACATCCAGGTCTTTTTCAATATAGGAATCATCCCAAACACTCGCTGATACATCAAAATATTTGAAGATCAGCTCATGTTCATTGTACGCTGTGATAGATAAGGAGGAAGGTTTTTCTCCATCTTGATCTGTAAAAAATAAAACGATATGGGATTAAAAAGGGTAAGTGTAACAACTTACCATAAGTCTCAGGCAACGAAGCATATACTAGCTAGACTACAAGAGTGTCATATACATTTCCATTAAGTTTTTGGATATCTCACTTGATGATAAACAAAGTTTGGGGTACTCTTTCCACTCTGAATGGACAAGATGTGGAAGCTTTCAACTTTGTAGTTCCAATACCAGCAGTTCTAGTGCTCAGAATACAAGCACTGTGCTTGTAATATTCCGGTTGAAGGGTAAATATTTTTATCCCATTTTTTAACCTCATAAAACATATCTTTAATTCACGATTATGATTTATGAGGCTGCTAAAAGAAGAAGTCGTAACTTCCTAAATTCTGGAGGAAGCCAACCAACAAAAGAGTTTTTAAGGTAATTCTTTTCGCTTTAAGACATTTTTAAGCTTTAAAATACCATGTTCCAGTAGCTTAAATATAGTCATTTTTTCAATTTTGTTCAAATACTGCTATCATTAGTAATCCGGTTTTCCATTTCAATGTTGTCTTTAATCTAGCATTCTGATTTACTAGGTAATCCCAAAAACATTTAAATCTAAGGATAAAATTTAATATTAAAAATTTAATATTGCATCAAAATATTCTCTTTTATCACAATTTTTTTTAATAGATGAAAATATAATTATTAGGAATATAAACTTTTATAAACGAAAAATTACATGTTCTCAAAATTATATGTACCTGTATATTTTGAAAAATTATGAAAAAAATTTTCAATATCAAGAATTAATTTTAAGATATTTGTTCAACAGTTAATATCAATACATTTATATGTACAAATTTAAAGTTTAGCGCATTTTTAAAAATAAAAACATATTAACCCCTTCCGGTACGATTTAATAATGAAAAACTGTGCGTGAAGTAACCATTTATTTTTTATTTAAATAACTTGTTTTATTTTACAATTCTTACATATTCTTAATTACAATCCACTTTTTACATAGTGTTAAGTATCAGAAACGGAAAATTAAGATAATAGTCTTCAAGCTAGTGGTACTTTTCAAAACAAAGTGCAAATGAATTCCGAATTGTTTACATCGCCAGGGAGTTTCACTTCTAATTTGATTCTTGTAACACACATGGCATTTCTTAGTAGGTTTTCTTTTATTTTGACTCATCAATTTGGCAGTGACATGTACCATGAAACTTTAAATAAACAATATGTAATAGTGACCTGGGATTTCCACAAGTAACAAAAGTGTTGCTAAATTCAGTACACTAGAAATTTTAAACTAAATTAATTATCATATTTATTAGTAACTTTAGTCGCATGACGAGTGTAGCTCGTCATTGTGGGGTTATGGAATGAAAAACCAATGACGAGCTAGACTCGTCATTTTACCGGAAGGGGTTAATGAACCTAAACAAAGCATTATTATTAGATTATCTTCAAAGGAATCTACAGATTATTAAAATGTAATAAGTAACCTAACAGCACACAGATTCCATTAAACATCATGTTGACGTCCACTGTATCCGTTGACCGGTATATGACAATCTGGATGTCAAGTGAATATCAGAGGGACCAATATGCTGCGAAGGCACTAAAGAATCCTCCTTTACTTGAATAAAGTTGTAATTAATAATTGTGATACAAATAAAACTGCACTCACTCTTAATTCTTAAAGACTTGTTTGACGACCTTTATTTTATATTTATAATGAAAATTATCTATGTTTGAAACTCCTTATATGTGAATTTATCCCTTTATTCGCAGCAGCGCACTAAGTGATAATTTCAGTCACTAAATTTTCATAAATATATTGCCCCTGTCTACTGAAAGGCTTCCTGCAGAGCTCAAACTTAAGTTTTACGATTGTCACTGGTAGGTCTTTGTTACTTGCTGCTTTCTTAAAAGCCCTTTGACCTTCATTTCTATCTGGCCGTTAGTCATGCTTGACTCTTTTGGTCATTGAAATACGGTCCTTTGCATTGTGGGTGATTTACGTACCTAACAAAAATGACCACACAACTGAAGTGCGTAAATAACTTAACATGAGGAATAGCTTTATTATCTAAATATATAGTTACCTTATTTTGTCCTATTCCTAATTGCTAAAAGTTGAGAAATACAGATAATTTTCAATTGTTTAAACTTAAGAGAGGTGTTTATAAGGTAAGAGTATTTTATTTTATAAATATACAAAGGTAAATTATTTTTGTAAAATGTACAAACTCTCATATGTACTGCAAATGCTATTTTTCGACTTAGTTTTCATCATCCTCAACATTCATTGGAAGCCTTAAGATGAAGTTCCTTACACCTTCGTGATAAACCTATTATTTAGACCATCGACCAGACGAGGTGAAATAGAACCATTTCATAAGCAGCTATATTGCAGAATTACGTCATATTGATACGATAAGATGCAACGTGTAATATATTAAGATTATCTTTCTATGGGCGGATGTTGGGAATAACTCCTCTACACTGTTATCTATGAGTGACTGCAATGGTCGTCCTAATCGCGGCCATTTCTACGCCTTCAGTGATTGATTCCCTACCCTGGTCCACTAGAGGTGCCAATCTTTATGGATGCAAATGGGCCACCTGCTGCGAACTGCAGTAGCACATGCTGGACGTCTTTGGCATTTGGAGAAATAATAGCTCCCCAAAGCCATCCTTTGCCATTACTACTTCTACTGTACGCCACCATCGACCACTATAAGCTACCACCCTACACATTGGCGATAGCTTTCAGCGCCTTAACATGGGACATAAAATAGAACAACCAAAAGATGATAATAAAATCCAAGCTAGTATAGTGGCTAAAAATGGCAGTATTGGTAGCAAGTGTAATTTGGTGTATTACCAAGTGTATTTGTACCAAGAGTATAAATAATTGTCGAAAACAATAATAAAGAAAAAATTTTCAGCCTGAGCTGTTAATTTTGCTAGATACTGGTGTTAAAAAAACTGAAAGAGTTTTTAAGAGTGCCACTGATTTCTGTTCAAAGGAATATGATCAACAACATGGATTGCTGAGTAAATCTCTATGTATTCATCAAAATCTTTCTTTCTCTCTATCTCTTCTTCCTTATTTTCTCTACCCCCCCTCTCTCTCACACACATACACATACGCCATGCATAAGTGCCCTAAATAGTGAGGAAAGACTAACTATTCAGAGTAACAATTCAATTATCAACAGTGGAGCCTGCTGCCCCGGAAACAACGATAACATTAAGAAAAGAGTAATTTTTCAGTATCTGTTTTTATAGTTTAGCTGAGGTGCAGGGCAAGGTTAAATGTTACAGGGATGACTTTACTTCCAAAATAAAGACCCCAATTGTTGCAACCAATCAGTGGTCAATCAAAGGTTCTTGGCGCGTAGGCAACTGAGCGTAACTGACGTATTTAGAATGTGAGGCTATAAATAATTTTGTTTTGTGAAGCTTCAAGATGTCTTGACTGACAACATACTTTTTTTTGTTGTGTTGTAAGGTGTAAATACAAATAAAGATACATGAAAATAGTGCCAACAATCTTCGAATCTTTGTTTCTGCTTAAAGGAGATAAACGTAAAAAGGCGTTCAGTTTTTATTAAAAAGGTCAAATAGGTCAAATGAAATTGGGAACCTCTAATTCAGCGGCGCAGCCACAAGGAAACTTATATAAATGAAGTTCTTCTCCTCCCTTTTGAGTCAAAAAATCTCTTTCCTTAAACTTTCTCAATGTACAGTTACCAGTGTATAAAATAATAAAAAATTGTTTAGGTTTTAGATTTTCTTAATTTATTTTTAAAAAGGGGAATTACTGATTACCTTCGTGGCAGTACGATAAAAATACATGATATTTAATAACTTTGGTTTTTGCTCATGAATCTACAGAAGAAAACTAATCAGTGTCTAGATCTTGGTGTCAGTGGTGATCCAATCTAGCATTTTACCCTTGAATTATTTTAATACTTGGCATGCGGGTATACTTCATCGCAAACTTACGCGTGCAGCGGGCGTTTTTTGTGAATCGAGCGGAAGTTTAGTTATTCAGAAAAATCGCTGTAAATCGAAAACTACATTGTTTTTATGAACGAAACTTTTTTGATTTCACACTTTAATATATACTGTATGATTATTTAACAAAAAAAAATATTTTTACAAAATCACAAAAATAAACGATTTTTGAAATTAAAGTCCGATAATCTGTCAGCGCATAGTTCTTCATCACTATCTTAGTCACAACGCCTCATTTTATCAATTTTGTATTCAACAATAAAAAACCAAGCTTCAAATTGACAAAACACGACTTGTACGTTCTGGAGATAGGAATTCGACTGAAGACGAAAAAACGCAACAAAAGACCGAATAATTCGACAATCATAACTTGTGGAAAGAAAAAATGCAAAGCGGTGCATAACGCAAACAACATGCATATAATGTCAGACATACATATAATTATACGTATTTAGTAGATTTGTGGTGATTAGCGGGTATCCACCACAAATCTACTAAATACGTATTTTTACGTGACCCGCACTCCAGTGACAGACTGAAAAAACATAAAAATACGTTGCCCGCACGAGAAGTGTTAAAGTGCAGCAATTTGAAACAAATGTATGACAGTAAAAAATAATTACTGAAGTAGCATTAGTAGCTCAAAATCTTTCCGATATCTACTTGGTAAGCGATGGCGATTATGTAAGGTTTAAGTTTCTTTATTTAGCTTTGAGTACAAAAATCATTAAATCATACGACCTCTCAAAGTGGAGAGTTTTCACCTAAGAGTAGAGTTTTGATATTGGTACTCAAAACACATTTCTTTCCAGGGAAAAAAATTTTACTGCTCTACTCTATTGTAATTTTACAGATCTAATAAAAAAAACCAACAAATAAGAAGATTAATGATAAAAAAAATATAATGAGAAACAACATACATATTTAATGTCAAAAAATTCTTGAAATACAGAGAGGTTGGTTAAAAACTTTTAAAAGCAATTTCGAGCGGCTTCGAATATTCATAACATGGATTAAAATCTATGACAGCGCGCCAAAGAGTAGAGCTATTCCTACTCGGCCATTGTTAGACATCGAATACAGAGAATATATACTTTTTAACTAGATAGTATGGTTTGATCGAAAAAGAACAGTTTGAGAATACATTGCTTTTGAAGATGGTGGTTTAGAGAGAAGAATAATCTATAAATGAATTTATAATTTAAATACAGAACTATTGCACTCTAAAAACGAACGGTAGACCGATGCGTTTCCAATAGTGAAATAAATATGAATTTCCACAAATCTTTAGACTCTTTGGACAACTCTCCTTTAGTATTTCTGACGTCACGTTTGTAGATTACTCTTTGTTCAGCCAGCCTGGGTAAATTAAGACAATGTGTGCGGGTACATTTCGCAGCGGAATTGTACTGGGAGCTGGCGTTTTGCGCGTAAATTTAGTTATTCAGTTAAATCTCAATAGATCGAAAATTATTTAACTTTTAAACCAACTTTTCGTTTTTATGTTGGAATACGTAAACAAATATATAAACAGAAATATATAAATAACAACCATAAAAGTTTGTAAACAAAAAATATATATTTTTAGTGGATAAATTTATTATAGTATCTTAAATATGAAAAATCAAATAGAAATAGTAGTATATAGTTTTAATTTTTTCCCCTTCTGTTGTTCCGCATCGACTGATGTAAAAGCTAGCTTTTATTTGTCTAAATTTTTCCAGAATCTATGTAGTAGACAAGAACATTCGTCGTCTCTTTCCTGTATATACCGTTATTTTTGTACCCACAAACAAATCATGTTGTTACACTAACCCGTACTAGTACGTGACCCGTCAGAAAACGTACTAGTACGTGTCCCGCATACAATGTGTTAATTATACTTCACAATTCAATGAGATGGAAATATAAAAATTTCGACTAGATGATCGTCCATTGTAGACTTCAGTGATTAAAAATGTGTAAATTCATTCTCTGTTCAAATAATATATAGAAATGTGTGTATATATAGCAATAAAAATAATATATAGCAATGTGTTAATATATAGAAACTTAACACTTGCATCACACAGAATATTAATTTGACTTTATAAATTTTAAAACTTCTACTGATTCTCCAATGTGCAGTCATAATTTTCACTCAATTTTCAAAGTAATGAATATTAAGCGCATACTTTGAAAGATAAATGGCATGATTGAGAAAATTATTCTTAATGAGGTGTAAGTTGTTAACAAGTGCTATTTATATGTAAATATCCATATCAGAAAGAAGTTGTAATTTATAAATTTTCCTCATACAGGAACTACAGGAATTCTACATCGATTATTAAAGTATTAGTAAAGTAACCAGTAACATTGTAACAGATTTGATAAATAAAGAATTTGACTTTCAAATCAGAACATTATAAAATTGGCTGGCTTGCATGATTCTTAACTTAACTAACATCACAAATGTTTACACAAACTACTAACTAGCTATCAATATTTAAAGATAAAAGTGTAGAATAAATATTTTGAAATTAAAAACATTAATCTATGCTTCATTTTGCCTTTATTTTCCCGGGGAGAAATTTAGACAAATTTTGAAAATGGCCCGGTTTGTAAAATGCATTTGGCGAAGAAGAAAACACATTTTGGAGGCAAATACATTTGGCGAAGGATAGATGCCGTTAAGCTATTTGGCGAGTTCTAGTCAGCACACCCGCTTTTCAGTGTCAAACAAAATGGATTCTAAAACGGATTTTCAGCAGGGTATTTTCAATAAAAAAAAACAGTGAATTGCCTAAATCTTTAAAACTTTATACTTTGTGTTCTACCATATTGCAGTACAGATATGCCACAGGCGACATCTGTTTTATAATCATGCCATAAGTCGTCATAATGACATCAATAGTCGCCAGAAGAGGGAATTTATGGTACCCATCATCCAAATTCCCATCTCTAGCGAATTCTGGCGTCATTATGACACAAAAATCCCTGTAGCATATCACGACCGTAATATGGTGGCATCCTCAGAGCAATAAAGCTCTAAATTATAGTAGACTATATATCCAAAAATGGAAAAAAAATAATTTTATTAGTATTAAGGTGAAGACAGTTCAGTAAAATACATTGTAATATTTTATATACGTAATATACAATATTTGACATAACAAAACCAATATAAATGAAAGTATTTGGGTTGTATTTTACACCTAGAAAGAACAAAAACAAATGTCATAAGAGTGTATTTTATATTTTTCTTTTAGTACGACATGTTTTATAAAACTTTCCTAAGAATTTACTGAAGTTCAGTAACATCAAAGGTTGATAGTTTTACTCTTTAGCATGTTTGTAATTTGAAATTAGTGGTAATCTTATTTAAAATATACATACACACATACTATATTACATTTTACCGCTACGGATAGCATGCCATATTATAAACAAGAAACAATATTATGTGCTAAATAGATCTATTTTTCTCCAAATAACTTGGCTGCCTATTTCTTCGCCAACTGTAATTCTACGCTTAAGTGTTTGGTTTGGTTTGGAGCGCTACGGTCTACTGTTTTGCACACGAGGGCTAATGAGACTGGGACCTACAGTTTAAAGTCGATTCCGAACGGCTGCAAACATCCATGCCAGCAGCGGGATCTTAAGTGTTTGGAATTTCTCACTTCGGACCACACACAATTCATTACATTCTATTCGGGAATTTGATATAGATCAGTCACTCACATTAGTAATTTAATTTAACCAATTATTAATGCGGTGATGTCCATAACGCTTATTTTTCCTCGTCTTAACCTTAAAATTAAAAAAATTACACCGCGTGGGCGCATTTCTTAGCCTATTCACGTCTAATAAAAAACATGCGCCGCTTGCATAACCAAATTGCAGGTGACCGCTCTCGATACAATTCCGCTGAGAAATGTACCCTCCCACAATGTGTTAAAATATACACACATAATATATTACATTTTACCAATACGGATAATAACATGTCACACTATAAACCAGAAACAATACTCAAGTGCATGTTCTTAATAGATTCTTTTTTCTCCAAATAACTTGGCTGCCTATTTCTTCGCCAACTATAATTCTACGCTTAAGTGTTTGGAATTTCTCACTTCTTACCACACATAGTTCATTACATTCTATTCAGGAATTTGATATAGATCAATCACTCACATTCGTAATTTAATTTCCCCAATTATTAATGCGGTGATGTCCATTACGCTTATTTTTTCTCGTCTTAACCGTAAAATTAAAAAAATTACACCGCGTGGGCGCATTTCTTAGCCTTTCACGTCTAATAAAAAAAACATGCGCCGCTTGCATAATCAAACTGCAGGTGACCGCTCTCGATACAATTCCGCTGAGAAATGTACCCTCCCACAATGTGTTAAAATATACACACATAATATATTACATTTTACCAATACGGATGATAGCATGCCACACTATAAACAAGAATCAATACTCAAGTGCATGTGCTAAATAGATCTCTTTTTCTCCACATAACTTGGCTGCCTATTTCTTCGCCAACTGTAATTCTACGCTTAAGTGTTTGGAATTTCTCACTTCGGACCACACATAGTTCATTATATTCTATTCAGGAATTTGATATAGATCAATCACTCACATTAGTAATTTAATTTCTCCAATTATTAATGCGTTGATGTCAATTAGGCTTATTTTCCTCGTCTTAACCGTAAAATTTAAAAAAATTACACCGCGTGGGCGTATTTCTTAGCCCTTTCACGTCTAATAAAAAAACATGCGCCGCTTGCATAATCAAACTGCAGGTGACCGCTCTACAATTCCGCTGCGAAATGTACCCACACATGTGTTAAAATATACACACATAATATATTTTTTACCAATACGGATGATAGCATGCCACACTATAAACAAGTCAATACTCAAGTGCATTGCTAAAATAGATCTCTTTCTCCACATAACTTGGCTGCATTTCTTCGCCAACTGTAATTCTACGCTTAATGAATTTCTCACTTCGGACCACACATAGTTCATTATATTCTACAGGAATTTGATATAGATCAATCACTCACATTAGTAATTTAATTTCTCCAATTATTAATGCGTTGATGTCAATTAGCTTATTTTCCTCGTCTTAACCGTAAAATTTAAAAAAATTAAGTGGGCGCATTTCTTAGCCCTTTCACGTCTAATATAAAAACATGCGCCGCTTGCATAATCAAACAGGTGACCGCTCTATAAATTCCTGCGAATGTATACAATGTTAAAATATAAACTATATTTTTTCAAAATATATAATATAACGTCACCCAAAGTATCTAAATAACATTTTTTAATAATTGTATTTTTGCAATTAATTCAACCAAGTGTTTGAATTCTCACTCCACACTAGTTCATTATATTCTATTCAATTTGATATAATAATACTCACATTAGTAATTTAATTTTATATTAATGCGTTATGTCAATTAGTATTTCTTGTCTTAAGTTAAAAAAATTAATAATTTTCTTTTATCTAATAAATCATGTTGCATAATCAAATATATTAATGACATCTTATCTACAGCATGTTTTCCCTTTTTTTTAATAAAGCATAATATATCATTTTTCTGTTCATAATAAATGAATAAAACGCAACTCCATGCATATATATTTTACAGACAATACTCTAACAATCGAATTTTCATATAATTTATAAATTTGCATTTCAGCTGCATAATTTTATTGCAATTTGCTTTTTTTATCTAATTATTCAAAATCATAATAATTTTATCATTTAATAATTAAAGCGATAACTATATATTTTTAAAAATCATATATAATTGCAGTTTATGTTCCTAAAATTTAACGAATGTTTTGCTTTTTAAAGTCAATCATTACATTTTTTTTTAAATTAATAAATGAAAATTTATTAATTACGAACATAATTCATATATTAATTAAAATAATAAATATTTATTTGTTATGTTCCTAAAATTTAAATAACAATTCAATTTTTTTATTTTTCTCGAATTTAGCATTAAAATATAACATAATATTATTTTGATGATTAGTTCAAAATTCAAAGCGATAAGTTTATTAAATATCGATAATTAATAAATTGTAATAAATATGTCATAAAGCAAAAAATATTAATTCTGAAACGTTAATCATTCTTATTTTTGAGCATTAAAATTATTTCAATCCCTATAGAGCAATTTGTATAGAACCGTATAATGTTTTTTTTTACAAACCTAGACAAACAATAAACTGCCTTTCCATTTGAAACGAAAGCCAGAATTGTCATAAATTGAGATTTGCCCTACTGCGTGAAATAGCCTTATTTTTCCCGGTTAAAAGCAGGCGATTAAGTTTATCAATTTATCAAATAAATTGATAAATTGATAAATTTCATTGATAAATTTCATATTATTATAGCCGATTTTATAGGCGCAAAAATAAAAAAAACCATTAAATAACATTATAATAACATTATAAACAGTAAATAACAATATATATATATATATATATAATGTTATTTTTACCTATAAATGTTATTTATAGGTAAAAATAACATTTTATTCTAGCATTATGACGTCATTCCTTTGACCATCTCATTTAATCATTTCTTATTTTAAATTATTTAAATATCGTCTGCATTATTTCCATACGTTTTATCACTCAACTTACATATTACGTAAATAATTTTATTTTGTATTTGGCTTCAATAATAGATTAGGTACCTATGTGATACTTTTAAATTTAATCATAGATTATTTTTTGTTACAATGAAAATTTTATCACCGGTATTACAGTGGTATACACCTGTATCAATAGTGTTTTTTTTTTTTTTTTATCAAAACCCTCTGGGTCTCAAACGGTTAAAATGAATTAATAGAGAATGTGCGCATGATGTCATGTGCAGCAAAAATTGCAGCTCAACTTCCTCGTTGGCAAAACATTTCAATTTCCTATGAATTGTGTTTGTTCTTGGGGTTTTAATATTGTCAATTATCTGAAAATGGTAACAAGCTGTTGTACGTATGACTGTACTAAACTTTAAAAAAATAAAAGCGAATATATTGTATTTTATTGCTTTCCTAAAGATCCTACATTGCGAATGCTTTGAATAAAAGCTTTGAAAAGGAAAGACTGGACTCAAAGTTCTTCTTCCAGAATTTTCGGCAAACATCTTCAGAATGGTAATAAAACGTTAACCTTACTGTAATGAAATAGATTATATAAAGTTATTATCTCCTAAAATTTTTTATTATTATTACTAAGTTTTTTTTTTTCATATGTCATTCTAATGTATTTTCTATGCTTTTGTGAGAAGGACTGTACCTATAAATATAATTATCTTTTCTCCTTAGAATGATCAGGTTTTACACATTTTTATTAGATTTTTATTTATGTAATAGTGTATTGTGCCTGTAACATAATCAAAGTAGTTATACTTTGATTATGATACTTAATAATACTGTGTAAAGTGTTTCATTAAAATATATATATACTTTTGTAAGTTCTAAAAAAATCTATTTTGAATTACTTGGCTAGTTTCTAATGTTTCCTTCCCCTTCCCTTAAATAAACTTTAGTTTTATTGTATACGTGATCCGTATAGAAGCTCATAAGATACAATGAAAACAAGCAATGTTTTGCCAACGAAAAGTTGAGTTGTAGTTAGCACTCGTATTTATTTACAAACATGGCACTTTCTCTATTTATATAAAGACGTTATTTATTATCTTGTTTTTGTATTGTCTTCAAAGATACATTAGTATTCAAACTTTCAGCTGAATTGGAAATTAGAAAATTAACGAAAAGTACAAGATATAGACCTAGGCAGATATGCAGTACGTGTTTAACCCTTTGAGGGGCACCCACAGAAACTCTTCGGTTTTCATTGAAATTAATTTATAAATGTTATCTATGGACGTTTTAAATATGAAGTATATGAAAAAAAAATTTATACTAGAGAATAAAGTAATTTGATTGCATAATCACCTCCCTTGAACACAATGAAAAAACACATTTTTATAATATTGAAAAAATACTAATAACTTTTTTAAAAATAAATCTAGATAAGAAATTTGTATGTGAATTTTAAATAGATACTTTATTTTAAAGTCTTAACTTTGAAAAATTGAAAATTTTTGCTTTAGGATAGGTTTTGTAACTTTTTCTAAAAGATTTTGACAGGAATAATTAAAAGAAGGGGAAAAATTAAGTGTCGGTGGTTTGATGAAAAATTGAAAATCAAAAACTTTTTTTTCTATATAAATCAGAGAAAAAAATTTAACAGCCAGTATATTATATATACCAGTGCCCTTCAAAGGGTTAAAAGTAAGAGTGTATAAACGAGATAATGTTAAAAAATTGGCATTTCGAACCATTTTTTTGTGTGTAAAACAAATTACCTACTTCATATAAAACTAATTCATATATTTTTAGCTTATATACATTTATATGTAAATCTAAAATGTACGTCCTTCCATAAAGTAATTTTTCCACTTTTGAAAAGACTGCATAATAAGTCAAGTTAAGAACCAATTTAAATCCAAAGTGCATAAACATTGTACTGTTGTAGCCTCCTTTTGCTGAAATTGTTAAGACGTTCGACAAACATATGTAATAAAACACCTTGGAACACACCCAGTTTTGACTGGTCATTTAAAAAACAAAGAGGACATTTCCCTTGTTTTAACTATTGCATAAAACATATTTTGTATCAATTTTTATTCAATTCAATTGTTCCATACAACGACTTCATACAATGACTGCTAAAATGTATCGCTTAGTTCTATTATTCCGATGAAAGCTCACATCTTAATTACGCATCTTTTCTAAACGATCTTTTCGTGACAGAAATAATTATCGACAAAATGAGAGGTTACAACAGTAAGTCACCATTTAATCTAAATTATTAACATATTCATGACGATAGATTTCTTTTAATGCAATTTAATGTGAATAAAAATTTTAATTGGCACTTTCACGTGTCACTAACATACCTGCCTTGTGTCACATGGTACAGTGGACTTCGCTTAATGTGATCGCGGTTAATGTTAACAGACGGTTATTGTTATCGAAATCACTTGGTCACGATTTTCTCTATACATTTTTATGTTAAAATTATCGCTTTATGTGATCGTTACATCGGTTAATGTTATCAGTTTTCGAAGCTCATTTTAACTGCCAAAGGAATATTCACAATGTATTCAGAAGGAACTCATTCTTTTCTTTCCCTTAGCTCTTGTTTGAATTTACGAGAATTCTCCCTCAACCATCTAGGGAAATAGGGAATAAACAAAGGAGTGGAGCATTACACGTTCTTTGGAATTTTTCAGAAATAAGACACCCTGTTTTTGGTCAATGGCTGTCAGATAAGCAGAAGGCAACACATTCTTATCGGAAATGTGAATTAACGTATTAACATTTTATGCCATGCTTACTGTGAAGACTCCCCTTTGTCCGAGCACGCGCCAAAACAGCTGACCAGAGCACACCTGTTTCCCTGGACAATAGCGTGGCGTCGCAGAGTTTGGGATCTTGACAATCGGACTGAATAGACGAATACGCCCCTGATGGATCTCGTTAATGAATGCTCGGAAATTCCGTGAAGGGACAGCCAGCGAATGAGAATTCGGCTAAAAAATATAACTGTAACTTTAGCTGGAGTTCTCAAGTAACTGGGATCTTAACTGACCCCAAAAACAATTGGTGGAACCGTAACTGACCCCCCAGGTATAAAAAGCCTACAATTTTGCAACTCAGGGCTTTTCGTCATTTTTTTCGGAGGTGTGTTGACCTCGTGGAGGCTTTCGCCTTTTTTTTTTTTTTTTTTTTTTTTTTTTTTTAACCAGCGACAGCTTGCTAGTTCGAGAGATTCGTAAAGTCCGCTCATATAGGGAGCGGAAGAGTCTCGGATACCGAACGGGGATAAATTGGGTTTGATTGCACCCTGAAGAGCCTGTAAGTGATTATTAAATCTCTTGTTTTTCTTTCGACTGTGATCGTCGTGAGGAAGTTTTACCGGCAACCGTCCTTTGCAGTTCTACATGATTCAGGAATTAACATTCCTTTGTAAATATCCGTATTTAATCCAGAATTAAAGTAAATTTCCAATTTTATCTTTGACTGTGATCCATTATTCACGTTACCTCTCATTTGAGAATATTGAAGGCGTCACATGCAGCTTGTCGATATGGATGTCTGAAAGCGAAATGATTTAAAACAAAAGATCGAAATTTTAAATCGTTATGACAGGTTACTAAAAATGAGTCAGCGCAATGCTTCTGCGCAGTTACAGATTTCTCAGATTCTATTGGGCAAAATTTTGAAAAATCGTGATGAACTTACTAGAAGATATAAACAAAATAAAAATAAGGAGTGCAACAGCTTCTGCATTGAAAGTGTTGAAACGTGGAGTACAACACAACTCCGATGACTTTAACGTTATGATTGCGAACAATTTACCATCGATCAACTTAGAAAAAATTGTAGATATTCAACAATTGATCAATTTTTTAATTATGTATACAATTCTTATATTTGAGACTAGCATATAGCCCGTCATATGACGGGATCAGTAAAATTTTTAATTTTCCAGAATTGTAAAATACCCTATGAGGCAGATAAAAAAATGATTTGATTTTTGGATGAGCATTATCTGGTACACACTGAATAATTTGTTTACCTTCATATTCTTCTAAAGTCTCCTGATACTATGAATGTAGTTTAGAATCACGTTGAATTCATTTAGTCAAACCGTGTGGATATGCATGAAAAACAAACACACAAACGAACAAATTTCTTAATTTTCAAAGATATATAGCCTAAATGCTAGATATTTATTAGTCCGTGAAATAGGCTCCTAGCCTTTTTATTAATTTCTTGTTAATTATAGTATTGTTGTTAATACCGGTGATAAAATTTTCATTGCAGCAAAAATAATCGATGTTTAAATTTAAAATTAACACATATGTACCTAATACATTATTTAATACAAATATAAAGGAAAATTATTTACGTGATATCTAAATTCAGTGATAAAAATGTGAAAATATTGCCGACGATATTTAAATAATTTAAAGTAAGAAATGATTAAATGAGATGGTTAAAGGAATGCCGTCATAATGCTGGTAAAATGTTATTTTTACCTATTTATTATGTGATAAATTGATAAATTTAATCCCCTGCTCTTAACCGGGGAAAATAGGGCTCAAAATAAAGGCATTAAACTCTCGAAAAGGGGGGAAGGGGTGGATTTCGAACGTTTTAAAGACTACAGTATTTTCTGCTGTGATGTGAAGCCTATTTATACCAATTTATTTTAGAATCGAATCGATAGTTTAGGAGAAGATAAACTTTGAATTTTGCTAACCCTAACTCATCAAGAAATCAATATGGATGCCTGTATCCATTCCAGGTCCAACTGCTTCATAAATTTGAGGACAGACGGACAGATAACTTGGGTTATTATTATATAGGGGATAATATACATTACATAAATATAGTGAGTTTTTTCATTTTATTTTGAAATTTACTGCGTGTGAATTAAAGGGGAAAGGGTAAATTTATCTAATTTTTTCATATCGTTTATTGTTATCGGTTATTATTATCAAAATCACATTGTCCCAAACTGATCATATTAAGCGGATTCCACTGTATATATATATATATATATATATATATATATATATATATATATATATATATATATATATATATATATATATATATATATATATATATATAATCACATTGTCCCAAACTGATCATATTAAGCGGATTCCACTGTATATATATATATATATATATATATATATATATATATGAGTGTGTGTGTGTGTGTCTGTTTGTCTGTTCACACACACACACACACACACACACACACACACACACACACACATATATATATATATATATATATATTATATATATATATATATATATATATATATAAAATCACAGTGTCCCAAACTGATCACATTAAGCGGATTCCACTATATATATATATATATATATATATATATATATATATATATATATATATATATATATATATATATATATATATATATATATATATATATATATATATATATATATATATATATATATACATATATATATATATATATATATATATATATATATATATATGTGTGTGTGTGTGTGTGTGTGTGTGTGTTTGTCTGTTCACACACACACACACACACACATATATATATATATATATATATATATATATATATATATATATATATAATCACATTGTCCCAAACTGATCATATTAAGCGGATTCCACTGTATATATATATATATATATATATATATATATATATATGAGTGTGTGTGTGTGTGTCTGTTTCTTTGTCTGTTGGTAATATTAAGATATTGGGCGTTTAAAATGTGTTTATAATGCATACAATAGCATAGATTTATAATGCATATATTATAATGTATAGATGAATTTATAATGCATAGATTCATAGATTTATAATGCTAAATCTATTATTTAAGCAACCAGGATATATTTTATAGTAACATACAATTTTTTATATTCATTTTTAGACACCTTCTCTTTTAATAAGCAAGTGATAATTAATTGCTAGAAATTGAACATATCCATTAAAAATTTGTTAGTACCGAAATGGCAAAAAACGAAATTAGCAGAAAATAATACCGTCGATTCTCCGTTTAGTGTATTAGTCATGCACCATTAATGCTGCAAAGGTCAATGAAAATGAAGACATGGGATCCAGTTTTATCGCTAGGAAAAGAAATCTTTTCAATCGTGTATCGTTATTAACAGCCCAGCTATCTACCTAAAATCTGTCATTCGCGTCCAGGGAACAACTGGCAGTGAAACAGCGAAACTCGCGGTTGACAATGGAGCCCATTGTCTTTCCAAATGCTAAATTAGTTATTCAGTATTAGTGCTAACAAACCGGATTGTCCGGGACCTCCTAATTGGTTACAATCTGTTCATTATCTATGTGACAAGTTCGATTTCTAGTGTATTAGATGTTAAGTAAGGGCGTAATCTTTGCAGTAGACGGAAGTGGATATTTCAACAATGCACTTTTGCGAAACTTCAGTATTCAATAGGCTGTGCACAAAAACAAATTTTTAAACAGCATATTGGGAACCCCGATTTAATTTTACATACGAAAATAACGATGTGAATAATAGCTTATCTTTTAAAACTAGCATATAGCCCGTCAGTGAAATATTTAATTTTCCAGAATTGTAAAATACTCTATGAGGCTGGTAAAGAAAGTGGTTTGATTTTTGGCTAAGAATTATCTTGTACACGCTCAATAATTTGTTCATCTTCATACTCCTCTAAAATCTC